>JAECXR010000034.1:2867500-3467500 GCA_018153035.1 Drosophila pseudoananassae pseudoananassae
GCTGAACACGCTACTCGGAGGACTATTCCGGAGTTTCGAATTCCGGAACACATTCGGGACATGGATGCTCACGCGATCCGTCGAGAGGACCCCGAGGAAAGGCGACGAGAGCAGGTGCAAAATACTGCTGAGCATGCCTCCCGGAGGACAAAGTTCTAGCCCTTGGGGTGGCCAGAGATATAAGCGGCTGCATTAATGTCGGCTGAGCAGGCTGAGGCGGATCAGAAACAGCGGATTTCTTACGCTTAGGCGACTCATTTAGCAGCTGAAGGCCACTAAACTGAGTGTCAAGCGCACAGAGCGGGTCATTGATTTTACGAAAACCAGTGATCAGCTCTTTAAATCCATTTTTGGTCTGTCTCATGAACGACCTCATTTCGCCTTGCACAGCACGACAATTTTCACGACAACAATAATGTATCCCAGACCTACTAGAAATGGCATCCGAAACTGATGCAGTGAACAGCGTGTACGACGTTCTCACATAGCCAGCAATGGATGGAGGTTGGGATGAGGAAATTGCAAGACTTAAAAGCACAGACAAGTTTAAATTCCATATTTTTTAATAAATAAAACAAATTTATATATAAAAAGTTAAAAAAACACTATACCTTGAACCACTGTGCCAAATAGGAAGCCGGAGCGGGAGCTTTGGCGAGGGCAAAGAAGAAATGCAGAAATACAGATAAGACGGGGAAGAAGCAGAGCGGAGCTATGCTTCGAATAGAATTTAGACAAATTATTAATTCGAATCCAAATATACCACAACACTCGCGAAGCGATACGGTTTAAGCTTTAAGATTGTTAAGATTCACAAGATTTAATTCGCAAGTATGTAAACACCGGTTTACCAAAATTTATCATAAACGCAGTGCGCACAAAAAAAACAGTTCGCTTAAGAGAAAGAGAGGGAAGTTACTTCCGTAAAGTCCTTTTCCCTCCTTTTCCCGCATTGCCAAGTCATAAACTGATCTACTTAAAAATGGTAATCGCTTTCCAACGGGGAAACCTGAGAAAGAACACTTTATTATTTTCAGAAATGGTTTGTCTAAACCATCCGTCCCAGAGTTATACAATCCCCAACACGAAATTAAATTACACACCAGGCAGATAGCATATTCAACTATAGTTAAGTAAGTCCAAAATAGTTAGTAAATAGTAAATAACTTCCAAAATAGTTCATATATACTAATTTTTATGTTGGGATATACTTTTTTATATTCCTTTATTTTTGTATCATCTACAAAGAAAAAAGATATAAACTTCAGTCGAAACCTTCCAGAAGTCTTGCATACCAGTTTTACAGAGATACATTGATTCTAATGAAGATCATCAACTGGAAGGCGTCGCGTCCCTAGCAGCCACAGGCTAGTTCGAGTAAGCACGCAGTTAAGAAAAAGAAAAGCAGACGCCATTTTGCACGCACGGACGACACGAAGCATAAACATAGAAGTGTGCACAATTTGCGAGAACAAATACGAGACAGCGTCAGTAAATTAGGTACAGTGTGAAGATTATGGAAGGTGGTACCGTGAAGCCGCAATGGCTACCCCTGAACCGCACAGTAAAGATAGCCGTCGATACGCTAATCGATATTGCCGGCAGCGGAGAGAACATGAACGTGCGGGAAGGCAAACCGGACATGAACAAGAACCAGCTATTGTTCCATTGAGAAAAGACAATCTGAAGCAAGATTCATAGAAGAAAAGTACCAATTTTTCATTCAGACGAACCCCGCTGACGTAGCGGTAGCTAGGGATGGTTCAAGCCACAGATTCACAAACGAGTACTCAAATAGCGGCCCGGCAAGCTATACCCAAAGATCTTCCAACATTCAGCGGGAATCCTGAGGACTGGCCGTTATTTATCAGCACATTTGAACATAGCACGACAGCAGCAGGATAAAAAAAATTTGAAAAAAATGCTACGTCTGCAAAAGTCGCTCACAGGGAAAACTCGTGACCTGGTTAGAGATAAACTCCTACTTCCTAACATAGTCCCAGACGTCATCTGCACTTTGAAGATGTTCTTCGGCAGACCACAGCACATCCTAGAGAGAATGATGGAAAAGGTGAGAAGGTGAAGATTAGCACCACACAAAGACTGATTGGAGGTGTTAGTACAGTATGCGCTGGCAGTTCGCAACGTCTGTACGACTATGGAGTCGTGCGATCTGAAGGCGAACCTCAAAAATCCAATGCTGTCCAAGGAGCTAGTAGATAAGCTTCCCAACCAACAAGAATATATATCAAGAATATCAAGAATCAAGAATAGGGTCGGAGATGTCTCCTTCACTGCGTTGCACACTTTTGGACAAAATTATAATACCCTCTGCAAGGGTATAAAAAGAGATCCATATTAATTTAACTAATTGTTTCTTGTTTTTAAATTTTTCTTCGTTTTTGCATTTGACGCCGACCAGTGTTGCCAATTCTTCAGGGCTTAAAAAAGCTAAACCCACCTTCGAAAAAAGCTAGATATAGCCAGAAAATTTTGTTGATAGCTAAAAAATAACGCTAGAGTAGTGAAACAATATTTTTTTTATTAATTACTCAAGAATTTTTGCAAAATGATCAAGTTCCTCTATCTACAAACACAATGCCGCCTCTTTTTGGCAAGTTTTTAAAGAGACAGACGCAACAAATGGTAGTTTGTTTGTCTGTGAAAATGCAGAGGACAAGGCTTTATGTTTGGCTGTCTTGGCGTGTGCGTGCAAATCTGAAAGTTTTGCATTTATAGAGGATTTGCAATATTTGCAAAAGCATTTGCTATCATCAGCCGCATCTACACTCAACCAAGCTTTAAACACAGGGTCTTGCATCCACGCATTTCGCGGTTTTTGTTTATAAATTTTAGGCATTTTATGTATCACTCGCGCTCGTTGCAAAAATTGTGAAATACCTTGTTAGTGATGGTATAAGACTCTATTCAATGGATTTCATAGTAAAAATCGATAAGCAAAAATTGAATGCTCTTTTGGCATATCGATGTTTTTTACCATTGAAATGGAAAAATGCTATGAAGTATTTAAGTGTGGCATCGTAAAACATAAAAATACATGAAGATGGCAGATGTTGTCTAAAAGCTAAAATTACGCCAATTTTTCTTGAAAAATAGCTATAATTCCCGCTAGCCGCTAGTTCACAAAACATCCCGCATTTAGCTTTTGAAAAACGCCAGATCTAGTGGGAAAATAGCTAAATTGGCAACACTGACGCCGACACAGAAAATGCGCGAACAAATTTTTTAGGGATGTAAGAAGCGCACTATCGATGGCACCATCGATAGTGGATGGGCCACTATCGAAGGTGTCTGCTGCCATCGATGGTGGCTCGATAGTGCTAAACCATCGATAGTGGCGATAGTGCCATCGATAGTTCTCCACCTCTAGTTAGCATGAGGAACGAACAGGAGGATCCAATTACCAGACAAGTTATAGAAGTACATTGCAGAGGCGGATTCGAGTTCCGTAAATTCCGTCGTCGAATTCGAAAGAAATACTTAAGAGCTTGCAACCGAAAATATATGTTCGAGTTTATTAGCAGATTTTCAAGGCTGAAGCGTGACGTTCTGGCGGAAAACGCAGTCTCCACCAAGTGAGAAGTTTGATGTCGAAGTTCTGTTGTTGATCTTTGACCCATTGTGATTTTTATCATATCAGACGATTGGGCTAAAAATACTCCCCCAGCAAATATAGCGGCTAAACATTGAATGGGATCACGAGCTACCCGAAAGAATATTGGGAGAATGGCGCCAATGGAAAACTATTTTGCAACATATATAGTTTTTCGAGGGCCCTAGATGCGTTTTCCAGCGAATTGGACTCCATAAATTCGTCGACGTCAGCGAGCAAGCTATTCTGCAGTCAGTACTTGCGGGTGGCAACGGAAGACAGAGACGTCGTATCGTTGGTGATAGCGAAATCCTCGAAACTGGTCGAGCAATGGCGATGGATTCCTTCAAAGCTGAACGTAGCAGATGGAGCTACCATGGTCACCGGCATTTCCTTTCTAAAATATAAGGAAAATTGCCCTAAAAATAGGAAAAAAAATTCTAAAAAATAGAAAAAAATTTCTTAAATTTAGGGTTTTAGTTTCTCGGTTTTAGAAAGAACTTTTCTAAAACTAAGGAAAAAAATGTCTTGATTTCATGGCGACTTTATTCTAAGCCCTAGGGAAAGGCGCCCTAAAATTAAGCAAACCCTTTCTACAATATAAACAATTGAGGGTAAACTTTTTTAAATACTAGAAATTTTATTTCTACATTTTAAATTACTTATTACATCTTACACTTACATATTTTTTTTTTTTTTTTACATTTACATTTGTTTACTTTGACATATTTTTACATTATTTTTACATTTACATTTGTTTACTTTGATAGCTCTCTTCAGTTCTTACTTTCACATAAGACTTTATTTATGGTATATAATAAATTTGACCCTCGAATCTTGAATTGTATACTTGACTTTTAAACTTCCAGTAGCACCACGTTTTCCCCTTTTGGTGGGGACTAGAATAGCGTGAATCATGTGCACCCTTTTTATCTGTGGAAAAATCACGTCAATTAATATTGCGATATAAATATATCAATATACTATTTAATCGTGAATGTTTTAAAACATCTTTTAAGGTAGTGTAATTATTGCTTTTTTACCTTCGCTTTGTTGAGGGAATGTTTTTAGCAATATAATTAATGTATAAAAAACATTATCAATTTGTGTTCAAAATTCTGCTTAAGAATGGGCCATTCCTGTAGAGCATCATCGATACTTCAGAGATAAAGGAGCATGTGATGAAGACGCATATGAGATTAGGTTACGTTCAACGCGCACTATTTCTTAAATTGGCGACAGAGCGGTGGCGCTATTACTTCTTTTTATTGATCGGAATGCAAGACATGTCAACAACCACGACATAGCTCATGTAAGAAAAGCAAAGATGCTGCTATACAATCAATCTCAAGCCAACGCCCTCGCAGAAGAACTAAAAACGTTATTCGCGGGACCGACGCTCCTCTATGGAAGCAGATTGGCCGGATTGAACGCATCCCTGGACAACGATGGAGTACTACGAACTAGAGGCAGACTGAACGCAGTTGACATAGCTGAGGAGGCCTTCATACTAGCTCCAGGGTGCTGGATAACCAACCTAATAGCAAAGATTATAAAGTACATAGATAGGACATCTCATAGAAAGAAAAATTTTCTGTGGCGGGTTCCATTGCGCGACTAGTTAAGTTTGAGAAATTTTTCGCGTGACAACGATTGAGGGATAGCCTAGTGGTAGAGTGCTTGGCTGATGTGCAGAGTAAAATGAGTTCAAATAAGGCAGGGGAAGTCCACTTTTATTTTTTAAATTTAAATCTATTTATATTATATTTTTATTGTTTTAAACTTTTTAACAAAATTTATAATCCAATCAAGAAAAATACAAGATTTTAAAATCACCTTAAAATCGCCTCAGTTCGTAGTGGAACCCGCTGTAAAAATCTTTATAAGTGCGGGTTCTACGGCATATTGACAGGCCGAGTCGTGGAACCCGCTGTAAAATGAAAATATTTAAGAGCGGGTTCCACGACAAACGGCTGGCAGATGAGAGAGAGAGAGAGAGAATTCTATTTTTAGAAAGTAACATTTTTGGAACAATGAAAGTTTGAAACGTTCCAATCGAACCAGTGCGAGAGCAAAAGGATCAGAAATATCTTCCTCTATCTTCACTCTTCAGCTCGGATTTTACTATGGATCCTTGCGTTTTCTTTAATACCAACTTTAAGTACCGTTACATCAACTTCGAGGGTAGCCTAGATGGAAAGCGCGTGATCCTTATCCTTCGGGTCCTTGGTTCGATTTTGTTACTGGGCGTTCGTTTTAATTTTTAAAAAGTTTCAGTTTTATGATTATTTTTATATTTTATTTTTTGTACTTTAATTTTCTTAACATTATTTTTTTCTCCTTTTCATATTTACTTTATTATTATTGTTTTTAATTGCATTCTATTACAATTTTTGTAAAAATAAATGACGGACGTGTCGGATGACAAAATTCCGGAGGGACTCCGTTGAAATTTTATTAGCCGGATATAGTATTAAATTTTCATTAAAACTACAATTAAAGAAAAATAAAAAAAACAATTATAAAAGAAAGAAAAAGTTAGAAGTCCTTACTAGGATTTGAACACAAAAATATTGTACATAAAGTAACTACTCTATGCATTACGCTACCACCCCGTCTTAAGCTGCAGCGACTAAAAATACCATTTGTTGTACTGACTACCACATCGGCCCATTGAAAACAGAAACTAGCATCAATCCTTTTTTTAACTAGTTCATACAAAAACAAGAAAGGAAAGCTAACTTCGGGCGGAGCCGAAGTTGATATACGCTTGCAGAATATTTTACAAATTATAATTCCAAAATCAAGCACATGATGCCTTCTTAATACTAATACTCTTTTGAACAAGACATCTCCCCTTTCAGCGTCTTGTATAAGCTAAACGGTCATAAAAGTTACGGTTGAGTTTACAACCCTTTACATTTTAGATAATTTAGATAACTAATGGGATTATCCCATTAAAACCTAGTAAACAGGTAATATCAGGTAAACCGTAAATTGGGAATTTAATGAACACGTGCAAGGGACAAAAATTGTGCCAAAGACTATAATTGCGCAACCGGTAACGCGGGTATGAGTGCAATGTGCGAAGCGACTTTGTAACTGTATATATAATAACAGGTAATACCTTATTTCTGATTGGTAGAACCCAAAAATTACCACCAAATATTAAAACCAAAATTAATGACTATACCTAAATTGCAACAACAGGAACAATAAAGGGGTCAAGGGATAATACTTTTTTGTTTGGGATATTACCTAAATTGGCTATATATTCAGAAATCCTAAAATACTTAGATCAGTCAATGAACAAAATTTATCGAGTGCAAAATGTTAACAGTGCGGAAGTATTCTTTTACCAGTGCAAAATCTAAATAGTACGGAAGTATTTTTTTAACAGTGCAAAATTTAACGCGAGAAATCAAAGTGTGTTTTTTACTCGTGATATAAAATTATAAATTAGGAGTACGTTAATAGCGTGCTAAAGATTGTTTTGAAAAACAAACCTTGGTAAGTTTATTTTTCTAAAAACTCCTTAACTTTCCAAATATCGTAAAGTCCAATAATCCCTGAGGACGAAATTCCAAGTACACGCGATCCGTCGAGAGGACCCCGAGGAGCGACGACGAGAGCAGTTGCGAAACACTGCTGAACACGCTACTCGGAGGACTATTCCGGAGTTTCGAATTCCGGAACACATTCGGGACATGGATGCTCACGCGATCCGTCGAGAGGACCCCGAGGAAAGGCGACGAGAGCAGGTGCAAAATACTGCTGAGCATGCCTCCCGGAGGACAAATCCGGAATTTCGAATTTCAGAGCGGATTCGGGACGCCGCAGCGCGAGCTGCTCATCGCGAGGACTTAAAGGAACGAGCCAGAGAACAGGAAAGGAATACTGAAGATCATCGACAACGACGAAGGGATTCTGAGGACAGACAGCGAGAACGGGAGAGGGACGCCAACAACCGGAGAGCAACCAGAAGAAATCCCATCGCAAGAACACAGGAGCAACGGATAAACACATCACAACGCCGGGAAACACGACAACAGCGGAGGATTCGGGAAGAACAAATTCGGCAAATGGCAGAGGATCGATTAATAAACTTCAGGATGGATCCCCAAAATCTACTGGATGCCTCCCAAAGGCAGTCGCAACGCAATATGGACGCAAGAGCTCAACTTTCGCAACTTTCGCAAGAGCGAAATAGGATTCGAGCAACAGCAAGGGATCTTTATCACAGGAACATAAAGGAAGGACCAACGGAAATTTGTATTTGCTGTCTATTTTTGCTGGCTTTATTTGCTGGCTATTTCCTCTAAATTTCCCCTCCTAAACGTTGGCAACGCTTTTTATTTGTCACGAAAATTTCCTAGTCCGTCCGGTAAATATAACTTTTGCCATACTTGTCGTCGTGCCATCTCTCTTGGCAAACTCCCGTCACTCTGCCTTTCTAATGGGTTCGACTTCCCAGACATTCCTGAGTGCTTGAATGGACTCACCTGCCTCGAAGAACGCCTTATCTCACCGAGAATTCCTTTTATGAGGATTATTTCCCTCGGCTATGAAAGGCAATGCGGAATCAGAATCAATTAAATCCCGGAGGCCATGAAACATTATTGGAAAATAATGGTACTGCAATTCAGCGCATTGCATTGGCACCTGGTGAAGGCCATCGCCCAACAAGCTTAACGCTTGACGAAGACGCAGAGGAACTTTCCTTTCCAACTATTTCTTGCGGAGAAATATTTAAAGGAAAGACAACCTATGCAAAAAAAGCCAGATCCCAAATCTTTTTTTACGACCGTCGCTGCGCTGTAGTTCCTAAAGTTTTATACATGTATAAATTTTACGAAATGCAGCGCATTCAAAATTCTATTTCAATTGCTTTACGCAAAAAGTCAGGTGCAGTTACCGCTGGTAATCTGCGGGATGAGTCATTTGTTGACAGACTTGTTCAACATGATGATGGCTACCACATCCTTAAAGGCTTACGGTCTGCACCAGCTCATTGGGAGGCTGAAAAAAAAAAGTTATTGCTATGATTCGACAATTTGGATTGCCAACCTTTTTTTATTACTCTTTCCGCTGCTGAAACTAAGTGGAATGAACTTTTAGTTATCCTTTCCCTTCTATTGGACAATAGGGCTATAAGCGAGGAAGAAGGGCAGCTCTTTCCAGCTCCGAAAAGGCTCGGTTAATCCGATCCGATCCAGTGACGTGCTCCCGGTACTTCGATTATAGGTTGCGGCAGTTGATGAAATTGTTCAAAACCGATATTTTTGGGGAATTCAATCTTTCCCATTTTTATTGGAGAATCGAATTCCAGCACAGAGGATCTCCGCACTCTCATGGCATGTACTGGCTTGCTGGTGCTCCTAAGCTCGAAGACGCCGAAAATACCGAGCAAGTAATAAACTTTATCGATAGGTTTATTACTACAAATGGAGACGATCCTGAGCTACAAGAAGTAATTCAGTATCAACGCCACAAGCATATTGCTTCCTGCCTGAGAGAGTTACGCGGACAGGAGTTCTGCCGATTCAATATGCCATATCCTCCTATGCCCGAAACGCTTCTTTTGCATCCAATGGAACAAAACGAAGTAAATGTTGAAGAACATAAAACTTTGTTCAAAAAAATTAAGGAAGCTTTAAGGACCATTTCTAATGAAGACGCAGCTTTATATAATAATTTTGATTATTTTCTGACCCACCTTGAAACTAATTTTGAAGCCTACAAATTAGCCTTACGTTCCAGCTTGAAAAAGCCACAAATTTTTCTTCGCAGACAATTCTCCGACCGACTGCTCAATGCTTATAATAGAGATATTCTAGGCTTACACAGAGCTAACATGGATATTCAATTTATCCTAGATGCTTACGCCTGTTGTAGTTATATCATTAACTACATAAACAAATCGAACAGAGGCGTATCGCAGTTGCTCCGTGAAGCCATGGCAGAAATAAGCCATGGGAATATTTCTATTAAAAGAAAATTACAGCACATCGGGAATAAGTTTATTAACGCTACAGAAATATCGGCCCAAGAAGCAGCTTACAATATTTTGGGTCTGCATATGTCGGAGGCAAGTGAAGGTAATATTTTTATAAACACTTGCCATCCAGACAAACGAGTTAGATTGGCTCGCTCAAATGAAGAATTAGAACAACTCGGTGGATATTTTCGAACGTAATATTCTTGACCGATATGTGCAAAGGCATGAGCAGTTGGAAGGAATTTGTTTAGCCGATTTCGCGGCTTGGTACAGATTTATCATGCGAAATGCACGATCTGCCGCTAATCATAGGGAAGACTATGATGAAGCAAATGATGTGGAGGTAGATGACGAAGATGAAGTTTCTGAGCAAAGCTATCCACTGATGGATGGGTCTGGTTGCGTTGGGTTCGCTTTAGCATTAACTCTTCACCTTCCGATTATTTCCGAGAGCATTTAATGCTCTTCTATCCTTGGCGAAATGAAGAAGCTGAACTTCTTTCCAACGACATTGAAAACACATTCTGAGCAAACCATGAAGCCATTAAGACAAAAAAAAGGAACTATGATGTGTTTGATGATATGGAGTTAGAAAGAGTTCTGGAAGATTTGCAAGAGGATAGGGGAGATAATGCTCCTGTTGCGGAAGAACCTGCCTCCCAATTTTTAGACGAAGAATTTAGAGCTTTAGCAGTACCAAATATAGAGCGGAACGTAAGTATTCTTCAGGATGACAACGCGATAAATAACCCTGAAGAAGACGGCGAACTTCAATTAATTAGACTCCCCCGTTAGTTTCCAATGATGACCTTTGCTCGCTAACTCGGTCCCTCAACTACAAGCAAAGACAATATTATGCACATGTGATGCATAATGTTGTTTGTAAAAATATTTTTTACGAATATGTTGGTGGAGGGGCGGGTGTGGGAAAAAGCAGACTGATTTCTACCATCTATCAGTCTGTGACTTGGCGAGCAAATAAGCTTCCTGGTGCTACGGATTCGGCAAAGGTTTCAATATGTGCTCCAACTGGAAAAGCTGCTTTTGGAATTGGAGGGCTGACACTTCATTCAGTGTTTTCTCTTCCAATAAATCAAGCTTCAGATCCCTTAAGACCTTTAAGCAATGATACTTTAAATACAATTCATTGCAAGTTGATTGATATCCAATTAATTATAATTGATGAAATTTCTATGGTTGGTTCTAAAATACTTTCATTTTTGGATCAAAGGCTTCGTCAAATTTTCCGAAGCTCTGACATATGTTTTGGTGGAAAATCAATTATAGTTTTTGGAGATCTAAAGCAGCTTTCCCCAGTTGGAGACAGTTGGATATTTTCGGAAAGGACAATTAATCCTTATAGCGTTTTAGCAGGAAATAGCCTATGGAGCAACTTTAAGTATTTGAGCTCACAGAAATAATGCGCCAAAGAGGCGATCATGCATTTGCTCAAGCCCTGAATCATTTATCTGAGGCTTGCATGACAATTGCAGATATAGAGCTCCTAAAACAAAGAGTTGTGTCACCCAGCGATGTCCCTGATGATGCCATTCATTTATTTTCTTCTAACGAAGAAGTTAACAATTACAATTCCATAAAACTAGCGCAAATTGCGCTGTCGATACACTGAAAACTGCGAACATATCTGCACTAAACAGAGAAAACACCTTAAGATATGCTCAAAATATGAAAACCTCTGAAACACAGGGTTTACCATATAATCTTCATCTCAAAACAACTGCTAAATATATGGTTACCGTCAATATAGACACAAGTAACGGACTTGTAAATGGAGCAACTGGTCAGCTGATGCAAATTGACCATTGCTTGGTGAATGACTCAAATTTAGTGACGCGACTTTGGATAAAATTTTTTGAGCCCACGGTTGGCGCTATCGCCAACGATTATCGATTAATAAACTTCAGGATGGATCCCCAAAATCTACTGGATGCCTCCCAAAGGCAGTCGCAACGCAATATGGACGCAAGAGCTCAACTTTCGCAACTTTCGCAAGAGCGAAATAGGATTCGAGCAACAGCAAGGGATCTTTATCACAGGAACATAAAGGAAGGACCAACGGAAATTTGTATTTGCTGTCTATTTTTGCTGGCTTTATTTGCTGGCTATTTCCTCTAAATTTCCCCTCCTAAACGTTGGCAACGCTTTTTATTTGTCACGAAAATTTCCTAGTCCGTCCGGTAAATATAACTTTTGCCATACTTGTCGTCGTGCCATCTCTCTTGGCAAACTCCCGTCACTCTGCCTTTCTAATGGGTTCGACTTCCCAGACATTCCTGAGTGCTTGAATGGACTCACCTGCCTCGAAGAACGCCTTATCTCACCGAGAATTCCTTTTATGAGGATTATTTCCCTCGGCTATGAAAGGCAATGCGGAATCAGAATCAATTAAATCCCGGAGGCCATGAAACATTATTGGAAAATAATGATACTGCAATTCAGCGCATTGCATTGGCACCTGGTGAAGGCCATCGCCCAACAAGCTTAACGCTTGACGAAGACGCAGAGGAACTTTCCTTTCCAACTATTTCTTGCGGAGAAATATTTAAAGGAAAGACAACCTATACAAAAAAAGCCAGATCCCAAATCCTTTTTTACGACCGTCGCTGCGCTGTAGTTCCTAAAGTTTTATACATGTATAAATTTTACGAAATGCAGCGCATTCAAAATTCTATTTCAATTGCTTTACGCAAAAAGTCAGGTGCAGTTACCGCTGGTAATCTGCGGGATGAGTCATTTGTTGACAGACTTGTTCAACATGATGATGGCTACCACATCCTTAAAGGCTTACGGTCTGCAGCAGCTCATTGGGAAGCTGAAAAAAAAAAGTTATTGCTATGATTCGACAATTTGGATTGCCAACCTTTTTTTATTAATCTTTCCGCTGCTGAAACTAAGTGGAATGAACTTTTAGTTATCCTTTCCCTTCTATTGGACAAAAGGGCTATAAGCGAGGAAGAAGCGGCAGCTCTTTCCAGCTCCGAAAAGGCTCGGTTAATCCGATCCGATCCAGTGACGTGCTCCCGGTACTTCGATTATAGGTTGCGGCAGTTGATGAAATTGTTCAAAACCGATATTTTTGGGGAATTCAATCTTTCCCATTTTTATTGGAGAATCGAATTCCAGCACAGAGGATCTCCGCACTCTCATGGCATGTACTGGCTTGCTGGTGCTCCTAAGCTCGAAGACGCCGAAAATACCGAGCAAGTAATAAACTTTATCGATAGGTTTATTACTACAAATGAAGACGATCCTGAGCTACAAGAAGTAATTCAGTATCAACGCCACAAGCATATTGCTTCCTGCCTGAGAGAGTTAGGCGGACAGGAGTTCTGCCGATTCAATATGCCATATCCTATGCCCGAAACGCTTCTTTTGCATCCAATGGAACAAAACGAAGTAAATGTTGAAGAACATTAAACTTTGTTCAAAAAAATTAAGGAAGCTTTAAGGACCATTTCTAATGAAGACGCAGCTTTATATAATAATTTTGATTATTTTCTGACCCACCTTGAAACTAATTTTGAAGCCTACAAATTAGCCTTACGTTCCAGCTTGAAAAAGCCACAAATTTTTCTTCGCAGACAATTCTCCGACCGACTGCTCAATGCTTATAATAGAGATATTCTAGGCTTACACAGAGCTAATATGGATATTCAATTTATCCTAGATGCTTACGCCTGTTGTAGTTATATCATTAACTACATAAACAAATCGAACAGAGGCGTATCGCAGTTGCTCCGTGAAGCCATGGCAGAAATAAGCCATGGGAATATTTCTATTAAAAGAAAATTACAGCACATCGGGAATAAGTTTATTAACGCTACAGAAATATCGGCCCAAGAAGCAGCTTACAATATTTTGGGTCTGCATATGTCGGAGGCAAGTGAAGGTACTATTTTTATAAACACTTGCCATCCAGACAAACGAGTTAGATTGGCTCGCTCAAATGAAGAATTAGAACAACTCGGTGGATATTTTCGAACGTAATATTCTTGACCGATATGTGCAAAGGCATGAGCAGTTGGAAGGAATTTGTTTAGCCGATTTCGCGGCTTGGTACAGATTTATCATGCGAAATGCACGATCTGCCGCTAATCATAGGGAAGACTATGATGAAGCAAATGATGTGGAGGTACCATAGATGACGAAGATGAAGTTTCTGAGCAAAGCTATCCACTGATGGATGGGTCTGGTTGCGTTAAGAAACGTAGGCATCCCCTGATTCTAAGGTGGGTTCGCTTTAGCATTAACTCTTCACCTTCCGATTATTTCCGAGAGCATTTAATGCTCTTCTATCCTTGGCGAAATGAAGAAGCTGAACTTCTTTCCAACGACATTGAAAACACATTCTGAGCAAACCATGAAGCCATTAAGACAAAAAAAAGGAACTATGATGTGTTTGATGATATGGAGTTAGAAAGAGTTCTGGAAGATTTGCAAGAGGATAGGGAAGATAATGCTCCTGTTGCGGAAGAACCTGCCTCCCAATTTTTAGACGAAGAATTTAGAGCTTTAGCAGTACCAAATATAGAGCGGAACGTAAGTATTCTTCAGGATGACAACGCGATAAATAACCCTGAAGAAGACGGCGAACTTCAATTAATTAGACTCCCCCCGTTAGTTTCCAATGATGACCTTTGCTCGCTAACTCGGTCCCTCAACTACAAGCAAAGACAATATTATGCACATGTGATGCATAATGTTTTTTGTAAAAATATTTTTTACGAATATGTTGGTGGAGGGGCGGGTGTGGGAAAAAGCAGACTGATTTCTACCATCTATCAGTCTGTGACTTGGCGAGCAAATAAGCTTCCTGGTGCTACGGATTCGGAAAGGTTTTAATATGTGCTCCAACTGGAAAAGCTGCTTTTGGAATTGGAGGGCTGACACTTCATTCAGTGTTTTCTCTTCCAATAAATCAAGCTTCAGGTCCCTTAAGACCTTTAAGCAATGATACTTTAAATACAATTCATTGCAAGTTGATTTATCTGAGGCTTGCATGACAATTGCAGATATAGAGCTCCTAAAACAAAGAGTTGTGTCACCCAGCGAAGTCCCTGATGATGCCATTCATTTATTTTCTTCTAACGAAGAAGTTAACAATTACAATTCCATAAAACTAGCGCAAATTGCGCTGTCGATACACTGAAAACTGCGAACATATCTGCACTAAACAGAGAAAACACCTTAAGATATGCTTAAAATATGAAAACCTCTGAAACTCAGGGTTTACCATATAATCTTCATCTCAAAACAACTGCTAAATATATGGTTACCGTCAATATAGACACAAGTAACGGACTTGTAAATGGAGCAACTGGTCAGCTGATGCAAATTGACCATTGCTTAGTGAATGGCTCAAATTTAGTGACGCGACTTTGAATAAAATTTTTTGAGCCCACGGTTGGCGCTATCGCCAGATCAAAGGTTCGACACAGTCCCGATGCCGAATGGACTCCAATATTAAGAGCTATTACCATCCACAAAAGCTAAGGAGCAACATATAGCAAAGTCGCCGTGCATCTTAAAAGAGGCATCAAGCGAGCTTCGCTATATGTTGGATGCAGCAGAGCCACTAGCGCATCAGGACTTTTCCTTCTAGGCGACTTTGTTCCTCCAACAAGATTTGGAGCTCCAAATGTCCAAGAAGAACTTCAAAAGTTAAGAGAGGAAAAGTTTTTGACTACGCATTATGAAATTCTGGTCAGCAGTAATGAAGAAATCTCCCTATATTACCAAAATGTTGAGTCTCTTCGAAGCCATCGCGAAGATATTTTCAACGACCCTATTATTTGTTCTGCAAATTTTCTTTGTTTTGTCGAAACTTGGACTCTTCCCAGCGAAGACTTTTCTTTACAAGGTTTCGACATTATAAGAAGAATTGATAGCAATCGATTGAATGGTATTGGCAAAAATGGAATTATGATTTATGCCAAGGAAAATATTGCCGAAAATGTAGTTTTCTTGTTTGAGACAAATAAGTCTTTAAGCTCAAGAACTACATACCAATCAATTGCCTTCAAATATCTCGATACATCCTTTATTGTTGTTTATAGGAATCCTGCATTTCCTATAACACAATTTCGAAATGAAGTTATGCTGGATGTTGAAAGGATACGCAGCTTAGAACATAATAGAAAATTGGTAATATTAGGAGATTTTAATATATGCAGATCTACAACCACTGATCGACTGCAGGAAGCTTTAAATGAAGTTAACCTTATTCCAATCAATAATTGTGCAACTACAAAACATTTAACGCAAATTGATTGGATATTTGCTGAAAATGAGCTTAGGAATGCTGTGGCTCTTACGTACAAAACGACCTATGGTCATCATGATGGAATTTTTCTTAAATATAGCTAAGATTTTTTTATTAATTTATTTATTATTTTCGTATTTTATTTATTTATATGAATTGTATATATTTTATTATAATAATAAGAGATTTGTATTTTATTTAAATATTGTAATAAATTGTTCGTTTATAATGTGCAATATAGATTTAAGTTATTATATTTCCCTCTCGTGGATTTAGACCTTGTCGTGGTGAGGGGGCTGAGTATGAGAGGATTCATAATAAATATCACGGAAACTAGCATCAATCCTTTTTTTAACTAGTTCATACAAAACAAGAAAGGAAAGCTAACTTCGGGCGGAGCCGAATGGCAGATAAAGGATATAGTCGGCTGATCCTTATTAAATTTGGCATGTTGTATTATTTTGCCAAAGAAAGAGCAATCGTACAAAATCTAAACTCGGTAACTCTAAAAACACCAAAGTTATACCATTTCCGATCAATCAGTAATATGGCAGCTATAAGATATAGTCGGCCGATCCTTAAGAAATTTGGTAGGTCGTATTATTTTGCCAAAAATAGCATTCGTACAAAATCTAAACTCTGTAACTCTAAAAACACCAAAGTTATATCATTTCCGATCAATCAGTTATATGGCAGCTATAGGATATATTCGGCCGATCCCGGCCGTTCCGACTTATATACTGCGTGCAAAGGAAAGAAGGGTGTGTGCAAAGTTTCAAGACGATAGCTTTAAAACTGAGAGACTAGTTTGCGTAGAAACAGACAGACGGACAGACAGACGGATAGACAGACGGACAGACGGACATGCTTAGATCAACTCAGGAGGTGATCCTGATCAAGAATATATATACTTTATAGGGTCGGAGATGTCTCCTTCACTGCGTTGCACACTTTTGGACAAAATTATAATACCCTCTGCAAGGGTATAAATATATATATATATGTATGTATATCGACGCTCATAAAAAAACCGATTAATCTGATATATGGCTCCTATAGGATATGCAATTTCGTAGGTCGGATCAATCAGCCGGTCTTTACGCAAAATTATTCGTAAATAGAAGTTTAAGGGGTTACGCCACCCTGAAATTTTCAAAAAATCGTTTTTTTGTTTTTTACTTAATTTAAAAGACTATATTCTCACGCGTATTTTAAGACATCCCCGAAGACAATATCTTGATAATTATGGAAGTTATGTTCATTTGAAGTCGGCGCGGCAGGAGGGCACTAATACACTTCTTATTCTTCTTTTGCGTTTTTCTCGAAACCACTTTTTTCAAGACGGTGGGCATGATAACGCAAAAACTTTTCAACCGATTGAATTGAAAATTTAAACGCATCCTCTTACATAGATTTTCCACAGAGTGACGTAGGATTTTTTCGATCCAATGGATAGAATTTTTTTATGCAATTTTTAGTACAAAATTTTTCGCCAAAAAAATGGAGTACATTTTTGAAGTGCTCTCATTTGCGTAATTTTTTTTTTTTTCTAAAACGGCTACGTCACTCTGTTCCAAATTTATCACTTTTTAAAAAAAAATGTTTACTTGTTTACTTGTTTCTGATGAAAATTGACACGTGAATCATGCCCACCATCAAGGAGCACTCTGGAAAAACCGATCATCGCCGATGTTCATATCTCCGCCATTTTGAATTGAAAACAAGTTTTTTTTTAGAATTAATAAAGCTCATTAGTTGTATTGAATATAAATAAAAGTGGAAAAATCCTATCTCAACTAGTTTAGTCATAAGAAATTCCTGAAAAACCGTCCCGTTTCCACGCGGTCAGGGTGGCGTAACCCCTTAAACTTTCTGTTTTCAAAAACGCGAAAGTTTGGTAATTTCAAATCGTTCAGTTATATGGCAGCTATAAGATATAGTCGGCCGATCGTTATAAAATTTGGTTTGTCGTATTATTTTGCCAAAAATAGCATTCGTACTAAGTTTGAACTCTATAGCTTTAAAATCGCCGAAGTTATAGCATATAGCGAAGTTATAAAACACCAAAGTTATACCATTTCCGAATAGAAATAGAAGTTCGCAAATAGAAGTTTAAACTTTCTGTTTTCAAAAACGCGAAAGTTTGGTAATTTCAAATCGTTCAGTTATATGGCAGCTATAAGATATAGTCGGCCGATCGTTATAAAATTTGGTTTGTCGTATTATTTTGCCAAAAATAGCATTCGTACTAAGTTTGAACTCTATAGCTTTAAAATCGCCGAAGTTATAGCATATAGCGAAGTTATAAAACACCAAAGTTATACCATTTCCGATCAATCAGTTATATGGCAGCTATAAGATATAGTCGGCCGATCCCGGTCGTTCCGACTTATATACTGCGTGCAAAGGAAAGAAGGGTGTGTGCAAAGTTTCAAGTCGATAGCTTTAAAACTGAGAGACTAGTTCGCGTAGAAACAGACAGACGGACAGACGGACAGACGGACATGCTCATATCAACTCAGGAGGTGATCCTGATCAAGAATATATATACTTTATAGGGTCGGAGATGTCTCCTTCACTGCGTTGCACACTTTTGGACAAAATTATAATACCCTCTGCAAGGGTATAATAAGAAATTGAAAATGAAAATCAAAATTTTTACGCCGTCTTGCGAGCAGTCACACATACATACAAAGACGCACCCTTTTTTTTACGCATACATGTAAAGAGTTCTAAAAATAGAATCGTATGTAAGTTAACTGAAGTTAACCAAGCAGCGGCAGTGTCCGATTATTTAAGAGTTCGCTCTGGCCAAACTGCTGACACAGCGTCTGGCCGGATGCCCATACATAGCGGCAAGCACTGCACATTTACGTGGCCGCTTTGAAATACTTTTTGTTAGCTTTAAGTTTCAGTTTGTGTCAGAGTCTCGTACAATAAAGAGCACCTAAAACCAATCTCCGGCTCTGCCGTTACTTGTAAATTCATTTGTTGAATTGGTCACCACGCGTTGAGGGCTGTTACAACGGGGCAAGTGCTCCCATCATAACTCCCCTCACAGAACGGATCTCCCCTCGGCAACCGCCAGGGATCTCAACCACTATCTACAAGAAGTAGCAACACCCCCCGGCAACCGCTAGGGGTAATTACCTAACAACATACCTCCAGTATCTACGGCATCACCGACTGCAGCGAGGGATAACCAACAACAACATTATCATACAAACACATTTATATTTACTTGTATGTTCGTTCCCCCCTCACCAACAAGCTCGACGAAAAAAGTTGACCGTTTTTGGCTCTGATGTCCCACCTATGTATATACTTTATAATCTTTGCTAATAGTTAGAAGCTTCCACGAAAAGTACCACCATCTCGCTCATAAGACTGTAATAAACGATATCAAAAATTCGTTTTATATCAGCCGGCTACGAGTACTGCATAAATCTGTACGAAATACATGCCAACAATGCAAGAATGCTAGTGCAATTCCCAGACCACCTCAGATGGCACCAATCCCGAAGGCAAAAGCTCGAAGCTTCGAGAGACCGTTTACCTATAAAGGCATTGATTTATTTGGCTCTGATCACCTGTCTTACGTTGCCTACGGTCGATCGCCTACAGTCTGGATACCAGTTCATGTGTCATGTTCCTAGCCAATTTTATGGCCCTTCGTGGACATCGAAAGAAATATTCTCAGACAATGGTACAAATTTCAGAGCCAGTGAAAAAGACGTGCGCAAGAAGCTGAAAAAGATCAAACACGATAGGATCACCATTAAGTTCGACGGCATAATGTGGCGATTCAACCCGCGGATCACCGAGCATAGGAGAGACTCTTTCTCTCTCTCTCAAGTTACTCTTTTAACTACGACTACGACTTTTAACTACGAGGGGTTGAGAAAAGCATCGATGGAGTCACAGTTTATCATCAACTCGCGACCTCTCACATAAGTCGTAAGACTGGATTCCGTCGATGGGTTAAGGAGTATTCGCCCGTATTAACCAGGCGCACCAAATGGTTAGAGAAGGTACCAGTCAGCATTGGAAGCATCGTCGTAATCGTAGAAAAGCTTCTCCCCAGGAACCTGTGGTTAAAAGGACGCGTGACTGACTGCAATGATGGTCAAGGATGGACAAATTATCTCAAGACCAGCAACAAAGGTAGCAGTTCTGGACGTCGGCTTGGAGAATGGTAACTGACCACGTATCGGGATCAATTACGGGGGAGGGAAAGTTACCGCCGTTAGATTTATCTTTATATTTAAATTATGAAAATGTTACAACTAGTACTGACAAATGTTAGTATTAGTATTGGAAAATGTTAGAAAAAGCTTATCAATATTTTGTGAAAGGGCCGAAGAAGGGGGCGTCAGCCATTGCAATGCAAAGCTAGCAAGGCGAGGAAAAGGGACGTACACTTTTACCCACACACGCCTTGATTTGAATTAAAATAAAGTAAACTCAAAATCAAATCCATGTTCGCTCAAAGAATCGTATAGCAACGTCGCGTTAGTATTAGTAACAAATATGTAGCAGAAAGTAGTCTGCGAGCATGCTGTTTCATACATTTATACCATTTATACCAGTGGGGGGCAAACTCTAATTTTCCATAGCACGCGTGCATAGGGTAGGAAATTGTGCCGCAACGCTGCCGACACACTGACAGTGTGAGCACATTCAAATTTTTGACAGCCCAAACTTAAAAATCAAAATGTTTCCACTGAGAAAAAATTTACTCCGAAATTTGGTTGGAAAAAGTTTTCTCTTCAGAAAATATATTTAAGGAAGCGTAGTTTTTTATTTGTTTAAGAACTTTTGCTAGCAATGCTTTCTTTAAAATAAAATATACTATTTTAATGCCCATTCCCACTTTGGAATTAACGAAAAATGAAATGAACAAGAAAAGAAAGCTAACTTCGGGCGGAGTCGAAGTTGATATACCCTTGCAGTTAAAACCGGATATCTATCGCAAACATCGGATTAAATTTATTACAATAAAAAACTAAAACAAAGTACCAAGCTTCCATCTTCAAAAATACCAAAGTTGGTATTTTTACCAAATACCATTTCCGATCGTTCAGTTATATGGCAGCTATAAGATATAGTCGGCTAATCCTTATGAAATTTGGCATGTTGCATTATTATGCCAAAAATAGCATTCGTACCAAATCTCTAGCTTTAAAAACACCGAAGTTATAGCATTTTCGATCAATCAGTTATATGGCAGCTATAGGATATAGTCGGCCGATTACGGCCGTTCCGACTTATATACTGCGTGCAAAGGAAAGAAGGGTGTGTGCAAAGTTTCAAGACGATAGCTTTAAAACTGAGAGACTAGTTCGAGTAGAAACAGACAGACAGACAGACGGACAGACGGACATGCTCATATCAACTCAGAAGGTGATCCTGATCAAGAATATATATACTTTATAGGGTCGGAGGTGTCTCTTTCACTGCGTTGCACACTTTTGGACAAAATTATAATACCCTCTGCAAGGGTATAAAAACTACGTATTTGTGAATACTAAAAACAGTGAATACTCTGCTCTCATTGTTTTTGCTGCTACGCATACGCTCAAATTTTAAACATGTGTGCGTTTTGCCCCCCACTGATTTATACTGTGAGTGTGCGGTGGAGCTCAGGCAGAGATATTTCCCCTAGAATAGGGCCCTGCCGACCACTGATGTAGATTAACAGATCATAGTTAATATTAAATAGATAAAAAAAAGTTTAATTCAACAAGACATACTATAATCGAGACTGTAATTTCGACTGACTGATCTGTGGCTATCATTATCGACAGATGATTTTGATTTTCGGATTTTGTCTGAAGTCCCCAATTCTTGACGAGAAATTTTCATATGCAGCAGTTTAGAGATATTGGTCTGTACGAAAAAATGTATGTTTTAGCTTTATAAGATTTTGATATTTGGATGATAAGGCAATTGATAAGGCAATGTAACTATTAAAACTACATATTATTTAATTTTATGGATATTAATTTTTGAGTAGCTGGTGAACTGTTTTAATATACATATTGTACGTTTTTTTGTTGCAATATGAAAATTCAATTACAGTGAGTTCTGCTTCTCCGACGGATCTTCGCTGTGGGATCATTTCTGACCGTCTCAGCTTGTCCTCCGAGCATACGCGCCAGCCGGCTTCGATGTGTAGTGTTTTGACTAAGCCTGTGCGTCTAATGAATGTCTGAAAAGTTATGTCGTTCAACGTAATGCGCAATTCGCTTCTCAACCCTTCGAAATCCAGTTCGGCTAGCTCTCTATGCGCAACATTAAACTCCGATAAAATGGCCAACTCAACTTGTTTACTTGTTCAGCTTAGGATAAGCTAAACCGTCTCTGCCGCTCGACTCTTGCCGGGCACGTAATCCTTTACGTTCCACGCCCCTTCCTCCTTTCACGAAATTCCAGATTCAAAATTTCGAATCAAATTGATCGTATGTGCCAGTATTTTATTGGTTAATATCAAAAAGTTGAAAAAATAAGGACAGCTATAGTCGAGTTTCCCGACTATATTATAGCGGGTACTCATTACTTTCATTCACTTTTAAATAAAGTTTTACCTTTAAAGGTATGGACTCTCAGAAAAATTTGTTGTTGAATATTTTTGAACTTGGGGAAAAAACAACCAAAGCCCCTCTACTACTTCATACGTCACTACTACCATTTCAGTAGGGAAATGTGTGTAGTGACACATTTCTAGGTACTAGCTTCTAGGTACTAAGCGTTACCATTGAGGGTGAGTTTCCCCTAATACCCCTATATCTTCTACTACTTCCTCGACTACTGTAGGATATTCGTCATTGTCTTGGTTGGGGTGGTCTTTGTCTAACGCCAAATGGTTTATTCTTTAGTGTTTCGGTCCTGTGTATATTACAGTTCTACTAGTGGGATTTTAATAGTCAGTCCTTGGTTATTTTAAGCAGGTTGAATATTTAGCCGATTCGTTTGCCACTGGTTATTTTGTATTTGCCTAGAAAGAGACAACGTTGATGAATTTAGGCTGGTTGGCTAAAGCGAGATTGTGAGCTATCTCCATTGGCTGGAACGGATCTTGTTTGACAAGCGTTCTGTCTGACAGATATTTTATTAAAATTTAAAAATAAAAAGAAAGGTTAAAAGGGTTAAACTTTCCCTGATCTGCATTGGGTGAAATATTTGGCTGATTCGTTTGCCACTAGTTATTTTTGATTTCCCTAGAATGAGAAAACGTTGATGAATTTGGGCTGGTTCGATAAAGTGAGAAAGTAGCTATCTCCATTTGCTAAAATGGATCTTGTTTGATAGGCCTTCTGTCTGACAGATATTTTATAAAAATAGAAATCTTTATCCTCCGGGGTTAAACTTACTTTACTTAACCTGATGTCTTTGTTCGGACTCTTGGAGTTTTTCCTCCTTGTTACAGTTAAAATTACTCACGAAGATATTTCGCTCGTGATTAGCCTCTACTTCCTGTGCCAGTTCAAAGCGGAAGCACAGGAATCTTCCTTCCATCCTTCCTTCCAACGTTGACATCTCCTCTACTATCAAGTGTACCGGATGTCTCATTCGACATCCCAATATATTTCTACTACTGGCGCTTTTGAACATTTTTATTTTGTAGTCTTAAATATGAACAAATCGCTTAGTTGGTCGCAAGCCGTCTTTTTCTCGGCCGCTCGACTTCAACGAGCCTTTCTTTAGAGAGTTTTAGCTTCGCAATGTCCTCTAGGTCGCGCCGCACTCTCCGTTATCGAGAGCTTTAGCTTCGCAATGTTTAGTCGGGGCGCACTCTATGTAAATTACATTAAATTCCTGCATGCACCACAAACTGGTCTATCAATGTTGACCATCCAGTTTCATCTCCATGCAGAATAAACGTTCTCATAACTTTTAAATAAATTAATTTTTCTTTATATTCTATGTGAAACTATATCTATGTGAATGAGCACACATTGGTGACCCACTACGTGACCGTATTGCTATTTTAAAATGCAAATTTTCCGCGGTGTTCTTTGAAAGTCGTATATGTTTCCTTTGCCACAAAGAACAAAAAATTTGTATTTTTGCATTTTAAATTTTATTTTTTATTTAAAATACTTAAAAAAATGTTTTCAAAATTTTTCCTTGTGCCTCTGACATGCGCCTTTTTCTTACGTTTGAGAATCTTGGAATATTTTAATATATTTATTTTTCTTTTCTCAAAATATCTTTAATTTCTATTCACGGGAGAAAACATCAATGAACATTCCATTTTCTAGGTTGTAATATTCTTATATATTGTAGTTGTATGAATGTTTATAATATTGAGAAGGAATAATTTTCTTGATCAGCAACAACATCCGAGTCGCTATACCACGTATGTCAGTCTGTCTGTCCGTATGAACGTCTGAATCTCAGCGAATATAAGGGAGGAGACCAATATCTAAAATCTCTTTTCCTCAGAAATTTTCGATTTGTGAGGGCGGAAGAGGCGTGCACCTTATGATCCTAAAAATTTAAATCTAAATTGAACTGCGTGGGTATTATACCCATTATAGATTATAGATGCACACGTTCATACGGACCGACGGACATGGCTATATCGACTCGGCTGTTGATGGTGATGAAGAATACTTGTAATTTATGGGATCAGAGATGAATCCTTCTGTATGTTACATACATTTAATATAGTATACCCTTTTACTCTACAAGTACCGGGTATAAAAATTATAAAAATGTGTCATTTATTCCAAGAAGGACAAACTTTTCATTTTCCGTCGGAAAAATGTAGGTAACAGGCATAAAAATACCAAAGTTTGGTCATTTCCAAACTATAGTCGGTCGGTATAGTATAGTCGGTTGATCCTCATGAAATGGTAGGTCGGATCAGTTGGCCAAAAATTGTAACCATAGAAAATCCCAACTTTAAAAACTTAAGAGTTATGGCATAAGTTAAATGGCAGCTATAAGATAAGGGAAAGGAATATATGTTTAATAAAGTTTTTAAAAAAAAGTTTAAGAATACCCAACTTCATCTACATGAGGACAGGGAAACTTTTGACAGAAAAGCGACGCAGTAGAGCCAGTAAGTATTGTGGCTGACGTCTTTCCCCAAAGTTCCTATACCTTCGGGTCATAAGCCGGGACACCCGAACACCCATAGCACTATGGGGAATTCGACCAGTTTTTGTGACAAATAACTCGAGATCGGGCAAGATATTTGACTTCTGTTTTTTGCATGGGGTTATATTGACCAATATCTTTTACCAATAGAAAAATAGAGGGCGTGGCAAGGCCCCCTTTTTTTCTTAGCTAATGTAAATTTCTGCAGATTTTTAGTGTACTAATAAACTAGTTCTGTGACAGTGTTTGGTTTTATTTGATAGAATATAGTGGGCGTGGCACGCCTTTAACAATGTATTACAGTTTTAAAAATAAAGTCCATTTAAAGCATCGTGTGCCCCTGTAATGAAAGACAATTAATAATGTATAGAAGACATATTTTTTCCCTACACACCTCTTAGAAAAAGTCCAGCTCTTCGTTCTCCAACTTAATATTATATTGATGTTCAAAATGCACAATATTAAAAGAGCTTTCATCCTCACCCGCCGTGGTGTCATCGGGATTTAATGATCCCTCTAATAAATCCAAAACCTCTAATGGAAGACAAATTTTTTTCTGTCGCCTTATTCTTCTTTCCAAATTCACTGTCAAAATGATCGGATCAGGAGAATCTATCTAAATTTGAAATACGTGTGTTAGGTTTTCAACCCTACCACATTTTCTGGCGTGATGCAGCCGATCAGATTTGTAAAATTTATTCAGAGATTCCGCTCCTTCCTCTCCGAAATAACCAATATGAAGGACAGTGTTTTCAATAATATCCCTTCCGTAAATTGGCAGCTGGCATGAAAGGCATATCAAAATTGGAGCCAAAGTATAGTTCTCCCGAGTACTTCTGATTTTAATTGGATTGCCCAGAGCTTCCATCAAAGTCGTAGCTTAAAATCAGTTCTGCCGATAAAAACTTAGTACCTTGATTTTGAATAATGTTCTCGACAACGTCAATATGCAAATCAACGAGTCGTCTAGCTGTGTGGACTACAAGACTCTGCAAAGTTACTTCAGCTTTGTTATTATTTACTGAAAAATCATCAGGTCACGCTTTTTTTTGGTCTGCAACGGTCTTGTATAATGGGTATATATCGCATTGTTTTTTTTTTTTTTGATTGGACAATTTTCTAAAATAAAGTTTTTTTTTTTTATTTTGTAAAATTTTGGTCTTGAAGAATAGCTAAAGCCTCATTAGGGGACAAAGCTTCAGACTTTTTTATCGGTGCGATAAAAAAAAAGTTCTCCTTTGCGACTTTTCCCTTTGCTTCGAACCACTTCGCAAAAAATAAGAGTTTTTGCCAAATTAAGGTTATGTCCTAACAACGAAAAATTCTCGAAAAAGTAATCAAAAAAATGTAATGCTCTACAACATACAATACGTTTCGTGGATGGACTTTTCTGGATTCACTTATGCATTATGCATCCAAAATATGCATTGGCAAGGCTACTTACATTTTTGCTCGATTACGGGGACAACACCATTTTATTCTACAAATGACGATTAAAAACATATTATACAAACCACACAGATAGGTATTCATTTCAAAAAATGTTTTTATATTGTTTAGATTTTTACTTCTGCCCTCTCAAACGTTGTTAACAAAACTTAATATTTCAGTCGTCTTTGCAATTGCAACAGCAGTGTTTGTCTGCTGATTCCTTTGTTGAGGCGCCCTCTATCAAAATTTCTGTTATCCACCACTGAAGATTGGTAAATTTGGAATGCGTTACACTGAAACATATTTTAAAATTTCAACTTTCAGAAAATGGGTTTTTGTCACAAAAACTGTTCGAATTCTCCATAGTACATAGTACCACTGTACACACCCATAGTATCCATTGTACACCCATAGACCAATGCTTAATACAGTGGTAGGCAGGGCCATATTTCAGTGAGGAAATTTCTCTGCCCGAGCCCGAAACATAATGCTCTCAGCCTACTTTCTGCTATTCGCCGCCGTTCCCTTACCTGAGTCACCATACACTATAGGAAATTTGACCACTTTTTCTGGCCAAAAACCATTTTTTGAAAGTTAAAGGATATAAATAACTTTAACTGTATATCATTCACAATAGATTAATTTTTAATCTATGTTGCATACCAGAAATTCCAGAAATTTACCAGAAATGGCGCCACTGCGAAGAAATCAGCTGTTAAAAACAGCTGTTGATGTTAACATTAACATGAGCTTAGAATTTACGATTTTTTGCTGCGATTTTAAAAACGCGAATACTGAAAGTTTTATGGACAAAATCAAAAGTTTTGAAATGAATACTTTTTAATGTGGTTTGTATTATGTGTTTGTGTATGTGAAGTGTCCAAAAAACTTGTGTTGTTTTTTTAATAAAGTGAAAATGCAAGTAGACTAGCAAAAGAAATTTTTAGAAATAAATCACATTTTTTAAAAGATATTTAAACTAAGTCAAACCGAGTCAAACATTGTAATTTAGTCCATGTTGTAGATTGTTTAATTTTCTTCATATGAGTGAAATATGAAAATGCACTTTTATGCACTTTCGAAGAAATTCATAATTTAAGGAGGCAACCTCAAACCTTGAATGTGAATCTGTTAGCTATAAGACAAGTGCAAAACCGATTTAAATTTAAAAAAAATTAAAGATTTTTAATTAAAAAAATGGCTTTATTAAACACTAAAATAGAACCAAATTGAAATATTTTGCTTATTCCTACAGTTAGCATGATATATTTAAATAGGGTGCGGTGCCGCGCTCACAATTTTTTCAAATCTGAGTTCTTTTGACCATATAAACTCAAATCAAAAATCAAAATCTAAATATCTTGCTTAGTTTTTAAGTTCGAATGTGTTTCTTAAAAAGTGGGCGGTGCCACGCCCACATTTTTTTAAAATCGTAAATCTATTGACAACGTAAACTCAATTCAAAAATCAGAACTTAAATATCTTGTTTCGTTCTTGAGATATTATTTTTGGCCAGAAAAAGTGGTCATATTTCCTGTAGTGCCGTGGCCGCAAACCCCACCCCCATCCAGCAGCTGTTTTTTTATTATATTTATTTTATTATAATCAAAGTTAAGACTTTAGTATTTAATTATCGTTTAAACAACTTTCAATTATTAAATTTTTATTATATGTTAAATTATTATATAATTATATTTTAAATATACATATATAGTTTACAATCCATTTTTTTCCTCCAAATTAAATTTTATAAATAATAAGTATGGAGCAGCTATACAGATGACTATATAAAATATTTCAAATGTTAACAAAGATCTACATATTATATGAAGCAATTTTATCAGATGAAATTGAATTTCAAAACTTCCTTAAAATTTAAAAAAGTATTTTAAAAATAATTTGAGATTAAAAAACTACTATGTTGTGTCGTAGCTTATTAATAAGGCACCATCAACAGGTTCTAAGCAACTAGGACAAGTAAGACTTCTTAATAACCAGTCATCTATGCAGTTAACATGATAAATGTGCATGCAAGGAAGATAACGAACAGCTTCCCCAACATTAAACTCAGCCATGCAAATGACACACTCTCTTGACATTTTTGAGCATCCATCATATGTTCCTATTGGCAAATGTTGCATTAAACCAATCCGCTTGGCTATCCTCACTTGACCATCTTCCAAAAGCTGATGAGCTGTTGATGTTGAATTATTAATTGAAACGGTGGCAGTTGGATAGTACATTCGCTGGTCTTGCTCATCAACCTAAAAAAAGCAAGTAATTATTAAAATGAATTTAAGGATTTTAACTCACATAACAAAAAAAAAAAAACAATGAAGGGTAACCTTCAGGTGGAGCGGAAGTTGATATCCTGGCGGTTAGGATCGGATATATATCGCAAATATTAGAATTTACAAAATATAAATAAAGTCCCAAGCTTCTATCTATAATAATACCAACTTTGGGTCATTTCCGATCGTTCAGATGGGATATAAACTATCGATACTTATGAAATTTCTGTTTCTAGGAGAATAGTAAAGTTTATTTTGAACTAGATAATTAAAAAAAGCTCAAACACAATTTAAAATGTCATCCTAGTTCGAATGGAATTAACAAGAATATTTTTGTGCAATACAAGGGGTGATTGAGATC
The DNA here is from genome assembly GCA_018153035.1 of Drosophila pseudoananassae pseudoananassae. Classification (NCBI taxonomy): domain Eukaryota; kingdom Metazoa; phylum Arthropoda; class Insecta; order Diptera; family Drosophilidae; genus Drosophila; species Drosophila pseudoananassae. The sequence continues at coordinate 2,896,586 of JAECXR010000034.1, forward strand.
AAACTCGTATCGTATAAATATAGTGTTTTGTGTGGCAGAAAAATTTTGGTTATGCTCCTGGAATAGGCCCTGCCGACAACTGATCTACCATACAGTCAGTGTCGGGTCAGGCAGCAGCCGCTAAATTAGTTAGAGTTTATTTATTAAGCTTAAGTATGGATATATCGCCTTAGTTAGTCGCAAGCCGACTCCTTTTCGGCCGCTCGACTTCAACGGGCCTTTTTTAAGAGAGCTTTAGCTTCGCAATCACTATGCCGCCCTCTCCATTATCGAGAGCTTTAGCTTCGCGTATGTCTAGTCGAGCCGCACTCTCTGTCCATATTATTAGTCACTGCTTAGCACCATTAACTGGATGATCACAATGGTTGATCCCAGTTTCATCTGCCTGCAGCATAAATAAAATATAGCGTACTATAATTAAATTCGTCTTTCATTTACCGGCATTGAAAACTCTCAATGACCAAACAGTCAGCAATTTGAGTTGTCGAACGGTCAATTCTACAGCCACGCGAAATATATATTATAGTACAAAGATCAGGCGAACAAATCGAAGAAAGTAATGAAACTGCGCGTGTAAGCATGGTGCCATTTTGTTAATCACAATCGCCTTTTCGGTGTCTATGGGAATTTTGTAAGTACATATCTAAATATCTAGTATCTAGTAAGTACAGTAGCGGACAATGAAATCCGGACACCTAAGTACTTGCACTAAAAGTGAACTTTGCATTAGTGTGGTAGGAGCGCGTGTTACATCGAGTTGAAATTTTTTCATTATATAGAGAAGATTTAGCTTTCATGATCTGAAAAAATTTAAGCTTCTTGTGTTAAAAAAAAATTTTTTTTTTTGAAACGTCGAAAATTACTGAAGTTGTCCAAGGGTCCATATTGGCCTTACAATCAGAAAATTTAAGCTTCCTGGGAATAAGCGCTAACGATGTATTTAGTAAGTCTTCTTTTGAGGATCCCTTACAAAATTTTGAGAAAACTAGAACTCTAAAGCATAAGCCAGTCTCAGGAAAGAAAAAGTATACCAAATACCGCGAGGATCGAATCCTTTCACGATTTATTATGACTGATCGTTTAAAATCTTCGAAACTTGTAAGAAAGGATTTAAAACAAATTTACTCCATAAAGTAAAAGCTGGCTGAAAAAAAACTAAAAAAGTATTTTTTTTTGCCTGTCCGGATTTCATTGTCCGCTACTGTATATATGTATGTTTAAATACATACATATAAAAAAAATCCTTGCTTTCGGTATGTACGATATTAGTCGGATGCGTCTAAATACTTATGCCGACTAGTGTATATTGATTTTTACTTTACTATAATCATAATGATTACTTTCAATTTTTTTTTGTTTAATACTATAATCATAATGATTATTTTCAATTTTTTTTGTTTATGTGAAAAATTTTTTGTTACAGCAGAGAAGCAAACCAAGCTGAACATTTCTGAGAGATTAAGAGATGGGCAGACAAGGTACAATTTCCTTCGAATTATTGGGGACTTTTGGATATGATCCAGAATTATACCACGAATATCCGCAGCACTCCATAATACTAATCAAGCACCATTTTATACCTACAAAACCGTAAAAAAGGGGCTCAGGAACAGTATGCAACGAGCTAGCTGTAACAATCAAGCATTATTTTTTCCAAAATTTTTACTTTAATAGTTCTTAGAAAATCTTTGAAAAATCTCGGAATATTCTTGCATAAACTGGAAAAATCAAGCTATACTTCAAACTTGGCACACTATATAGTTATTATGTGTTCAAAGTCTTGAAAAAATATTTGGCTGATCGGGCCACGCCTTCGGGCCCTTTTTGTTTTTGGGGCGGAGCCCGCAAACATCGGATATAGTTGGCCGATCCTTATGAGAATATCATAATAAAACCAATTAATTACAATAAAAAATCTAACATAAAGTCTTCAAGCCTCCATCTTCAAAAATACCAAAGTTGGTATTTTTACCAAATACCATCTTCGATCGTTTAGTTATATGGCAGCTATAAGATATAGTCGGCTGATCGTTATGCAATTTGGTAGGTTGTGCATTCGTACTAGAGGGCTGCATGAATAGCTAAAAAACGACATTCAAATGCACAACCTTGAAAATGAATTGAGTGAGATAGAATGCTGAGACGAAAATTAATGAATGAGTTAGTGCGACTGTATAGGTCTCACTCGCACAACATTCGGGGGTTGAAAACCGAATTGAATGAGTTAGAGTTATAGTTCGCATTCGAATTGTTTCGAATGCATTCTAGAATGTACCATACAACTATGCATATGTGCCTGTTTTTTAGACGCTGATAATAAAATAATTGAAAAGTGAAAGCAAGTCATTGTTTTTTTTTCAGTAATATTATTATTATGTTGCATATTTTATTTTACATATTTTACTTATAACAAGAAAGGAAAGCTAACTTCGGGCGGAGCCGAAGTTGATATACCCTTGCAGTTAAAACCGGATATATATCGCAAACATCGGATTAAATTGGCCAATCCTTATGAGAATATCATAATTTAACCAATTTATTACAATAAAAAATCTAAAACAAAGTACCAAGCTTCCTTCTTCGAAAATACCAAAGTTTGTATTTTTACCAAATACCATTTCCGATCGTTCAGTTATATGGCAGCTTTACCATAAGATATAGTCGGCCGATCGTTATGCACTTTGGTAGGTTGTATTAACTGACCAAAAATAGAATCTGTACGAAGTTCCAACTTTTTATCTTCAAAAACACCAAAGTTGGGTAATTTGCGATTGTTCAGTTATATGGCAGCTATAGGATATAGTCGGCTGATCCTTATGAAATTCGGCATGTTGTATCATTTTGCCAAAAATATCATTCGTACCGAATCCGAATTTTCTAGCTTTAAAAACACTGAAGTTATAGCATTTCCGATAAATCAGTTAGATATAGCTATAAGATATAGTCGGCCGATCCTTATGAAACTTGGTAGGTCGTATTATTTTGTAATAATAGTAGTACCAAAAGTAGCCTTCGTACAAAATCTGAACTCTGTAACTCTAAAAACACCAAAGTTATACCATTTCCGATCAATCAGTTATATGGCAGCTATAGGATATAGTCGGCCGATCCCGGCCGTTCCGACTTATATACTGCGTGCAAAGGAAGAAGGGTGTGTGCAAAGTTTCAAGACGATAGCTTTAAAACTGAAAGACTAGTTTGCGTAGAAACAGACAGACGGACAGACAGACAGACAGACAGACAGACAGACGGACAGACGGACATGCTCATATCAACTCAGGAGGTGATCCTGATCAAGAATATATAAACTTTATAGGGTCGGAGATGTCTCCTTCACTGCGTTGCACACTTTTGGACAAAATTATAATACCCTCTGCAAGGGTATAAAAAGACAGATTTCCGGATGAAAAATCTAAAAAAAGGACACATTTCAGGTATGAGGATGGTTTTAAATTTTTTCTGAATGAAGCGTTAAAAACAGGACAGATCTGTCAGGAAAAAGGACAAATTGGCATCACTGGTTGTGGAGCAGCTAAAATTATGTGTGAGGGGAAAAAAATTGGAAATTGTCGGCCTATGTTATCAAAAGAATTAAACTAAATTTTTATTTATTTAAATTTTTAAATAATTGTTTGCTATTGTATGAGCAGTGGAAATTGTTTATTTTAGGCCCTTTATTATTTTATAAATCTTTTGTATTATGGGATATTCAGTTATAGCGGCATCGGTTTCGGTTGATTGGGCATCTCTGGTCCGCCACCGCCACAATAATTAATAACAACAAGAAAGGAAAGATAACTTCGGGCGGAGCCGAAATTGATATACCCTTGCAGCTAAAACCCTATATATATCGCAAACATCGGATATAGGATGCCGATCCTTATGAGATTATCATAATATAGCCAATTAAATACAATAAAAAATCTAATAAAAAAGTCCCAGTCTTCTATCTTAAAAAATACCAAAGTTTGTATTTTTATCGAATACCATTTGGGATCATTCAGTTATATGACAGCTATAAGATATAGTCGGCTGATCGTTATCAAATACAGAGGACTTGTAATACGGCGTTTTAGTAAATGCTGGCTATCTACATTCCCGTTAAAAAGGTTAGGCAGTCTTTCTGCCGAGCATTGTCCTACGATTTGTTAAGCTAGGTAAGTTTATAAGTAAGAGTCTACTATTATAAGATGGAAGATGAAGATTTGCATCCCAGTTTAGACCTCTAAGTGAAAAAGTTAGGAAATTCTTTTGTACGGATTCTATGCGGTCCTGATGTACACCATATTGGGGACTCCAGACACATGAAACGTACTCCAGTATAGGATGGACCAATGAAATTAATAATTTTTTGGTTATATAGGGGTCATTAAATTCTTTTGACCACCTTTTAATAAAACCAAGGACTCCTTTAGCCACTCCTTATTAACCATTAAGGAAATATGGTCGGCCAAGTTAAGTTTTATGTCTAATAGGATGCCGAGATCATTAACCTGGGTTAATTTTTCTAAGGCAATCCCATTAATGGAATACGTAGCTTGCAGAGGACAAGAACGATAAAAAGACATATGCATTCATTTTGATCCATTAAGTATTAAATCATTAGCTAAACACCATTTTTGAAAGTTATCAAGGTCAAACTGAAGACTGCATTGGGCAGAGATGGATTTGTACTGAAGACAAAGCTTTACATCATCTGCATACATAAGAACTAGAGAGTTCGTTGAAGCAGGGGGCAAGTCGTTTATAAAAAGCGTAAATAATAGCGGGCCAAGATGACTTCCTTGAGGGACGCCAGATGTAGCACGGACCAGACGGGACTGTATGTTTTTAAATAAGACTCTTTGTGTCCTTTCATTTAAATAGCTGGAGATCCACGTTAAGAGGTCTATAGGGAAACCCAGCATATTCAGTTTGTTCAACAAGAGTGAGTGATTAACTGAATCAAATGCTTTGCTGAAGTCTGTGTAAATTACATCGGTTTGATATCCCATACAAAAGCCATCTATGACAAAGGATGTCAACTCCAGTAAATTTGTGGTGGTGGAGCGACGCTTAATAAAGCCATGCTGACAAGGAGAGATGATCGAAGAGCAAAGGTGTTGCAAATGAGGGGTAATTAATTTTTCAAATAACTTTGGAATTGCCGACAACTTAGAGATGCCTCTGTAGTTGGCAGCCTCAGACTTTTTCCCTTTTTTATGTAGGGGAATTATGAATGATTCCATCCACTTAAGGGGAAAAATCGAGGTTTCCAAAGATAAGTTGAAAAGTCTTAGAAGAGGTTTGCACAGAGCCCTGGCACAGTATTTTAGCACACAGCCTGGTACTTCATCAGGGCCTGGCGAATAAATGGGTTTGACCCTTAAAAGACAAGAGAATAAGTTGTCCTCAGAAAAAAACGGACAGAAAATAAGATTTGCTGCTTGAATGTTATATGCGTAAGGCTGATCAGTCAATTTAGAAGGAGAATAAGTTGTTTGAAAAAATTCTGCGAATAGATCAACAATGGCCTGATCAGAAGTCGCAGAGAAATTTTCAAACGTATGCAGGGGTGAAAAAGATACGTGTTTACGCTTAGTGTTTACAAAATTATAAAACTGCTTTGGATCCTGAGTAAATTGTATCCGGCAGCGGTCAATATAATTCCTATAACATTCAGCGTTATGCACGGAAAAATTCGACCGAGCTAGTAGGTATCTTGAGAAATCAACACTACTGCAGGTTTTTTAATATTTAAGTAAAAGCTTATTTTTTTTATTTTTTTATTTTTTGAAGCGGACGGACATTTGGATATCGATACTATGGATAGTCTGGGGTTTAGAGGAAAAAAGCTCTGGAGAGAGCGGTACCATCAGGATCAGATACAAAACATAATTCTAAAAGCCGACCTAACGAATTTCTAACATGGTTAATCTGACCTAGGGACATGTCATATATGGCCGCGGTGAAGTCATGGTGCGTAATAAGTGACGAAGATGGTGAGTTATCGACGTTGGAATTGTATAACCAAACTTGTAACCAGGTTTCTGTAAAGGTTGTAATAGGGTATGCAAAGAAAGAACTATCAGAATATAGCTTGGGGAGTATGCTACGTAGCCCCCTAGTATTCTGATAGGTAAGTGTTAGTGACGATACTAGTTTTTTGGGTTAGTGGGCAAAGAAGAAGTGGAAGGTTGGTCGGTGGTTCCGAAATGGGGAAGTTTCACTCCCACTGGTTTTAAAACTTTTAACTTTGCAGTACTAGGCTTTTGTTCTTGGACGAAGATGTTCTCTGGCCAAAAACTGGGTGAACAAATCGCCTTGAACATCAGTGGTGGTACCCGAATCTTAAAAGACGACGTGCGCCGTATATAATTATATTTAAATTTAGATTTATCCTCCACCTCTATATCGGCTTTTGTTTTGGCTTTGATATAAGCCGATATATAAATCTCCGAAGTACCAGGGGCAAGCCGAGAAACAAATATAAGTTTTGATGAAGGGATCACCTGTAAGGGTTTTGGTGTCGCAGGTACGAGAACTGCAGCATCAGTCGGTGCCGGTGGTTCGGACTGTGGAATACCCTTTTGGGTGACTCTAATGGGGGTTTCGTTCACTAGGACCTGTGGCATCACTTGAAGGGATGCCATGGCGGACATATCAGACAATTGCTCATTTTCCATGAATTCGGACGAATTTTTCTCAGTTCCAGCCCTTGGGGTGGCCAGAGATATAAGCGGCTGCATTAATGTCGGCTGAGCAGGATGAGGCGGATCAGAAACAGCGGATTTCTTACGCTTAGGGGACTCATTTAGCAGCTGAAGGACACTAATCTGAGTGTCAAGCGCACAGAGCTGGTCATTGAATTTACGAAAACCAGTGATCAGCTCTTTAAATCCATTTTTGGTCTGTCTCATGAACGACCTCATTTCGCCTTGCACAGCACGACGATTTTCACAACAGTAATGTATCCCAGACCTACGGGAAATGGCATCCGAAACTGATGCAGTGAACCCGGCATACTTGGCGTGTACGACGTTCTCACATAGCCAGCAATGGATGGTAGGCTGGGATGAGGAAATTGTCTTGTTACAACACTTAATAGCACAGACAAGTTTAAATTCCATATTTTTTAAAAAATAAAACTAAATTTTTATATAAAAAGTAAAAAAACACAATACCTTAAACCACTGTGCCAAATCGGAAGCCGAAGCGGGAGCTTTGGAGAGTGCAAAGGAGAAATGCAGAAATACAGATAAGACGGGGAAGAAGCAGAGCTGAGCTATGCTTGGAAATTATTATTAATTATTAATTAACAAATTAATTAATTTGTTTAAACATTAATTAAATTAAAAAATTATTAATTCGACTCCAAATATACCACAGCACTCGCGAAGCGATACGGTTTAAGCTTTAAGATTCTTAAGATTCTCAATATATTCAATTCACAAGTATATAAACACCGGTTTACCAATATTTATCATAAACGCAGTGCGCACAAAAAAACACGACCGTTCGCTTAAAAGAAAGAGAGGGAACTCTCTTTGGATGCAAAGTGCATCCTTGAAGTCTTGACTGCAAAGTGTATTGTGAGTCCACTAATACTAATAAATGTATTAGTCTACTAAATCTACTAATATCTACTAAATCTACTAATAAATGAACGAAATTTTGCTGATGTGAAACTTGGTTTGTTATCTGTCATAACTGTGTTTGCTAATGGGTAATGTTGTACAATTTTTAGCACTTTGTTTTTAATATTTAATTTATTTTCTATTTCTGGAGACTGGCAAGCCAAAACAGGAGAAAACTGGGTTCGGGAAGCAGCACAATAGGAGTTCGTTGGCTTGCTCCGCTTCCAACCAACAAGCTTGCAGTTATTGCAACGCACAAGACCATAGGTTTGCCCAGTGTAGTCCGTTCGCTCGCCTTGCTGTAATGCAACGGTTTGAGTTTGTCAAGATAGCCTCGTTATGTTTAAATTGTCTGCGAAAAGGTCACACGGTTGCACGGAAGTGTAAATCGAATGGGTGTCGAATTTGTGCAAGATCGCACCACAAACTTCTGTACCGGTTTACTGTGACCGAAAATAACTTGGCGTTACCACCACCAAATGAACATCCTCCTCCAGCGCTACATCTTGATAGCCCTTCTACGTCACATGCTTTGCAAGCGTCATCTCTAGAAAGGGTTTTGTTAGCGACGTCGATCGTATGCGTTAGAACTAAAAATGGCGAGCACATCTAGGTCCGAGCATTGCTTGACTCTGGGTCACAAATGAACTTCATTACTGAAGAACTTGATCAACGCATACAGATCCGTAGGGAGGAATCGTGTATCAACTTGCTTGGAATTGGTCAAGCTAATTCCCAGGTTAAGAAAAAGATACACACTGTGGTGAAGTCAACAATTAATGGTATTGAGTTTCCGTTCAGTGAACGTAAAAGATTGGGACGTAGCAAAGAACTTGACGTTAGCAGACCCATATTTCTATAAACCTCAGCGGATAGACATGTTAATTGGAGCTGAGTCATTTTTCAAAGTGTTGTCCGTTGGCCAAATAAAACAAGGGCCAAACCATCCCATCATCCAAAAAATTGTCCTTGGATGGATAGTATCGGGAAAATATAAGGCAAATATGGGGTATTTCCTCCTCAACATCCTGTCTCTAGCCTGAATTGCCAAGAAGAATTACTCGAGTCGATAGATGGCAATTTGAAAAAATTCTGGTCGTTGGAAGAAGTACCAACTTCCAACAAGCTTTTGTCACCTGAACAAGAGTTATGTAAGGAACATTATCAGAACAAGAAAGGAAAGCTAACTTCGGGCGGAGCCGAAGTTGATATACCCTTGCAGTTAAAACTGGATACATATCGCAAACATTGGATTAAATTGGCCGATCCTTATGAGAATATCATAATATAACCAATTTATTACCATAAAAAATATAAAACAAAGTACCAAGCTTCCATCTTCAAAAATACCAAAGTTTGTATTTTTGACAAATACCATTTCCGATCGTTCAGTTATATGGCAGCTATAAGATATAATCGGCCGATCGTTATGCAATTTGGTAGGTTTTATTAACTGACCAAAATAGAATCTGTACGAAGTTCCAACTTTCTATCGTCAAAAACACGAAAGTTGGGTAATTTCCGATTGTTCATATCCGATGTTCATATTCCGATTGTTATATGGCAGCTATAGGATATAGTCGGCTGTTCCTTATGAAATTCGGAATGTTGTATTATTTTGCCAAAAATAGCATTCGTGCCGAATCCGAATTCTCTAGCCTTAAAAACACCGAAGTTATAGCATTTCCGATCAATCAGTTATATGGCAGCAATAAGATATAAGATATCGGCCGATCCTTATGAAAATTGGTACGTCGTATTATTTTGCCAAAAGTAGCATTCGTACAAATCTGAACTCTGTAACTCTAAAAACACCAAAGTTATACCATTTCCGATCAATCAGTTATATGGCAGCTATAGGATATAGTCGGCCGATCCCGCCCGTTCCTACTTATATACTGCGTGCAAAGGAAAGAAGGGTGTGTGCAAAGTTTCAAGACGATAGCTTAAAAACTGAGAGACTAGTTCGCGTAGAAACGGACAGACAGACGGACAGACGGACATGCTCATATCAACTCAGGAGGTGATCCTGATGAAGAATATATGTACTTTATAGGGTCGGAGATGTCTCCTTCACTGCGTTGCACACTTTTGGACAAAATTATAATATCCTCTGCAAGGGTATAAAAATACAGTTTTACTGCCTTCAGGTCAATTTGAAGTCAGCCTTCCATTTAAATCGGATCCAAGCGTATTGGGAAACTCGTTCGAGGTAGCCAAACGCCGTTTTTTGTCGCTCGAGAGAAGATTATCTCGAGATCCGAATTTGAAGAAAATGTATGTGGAATTTATATGGCAGAATACGACTCCTTAGGTCATACCCCATCAGTGTGTCTTACGGCTTCAAAGCACATCGACCAAACTACGAGTCGTGTTAACCCGTGTTGAACATATGTGCCTTAACGATCTGTTGATAATTGGTCCTACCATCCAGGAAGAGTTGTATTCAATTCTTCTTAGGTTCCGGCTGAACAGATTCGCTCTGATAGCCGACATAAAAAAGATGTATCGCCAAGTAATGGTAAATGAAGCCGATAGGCGATACCAGTTGATAGTGTGGAGGAAAGACCCATCAGAGTCCTTGAAACTGTGCAAGCTCAACACCGTTACATATGGCACAGCGCCAGCCCCATTCCTGGCCATAAGGTGTTTGAAGAGGTTGAGTGAATCTGTGAAAAATACATTCCTTCGAGCTGCCAAAGTTATTGGGTCCGACTTTTACGTCGACGATATGTTAACGGGTGCTGGTTGCATTGAGGAACTAAAGACAATTAAGTCTGAAGTAACTCAGGTTCTTCAAAACGCTGGATTTGAATTGAGCAAGTGGTTTTCAAACTCGCCTGAAGTTACTGCATCCGAGAGCACGGTTAAGCCAATAACACTTTCGGACTCAGAACTGACTAAAACATTAGGAATCGCTTGGGTTCCTAAAGAAGATATATTTAAATTTGAAATTGATGCTTGAGTCATGGGTCAAAGGGCAACCAAGCGGAACATCCTTTCGGTGACATCGAAGCTGTTTGACCCCCTTGGCTTATTAAGCCCTATACTTATAAAAGGAAAAATCCTATTGCAGAAACTTTGGCTAGATAAGCTAGATTGGGATGAGTCAATTCCACTGCACTTAGAAACAGCGTGGAACAAAATAAAAATTGCCTTGTCGCAATTAGAGAACATCTCAATTCCGAGATTCGTGTTTACCGAGTCGATGTCACCGATTCAAATTCATGCTTTTTCTGACGCATTGATGAGAGCCTATGGAGCCTGCGTCTATATTTGTTGCGAATCTGCAGAAGGTATTAAAGTTTCATTGTTGACTGCAAAGTCCAAAGTAGCGCCGCTCAAGACAAAGATGTTCCCCCGTCTTGAGTTATGTGCCGCTCACCTTCTCGCAGATCTCTGACGCAAGATAAAGCCTCTAATAAAAGTTCCGATCGAACGAAGTGTATTTTGATCGGATTCAGAAGTAACTTTTCATTGGATTCGTTCCCATCCATCGTCGTTGTCAACGTTCGTATCGAATAGAGTAGCTGAAATTCAAGAGTGGTCAGATGATAGCACGTGGCGGCATGTACCAACTAAACAGAACCCGGCAGATATAGTGTCCAGAGACTATGGGACTATGGGAGACAGGTGTGAAGTCTGCAAAACACCTACTCCTACGAGCGGTAGGGAACGCCAGACTGACCGCGGAGGAGCTGAAGACCGTCCTCGTTGGAGTCGAGGCCGTCCTGAACTCATGACCACTGGGGGCTCTGAGTCAGGTCTCAAGCGACGGCGAGGCGCTTACTCCCGGGCACCTGTTGACAGGCGGGCCTCTCATCGCTCCACCAGCACCGCGGACCCCGGAACAGCAGGGTCTGACGTGCTTGCGGCGATGGCGGCTTGTCTCGTCAATCAAGCAAATGTTTTGGCAGCGATGGTTCCGGGAGAACGTCTTGGGCCTACAGGCGCGGTCGTAGTGGCAGAACAAGGAGGACGACATCCGGACGGGCGAGCTGATCGCAGAGTTTCACCAGCCGCCACAACAGTGGCTCACAGGAAGAATGGGAGCAGCGCACGCCGGCGCGGACCGAAGGGTCAGGGTCGCCGTCGTCAAAACTAGCTCTGGAGCGGAGTATAGGAGAGCGGTCCACAAGCTGGCGCGGCTGCCAGTTGGTTGAAGCCTGATGGAGAACTTCAACGGGGCCGGTCTTAATGGATTTGCTTTTATTATTGAAGTTGTCGTACAATTGAAGTATAGGTTAAAGTTGAATTGTATTTTGTAGTTGTTAGTCTCTAAAATTACTCTAAGATATCTTAGGGCGGAGCGGGAGCGAAAGCTCATATTCGCTCATGTGCAAATTCGCCCCGCTTCGCCGATATAGATAAGTAAGGCTTAAGATTAGAGAAAAATATAATCGAAATTATAACGTTGAAGAGGCAAGATCATTTTTTTTCGTTCTCGTTTTTGGACCTTTTTAAATATTCGGCAGCCACCCTTTTTTTTTTTTTAAAGTGTTAGATAAATCAATCTCATTAAACAGTTGGAAATAAGAATTTGTTTCCGAAATTTTCTTTTAATGGTTGTTGGAATAACCGTACTCCAGTATAGGACGGACCAAAGAAATGAATAATGTTTTGGTTATATAGGGGTAATTAAATTCTTTTGACCACCTTTTAATAAAACCAAGGACTCCTTTAGCCAATTGAATATGGTTATTGCTCGTGATAGGTGTGCATTTTCATTCCTACCACGCCATATAAGTAGTTTCTAAGATTTTTTAATGCCCAAACAATTGCTAATAATTCTTTTTTGTTTGTGGCGTATGCTTGTTCCGTTTTATTCAAAGATGTTGATATAAAGGTTATAGGTTTACCCTCTTGTAACAAAATTGCTCCTAATGTGATATTTTTGTTTTATTTTCTTATAGCTTTGCTTTTATTTATTGAAATAAAAACTCTTAATTTTGAGACTAACAATAAGTTGACGAATCTTAACACTAAAATTTAACTATCAGTATACTAAGACTGCATTCTGGTTGCGCGTCCCTCAGGTCGGTCGCTGGGTGGGTAAGTCATTGCGACGAAGGCGTGATTGGTTGCTCAACCTTGTTAGACCTCTCGCCAGGTGGTTAGGGTGAACCGATAGCTTGGTTAAGTACTTTACCTTCCGTTCTGCGATCACTTCTTTGACTCGTAGAATGTTTAAGTCGCGAACGTACCACGGTGCCCCGGTGATTGTTCTCATGATCTTCGACTTAACTTTCTCTGTACTATGTCAATTTTGCTATTGCTGGCGTCCCATAACTGGGATCCATATAGGTTTAAGTACCGAGTTGTACAGCAGAACTTTATATTCAAGGCTAAGAGGTGACCGAGCGTTGATGATCCAATGAAGGCTGCTGGCTTTTAGCTTTAGGTGTGTTCTTTTGGCTTCAATGTGCCATGTGAGTTTTTTGTCGAGATTAACTCCTAGGTATGTCACTTCATTTGCTTGTAGGAGTAAAGTGTTGTTTAATGTAATCGGATATTGTTAGGCGTGTGCTTGTTGGAATGTGTGCTGTGTAGAGGACATATAATATTGACCAACAGTGTAATCATAAGATATAGCAGTATTGCACCTCACGAACAAATTTTCTGTCGTAAAGGAAAGGCTCTAAAATCTTTTGGGTGCTGTAGGGGAGCATTGTCTTGATCTTGTACATTAGACCTTTTAGCCAGACTCTATTGAATGCTTGAGAGACATCTAAAAATATGGCAGTACAGTACTCTCGTTTTTCTAACGCGTTCCGAATTTCGGATGTTATCCAGTTGACCTACTCAATTGTTCCATGCTTTTCACGAAACCCAAATTGGTGTGACGGGATTCCTTCCTGGATTCTCAGGTATGTGTTTATCCGAGTCATTAGGCATTTTTTAAAGAGTTTAGATAGGCAAGAGAGAAGGCTTATAGGTCTTTACGACGTGGGGATAGTGTGGTCTTTCCCCGGCTTTGCTATCATTATTATAATTGAATTTTTCCATCTCACTGGAAAGTGGTTAAGTTTTGTGATGGCATTAAATAGCTGGGTGAGAGTGCAAACGGCGCATTATGGGAGCTCAATGATCATTTTGGGAGTTATGAGGTCGCAGCCCGGGGATTTTTTTGGATTCAGTTGTCGTTTGATGATGTTAACGATTTCGTTTGGGCGAAACTCAATTGGCTCATGTTGAGGCTGGGGCTCATATGATAGAGTCGGCAAAGTAAACGCATTGGTGGTAGGATTTGGTTGGAAGACATTTTTAAGGTGGAAAAAAATGCCACCCGCCTGTGGAATTTCTAATAGGCATCACGGTTTCTTTCGGTAAGCTCAGAGTTGGGTGAGCTCTCCATAGTGAGTGTTTTGTACTGTTAGTTGACAATTGCTCTATGTAGCGGCGGTGGACATACGTTTCTTCTTGCTGTAGAGCTTGATCAAGTTGACCTGAGGCATGTTTTAAGCGTTGCTTAGCAGATGGCGATCTGTGACATTGCCATTCTCGACGTAAGCGTCGCTTTTCGAGGACGAGCTGTTCGATTTGTAGATTTGTTTTCTTTTGAATGCATTGTGTGTTTATAGTTTGAGGTGTAAAACTCGAGCTGCAGAGACGAGTACAGACTCCAGTGAATTGACAAAACTGTCTTCGTTGGCTTCGTCGCTGAGGTGAGGACTCAGCTCAATGTGTGAGCTGATGTACTTCCTGTACTTAACCCAATTGGTTTTATGTGAGGTCAGTTTTGATGATTGATCATATGATAGAGTCTGCAGGGTGTCGGAGTAGAGTAAAAAGGATAGGCGAGTGATCAGATGTAAGATCCGAAAGGCATTCGGCGCTTATCAGATTTTTAGGAATGTTTTTGGTAATCGCAAAGTCTATTAAATCGGGAAGTTTCTTTGGGTCTGCCGGCCAGTATGTTGGTGTGCCAGAAGAAACATAGTCTAGCTTGTTCTTAGCTTTGATAATTGCATTATAGAGCTGCTTTCCTTTTGGGGTCACGAGACGAGATCCCCAGTGTGTGTGCTTGGCATTGTAGTCTCCTGCTGCTATGAAGTGGTCTCCGAGTGAGTTGAAAAACTGCATAAACTCCTCTTCGGCTATGGTGAAGCGTGGGGGGCAGTATACGGAAGCTAGAGTTAATTTCTTGACGGTATTTAGGTATATATTTATGGATGAGGCCTGAAGGTAGTTTTTAGCAAATTTCGTATGATAATGGTGCTTAATACGGCTTCTGATTAAAATTCCAGTCCCGCCGTGTGCTTAACCATCGGGATGATTTGTTCCAAAGAATAAATATCCTCGAAGTTGGAAATTGTATCTGTTTGTAAGATGTGTTTCTGAAAGCAGCATTACGTCTATTTGATTTTCTAGTAGGAATTGCGCTAACTTGAGTTTATGCTGCGAAACGCCGTTAGCGTTCTTTTATGTATGCACAAGCATATATTAAATTTATTCAATATAATTCAGTAATGCAAATAGAAGTAACAATTAGTACAGGGGGTTATTATAATGACGGGGAATTGATGGATGGCCGTGACTGCAGCTCGATCTGCAGGGGCCCACGATTGAGTGGAGACTGACTTCAGTCGAACGAGATCGCCGCGCGAGAGAATGCAGTCGCATACATAACACCCCTTAACACCCAGACGGATCGTAGAACTGGGGCCGACGACGGTCACGAGCCGATCTGCGTGGCGGTCCTTCAGTCCCGTCTTGCTCTGGCAAGCGCTGTGGCCCAGCTGGAGTTGAGGATCCGCCAGCTACTACGTCAGTTGGGGTTGGAGTGGAATAGCAAGTTGGTGATGCTGTCGGCTCTGGTGTTGGCTGCTGCGAAGGACTGCGCAATCGCAGCTGATCCAGATGTCGCCTGACTGTTCGGTCGTCCTCGAGACACACCGAATAGGAAATCGGTCCCGTTCGTTTCGAGACGTGGCCCTCAAGCCACTTGGGACCGCTTGCATAGTTTCGGACCCAAACAGGGCTGCCTGTAACAAAAGACTTTTTAGTTTGGGCATCGCAGATCTTACCATATGATCTTTCGCTTCGATCGTGGGGGGGAATTTCTCGTATGTTGGCACGCTAAACATTGACTCACCGCCTTCTCGATATCTGCATCCAGACCGGGCCACCAGACGTAACTGCGGGCTAAAGCCTTCATTCTAACGATTCCGGGATGGTGCGCGTGCAACGCAGAGAGAATTTCCTGCCTGTCCGTCAAGGGAATAACTGCTCGATTACCCCAAAATAATATTCCTTGATTACTGGTCAGTTCGTTTCGCCGAAGGAAGAAAGGGTACAGGTCATCATTACGCTGAACTTTAGCACTACTCCATCCCCTTAACACCCAGTTGAGCACCTTTCTGAGGCTGCAATCCTTAGACGTGTTGGTAGCTAGGGTGTTCGCGGTGACAGTGGGACCAGTTGCCCATTCGATCATGAAAACTTCTTCCGTTCTAGGCTCATAGTGTATATCCGACGTTGGGCAGCGGCTTAGAAAATCTGCATTACTTATTTTTGTTCCAGGCTGATGAATCAACTTGAATTTATACGCTCTCAAAAAAATTGCTCGACGCATCATCGGGTTGGAAATGATTTGAGGGATTGGCTTTTCTGTCGCAAAAATTCCAAGCAGTGGCCGATGGTCTGTAATAAGCGTGAACTTTCTTCCATATAAATAGTTATGGAATTTTTAGACACCTGCGACCAAGGCTACCGCTTCTCTGTCGGTCTGGGAGTAGTTCCTCTCTGCCTTTGACAGCGTGCGAGAGTAAAACGCAATCGGTTTCTGTGTTCCGTCTTCCATTTCGTGGCTAAGCACTGCTCCTAACCCGTATGGTGACGCATCGCAAGTTAAGATCAGTGGGCGGTCCGGAGAGTAATGAATTAGGACCGCATCCGATGCGATCAGATTCTTTAGTTCTGCGAATGCTTTTTGGTGCTCTGGACGCCATGTCCATTGTACGTTCTTGTCTAGAAGTCTATGTAATGGCTCCGCAATGGTGGCTTTCTGGGGCAAGAATGAGTGATAAAAATTGGTCAGTCCCAGAAACGCTTGCAACTGTTTTTTCTCTTTTGGTGGTGGCGCCTCATGGATGGCTCTAACTTTGTCGGCTGATGGCCTAATGCCGAGAGCGTCAACTTTGAATCCAAGAAATTCGATGGAAGATACCCCAAACTGACATTTGTCCTTGCGCAGTCGTAATCCTGCCTGGTCCATACGGGCTAGAACTTCGCCTAATCTACTCGCAAGTTCTTCTTCTGATTTACCCATAATTACAATATCGTCAAAATACGGAAGGACGCCCGGTATATTTTGCAGTATTCTTTCAATGCAGCTTTGGAATATTCCTGGGGCAGCTGAAATTCCGAATTGTAGTCTTGTTACCTTAAATGCTCCTTTGTGAGTAGCGATTGTTTGCATCAAAGCTGATTTCTCGTCTACTACCAATTGTTGATACGCTTGGGCCAAATCTATTTTTGCGAAAATTGAGCCTCCTTCTATCGAAGCTAATAGCGTGTTGATTGCAGGAATTTGATGGCAGTGCGGTTGTACCGCTCTGTTAAGCGTAGACTTATAATCTCCACAAATTCGAATAGAACCATCTTTCTTGACTATGGGGACCGTCGGAGTGGCCCACTCAGAGTACTCTACAGGCTCAAGTATTCCTTGGACACAGAGACGGTCCAATTCTTCTTCATATGGCTTGAGGAGTGCGTAAGGAATTCGACGCGGTGGTAGTCTGACCGGCGGAACTTCCTGGTCCACTTTGAGAGCCACTGGCGGCCCCGTATACCGGCCAAGTTCTGATGAAAACAAATGGTCGAATTTTCTTAGGATTTCCGCGATACCATTGCCGCACTGCACGCCATGAATGCCTTCTATGCGGATTCCGAGGGGTTCAAACCAGTTGCATCCTAGAAGGTTTGACCCGGTGCCGGACGTGACGACCAATGGCAGATTGCAGATACGGCGATTGTTGTAGTGGATTGACGTGTCGGTGATTCCCTTGACCGGAATGGGGTTACGTTGATAGTCGCTTAGCTTTAGGTGGCACTTGACGAGATCGGGATTACCGTTTGGCCAGATGTAACGATACGAAGATTCCTTCATGATGGTGACGGGCGACCCGGAATCAACTTCGAACTGGCATGATCGACCGTTGATGACCACGCCCACGGATTTCTTGGGGCTGACCACCGGAACTATTTGATGAATGCGTCCGTGCGATGGCCTGTTGTTACGCATATTACTGGGCGTAGGAGATGAAGATTTTGTTGACCCAGCTTGACTGTTACTGCGGCATACCCGACGTATGTGGCCAGTTCGACCACAGGAATGACAAGTGGCGTTGCGGAACGGGCACTTCTTACGGACGTGCCGACCCCCACAACCCGCACAACTCGAACTTATTCCGTGGATGGACTCGGTGCTCGAAGACTCGAGGCGTCGAATATTGTCGCCTCGAATCGACAACACACTCGCAGCGGCTGCTTCGCTAGTGACGGCTCGTTCCATGGCCCGCTGCACCGTCAATTCGGGGTCGGCTAGCAGGCTTCGCTGAAGACCTTCGTCGCGCATGCCACACACAAATCGGTCCCGCAACATGCGATCCAACATCTGTCCGAAATTGCACCCTACCGCCAGGCTTCTTAATGTGGCCATGTAGTTACCGACGGACTCGTCGGGTTGCTGATCACGCTTGTGGAACTGGTAGAATGCAGCAATCTCCGATTGGCGTGGTGCCAAGTGACTGGTTAATATATCATAGACTTCTGTTAGTTCCAAATCACTGACTTGCCTGGGTGATGCTAACGACACTAGTAACTCATAAAGGGGTGCGCCCGCTAGTGTAAGAAACGCCGCCTTCTTCCGGTCCTTGTCCACGACGCTATTCGCTAAAAGGTACAGCTCGAAACGATCTCGGTACGCCTTCCATTTCCCAGGGGTTAGCAAGTCGAAAGGTTCCAGAGTTCCAACTCCCGCCATGGCGACTCCGCAAGTTTGGAAGACCGCTTTCCGCTTATCCGTACTGGCCGTAGTATTTGGCTCAACTGTACAGCCGCTCTCAGCGAGACTCCCTCGTGGAGTTGATTGATTATCACTTATTTCTTGTTTTACTTCTTCGCCGGAGCTTTTCTCAGCTTGACCGACAGTTCGGCGCTTATCCATGTGCTTGCTTCAAGAATAATACGACTACCGCAATTGGACGTACGGTAAATACTCGTCACCGTCAATTCCGTCTCTCTTTCTCCCTGTACGATAATTGTTGAATTTAATTAGCTTACGCTCAGGGATTAGTATCCCATCCTCGTCGCCAATTTTATGTATGCGCAAGCATATATTAAATTTATTCAATATAATTCAGTAATGCAAATAGAAGTAACAATTAGTACAGGGGGTTATTATAATGACGGGGAATTGATGGATGGCCGTGACTGCAGCTCGATCTGCAGGGGCCCACGATTGAGTGGAGACTGACTTCAGTCGAACGAGATCGCCGCGCGAGAGAATGCAGTCGCATACATAACACGTTCCAAGTACATATTCGTAGGGAAGTCATTATTTGGATTGTTGTGAAACCAACATTTGCATTAATAGATTTTGGTTTCGCATTAGATCTTGCTTTGTAAGGCTTTGTTGTAAACTGCATATCATAGCTTCAAAATTACTTTTTGGCTGAAACATGGATGAAACACGCTAAAACATGTACCATAACTTTTTCCAGAATAAAGACCGTTTGTAGTTCTAAACTGCCTTTCAAGGTAGTTGCTTAGTACAATAACCGCAGTGCCACCATCCACCATCAGGCCCTAATCTAATATGTTGAGCATGCTGAAGCCGCCATAAAGACCCCCAGCAGGAATACTTAACCAATACACAATTTTCACATACCCCAAAGGACCCCGCACTCTTATCATCCTGCTCTAACCTGAGAGGGGCTCATTGACTTCGACTCTGGGACCTACCGTTATTATCGTGTGTCCAAGATCGACGATAGAGTCGCGGACAAACTACGAAATACGTGTCAACTTAAAGAAAGGGAAAATATAAATTTACCGTTCTGAATGTAATTTTTAATTATGGTCGAAAATATAATTTTTACATTCATTTTAATATAATTGTTGTTTATATTAAAATGACGAAGACGATTCTAAAAAAAGACGATTTTCTGGAATTTTTTTTGGCCAAATGAAAAACCCAATCGAAAATTGGTAAATGAGGTTTTATTATATTATATTTAAAGTACAAAATAAATTTTTTTATTTTGATTTTTGATTATAAACAAAACCTTTATTCGTAGGCCCTATTTTTGGAAAGGTCCATGGCCGAACACATAACGTCCTTAATTTTTGATCTAGAACAAAAAATCCAAATTGGTTAGGTTCTGTATATCAATGTCTATCGACACAAGTAGGATTTTTTCGATATATTGATTTTTTGCAAAATGGTGATTGAAAAAAATTTTCACTTTTCACGAACAAAAAAAGTCACAAAATTGTTGATCAAAAAAAAAGTAAGCAATATAAAAAAAATCCTACGTGTGTCGATAGCCATAGGTATTTTGAGTATACTGTCAAAATTTTAGATCGATAGGTTAAGAGCTGTTCGAGTTATGTGTTCGGCCAACTAAAAAAAAACAGTTTCGAGAAAAACGCGTTTAAAGTTTTAAGTACTGTGGGATATACATTTGAAGCATCGCCGCAGAATGGACAATTTCGACACTTAGACACTTTTGCCGGACTCTATCTTTTGATATGTTATTTTTAAAACCCTTAAGAATTTTTTAAGCGAAAAACAAAAATTTTCGATTTTTTCAAAATTCTACTCAGATTCTACTCAAAATTCTAAGGGGGGACCTTAATTAAATTATTCACTTGTTAATTATGAATGGTCAGTTTGAATTAATTGTTCATTTTTAAATGGGGCAGTTGAAAAACAATTTTTTTTACCTGAACTTATGGAAAAAACCCTTACAATTTGATGGAGAGCTTCTCATAATTCTGTTACTCGAATTGCAGTCACCATACGAATAACGAATTACAGTTTTTTATATGAGGAATAAAAGGTGATTAGTGAGTCGAAAACTGATCAAACATATGATATGACATGTGCCTTTGGTTCTCTTTGGATGTTCTCTTTCTTCTTCATTTTGGTCAGGGGTCTAGGAGTAGGGGTTCTTAGGTCAAAGATTCTCGTCTTCCCGAGAATCAATCGGGACAAAGAAATTTCGGTTGATGAAAATTGCGTTAATACCAATTTAGCCAAATCTACCCCAGAGAGTTAATTACTATTAGTGGGTGTGACTTAAATCCGTTTTATGCCCATTTCCTGAGTTCCATATCTGTCGATTTTAGTGTTGCGATAAATTTATCTCGTATGTACAGTGCTCCATGAATAGTATTATGACTAGATTGAGCGTCGTCGACAATACTTTATTCAATAGTACTTAAGTTGCCAATGGGTACCAATGTTGTACGTCCCTAGCAAGTTGACGGAGCACTCATATACTGTATACGGGGCTTACGCATTGCCAAAAGTGACAGTATTTAGATTGTACTCGGCAGCGTCATGTCAGCGTCCATTTCATGATGACATCGCTCAAATCATTTTGAAACGGTAGGTTTATGCACAAAATGTCGTAAGGGGAATTCCAATCGATATGGTGCATGATGCATCGTGCTGTTCTCCTTTACAAATGCTTGACATTTAAAAATATCTTTTTTTTTTACAAAAAAAGCAGGATAACGTTTATTTAAAACTGTCCTTTAGGGACAACCATTAAATTTTATCACAGAAACTTTACTTATAAATAAATAATTTTAGTAAGGGGAGGTCCAGCGGGTGTGGACTGCTGGGCTTCTGGGCTGCTTGCTGTTGTGCAGCAGGGAGCTGGCGAACAGGTTCGGGTGATTATGAAGCCTCTGCATGTAACGTGCGCTGCTTCTTTGGATCTCGACCTTGACCCAAGGAAAATTGAGAACCTCGTGGATGGTGCGATTGTCATGATAGACGTGGGCCCCAGTGGCGCTTCGAAGGGTTCTTTTTTCGAACGTTTGTATAGTTCGGACATTCGTCTTGCTCGCAGTGCCCCAGAGCTGCATGCCGTACGTCCAGATTGGGCTTATAATGGCCTTGTAGATGAGAAGTTTCGTGGAAGTTCTCATCTTCGATCTCCTACCCATGAGCCAGTAGAAGGATCGAAGTCTTTGATCAGCATGCTTCCTCTTTTTAATCAGATGGGGCCTCCAGGTGAACCTCCTGTCTAGGGTGAATCCAAGGTACTTGGGATTGTCTTCCTGTGGGTTTGGGAAGCCATTGAGGTTAACTGGAGCGCAGTTGCCTTTGCAGAGAGAAAATGTGGTGGCAGTGGACTTTTCATTATTGA
This sequence comes from Drosophila pseudoananassae pseudoananassae, assembly GCA_018153035.1. Classification (NCBI taxonomy): domain Eukaryota; kingdom Metazoa; phylum Arthropoda; class Insecta; order Diptera; family Drosophilidae; genus Drosophila; species Drosophila pseudoananassae. The sequence goes on from JAECXR010000034.1 coordinate 2,918,589, forward strand.
CGGCAATGTTCCAACGCTTTTGCCAGTCGCTGAGCAAGTCAAGCTGCAATTGCATCGTTTCTGCAATTGCAATTGAAGACCAAATTTACGGTCTTCCAAGAACGACTTTAGGAACTGGAAGTATGGTCGGGGTAGGCCAGTCTTTTATTTATATAGAAGACCGGGATGCCAGACTCGGTCGAACGCCTTCTTCACGTCCAGCATGACGGCCATGCAGTGCTTCTTGGTTTCAAATGCGTCCAGGATGCACTGCACCTCCCGATGGCACTGCTCTGGGGTACCGTGTCGTCGCCTGAAGCCAAACTGGTGGTCAGGAATCAGTCCAGCCTCGTCAAATACTGGCAGTGCTCTGCTTAAAAACACTCGTTCCAGTATTTTGGAGAGCATTGGTAACAAACTTGTTGGTCGGTAGGACGAAAGGTTCGCTTCGGGTTTCCGGGTTTAGGTATCATAGTTACCTGGGCACGTTTCGATGTGGACGGAAAGTACCCTTTCCATGTGGACGGAAAGTACCGTATCTCCAAGAATCTATTATAGATCCTCGTAATTAGCTGAATGCTTGGAGGTGGTAACATTTTTAATGCAATTGCATTGATACCATCGCCCAGGGCATTGTTGTTGCTCATGATGGTTATGAGCTCAGCTGTTTCCTCCTCAGTCACTGGTCGTATGGGATCGGCGTCCCTGGAAGGCTCGGCTAACAGTCGGGCAGTTTCAGCAGCATCCTCCGGTGAGCAGCGATCGAAAGGCGTAAAGACACCTTCGAGGTGTTCGGCGAAAGCGTTGGCCCTGTCCATCTCCGATCTGCACCAGCGGCCGTCGGTTCTTTGTACAGGTGGGATCCTTTTCAGCGGCTGTCTGATAGATTTGGTGACTCTCCATAAGTTATGTCGCCTGGCTCACGAACAACCTGGTTGTTCGACGAACCCGTCAAAGGCCTGCTTTCTTAGTCTTGCCAGCGTTTCTGTCAAACATTTGGTCGCTCTATAGAAGGCGGTTTTGTCCCTGTCCCATGTCCCTGTCAGTGGCTCTTGGGCGGTTGGAGGGCCTTGGTGCTGCTTCAGAAGCTGCCGCCTGAATATGGGCGGTTAACTCTTCTACAGCGGTGTCGATGTCAAACGGGGAGTCAAGTGTCGGGCTGGGGTCGGTAACGTTGTTTAGGTATGATTGGTACTTGTCAACGTCTGTTGTCTTGTAGATCAGCTTTTTGCGGGCTGACCTGAGCAAGGCTGGGGTGAAAAGTGACACGGCGAAGGCGCTGTGGTCCGAGAAGAGGTCTTCTACTTCTCTCGCCTGAATTCCGGCAGAATCCAGTCCTCCGGAGATGGCGAAGTCTAGGACATCTGGGATTTTGTGAGGATCCGTAGGCCAGTATGTGGGTGCACCGGTCGCATGACAGCTCAAGTTTCGGGACAGAATCTGCATGTATAGGGACGACCCCTTTGGGTTCGTAATCCTAGATCCCCACCAGGGGTGTTTAGCATTAAAGTCCCCTCCGATTATGAACTTGGGGCCGAGGCAATCCAGTACCAAGCCGAATTCCTGTTCGAGGATGTTGTACCTGGGGGGGCAATATGCTGCAGCGATTATTATGTTACCGTTGGTAGTGGAGATTTTAATTTGGGCACATTGCACCCAGTCTTCGCACATAGCTGGAAGTGCCTCATACTTGATGCAGCTGCGAATAAGGATGGCCGCGCCCCGCGACCTCTACCGTTCGGGTGGTTAGCGGCAATGAGGTCGTATCCTCTAATAGTCAAGTATGATCTGTTGGTAAAATGCGTTTCTGATATGAGGAGAAGGTCTGCTTGGTGGATCCTGCAATACAGCTCGACCTCTGGCCTTCTTTTTACCAGGCCGTTAGCATTTTATACGGTTATATCTAATCGCGTATGCATAAGGATTTGCAAACGGTGGCCACCATTTTGGGCTATTTGGCTCAAGACCTTCTCCATCATGCGCTCAAACATAGATTCCATCCTAGCCATTAGGGCGTCCATTGGAGACTGGGATCGGGATTGGGGTTGGAGTCAAACTGGGGTGCTCCGTTTTTGGCTGAGCTAGCATAGCTAATGTTAGGGTTAATTTTGCTGAATTGAGGTTGCTGGCTTCTTGGGGCAGTCTGCTTGGGGGCGAACGTGCTCTTTGCCTTTTTGTAGGCTGGACAGCCCTTGTAAGAGCCCGCGTGTGGTCTGTCGCAGTGGAAAAGGCTGGTTCACTGGCGATTTTGGTGCATTCGGATGATGGGTGCCTATCTCCAAACTTTACGCATCTGTACTTTTCACGAAACCCAAATTGGTGTGACGGTATTCCTTCCTGGATGGTATGTGTTAATCCTAGTCATTAGGCATTTTTCAAAGAGTTTAGATAGGCAAGAGAGAAGGTTTATAGGTCTATACGACGTGGGGATAGTGTGGTCTTTCCCCGGCTTTGCTATCATTATTTCAATTGACTTTTTCCATCTCACTGGAAAGTGGCTAAGTTTTGCGATGGCATTAAATGGCTGGGTGAGAGTGCAAACGGCGCAGTATGGGAGCTCAATGATCATTTCGGGAGTTATGAGGTCGCAACTCGGGGATTTTTTTGGATTCAGTTGTCGTTTGATGATATTAACGATTTCCTTAACGAAACTCAATTGCCTCAGGTTCAGGCTGGGGCTCATATGATAGAGTCGGCAAAGTAAACGCATTGGTGGTAGGATTTGGTTGGAAGACATTTTTAAGGTGGAAAAAAATGCCACCCGCCTGTGGAATTTCTAATAGGCATCACGGTTTCTTTCGGTAAGCTCAGAGTTGGGTGAGCTCTCCATAGTGAGTGTTTTGTACTGTTAGTTGACAATTGCTCTATGTAGCGGCGGTGGACATACGTTTCTTCTTGCTGTAGAGCTTGATCAAGTTGACCTGAGGCATGTTTTAAGCGTTGCTTAGCAAATGGCGATCTGTGACATTGCCGTTCTCGACGTAAGCGTCGCTTTTCGAGGACGAGCTGTTCGATTTGTAGATTTGTTTTCTTTTGAATGCATTGTGTGTTTATAGTTTGAGGTGTTAAAACTTGAGCTGCAGAGACGAGTACAGACTCCAGTGAATTGACAAAACTGTCTTCGTTGGCTTCGTGGCTGAGGTGAGGACTCAGCTCAATGTGTGAGCTGATGTACTTCCTGTACTTAACCCAATTGGTTTTATGTGAGGTCAGTTTTGATGATTGATCATATGATAGAGTCGGCTGGGTGTCGAATAGAGGTCTGCATGATTGCACTCAAAATTTTCGGTTATTTGAGTACAATAAGTTTAAGTCGCAATTGAGCGTGCCAAACCATTTCAACAAAGTAAATTGCGGATTGGTAAGGGTTGTTTTCGTTGTATGTGAAATGAGTGAAATTCAAACCAATGTGGAATGGATAGAATGAGTGAATGCGGAGTAAATGCTTCGAGTACTCGGATAAAATTTTGGCATTCTCGTCATTCATGCCAGGTAAAGCAGAAGCTAAAACTAGTTGCACAATTTTTTGTATACCTGCAAGCAGCTAGGCAAGCAGGTAGCAAGCAGCTACCTGCAAAGAGCCTTTTCAGATGCTAGAAATTTAATATCTGAAAAGCGATGTATTATTGCTAACAATGCAGATACAAAAAAAAATGTTTTTGCATTCTGTTATGAAAAATTAAATAAATGACATATATATGTATATATAATAATTAATCCATGTCTTTCTATTTCTTGTATTGAAAAGCAACACAAAAACAAAAAAAAATTTGACGTCACAAATGCGACGCACAACTGACCGAGTACTCAGTTACAAAACTCATTTGGTTATTGCGTCGCCGTTCGGATAGAGTAAATTTTTTACTCATGCCTTTACCACATTTGCCAAATCCGTTTTACTCAATGTCTCACTCAGTCAGTCAGAACATTGAGTGAAAGTGCCAAATGCTGCTTTGACTGTATTCATGCAGACCTCTAGTGTCGAAGTAGAGTAAAAAGGATAGGCGAGTGATCAGATGAAAGATCCGAAAGGCATTCGGCGCTTATCAGATTTTTAGGAATGTTTTTGGTAATCGCAAAGTCTATTAAATCGGGAAGTTTCTTTGGGTCTGCCGGCCAGTATGTTGGTGTGCCAGAAGAAACATAGTCTAGCTTGTTCTTAGCTTTGATAATTGCATTATAGAGCTGCTTTTCTTTTGGGGTTACGAGACGAGATCCCCAGTGTGTGTGCTTGGCATTGTAGTCTCCTGTTGCAATGAAGTGGTCTCCGAGCGAGTTGAAAAACTGAATAAACTCCTCTTCGGATATGGTGAAGTTGGGCAGTATACGGCGGCTAGAGTTAATTGCTTGCCAGTATTTAGGTGTATATTTATGGATGTGGGCTGTAGGTAGATTTTAGCAAATTTCGTATGATAATGGTGCTTAATACGGCTTCTGATTAAAATTCCAGTCCCGCCGTGTGCTTTACCATCTGGATGATTTGTTCCATAGAATGAATATCCTCGTAACTTGTATCAGTTTGTAAGATGTGTTTCTGAAAGCAGCATTACGTCTATTTGATTGTCTAGTAAGAATTGCGCTAACTCGAGTTTATGCTGCTGGATTATGCTTTTTGGATTCAGTTGTCGTTTGATGATGTTAACGATTTCGTTAACGAAACTCAATTGGCTCATGTTGAGGCTGGGGCTCATATGATAGAGTCGGCAAAGTAAACGCATTGGTGGTAGGATTTGGTTGGAAGACATTTTTAAGGTGGAAAAAAATGTCACCCGCCTGTGGAATTTCTAATAGGCATCACGGTTTCTTTCGGTAAGCTCAGAGTTGGGTGAGCTCTCCATAGTGAGTATTTTGTACTGTTAGTTGACAATTGCTCTATGTAGCGGCGGTGGACATACGTTTCTTCTTGCTGTAGAGCTTGATCAAGTTGACCTAAGGCATGTTTTAAGCGTTGCTTAGCAGATGGCGATCTGTGACATTGCCATTCTCGACGTAAGCGTCGCTTTTCGAGGACGAGCTGTTCGATTTGTAGATTTGTTTTCTTTTGAATGCATTGTGTGTTTATAGTTTGAGGTGTTAAAACTTGAGCTGCAGAGACGAGTACAGACTCCAGTGAATTGACAAAACTGTCTTCGTTGGCTTCGTGGCTGAGGTGAGGACTCAGCTCAATGTGTGAGCTGATGTACTTCCTGTACTTAACCCAATTGGTTTTATGTGAGGTCAGTTTTGATGATTGATCATATGATAGAGTCGGCTGGGTGTCGAATAGAGGTCTGCATGATTGCACTCAAAATTTTCGGTTATTTGAGTACAATAAGTTTAAGTCGCAATTGAGCGTGCCAAACCATTTCAACAAAGTAAATTGCGGATTGGTAAGGGTTGTTTTCGTTGTATGTGAAATGAGTGAAATTCAAACCAATGTGGAATGGATAGAATGAGTGAATGCGGAGTAAATGCTTCGAGTACTCGGATAAAATTTTGGCATTCTCGTCATTCATGCCAGGTAAAGCAGAAGCTAAAACTAGTTGCACAATTTTTTGTATACCTGCAAGCAGCTAGGCAAGCAGGTAGCAAGCAGCTACCTGCAAAGAGCCTTTTCAGATGCTAGAAATTTAATATCTGAAAAGCGATGTATTATTGCTAACAATGCAGATACAAAAAAAAAAATGTTTTTGCATTCTGTTATGAAAAATTAAATAAATGACATATATATGTATATATAATAATTAATCCATGTCTTTCTATTTCTTGTATTGAAAAGCAACACAAAAAAAAAAAAATTTGACGTCACAAATGCGACGCACAACTGACCGAGTACTCAGTTACAAAACTCATTTGGTTATTGCGTCGCCGTTCGGATAGAGTAAATTTTTTACTCATGCCTTTACCACATTTGCCAAATCCGTTTTACTCAATGTCTCACTCAGTCAGTCAGAACATTGAGTGAAAGTGCCAAATGCTGCTTTGACTGTATTCATGCAGACCTCTAGTGTCGAAGTAGAGTAAAAAGGATAGGCGAGTGATCAGATGAAAGATCCGAAAGGCATTCGGCGCTTATCAGATTTTTAGGAATGTTTTTGGTAATCGCAAAGTCTATTAAATCGGGAAGTTTCTTTGGGTCTGCCGGCCAGTATGTTGGTGTGCCAGAAGAAACATAGTCTAGCTTGTTCTTAGCTTTGATAATTGCATTATAGAGCTGCTTTTCTTTTGGGGTTACGAGACGAGATCCCCAGTGTGTGTGCTTGGCATTGTAGTCTCCTGTTGCAATGAAGTGGTCTCCGAGCGAGTTGAAAAACTGAATAAACTCCTCTTCGGATATGGTGAAGTTGGGCAGTATACGGCGGCTAGAGTTAATTGCTTGCCAGTATTTAGGTGTATATTTATGGATGTGGGCTGTAGGTAGATTTTAGCAAATTTCGTATGATAATGGTGCTTAATACGGCTTCTGATTAAAATTCCAGTCCCGCCGTGTGCTTTACCATCTGGATGATTTGTTCCATAGAATGAATATCCTCGTAACTTGTATCAGTTTGTAAGATGTGTTTCTGAAAGCAGCATTACGTCTATTTGATTGTCTAGTAAGAATTGCGCTAACTCGAGTTTATGCTGCTGGATTATGCTTTTTGGATTCAGTTGTCGTTTGATGATGTTAACGATTTCGTTAACGAAACTCAATTGGCTCATGTTGAGGCTGGGGCTCATATGATAGAGTCGGCAAAGTAAACGCATTGGTGGTAGGATTTGGTTGGAAGACATTTTTAAGGTGGAAAAAAATGTCACCCGCCTGTGGAATTTCTAATAGGCATCACGGTTTCTTTCGGTAAGCTCAGAGTTGGGTGAGCTCTCCATAGTGAGTATTTTGTACTGTTAGTTGACAATTGCTCTATGTAGCGGCGGTGGACATACGTTTCTTCTTGCTGTAGAGCTTGATCAAGTTGACCTAAGGCATGTTTTAAGCGTTGCTTAGCAGATGGCGATCTGTGACATTGCCATTCTCGACGTAAGCGTCGCTTTTCGAGGACGAGCTGTTCGATTTGTAGATTTGTTTTCTTTTGAATGCATTGTGTGTTTATAGTTTGAGGTGTAAAACTCGAGCTGCAGAGACGAGTACAGACTCCAGTGAATTGACAAAACTGTCTTCGTTGGCTTCGTCGCTGAGGTGAGGACTCAGCTCAATGTGTGAGCGGATGTACTTCCTGTACTTAACCCAATTGGTTTTATGTGAGGTCAGTTTTGATGATTGATCATATGATTGAGTCGGCTGGGTGTCGGAGTAGAGTAAAAAGGATAGGCGAGTGATCAGATGAAAGATCCGAAAGGCATTCGGCGCTTATCAGATTTTTAGGAATGTTTTTGGTAATCGCAAAGTCTATTAAATCGGGAAGTTTCTTTGGGTCTGCCGGCTAGTATGTTGGTGTGCCAGAAGAAACATAGTCTAGCTTGTTCTTAGCTTTGATAATTGCATTATAGAGCTGCTTTTCTTTTGGGGTCACGAGACGAAATCCCCAGTGTGTGTGCTTGGCATTGTAGTCTCCTGTTGCTATGAAGTGGTCTCCGAGCGAGTTGAAAAACTGAATAAACTCCTCTTCGGCTTTGGTGAAGTTGGGCAGTATACGGCGGCTAGAGTTAATTGCTTGCCAGTATTTAGGTGTATATTTATGGATGTGGGCTGTAGGTAGATTTTAGCAAATTTCGTATGATAATATTGCTTAATACGGCTTCTGATTAAAATTCCAGTCCCGCCGTGTGCTTTACCATCTGAATGATTTGTTCCATAGAATGAATATCCTCGTAACTTGTATCAGTTTGTAAGATGTGTTTCTGAAAGCAGCATTACGTCTATTTGATTGTCTAGTAAGAATTTTTCTCATAAAGAAAAACTCGAGTTTATGCTGCGAAACGCCGTTAGCGTTCCACGTAAATATTCGTAGGGAAGTCATTATTTGGATTGTTGTGAAACCAGCTTTTGTATTAATAGATTTTGGGTTCTTGCATAGTTGTACGCATAAATGACATAAACTCCGTAAGGCTTTGTTGTAGACTGCATATCATAGCTTCAGAGTTACTTTTTGGCTGGTTGATGCTGCTGAGCCGTGTTTGGTTCTTGGTGTGCTGATTGCGACAGTGAGCTTTTTGAGGCTGGGGTAGCCAGTCCTGATTTTAAAGCGCTTGCGTATGTGATGTTTTTGGCAGAGTTTATGGGTCCTAGTGAGGATCTGGCTGCAGTCGAGAAGAAGATTTCAGGGTTTGACCTGGAGGCTATGAACTGATTATTTTGGGTGCGGGCATTTCAGCTCCTTATAAACTGGGCAACCTCTATAGTTAGCAGCGTGATTTCAACCGCAGTTGGCGTACTTTTTCGAGTTGTGGTCATCTTTGCTCGCTGGGAAGTGTGCGGAGTCATGAAGCTCACATCAAACTACACACACCGGGCGCAGTTTACAGTAAGACCTTGTATGGCCATATTCTTGGCAGTTCGCACATTGTACCGGGCCATTGCGTTTGTGCTCCTCAACTGTAATTCTGCGGTGCAGTAGAAACTGAAGATTGTATATAAGGTGCACTTCGTATTTCTTTAGGAGCTTAATTTGTGGTTCGTCAACCTTATAGAGTGGCTGCGGCTTTCTATCCCTGTTAAGGATATTGAAGACTGTCTTAGCGCTAAATTAGACTGTCATAGATTAAAAAGCACAGTCAACATTGCTAAGGACTATAACCGTGGCGCTCTGGTGCAACCGCAACACTGACGACGTAGAGATCTTAACATCCCGTTAGTAAAATAAAAAATTAAGCAACTACAAACCAAATACATAAGAAAATTCTCAATGCACTCGAAGCATCTAGCTCGCGATCCATGCTAAACCAAAGCACAGCACCTAAGGAAAAGGATTCGACAAATTAATAAAATAATCCTGAGGTGTTTACTCAGCCCAGGGACATGTTTAACATACCTTATGTGTGAAAAGAATTGTTAAATTATTTTGCATTATTGTAGATTTAAATCACCCAAAATAACTATCAGTTCGCTAGTTAAAAAAAGTTTAAAAGCATCGTGACAATCATGTGCAAACGTGAGTATACCCCTGAGAAATTAAAAATAACCAAACTCTTACAACTTAGAAGCTCTTAGAAAGAAAAAGACTTTTTTTTTCATTTTTTCGCTATATTTTCTCTATCTCTAAACAAAAATTACCATTGCATCTTTAGATGATTTATTGTTATATCATTTATTAATCATTGAATACTTACGTGATAAATGGGACGCGAAGTGCTGATTTGCCTGTTAAAGCTGTCATTACCTCTTAAAAGTGAAATATCATCTGAGTTGCCCATTTTTAAACAATTTCCCATTATATTCGAAGCACAGAGCTTAATCTGAAATATATATTAAATGCACCTATGTATATATTTGTAAAATAGGTTTACTTTAATATTTTACTTTAGGTTCATAGAAGGTAAACGAACAGACGTGCGTTTCAGACATTTGAGGTAAAATTTACCACTCTGTACATTCAAAACTGGGTCCATTACTTACACCACCACAGCCATTGAAAAGTTCCTTTGGAGCTAATATTATTCGAGGGGTCGACTTCATGCCGACTTCCAAGGTAAAAGATCAATTGACCAAGGTCAATTACTCACAATAACACAATGAATTGCAACACATAACAACTAAATATACACCACATGAAATCTGGGCACGAAATCTAACGGTCGGAGCCGCAGCTAGACAACAAATTACAACAACAACCACCACCGTCGCGACGTACCCTTAATACTTGTGGTTGCAAACTCTGGTCCGCGGCGTCGGGCCCGCATTGTTCTTGTAAATCTTTACGCCTCAGTGACCGCGCGACTCGATCTTCTGCCCCCGATTTGCTGGCGCCAAAAATTACGAAAAACGGGGGGATCCGCGAGAGCCCGAGGAGCCATGGGCTTGCCCATCTACGCCCTACACCATCACTAGATCAGAAGTTACACCGTATTATTCAACAAATGATTGTTTGCAATTAAAGATACAAGCACAAATATATAATTTGCATGGTTCAATGGTGCCAACACCAGATGCACCACATCAATTCCTGCAAATATAACATATGTATGGTATTTACACACAACATTAAAGAGACGAACAGTTTCAAGCAGTTTTTGAAAAAAATGGTTTTTGGAAAACACGCACTGAATTTCAATCAAAATCAAAAATTGCTGGCGATTTGGTGGTTTTTGGATGTACACGCACTGAATTTCAATTAAAATCAAAAATTGCTGGCGATTTGGTGACATAAAAATCAATTGATTCGGTAACAAATCCCAATAATGTAGTAAATGATCCAACGGAGTTTTTGAACTGTCTGGAGTTACCAGGATTTCCACCACAAAACTTGCAACTAAAAGTTGGTACAGTTATTATGATATTGCTTAATTTGAATCCACCGCGGCTTTGCAACTGTACACGACTTTCGGTTAAAAAGCTTATGCCGAATTTGATTGAGGCAACCATTATAAACGGGAATTATGCAGGTGAAAATGTATGTATTCCTCAAATACCATTGAATCGGAATGATTGATTGCAATTTCCAGTTCGCGTTGTGTTCGCAATGACAATTAACAAGTCAACATGCCCATCGCTTAGTTTTTCGGCATAAATTTAGAAAATCATTGTTTTTCACATGGGCAGTTATACGTTTCGTACTCACTAGTTAGAAAACCATCCGCTTTGTTTGTGTTAACGTCAGACCAAAAAACAAAAAAATGTGGTTTACCAAAAAGCGCTTCAATAAAATAAAACAGTGAGCTAGCACACGAAGATCATTGGCGTCTGACGCCTCCCATCTTCTTATATCGGAAAACCCACGTATTTTCAAATATAAAACAAAAAAAAAATGTCTCGATCTTTTAATAACAAAACGAAATGTGACATAAAACGAAGCCATCTGGTGTCGAAACGGAGCCGGGTTTGCTTGTAATTATTATAATAATGACAAATTTTTGGAATATAAATATTTAATGTATAAGTACAACTTATATATAACTTTTATAATAAATATTGAAAAACATGAAACGAAAGCTAACTTCGCGCTTCGATATACCCTTGCAGTTAGAACCGGATATATATCGCAAACATCGGATATGGTTGGCCGATCCTTATGAGAATATCATAATATAACCAATTTATTACAATAAAAAATCTAAAACAAAGTACCAAGCTTCCATCTTCAAAAATACCAAAGTTGGTATTTTTACCAAATACCATTTCCGATCGTTCAGTTATATGGAAGCCATAAGATATAGTCGGCCGATCGTTATGCAATTTGGGAGGTTGGCTCAACTGACCAAAAATAGAATCTGTACGAAGTTCCAACTTTCTATCTTCAAAAACACGAAAGTTTGGTAATTTCCGATTGTTCAGTTATATGGAAGCTATAGGATATAGTCGACTGATCCTTATAAAATTTGGCTTGTTGTATTATTTTGCCAAAAATATCATTCGTACCAAATCCGAATTCTCTTGCTTTAAAAACACCGAAGTTATAGCATTTCCGATCAATCAGTTATATGGCAGCTATAGGATATAGTCGGCCGATCCTTAAATCCTGAAATCTTCCATGTCGTATTATTTTGCCAAAAATATCATTCATTCAAAATTCGAACTCTCTAAAAACACCAAAGTTATACCATTTCCGATCAATCAGTTATATGGCAACTAAAGAAAATAGTCGGCCGATACCGGCCATTCCGACTTATATACTGCGTGCAAAGGAAATATGATAGCATTAAAACTGAGAGACTAGTTTGGAAATTTCTCTGCCCGGGCTCTGCCACACACACACACAGTATAAATGTGTAAAACGTCAGCCTACTTTCTGCTATTCATTACTAATACTAATGCGTTAAAACCAGGGACTGTAACGGTTATAATTAAAAAAGCAAGAAATTACAAGATAAAAGTTACTTCTTAACTTTTAGAAAAAAAAAATGGTTTTTAAAATTAATTTTAATAATAAAAAATAATAATATAATAATAAATTTTAATAATAAAAAATTAGTAATAATTATAAGGTATCAATTTTTATATAAAAATTGCGCAATAACTTTTATTTTTATTATTATTCGATAATTTTTGTTTTAAAAATTGAAAATAAAGATTGAATCTATATATCTTTTGATCCGTAGAAGCCAGATCCAATATATATGTATATGTATGATCTACACATCAATACCTTTCGGATGGTATATAATAAGTATTTATATATCTATATATATAAAAATGCTCTGCTCGTATCTACTTGCTTTATAGACTTGAAAAGTTCTGAACCGTTTAAGCCCAAATTTTTACACAACATGCGTTGAGGTTCCAGCTCGGTTTTTGACTACTTTTGATGTTGATAGCTTATCTGCGTTTGCGAATATATCCGTTTTTTTCGCTTTTCCCCGTGCCCCTACTTTTCTATTTAGGCAGCCAGCTAAGAAGAAAATGTCAAATGTCAAAATGTCAGATACGAAGTCATGCCACCCAAGAAGTCGAATTTTCTTGGTGTCATACTCGCAATACAAAAGCAAAAAGACGTAACATTTCGAATATGACTGACGAAGAGCGGGCCTCCATCCGAGAGACTGAGCGGCTGAGAGCCATGCGGATGCACAACGCGGAATCAGCAGAAACGCGATCAGCTGGGCTTGAGCGAACACGAACGCGATTGAGAGTTAGGCAGTCGCGTTCTGCAGCAATCGATTTGATTCGGTCTCAAAATAATGAACGCGACAGGGCAAGGGTAGCTGTAGCGCGTTTACAGCTTGCAACAGACCGAAACCTGCAATACACAATCTCTCACACATCTATCACAAAGCCGGTTCCCTGCTTCCGTTCTCTGACAGCGAACACAAATTTCTTCAAATGTACTTCATTGGTGATGATGGAGCTGAAGTCGATGCACGTTATGGAATCAATACCTCGCTGAAGAAGCCCATTATTTCGCAGCTACAGAAGCTTTTTCACGAACGGAACCATTTGGTGCGTTTGTTCAAAACAGCAATCGATATGATGCCTTCGGATACCCATAAAATTGTCATTCATGCAGACAAAACGCCTGCTGGACAACAACAGGAGATACAATGCTCCAACTATAGACGAAGTGGCAATTGTCATAATCGGGGATCAGTTCCAACTAGACTTCTGCATGAATGTATTAATTTTTGACATAACAGATCTGTACAGTAGTGTAGTGTACAGTAAAACACTGCACTCATTCTATACTGTACAGTGTACTCTATAGGTCGGAACAAAGTAGCACAACATTTTAAGTGTACTCACTTCGAGTGAGTACAGTATATCGTTGTACTTGTCGTTAGTGAGTACTAAATTTGTGCCTTTTTCAACACACTGTACATTTTGTCTGTTGACGTGTACAAAATTTGTACTACAAATATTTTTTCATCCAAGACATAAATTTAAACAATATTAGCGGAATGGTCAAGCTTCTTTCACCGTTTGAAATGTGTTCCAAAAAGCTGGAGGGAAGCAATTATCCAACATTACACTTAACTGTTCCACACATCAATAATTTAAAAAAACAAGAAAGGAAAGCTAACTTCGGGCGGAGCCGAAGTTGATATACCCTTGCAGCTAAAACAGGATATATATCGCTAAAATCGGATATAGTTGACCGATTCTTATGGGAATATGTAAATATAACCAATAAATTACAAGACAAAATCTAACAAAAAAATCCCAAACTTCTATCTTGAAGAACCCCAAAGTTGGTATTTTTACCAAATACCATTTCCGATCGTTCAGTTATATGGCAGCTATAAGATATAGTCGGCAAATCCATATGAAACTTGATAAGTCGTATTATTTTTCCAAAAATAGAATTCATAGAAAATACCAACTTTCTAGCTCGAAAAACACTGAAGTTATGCCATTTCCGATCAATCAGTTATATGGCAGATATAGGATATAGTCGGCTGATCCTTATAAAATTTGGCATGTTGTATTATTTTGCCAAAAATAGCAATCGAACCAAATCCGAATTCTCTAGCTTTAAAAACACCGAAGTTATAGCATTTCCGGTCAATCAGTTATATGGCAGCTATAAGATATAGTTGGCCGATCCTTATGAAATTTGGTAGGTCGTATTATTTTGCCTAAAGTAGCATTCGTACAAAATCTGAACGCTGTAACTCTAAAAACACCAAAGTTATACCATTTCCGATCAATCAGTTATATGGCAGCTATAGGATATAGTCGGCCGATCCCGGCCGTTCCGACTTATATACTGCGTGCAAAGGAAAGAAGGGTGTGTGCAAAGTTTCAAGACGATAGCTTTAAAACTGAGAGACTAGTTCGCGTAGAAACGGACAGACAGACGGACAGACGGACATGCTCATATCAACTCAGGAGGTGATCCTGATCAAGAATATATATACTTTATAGGGTCGGAGATGTCTCCTTCACTGCGTTGCACACTTTTGGACAAAATTATAATACCCTTTGCAAGGGTATAAATATCCTCACCAATACAAAATGATTTAGAAATAGTCAAAAAATGCAAACTAAAGCTTTTAGAGTACATAGATTCGATAGTTATACAAAATCTTAAAAAATTTCACTACATTGCCCTGTTTTTGTTTCCACCCACCAACAAATTAGCTAAATTTTCACAATTAGAAAAGCACCAAACTTTTAAACAAGTAGAAGAAATGATGATTAATATTCATATAAATAGCCAAAATGATGACATTAAAAAATTAATTCAACCTACACAAGTCATAGACAACATATTTGCAGACTATTCAGAACCAATTCAAAACACCAACATTTTATCATACATTCAGGAGGAGCATATTGACATATTGACATAAAAATGTCAAAAAAGAGTATAGAGAAGACTTTGATGTTCTTCAGTGGTGGTCATTCAACAAAGACCATTATAGAATTAGCTGCAAGATATTAGCAGCTCCGGCGAGCAGTGCAGTATCCGAAAGAGTATTCTCCGAAGAGCAGTATTCTGTTGCAAAAAATTTAATTTCCGAAAAAAGATCAAGAATTGCCACCACTGAAGGCATGGTCAACAAAATAATGTTCCTTCATTATAACATTAATAATTTAAATACAGACCATATAGAACATAACAAAAATAGACCATAACATAACATAATTATTTAAATAAGTTTTAATTTAAATAATATTAGTTTATAAGTACACAATTTTATAAAAAATAAATTTGAAACGAAAAACAAATACATTTTTTAATCGGACATACATACACACGAGAAATATTTATGTGTGTATGTTCCAGTCATGAAGTTTCTTTCACTGTACAGTAAGTCAACTGAACACCAAAACACTGTACACCATTGACTACTGCACACCAATTTTGCTGTACTCATTAACAGCTGTACAACTATACAATGAGTGAAAACACTGTCAATCAAAACAAAAAATACTACCCTACTCACTCACACCCAAATATACTGTGCTGTAAAAAGAGTGTGCTCACTTTTAGAATAAATGATTCATTTGTCGTTTTGAATACATTCATGCAGAAGTCTAGTTCCAACCTCGAGATATTGTTCTCCATCGACGAAACGATCGATTGGTGAACGTCGCAGGAACTCACCGTTGTTACGATGCTTTGAAGTATCCACTCATCTTCTGGGATGGTGCCGATGGATATCATTATAATGTGAGGATATGTAATTTTGTTACATCGAAGGAAGGACTTATCCAAAAAGTGTTCCCCGATAGAACAAATGCCAAGAACAAAAATTTCTACCAGCTCAATCAATGTAATCCAATCCAGCATAAAAGCTGACGAAATTACATATAAGACAATTACATATTACATAAAGACACCGTTGTGGAGGCAGAGGAAGCAGTTAATTACCCTACGGAGTTTCTAAACTCACTTTATCTGCCTGGAATGCCACCACACATATTGAAATTAAAAATAGGTGTGCCTATTATCATGCTCTGGAATATGAATCAGCCGAAACTCTGCAACGGTACGCGACTCGCAGTCAAGAAATTGATGAACAACGATTTAGAAGCAACGATCATAAGTGGTCCTTTTAAAGGTGAAGATGTCCTCATTCCTAGGATTCCTATGTTCCCGACTGATACACCGTTCCAGTTCAAGAGATTGCAGTTTCCCATTCGTTTGGCGTTCGCAATGACCACAAATAAAGCTCAAGGTCAATCTCTGCAGTTGTGTGATTTGCATTTGGATGCAGATTGTTTTTCACACGGACTATTATATGTTGCGTGTTCCCGTGTCGGAAAACCAAATAATCTTTATATTTATGAGTAGAATGGAGAAACAAAGAATATTGTATACCCACAAGTATTACAGAATTAAATTAATTTGAAAATTATTCTTTTTTGTTTGACTAATTTCTTATGCGTGCAACCAAAATATGCCACAGCGAAACGTGGCAGGGTACTGCTAGTATATATATATATATATGTATATATATGTTTATCCGCTTATGTGCCTGTGCAGTATTGTCTTATTATACAGCTTGACTTTTGACTTGACTAAATTCGTGTCTAATGCTTAAGCTTACCAGAAGCGAATAGTGATAAGAAAGAGACAAGAAAACAAAATCTATTTTTAGAATACGCTTTCCGATAAAAAGTGCAACTTGTTCAAAATTTTAGTATGCGTTGATCTTTGCTTCACAAGTAAATTGGTTGCCATGGGACGTAAACGTGGTGCTATTGTGCGCGTTTTTATACCCTTGCAGAGGGTATTATAATTTTGTCAAAAAGTGTGCAACGCAGTGAAGGAGACATCTCCGACCCTATAAAGTATATATATTCTTGATCAGGATCACCATCTGAGTTGATATGAGCATGTCCGTCTGTCTGTCTGTCTGTTTCTACGCGAACTAGTCTCTCAGTTTTAAAGCTATCGTCTTGAAACTTTGCACACACCCTTCTTTCCTTTGCACGCAGTATATAAGTCAGAACGGCCGGGATCGGCCGACTATATCCTATAGCTGCCATATAACTGATTGATCGGAAATGGTATAACTTTGGTGTTTTTAGAGTTACAGAGTTCAGATTTTGTACGAATGCTACAAAATAATACGACCTACCAAATTACATAAGGATCGGCCGACTATATCATATAACTGCCATATATCTGCCATAATGTTATAACTTCGGTGTTTTTAAAGCTAGAGAATTATGATTTGGTACGAATGCTATTTTTGGCAAAATAATACAACATGCCAAATTTCATAAGGATCAGCCGACTATATCATATATCTGCCATATAACTGATTGATCGGAAATGGCATAACTTCAGTGTTTTTCGAGCTAGAAAGTTGGGATTTTCTATGAATTCTATTTTTGTCGTATATTCGTATATTCGTATATAGTCGTATATTCTATACGACTTATCAAGTTTCATATGGATTTGCCGACTATATCTTATAGCTGCCATATAACTGAACGATCGGAAATGGTATTTGGTAAAAATACCAACTTTGGGGTTCTTCAAGATAGAAGTTTGGGATTTTTTTGTTAGATTTTGTCTTGTAATTTATTGGTTATATTTACATATTCCCATAAGAATCGGTCAACTATATCCGATTTTAGCGATATATATCCTGTTTTAGCTGCAAGGGTATATCAACTTCGGCTCCGCCCGAAGTTAGCTTTCCTTTCTTGTTTTTACTTTAATTTCGAAAAAAATGAATCGAAGTGTAAAATCTGCAACAGCCCTTTTCGAAAAATTGCCATTGCAAATGTTTGATTCTGCACCTTTTAAGACATTGACGGAGCAAATTTTTAAGGGCTTGGACATGACTCGCGAAAAGGCCTTGTTAATCGATCTCAACGAAGGGGAGGTGGAGTCCTCATTTCGGTAGACTCTACTCTTGCTTCTGAAGAGGTGAAATTCCAAGAGTTTGGTGACATAGAATTTATTTGCGTTAAAATCACTATGTCCGTGAAAGCTTTATACATTACATGTTCATATATACCTCCTATGTCTGAACCGCCCACATATTGGCAGCATTTGTCCGCTATTCGATACGTCTCTAATCTTATGACAGATCGTGACCAACTCGTAGCGGTGGGCGACTTTAATATCCCAGAATTAAAGTGGTCCAACGTCGATAACTCACCATCTTCTTTGTCACTTATCACTCACCATGAATTCACCGCGGGCATGTTTGACATGTCTCTAGGTCAGATTAACCATGTTAGAAATTCGTTAGGTCGGCTTTTAGATTTATGTTTTGTATCTGATCCTGATGGTACTGCTCTCTCCAGAGCTTTTCCCCTTTCAACCCCAGATGATCCATATCACCCCACGCTGGAGGTCTCAATCGAAACCACTCCTGGTATCGATCACATCTGATCCACGCGGGGTAAATAAGATTCGCTGTTTCCGTAAAGCTGATTTTCACAAACTTAATAGCCTTATCGATACATTTGACTGGTCCGATAACCTGGTGTGCACTGATCTTAATGTCACTTTAGAAAAAATTTTATTGAACTTTAAATACATTTTTTGACTCATGTGTGCCATGGAAATATCCGTCCGCTTCAACAAATCCTCCTTAGTTTACAAGGTGCCTCACTAACCTAAAAAATAAAAAAAATAAGCTTTTACTTAAATATAAAAAAACCTGCAGTAGTGTTGATTTCTCAAGATACCTACTAGCTCGGTCGAATTTTACCGTGCATAACGCTGAATGTTATAGGAATTATATTGACCGCTGCCGGATACAATTTACTCAGAATCCAAAGCAGTTTTATAATTTTGTAAACACTAAGCGTAAACACATATCTTTTTCACCCCTGCTTACGTTTGAAAATTTCTCTGCGACTTCTGATCAGGCCATTGTTGATCTATTCGCAGAATTTTTTCAAACAACTTATTCTCCTTCTAAATTGACTGATCAGCCGTACGCATATAACATTCAAGCAGAAAATCTTATTTTCTGTCCCTTTTTCTCTGAGAACAACTTATTATCTGGTCTTTTAAGGGTCAAACCCATTTATTCGCCAGTCCC
The DNA here is from genome assembly GCA_018153035.1 of Drosophila pseudoananassae pseudoananassae. Taxonomy (NCBI): domain Eukaryota; kingdom Metazoa; phylum Arthropoda; class Insecta; order Diptera; family Drosophilidae; genus Drosophila; species Drosophila pseudoananassae. The sequence continues at coordinate 2,937,594 of JAECXR010000034.1, forward strand.
CGAAGGAGTACCAAGCTGTGTGCTAAAATACTGTGCCAGGGCTCTGTGCAAACCTCTTCTAAGACTTTTTAACTTATCTTTGGAAACCTCGATTTTTCCCCTTAAGTGGAAGGAATCATTCATAATTCCCCTACATAAAAAAGGGAAAAAGTCTGAGGCTGCCAACTACAGAGGCATCTCTGTCACAGAGGTTGTCGGCAATTCCAAAGTAATTTGAAAAATTAATTACCCCTCACTTGCAACACCTATGCTGTTCGATCATCTCTCCCTGTCAGCATGTCCTTATTAAGCGTCGCTCCACCACCACAAATTTACTGGAGTTGACATCCTTTGTCATAGATGGCTTTTGTAAGGGATATCAAACCGATGTAATTTACACAGACTTCAGCAAAGCATTTGATTCAGTTAGTCACTCACTCTTGTTGAACAAACTGAATATGCTGGGTTTCCTTATAGACCTCTTAACGTGGATCTCCAGCTACTTAGATGGAAGGACACAAAGAGTCTTATTTAAAAACATACAGTCCCGTCTGGTCCGTGCTACATCTGGCGTCCCTCAAGGAAGTCATCTTGGCCCGCTATTATTTACGCTTTTTACTTAGCTGGAACTAAGTACAGATTCTATTTTTTGTCAGTTAATACAACCTACCAAATTGCATAACGATCGGCCGACTATATCTTATAGCTGCCATATAACTGAACGATCGGAAATGGTATTTGGTAAAAATACCAACTTTGGTATTTATGAAGATGGAAGCTTGGTACTTTGTTTTAGATTTTTTATTGTAATAAATTGGTTATATTATGATATTCTCATAAGCATCGGCCAATTTAATCTGATGTTTGCGATATATATCCGGTTTTAACTGCAAGGGTATATCAACTTCGGCTCCGCCCGAAGTTAGCTTTCCTTTCTTGTTTTTACTTTAATTTCGAAAAAAATGAATCGAAGTGTAAAATCTGCAACAGCCCTTTTCGAAAAATTGCCATTGCAAATGTTTGATTCTGCACCTTTTAAGACATTGACGGAGCAAATTTTTAAGGGCTTGGACATGACTCGCGAAAAGGCCTTGTTAATCGATCTCAACGAAGGGGAGGTGGAGTCCTCATTTCGGTAGACTCTACTCTTGCTTCTGAAGAGGTGAAATCCCAAGAGTTTGGTGACATAGAATTTATTTGCGTTAAAATCACTATGTCCGTGAAAGCTTTTTACATTACATGTTCATATATACCTCCTATGTCTGAACCGCCCACATATTGGCAGCATTTGTCCGCTATTCGAAACGTCTCTAATCTTATGACAGATCGTGACCAACTCGTAGCGGTGGGCGACTTTAATATCCCAGAATTAAAGTGGTCCAACGTCGATAACTCACCATCTTCTTTGTCACTTATCACTCACCATGAATTCACCGCGGGCATGTTTGACATGTCTCTAGGTCAGATTAACCATGTTAGAAATTCGTTAGGTCGGCTTTTAGATTTATGTTTTGTATCTGATCCTGATGGTACTGCTCTCTCCAGAGCTTTTCCCCTTTCAACCCCAGATGATCCATATCACCCCACGCTGGAGGTCTCAATCGAAACCACTCCTGGTATCGATCACATCTGATCCACGCGGGGTAAATAAGATTCGCTGTTTCCGTAAAGCTGATTTTCACAAACTTAATAGCCTTATCGATACATTTGACTGGTCCGATAACCTGGTGTGCACTGATCTTAATGTCACTTTAGAAAAAATTTTATTGAACTTTAAATACATTTTTTGACTCATGTGTGCCATGGAAATATCCGTCCGCTTCAACAAATCCTCCTTAGTTTACAAGGTGCCTCACTAACCTAAAAAATAAAAAAAATAAGCTTTTACTTAAATATAAAAAAACCTGCAGTAGTGTTGATTTCTCAAGATACCTACTATCTCGGTCGAATTTTACCGTGCATAACGCTGAATGTTATAGGAATTATATTGACCGCTGCCGGATACAATTTACTCAGAATCCAAAGCAGTTTTATAATTTTGTAAACACTAAGCGTAAACACATATCTTTTTCACCCCTGCTTACGTTTGAAAATTTCTCTGCGACTTCTGATCAGGCCATTGTTGATCTATTCGCAGAATTTTTTCAAACAACTTATTCTCCTTCTAAATTGACTGATCAGCCGTACGCATATAACATTCAAGCAGAAAATCTTATTTTCTGTCCCTTTTTCTCTGAGAACAACTTATTATCTGGTCTTTTAAGGGTCAAACCCATTTATTCGCCAGGCCCTGATGAAGTACCAGGCTGTGTGCTAAAATACTGTGCCAGGGCTCTGTGCAAACCTCTTCTAAGACTTTTCAACTTATCTTTGGAAACCTCGATTTTTCCCCTTAAGTGGATGGAATCATTCATAATTCCCCTACATAAAAAAGGGAAAAAGTCTGAGGCTGCCAACTACAGAGGCATCTCTGTCACAGAGGTTGTCGGCAATTCCAAAGTAATTTGAAAAATTAATTACCCCTCACTTGCAACACCTATGCTGTTCGATCATCTCTCCCTGTCAGCATGTCCTTATTAAGCGTCGCTCCACCACCACAAATTTACTGGAGTTGACATCCTTTGTCATAGATGGCTTTTGTAAGGGATATCAAACCGATGTAATTTACACAGACTTCAGCAAAGCATTTGATTCAGTTAGTCACTCACTCTTGTTGAACAAACTGAATATGCTGGGTTTCCTTATAGACCTCTTAACGTGGATCTCCAGCTACTTAGATGGAAGGACACAAAGAGTCTTATTTAAAAACATACAGTCCCGTCTGGTCCGTGCTACATCTGGCGTCCCTCAAGGAAGTCATCTTGGCCCGCTATTATTTACGCTTTTTATAAACGACTTGCCCCCTGCTTCAACGAACTCTCTAGTTTTTATATATGCAGATGATGTAAAGCTTTGTCTTCAGTACAAGTCCATCTCTGCCCAATGCAGTCTTCAGTCTGACCTTGATAACTTTCAAAAATGGTGTTTAGCTAATGATCTAATACTTAACGGATCAAAATGCAAGCATATGCCTTTTTATCGTTCTTGCCCTCTGCAAGCTACGTATTCTATTAATGCGATTGCCTTAGAGAAATTAACCCGGTTAATAATCTCGGCGTCCAATTAGACATTAATTTTAAATTTTCCGACCATATTTCCTTAATGGTTAATAAGGCTAATGGAATCCTTGGTTTTATTAAAAGGTGGCCAAAAGAATTAACTGACCCATACACAACCAAAACATTATTTATTTCTTTGGTTCGTCCGATACTGGAATACGGTTCATGTGTCTGGAGTCCCCAATATGGAGTACATCAGGACTGCATAGAATCAGTACAAAAGAATTTCTTAATATTCGCACTTGGAGGTCTATACTGGGATGCAAATCTTCAGCTTCCATCCTACACTAGCAGACTTTTACTTATAAGTCTAATATTACCTAGCTTAACAAATCGCTCGTGTAGTCTTTTTGCATAACCTTATTGTAGATAGTCAGCATAACCTACGGGGATGTAGATAGCCAGCATTTACTAACACGCTTAAAATGTAACATTCCTAACAGAAGGACTCGAAACTTTAGTCCTCTGTTCCTTAGCCGTTGTTGTCCCACATATGCACTGCATGACCCTTTTATTATGAGACCCTTAGGGTATATGTTCGAACTAAAATGATCTCTACTCTATAACATCTCTTTCCTGTCCCTCAAATTTAAAATATAGAATTTTAAATTTCCTTACTAACTCCTCCTAGCTTAATAATTTACAAATAGCTCAATATATACTAACAAATCGTTTCTTGAGCGCCCCTCGGTCGTCTGGGCATCTAAGCTTTATGATGAATACAGGATTGCTAGCTGATGCTCTTATTGATGCACAAGCCATTTCCAAATTCTGAAAGACAGCGAAAAAAAAAAAATAATGACCAGTAAATCGATGACACTGTGTCGATGAGACCTATCAACGACGACGCAGACGGCTTTGAAACTTTCGGAAGGCTAAATATCTTGTTTATTTGGTTTGCAAAGATGAAACATTCGTTATAGTAAACTCTTTTAAGACTAGCGAGAGCTTTGTCATAATTACTCTCGGTGACTTGGAATGCCTTGATAGTTCCTAAGGCTTCACCAGAGAGGCAAGAAATTAAATGATTAAATTTCTCGATAACAGGAATGTTCACATCCTCGTCTACTAATGTCTCGACTCATACAATTTTAAAACTCCGAATAGTTTCCACTGAATTTTGGCAATGCCAAACTGGGAAGTCGAGCTCAAGTTGGGGCTGCAGAAATTGCAGTAGCTGGTGGGGACTCTTCAGCTACAGTAAAGGCATTTAATAAAGTCATAACCCTTGCCTAAGTTGTTATTTTTAATTCTTCTAATTCAAATTTATCTTTCCCATCTAATTGCTTCCGAACTAAAATCGAACTACCGAACTGAGCGGACGTGCTTTGTCCGAGCTCCGGGAAAACTGCAATTCGCTTATATTTTCGCCAATATAAGCGAAAAGACGCTGAACTACAATTTATTAAAAGCGACAGACAATCTTTTTATAACAGTTGTGATGTGCTAAACCAAAACTAGTGCATTGTTCACAAAAAAAAAAATTAGTGCCACGCAATGAGCTCATTGAGCAACGATCAAAAGAACGACCGTAGAAGATCAGTGAACCAAAGAAACGGCTTCTACTCTTACTTTTCAACTTACTTACGAAAAATCGGCGATTAAAAGCAACCCGGCTTTACTGACCGCTGAAACCCAAAGGGCACGGTCTTGCTCACCCGCTCTGCTCACTCCGACTCCCGCGTCATGGAGTTCGCAGTGTAAAACCCCCCCTCCAATATCGGAAACAAATTTCGCACCAACAACTAGCAGCGCTACAATTTCTGCAACAACAGCGAAAACCTATGCAACGACTACAGCGAGTACAAAAACAACAACTTCGGAAAGTGCCAAAGCGTTAACAGCCACACAGACTGGAATGGATCGCTACATCCAAATTAAGCGCAAGCTTAGCCCGCAGAGTAATCCGGCAGGCAATAAAACAAAAATTAACCGTGTCCTGAAGATCGATAAAGAACCAGACAGATCCACTACTAACAGATTTGCCCTACTGGCGGAGGTTGAGGAAAACCAACCAGCCCAAGACACCGCAAAAAAACCCAAGCCCCCTCCAATCTATATTAGGGAAAAAAGCTCGAACTCCCTGGTCAACAAAATTGCGTCCTTGATTGGGTACGGTGACAACTTTCATGTTGTTCCGCTTATCAAAGGGAACATCCATGAAACAAAGGTGCAAACCAAGACTGAAGAGCACTTCCGAATCGTGTCCAAATATCTGGACACTGTACAGAAAAACTATTACACGTACCAGCTAAAAAGCAGTAAGGGCCTACAAGTGGTAGTAAAGGGAATAGAACCTGATGTTACAGCCGCGGAAAAAAAAACCGCCCTTATAGAAAAGTGCTTCGCCGCCAAGAATGTTATTAACATTCTAAATAAAGATAAAAAGCCACAACCCCTCTTCAAGGTCGAGCTCGATCCAAAATCCACAGAATGCGTACATTGCGTCAAAAACCACGCCAGACGTCTTCTTCGCCAAAGCAGCGAGATCCTCATTCGGTCCACTAAACACCACCAACGGCTTCTCCTATGACGATGCTCTACGATCTGGAAGGGAAATTCCAATTCAGCCTAACTCTCAAAGTGCTCAACAGGCCCCAGAACAGCCACACAGCAAAACGGAAACTATGATGCTTACCCTCCAACAAAGTATGATGGAGCTTATGTCATTCATGAAAACGACCATGCAAACGCTTGTTCAAAACCAGAACATGGTGATACAGCTGCTCGTAGCACAACAGTCTAAATAATCTATGCAGGCGCTACGAACATCAATGTGGAACGCCAATGGTGTCTCACGGCATAAACTAGAATTGTCACAATTCTTGACCGAAAACCATATTGACGTTATGCTACTGGTGGAAACGCATCTTACAAGCAAATACAACTTTCATATAAGGGGCTACACAATCTACCGCACAGATCATCCAGATGGGAAATCCCACGGCGGAACTGGAGTTCTAATCAGAGAACGCATTAAACCCCATTTTCACAAAAGGTTTGCAACAAACTTCTTGCAGGCCACATCGATACAAATTCAGTCAAGCAACGGAATGCTTTCAATCGCTGCCGTTTACTGCCCTCCTCGTTTCTCAATCTCGGAAGGACAATTTATGGACTTCTACAATTCACTTGGAGATCGATTTATAGCCGCAGGAGATTACAACGCCAAACATACGCACTGCGGATCACGTCTAGTGACTTCCAAATGAAGGCAATTGTACAATGCAATTATAAATGTCAGAAATAAACTGGACTATGTTTCCCCTGGAAGTCCCACATATGGTACTAGCCAACCGATCCACGCAAGCTCCCAGATCTTATTGATTTTGCAGTGACAAAAAACATACCTCGCAATCTAATAAGTGCCAAAGCAGTCTCGGACTTATCATAAGACCACTCGCCTGTGCTTCTAACGCTTCTTCAAAGCCCAGAAATAACCGAACACCCCTTCATCCTGACGACGACAAAAACGAACTGGCTAAAATACAAAAAGTACGTGAGTGCCCACATAGAACTCGCCCGGAATTTAACATGGAATCGGACATCGACTACACTACAAGCGCCCTGGAAGAAGTACTCGTTGCGGCAGCTAAAATCTCTACTCCTCATAGGAAAGAAGTAGACCGAAACAAACACTTCAAATCTAATCAGCAAATCGAACAGCTCGTGCGAGAAAAGAGGCGCACGCGTCGTGATTGGCAAAACAGCAGATCACCAGCTTCAAAACAACGCCTTAAGGAAGCAACCCGATCACTCGACCAGGATCTTCACCAACAGGAAGAAAATGCACAGCTGAGGTACATTCAGAATCTCTCGCCAGCAAGCACAAAGTACCCCCTGTGGAGGGCCCACCCAAATCTTAGCGCCCCAATTGAAACGACCACCCCGATAAGAAACTCTTCGGGATGCTGGGCTCGCAGCAACGAAGACCGAGCTGAAACATTCGCCACACATCTCCAAAGTGTCTTCCAGCCAAACCCAGCCTCAAATTCATTCTTCCTGCCAGTAATTCAGCCAGAGTCCTCCCCTCAGCCAGCCGCACCTTCATTCCGGCCGAACGAAATTGAAAAAGTCATAAAAGGGCTAAAACCGAAAAAGGCTCCCGGTGGTGACCTATTGACCCCAAAGATGCTGATCGAACTTCCAAAATGCGCTATAGAGGTCGTCTGCAAACTATTTAATGGAATCATTAATCTTGGCTATTTCCCATAAAAGTGGAAGAAATCCATCATTATAATGATACCAAAGCCTGGAAAAGACCACACAATTCCGTCATCATACAGACCAATAAGCCTTCTATCTTGTTTGTCTAAATTGTTTGAAAAATGCACATCTGGAAGCTTGCAACATTATCCCGGCACACAAATTTGGCTTTCGAAGAAACCATGGAACCATCGAACAAGTGAACAGATTAACATTCGAAATACGCTCAGCCTTCGAACAGCGAGAATACTGCAGCGCTATTTTCCTCGACGTATCTCAAGCTTTCGACCGAGTTTGGCTCATCGGACTCATGCACAAAATTAAAACGTATTTGCCAGCATACACCCACAAGCTACTGGAATCATACCTCTACAATAGGGTATTCTCAGTGAGATGCAAAGCAGCTATTTCGGGCGACTACACCATCGAAGCTGGAGTTCCACAGGGAAGCGCACTCGGGCCGTGTCTATGTTTTGTATACTGCGGATATTCCTACGAGCGCACAACTAACAACGTCAACGTTCGCCGATGATACCGCTATCCATAGTCGCTCCAGATGCCCAACGCAGGCAACAACCCAACTGGCTAATCATCTCACAATAGTGGAAAGGTGGCTGTCCGACTGGCGCATTAAAATAAACGAACAAAAGTGTAAACATATAACGTTTACTCTTAATAGACAAACATGCCCTCCGCTTTTACTAAACGGTATGCAGATCCCTCAAGCTAACGACGTAACGTACCTTGGCGTTCACCTTGATAGACGACTTACCTGGCGTAAGCACATCGAATGCAAAAAGATGCATCTAAAACTGAAAGCCAGCAGCCTCCACTGGATCATAAACTGCGCCTGGACTACAAGTTACTACTGTACAATTCAGTCCTAAAGCCAATCTGGACGTATGGCTCCCAGCTGTGGGGGAACGCGAGCAGCAGCAACATAGACATCATACAGCGCGCACAATCAAAAATCTTGAGAACTATCACAGGGGCACCTTGGTATTTTCGCAACGAAAATATCCACCGGGATCTGGGCATCCTCGCAGTGAAAGACGAAATCCAGAAGCAAAAAAGGGTCATACAAAGAAAAACTGTCTTCGCAACCAAATTTTCTCGCTCGGGTTTCTAGCGTATCCCTGCAATGGTATCCATGCAGATCAAGTTTGTGCAAAATTTGACGCCCATTTGCTATTTTGCAAAACGGAAATATTGTTATTGAATTTGTAGGTAAGGATTTGTCATGTTTTGATCTGGCACAATAACAATATTTCCGTTTTGCAAAATAGCAAATGGGCGTCAAATTTTGCACAAACTTGATCTGCATGGATACCAGTCGGACAGGCCAAGTTCCAAATCTGATATTTTCTTATACTCTCCGAGATCCACATGTTTGGCATTAAAACCTTTTCAAAATATATTTTGAAAAAATACTACTACAATAATACCTGGCATGGACTTTCGCAAAAGAAACAATAAATATTTATACAACTGTTTCTGGTGACGCCACCTTTTGGTGGGTATATGAAATAATTTAAGACGGACAACTACAATCGAAGTTATTGTTAAAAAATTGACAGAAGCTTTTGGTCATCTTTAGTAAAATTTATTTAACCAGCCTTAAAAGGCAATGCGGATTTTTGTTTACGAGTCCGAGGGTGATACAGCGTAACAATACCGTAAGGCGGATCTTGGCGCCGGTTGACGGTAATGCGCCGTCTTAACGATCGACGCTTGTCCCTGATTTTTTAACCAAAAACACTAAAAACATATTAACCATTCATTTTTCACACTACTTACCTGATCTGAAACCTTGTAATTTTTACCCATGAAAGGACACTGGTGTCAGGACATTTAAGCTAACCTAAAATACTCATTGGATATGACAATTTAAGCCTAAACGCTGTATCGAAAAACAAGGAAAATACTTTGAATACAAATATTCAAAGTTTTAAAAAAAATTTATTTATTGTTTTTCTTTTCCTGTCCTGTTTATTTCCAAAATACCTTGTAGTAATACTTTAGGGGTCCGAGATGATTCTTTTTCTATGTTAAATACATTCACACAAATACAATATACACTTTTTAATCCTTTTAAATTTTTTTTTCAGTCAAATTCTTATAACGATCGACCAACTATATTCGATAATTGTTACTTATATTCGATCAAAATTTTCAATAAAAAGATGCTTTAAGGATGCTTAAAAGATCTCTAAAAAAATTATTCAAATCGTAGAGCTCATTTAAAAAAACTTTTTTTACCGCTAAGAAATTTTTACAAAAATTTTTTAAAGCTAAAAAAATTCTTTTACTGGTATTTTTTTGGTTACTAATTAGTTGTTTATTCTTGAAGAAAGACAATTAAAAATAAGCTTTTAAATGAAATAGGGTATGGTTTGGTAGCTTCCCTGCTTCTTAACTTATCAGGTTTTAATATTTGGTGAATTTAGGTTTTTTTAATTTTTTTTTTACGTTAGCTGTAAAAAGTGAGAAACATTGTTGAAAAAAATACGTTTGAAAAAGGTGAAGATGTAGCATGCGTACATATGTATAAATAAGGCTGCAACATTTTGTTATTATGCCAACATACATCAAATAAGGCTGCAACACTTTGTTATTATGCCAACATACATCAATAGGTCATACATAACCTAAGCGCTAAGTTCCCTCTGCACATACTCAAGTGCAGACGAAATATGATTCGCACTTGGATAACAGCGACAGCCCAATAGCTATGTCAGCGTTCCCACGCTTGACCGTCGCTGTGTATACATATGTATGTGCGCGCATAACTCCCTCAGCTAGCCAGCAACGTTCCTATTGCTGTACATAATAAGCAAAAACAAAATGATGTCAGCGCTGCTCACTGCTAAACAGTGAACAGCGCAAAAGCTAGAGCATTCAATAAAGATCGATCGGAGCAGGCTGACGCCTGCTCCTTAAATACAACAAAACAACTGGACTAAATATTTCTATCTACCACTACAAAGAAAAATAGACAACATTTTTTCCGACTGTCTTCAACAGCAGAAGAAAAATTTTATTTCCATAATATCTGAAAGGATTTGAAAGGATTTCATGAACTTTCTTTCAAAGAACTTTCATGTTGTCCCGCTTATCAAAGAGAACATCCATTAAAAAAAAACTGAAAAGCACTTCCGAAAAAGCCACAACCCCTCTTCAAGGTCGAGTTCGAGCCAGAAAGCAGGTCGCTGAAAAAGAATTAAGTTCACCCAATTTACAAGCTGCAATATCTTTTGCCTCAGAGAATCACTGTTGAAGAGCCACATAAACGCAACGATCCAGTGCAATGCACGAATTGCCAATAGTATGGACACACTCGGTCATACTGCATACTTCGGGCTGTCTGTGTAGTCTGCGGGGACGCCCACAACTCCGCTTACTGCACTACAAACAAGAAAAGTACCGTAAAGAAATGTGGAAACTGCGGAGGCAACCACACTGCAAACTATAGAGGATGTGTGGTGTACAAGGAGTTGAAGAATCGCATGGGACAAGCGACCGTAATGCGCAATCAAAATCGACAGAATGTGTACATTGCGTTAAAAGCTATACCAGACGTCTTCTTCGCCAAAGCTGCGAGGTCCTTATTTGGTCCCCTAAACACCACCAACGATCACCTATGCTCTACAATCTGGAGTGAAAAACCCAATTCAGCCTAACTGGGTACGAAGTACGAAGTAACATACCTTGGCGTCCACCTTGTTAGACGACTAACCTGGCGTAAGCACATCGAATGCAAGAAGATGCACCTAAAACTAAAAGCCAGCCTCTACTGCATCATAAACTCACGATTGCCACTATGTCTGGACTACAAGTTACCACTCTACAATTAAGTCCTAAACCGAATCTGGACGTAAGGCTACCAGCTGTGAGGGAACGCGAGCAGCAGCAACATCATACGGCGCGCACAATCAAAACTCTTGAGAACTATTACTGGGGCGTCTTGGTATGTTCCCACTGAAAACATCCACCGGGATCTGGGTATTCTTTCAATGCGAGGATGCCCAGATCCACGCATATTTCCTCGCTCAGGGATTGACTCGGGTTTCCAGCGGATCTAGCTTGCGACGCAACGACCTCCCAACCCAGCAATCGATTTTTAGGGCCGTGTAACTTTGTATCAGTCAATATGACTGTTAGTTAAGTTAAAAATAAAAGATTTGATACACCTCTTGTTAGTCTCGCAAAGAGAAGATTCAAGAAATAAAAGCAAGGTTAATTCAAAACAAGAAAGGAAAGCTAACTTCGGGCGGAGCCAAAGTTTATATACCCTTGCAGTTAAAACCGGACATAAATCGCAAAAATCGGATATAGTTGGCCGAACATTATGAAAATATCATAAAATAACCAATTTATTACAATAAAATATTTAAAAAAAAGTCCCAAACTTCTATCGTCAAATAAAACAAAGTTGGTATTTTTATATTGCAGCTATAAAATCGTTATAAAATTTGGTAGGTTCTAACTTTCTGTCTTCAAAAACACGAATTGCTCGGTAACGGAAAAACGGTAATTTCCGATTGCTCAGTTATATGGCAGCTATAGGATATAGTCTGCCAATCCTTATGAAATTTTGCATTTCTATTTTAAAACTTTAGCATATATTATTTTGTAAAAAATAGCATTCAGACGAAATCTGAACTTTCTAACTCTAAAAACTCCAAGGTTATAGCATTTCCGATAATTCAGATACATGGCAGGAGGATGTGTTCAAAGTTTCAAGTCGATAGCTTTAAAACTGAGAGACTAGTTCGCGTAGAAACAGACAGACGGACATGCTTATATAAACTCAGATCGTGATCCGTGATCGTAATATCAAGAATATATATACTTTATAGGGTCGGAGATGTCTCCTTCACTGCGTTGCACACTTTTGAACAAAAATTAATACCCTCAAAATTATAATACAAATTTTAATCCAAAAAACATCAAATATACACCTTTTTTGGGCCTTTGCAAAATGTTCAAGCATTGAACACGATAAAAATTCCAAAGATAAAGTTTCAAAGGATCAGACCCATGGAAATACGAGATGAACAGCATGGTCTAAAACCGATCACCTGCAGCCTAAACAAATACATAAGTGGTGCGCCTATCGTACTTAAGAATGGGTCACATAGCATGTCAGCGTGAAGTCCGTTAATTAGTAGTTTTAAATAGATTTAAGATTTTCATGAAACTTTCGTGTAAGATAATTGTATAAAATAAAAACAGTTTCAAAGCGGAACTCATTGGAGTAGCACCAGAAATTATTGGAGCTCCTCCTAACAGAAGCTATACGAGTAGTCGGCAGAATTCAAGTCGAAAGCTTTAAACCTTTACTACTTATAGACCATTTCGCTTAATAGACCGATGTGCAGAGAGTGACAGACCGACCTTGATATATGTATGTAGGAATATACATACATACATATATAAAGAATATCTTGGGGACCATTTTTTGTGTCCTTAAATAATACCAGCAAATCGAAAGAGATTTTTCATTGAGTTTATTTTTAAGCTAGTATTGAAAAGTTGGCCTGTCAGCGCCCTCCACGCCCACAAAACCACAAAAAACTAGACCTTTCAAATGAAATCATCAATATGCATTTATGTTAAATAGAATATGTGTTATAATATTCCGCCCCAACTTTAAGACTACATTCATATCATAGAGGATAAAACACTCTATAATGCAGTATAAATATTCAGGTGAAATCAGGTGCAACTTTTTTTGTTTCGATTTTTTTAACGTCTTTATGATCACAAAATCATAATTTTGTAAATTGGTTCGTTCTTGGTGCGACGCCATTTTGGACGTTCTTGTAGATGTGAGAGCCAGTCTGCACTCCATCGATGCCAGGATTGAAGGCACTTGGGGTGCCAATAAAGGCCCTTCGATACAGATGAGTTTTAATGGCCTTTACGTTCGCCTTCCGTTTGTCCGTTCCGTTCGATACAGATGAGTTTTAATGGCCTTTACGTTCGCCTTCCGTTCGTCCCTCACAATTAGGACTGTGCGGAGTGTTAAAAAGCCACTGGATTCCTCGCGCCGTAAGAGTGGGCGCGATGTCCGTGTCGATGGCATTTCAAAACTTCTTTTGCCAGATGCGAAAAGAGTTGTCTGCTTCGATGAAATTGGTTCCACCATCGCTGCCATAGCCCAGAGGAAATGGTGAGTAGATAGTCCTGTGACTGCTTCTAGATCAGTGGTCGGCAATCAATTCATTGGTATGATTTCAATGCTTCATTATTAGTAACGAACAGCAGAAAGTAGGCTGCGAGCATGACGTTTCACACGTTTTATACTGTGGGTGAGCGGCTGAGCTCGGACAGAGAATTTCCTATGCCCCAGAAATAGGGTTCTGCCGACCACTGCTTTATACCATTACTTTAAGGAATTAAAAAGGACATTTGGCCACAAAATGTGGTCGTTGGCCCGTTAGTGCGGCAGAGCAAAAAGAATTTTTTTTTCCAATTCATGTGGGTACGCTGAAAAAAATTATAGTTAAATTCACAAGGGGTTTACAAGAATTTTATGGTACCGTCTGAGTTGTGAGGAGGCAACTATTTATAATGCGTTATATGTAAATTAACTTGAATTTTATATTATATTTTATATTAATACTATAAACAATATATAGCAGCTTTTGACTTGCCGCCGCGTTCTCACGAACTCTTAGAACGTAAGCATTCCCACCCACGCAAGCTTGAGTCAGATATAAAAAAATTCATCTCATCTGCAAAAGTGGATGTGGTTAGATTCCTGCTCGTTGGGATGTCCGCAGTGTAGATAAGGTAGAGTGTTGGTCCAAGCACGCTGCCTTGAGGAACTCCGGCTCTAATGGTGTAGTCATCGGACATGCCTGAATTACATCTTACTGAGAATTTCCTGTTGTATAGGTATGACTTTAGAAGTTTGTGTGTGTTGGTTGGGAGCATTTCTATAATTTTGTGCATTAGACCTTCTAACCATACCCTGTCGAAAGCTTGTGATACGTCCAGAAATATCGCAGTGCAGTACTCCCTTTGTTCGAATGTATTTCGGATTTCTGAGGTTATGCGGTTGACTTGCTCAATGGTTCCGTGTTTTTCTCGAAAACCGAATTGATGAATAGGGATTTTGCTGTGTGTTCTGAGATATTGGGTAATGTGTGCCAAGAAGCATTTTTCTAAGAGTTTTGATAGACACGTTAGTAAACTAATTGGTCTATATGATGAAGCGATTGTGCGGTCTTTGCCAGGTTTTGGTATCATTATAATTATCGACTTTTTCCATCTGTCTGGAAAGTGTCCGTGTCTCGTTATTGCATTGAAGAGCTGGCAAATAGCTCGGACAGCACAGAAAGGAAGTTCAATAATCATTTTTGGTGATATTAGGTCGCATCCTGGAGATTTTTTTGGGTTGAGTTCGTTTATGATTTTGAGTAACTCATTTGGCCTAAATACAATAGGTTCATACGTTGATGTGTCGATATCTGGTGTTGCTGGCAGTGAGATCCCGTTTGATGATGTGTTGGGCTGAAATACATTTTGAAGATGCTCTGCGAATCTGACGGCTCTTTCTTCGTCGCTTCGAGCCCAGTTGCCTGTGGATGTCCTTATTGGCATTGCAGATTCGATTGGTGCGCAGAGAGATGAGTGTGCTCTCCAAAGTGGGAACTTGGAGCTCATTGGGGATAACTGTTCTATATAATGTTTTTGCGACCTTTCTTCTTCATGACGAAGTGCAGCTGAGAGCCTCTCTGTAGCGTCTTTTAACCTTTGTTTTGCGGTTGGTGATCTGTTGGATTGCCATTCTCGCCGTGAGCGTCGCTTTGCTAGAACGAGCTGCTCTATTTCAACGTTCGTGTATCTATTATTGTACGATGTTTTTTGCGTTTGTGGAGTTGATACTCGAGCTGCTGCGACCAAGACGGATTCAAGAGTGTTTGTGGATAAGTTGATATCAGCTTCGTCATTCAAACGTGGATTCAACTCAATGTGCGAACTTACATATTTTTTGTACTTAAGCCAATTGGTTTTATTCGTTGTTAGTCTGAATGGTTTATCTACCGCAACTGGATGTAGATTTAGTTGAAGAAGTACAGGCGAGTAATCGGACGATAGATCTGGTAAGGAGTTGGCACTTATCAGGTTGCGAGGAATGTTTTTTGTGACTGCAAAATCTATCAAGTCTGGCAGTTTTCTAGGATCTGTTGGCCAATATGTAGGTGTCCCAGGTGACACACAGTCTAGCTTGTTGCTTGCTTTTATTATTGCATTGTACAACTGCCTTCCCTTAGGAGTCACAAGTCGAGATCCCCAGTGCGTATGCTTGGCATTGAAGTCTCCTGCTGCTATAAATTGTTCGCTCAGAGAGTTGAAATATTCCATGAATTGGGATTCTGATATTGTGAACCGAGGAGGACAGTATACGGCGGCAAGCTTTAAAGATCGGGAATCCATTTGCACATCTATTGATGTAGCTTGCATGAAGTTAGTGGCGAAGCTATTGTGGAAGCAGTGCTTGATGCGATTTCTAATCAGGATCCTAGTGCCTCCATGAGCTTTCCCGTCTGGGTGATTCGGGTTGTAGAATAGATAGCCTCGAATTTGAAAATTATATTTATTTGTAAGATGAGTTTCTGCGAGTAGCATTACATCGATATGATAATTAAGAAGGAACTGAGTTAACTCGAGTTTGCGCTGTGAGACGCCGTTTGCGTTCCACAGTGCTATACGGAGTGGAGCCATTGATTACTTAGTCTGTTTTTGGGCAACAAGCAGCTCAATCAGAACGTTCTGGTTTCGCATAAGATCTTGCATAGTTGTCTGCATGAATGACATGAATTCCATCATACTTTGTTGAAGATTACATATCATTGTTTCAAATTTGTTCGTAGACGGTTCTTCTGGTTGATGAGGGGGAACTGTATGGTTGTATGGTTGCCTCCACAGTTTCCGCACTTTTTGCTGCTGGGATCCTCTTTATTTTTTGGGCATTTGTGAGATTCATGAAGGTCTCCACAAGCAACGCATACTGGACGAAGCGTGCAATAAGACCTTGTGTGGCCATATTCCTGACAATTATTACACTGCACCGGTCCATTTCTTTTATGCGGCTCCTCTACCGTAATTCTGCGGTGTAGTAGGAACTGGAGAGTGAAGATTGGATGCACTTCATTTTTTTCAGTGCATCAGTGCTCTTGTAACTTCATCTGGTGTTACTTCCGGCTCGATACCTTTTAGTATTACTTGCTGGCCCTTACTGCTTTTTAATTGGTACGTGTAGAAGTTTTTATTGTTGTCGTTTAAATACTTCGACAGAATTCTGAAGTTTGCTTCCGTATTAGTCTGAACTTTAGTTTTATGAATATTTCCCTTTGTTAATGGAATTATGTGGAAATTGTCTGGTCCTATTAGATTCAGTATCGAGTTTACGAGGGTATTCGAACTTTTCTATCGGATGTAAATCGGCGGCGGCTTAGGCTTTTTGTTGTCCCCTACGATGACTTCCGGAGGTGTATCATCGGATTTATCTGCCAAAATATCAAATCTGTTTGCTTCTATGGGCTTCTCTATTGTAGATTGTTTTGAGGTGCCTCGAGTTATTTTAGCAGAGTTACCAAGTCTAGAGTTCTGCGGGCTAAGCTTTCGTTTTATTTGTATGGAGCGATCCATACCAGTCTGTACGGCCGAACGTTGTTTTGAAGGGGGCACGCTGGTGTAAGGTGCTGCATTATTTGCTTGCACTGCAGTTTCCGATAACACGGTAGATGGTATTGCGCGTGCAGTTGATACCATTGTAGTTGTTGTAATAGTTGCCGTTGCAGTTGCTAATGACGTCACTGTACTGGTGACCGTGGCAATGCAGGCAGGCATGAGGGAAGGGTATGGGTTTTATCCAGCGAGAGCGCAGGAGAGCAAGAACGCGCCCTGCCTTGCGGTGTTGGATAGAGTTCAATACTCGGGGTTGGGGTTATTGATCGCGGTTGGTTATTTTTTGTTGGGTTTGCGGTCACGTTGTCTTGCGTTGACACAAATGATTGGTATGCGTTGTTACGTAGCAAGGAGAGTCGACGCTCGTCTTGCTGACGTTGGAGCACCGTATGAGTGTCGAATTCACTCATAGCTTATTGTTTTTTGATTTTCTTATTATTTCTTTTTTTTCTTATTTACACAAAAAGTACGAAGTTCATCGCACTAAGCGTCTTTTCGCCCACTGTGTATTTTTGTTTAGAGCTTGCACTGCACTATGCTTAGTTTTTGTTTAATTTTCGTTGCACGATCAGAAGACAAAAAGAAAGCACGTCTGCACTCGCTGACGTTCGCGAACGAACTCTTCTGGAATTGCAGCAACTTTATTAGATGGAGGCAAAACCGCTCTTTCAGCATTTAAGCTGCCATTGAACATTCAAAATAATCAAGAGGCAGTGTGCAACATAAAAAAACAATCGTCTATGGGCATAGCGCTGAAACAATGTAAAATAATTATTTGGGATAAATGCACTATGGCACGTAAACATTTGCTTGAGGGATTGGATTGGACATTTAATGATATAAAAACCAAATAGTTTGGGGGCTCTTTGTTACTTATTTCAGGTGATATCAGACAAACTACTTTCCGTTATACCACTTTCAACGTACGCTAATTAAATTATTTCTTGCTTAAAATCATTGCGACTGTGGCGTAATGTTGGAAAAGTACAACTGACAAAGAATATGCCTTCAAATGCTTCGGGATCCATCCGCCGAAACTTTCTCTAAACAACTATTAGATATTGGTGATGGGAAAGTTGCTGTACGTGAAAATACGGGATGTACTGGAAATACTGTAAAATATTTATTAACCAAAATAAAAAAAAAAAAAAAAAAACTAGCCCTTCTAGAAAAAAAAGAGGCAAAGAGGCATAACAAAAATAAAAATTTAAGTTCATGGAAACAACGACAACCAAATTCATTGGTATTTTATACGGCGGGACCGACGTCTGCGGCAGGACCACCGGGTAGAAGAACAACAACATTAGCGGCAGAAAAAACAAGCAGCTACACCATCAGCAGCATCAAGGGAGGATCCTTTTACATAATCTTTAGGAAGAACCCGCATCAATAAAGAAAATTTACAAAAATAGTATGGTAAAAAATTAAAAAAAAAAAATAAGAAAGGAAAGCTAACTTGGGGCGGAGCTGAAGTTGATATACCCTTGCAGTTAATACCGGATATACATAGGTAAAATCGGATAAAGTTGTCCGATCCTTATGAGAATATTATAATATAACAAATTTATTACAATAAGAAATGTAACAAGAAAGGAAAGCTAACTTCGGGCGGAGCCGAAGTTGATATACCCTTGCAGCTAAAACAGGATATATATCGCTAAAATCGGATATAGTTGACCGATTCTTATGGGAATATCTAAATATAACCAATAAATTACAAGACAAAATCTAACAAAAAAATCCCAAACTTCTATCTTGAAGAACCCCAAAGTTGGTATTTTTACCAAATACCATTTCCGATCGTTCAGTTATATGGCAGCTATAAGATATAGTCGGCAAATCCATATGAAACTTGATAAGTCGTATTATTTTTCCAAAAATAGAATTCATAGAAAATACCAACTTTCTAGCTCGAAAAACACTGAAGTTATGCCATTTCCGATCAATCAGTTATATGGCAGCTATAAGATATAGTTGGCGGATCCTTATGAAATTTGGTAGGTCGTATTATTTTGCCTAAAGTAGCATTCGTACAAAATCTGAACGCTGTAACTCTAAAAACACCAAAGTTATACCATTTCCGATCAATCAGTTATATGGCAGCTATAGGATATAGTCGGCCGATCCCGGCCGTTCCGACTTATATACTGCGTGCAAAGGAAAGAAGGGTGTGTGCAAAGTTTCAAGACGATAGCTTTAAAACTGAGAGACTAGTTCGCGTAGAAACGGACAGACAGACGGACATGCTCATATCAACTCAGGAGGTGATCCTGATCAAGAATATATATACTTTATAGGGTCGGAGATGTCTCCTTCACTGCGTTGCACACTTTTGGACAAAATTATAATACCCTCTGCAAGGGTATAAAAAAAATCCCAAGCTTCTATCTTCAAGAACACCAAAGTTGGTATTTTTACCAAATGCCAAATACCAATTCCGATCGTTTAGTTAAATGGCAGCTTTAAGATATAGTCGGCCGACTGTTATGAAACGTAGGTGGGATCAACTGACCAAAAATAGAAACCGTACAAAGTTACATGCTTCTATCTTCAAAAATACAAAAGTTGGGTCATTTCCGATTGTTCAGTTATATGGCAGCTATAGGATCTAGTGGGCCGATCCTTATGAAATTTGGCATGTATTGTTTTGCTAAAAATAGCATTCATGGTAAATTCTTACTCTAAAAACACCAAATGTATACCATTTCGGATTAATCAGTTATCAATCAATCTCCTTCACTGTGTTGCACACTCACTCGAAGTGAGTACACTTAAAATTTTGTACTATTTTGTTCCGACCTATAGAGTACACTGTACAGTACAGAATGAGTGCAGTGTTTTACTGTACACTACACTACTGTACATATCTGTTATGTCAAAGATGAATACATTCATGCAGAAGTCTAATATATATCGCATATATTGAGTAGCGGACAATGAAATCCGGACACCTAAATACTTGCACTAAATTTGAACTTTGCATTAATATAAAATACATTACAAATATATCAATTATATACCAAATATATCAACTATTGGTAGGAGCGCGTGTTATTATGGAGCGCGTGGTATTTTTCTTTATATCCGGAAGGTATTTAGCTTTCATGATCTGAATGCATTTTTTAAATTAATAAATTTCTTATGTTCAAAAAAATTTTTTTTTTTTTAATTATGTCGAAAATGACTGAAAATTTTTTTAAGGGCCCATATTGGTCTTACAATCGTAAATCTTAAGCTTCCGAGGAATAAGCTCTAACGTTGGACTTATTAATTCTTCTTTCGAGGATTTCCTACAAAATTTTGAAAAAACCAGAACTCTAAAGCATTTTTCAGGATCAGGAAAGAAAAAGAAGACCAACTACCACAAGGATAGAATCCTTTAACGATTAGGCATGACTGATCGTTTAAAATCAGCAAAATATGTAAGAAGTAAGTTTTTCTAGTTGAAAGGAGTTGAAATAAGCACTCGAAATTGGTAGGTAGGAGATAGGAACAGCGAAAAACCCAGTCTTGACCGCAAAAATGCTCCAGACAAGGCTACAGTGGGAAAATTCACGAATCTTGGACTGTACATGATTGGCGAAACGTCATTTTTTGTAACGACACAAAAATAATCCATTTGGCTTACAAAAGTATGAGCTAGGTGCGCCCCAAACGCGACAAATACTTCATAAATAATTGCTTACGGCGAAAGGGCAGGCAAGGAGCATGCCGTATGGTCCGCGGATGCTTTTCTTACTATGGCGTTGGTGATCTGGCATTAATTGATGGAACTGTGAATGCTGAAAAGTTCCAAGGTGTTCTGAATCGTCACCTTCTACCCTCAATGAAGGAGAAACTTTCTCATGCCCAAATTTTTTTAAATTTTTTTGGTCTTTCAGAATTTGGAAATGGCTTGTGCATCAATAAGAGCATCAGCTAGCAATCCTGTATTCATCATAAAGCTTAGATGCCCAGACGACCGAGGGGCGCTCAAGAAACGATTTGTTAGTATATATTGAGCTATTTGTAAATTATTAAGCTAGGAGGAGTTAGTAAGGAAATTTAAAATTCTATATTTTAAATTTGAGGGACAGGAAAGAGATGTTATAGAGTAGAGACCATTGTAGTTCGAACATAATACCCTAAAAGGGTCATGCAGTGCATATGTCGAACTACAACGGCTAAGGAACAGAGGACTAAAGTTTCGAGTCCTTCTATTAGGAATGTTAAATTTTAAGCGTTTTAGTAAGTCTACTATTATAAGATGGAAGGTGAAGAATTGCATCCCAATTTAGACCTCTAAGTGAAAAAGTTAGGAAATTCTTTTGTACGGATTCTATGCGGTCCTGATGTACTCCATATTGGGGACTCCAGACACATGAAACGTACTCCAGTATAGGACGGACCAAAGAAATGAATAATGTTTTGGTTATATAGGGGTCATTAAATTCTTTTGACCACCTTTTAATAAAACCAAGGACTCCTTTAGCCTTATTAACCATTAAGGAAATATGGTCGGCAAATTTAAGTTTTATGTCTAATAGGATGCCGATTTGTTTAAACAATAATTAAAGTTTTAAATTTATAGTATTTTTTTTAAATTTAGGTAATAAATTATTTGCAGAAAAATCGAATATCAACATTAGACTGGCCAGGCAGTAGTCCTGATTTCTATCCGATTCCAATGTCTGTTTCTACGCGAACTAGTCTCTCAGTTATAAACCTATCGTCTTGAAACTTTGCACACACCCTTCTTTCCTTTGCACGCAGTATATAAGTCGGAACGGCCGGGATCGGCCGACTATATTCTATAGCTTCCATATAACTGATTGATCTGAAATGGTATAACTTTGGTGTTTTTAGAGTTACAGAGTTCAGATTTTGTACGGAAGCTATTTTTGGCAAAATAATACGATCAACTAAATTTCATAAGGATCGGCCGACTATATCCTATAGCTGCCATATAACTGATTGATCGGAAATGGTATAACTTTGGTGTTTTTAGAGTTACATAGTTCAGATTTTGTACGGAAGCTATTTTTGGCAAAATAATACGATCTACTAAATTGCATAACGATTAGCCGACTATATCTTATAGCTGCCATATAACTAAACGATTGGAGATGGTATTTGGTAAAAATACCAACTTTGGTATTTTTGAAGATTGGTACTTTGTTTTAGATTTTTTATTGTAATAAATTGGTTATATTATGATATTCTCATAAGGATCGGCCAATTCAATCCGATTTTTGTGATATATATCTGGTTTTAACTGCAAGGGTATATCAACTTCGGCTCCGTCCGAAGTTAGCTTTCCTTTCTTGTTTAATTTGCATTGGTATGGGAGTTTTCTCTCTCGTATGTATGTAGAGCTTTTGCACCACTAATTTAAATCAAACAATTATACTCGAGTAAAAAATGCTTTGAATTCTGACTTAACAACTGTTCAACGAAATGAATTGTTAGCAGCAATCGCATCAAACGATTTTATCGAATCCTGCTTCGCCCATAGCTTGTACTTGATTGTGATTCCCGAGAGAAAATAGGTTCATGTAAAATCAAATCACTTGACGTTGTATTTGAGCTGAATTGAACTTGAGTTTGAATTGATTTGAGTGTTAGATCATACTTAATCATACTCGTTGCAGTACTCTGTAAGGGTATATCACTTTTATCATACATATGTATGTATGTACATACATACATGTAAAATGTAGGAGAGGTATTTATGTATGTTTTGGACCTCTTGCCAATATATGTCTGTATGTATGTATGTTTCTATAATAACTCAAAGGTGATCATAAACTCATAAAATTTAATCTTAATTTAGGTTTATGTATGTATGTGTGTACATACATATACACCTAAACACATCCATATTTATGTACAACCATTACAAGTCGTATTTACATACATATGTATGTGTATGTATATTCATGTCAATAATGCATATTACGTAGAAACATAAAATAGAGAACCACTATCTTTTTTGCTATTCTCACGATAATGTAAAGCATTTATAATTTCCTTTTTAACCCTTAGCATACCATTCATATTTATAAAATACATAGATATGTACATATTCACCTGGAATATGAATACATTAATGTGATAGCCACTGAAGGAAATTCTTAAAACACTTCTACATTATTGACAACAAAAAGTATTTACCAGTCAAATCGGAAAATGGCCTCACTTTTTATGAGTCCGATTATTGTTAATAATATTAAGTACTACTTTTAATTATTAGAGCTGTAAAAACTAATAATATCGATACTAACATTGATGCATCAATGATTCTTTTTTTCACTATTCTATCGACTTATGTGATTTTGTGAAGTATCGATATATCGAGTGAGCTAGAAATTTGAAATAATGTTTGTATGTTAAGAGTTGTTGAATTTAATGTATACCTTTTGAGAAAATCATTAAATTATTATTGGCTGTGCGGGGGTAAATAAAAAGAGGAAATTGCCAGATATCTCACAAGTAAGTTACTTAAACGTTTTACACATAAAATTGGAAATAAAAAACATATGAAATAAATGCATATATTCGGCTATTCATATATGTAATATATATTTTTTTTTGTATTATAAATTTGTTTTTATTTATTGAATCTACTCTTAATTTTGAGACTAACAATAAGTTGACGAATCTTAACATTAAAATTTAACTAACTAGTTTGTTCTGGTTGCGGGTTCCCCAGGTCGGTCGCTGGGTTGGTAAGGCATCGCGATGAAGGCGTAATTGGTTGCTCAACCTTGTTAGACCTCTCGCCAGGTGGTTAAGGTGCACCGATAGCTTGGTTAAGTCTTTACGTTATGTTCTGTGATCACTTCTTTGACTGATAGAATGTTTAAGTCGCGATGATTGATCTCAAGATTTCGATTTAACTCTCTGAACTATGTCAATGTTGATGGATGGCGTTCCCCCATAACTGGGAGCCGTACATCCATATAGGTTTTAGTACCGAGTTGTACAGCAGAACTTTATATTAAAGGCTAAGTGGTGACCGAGATAATGAAGGCCGCTGGCTTTGAGCTTTAGGTGTGTTCCTTTGGCTTCAATGTGCCGGAGCCATGTGAATCTTCTGTCGAGATGTACTCCTAGGTATGTTACTTTGTTTGCTTGTGGGAGTAAAGTGTCGCAGTTGCTTGAATCGGGCATTTTGAGCGGCTAAGAATAGCTGTGTGCTTGTCGGGATATCTGCTGTGTAGAGGACATATAATATTGGCCCTAGCACGCTACCTTGAGGAACTCCAGCTCCAACGGTGTAATCATCGGATATAGCGGTGTTGCACCTCACGACAAATTTTCTGTCGTAATGGTAAGACTCTAAAATCTTGTGGGTGCTGTAGGGGAGCATTGTCTTGATCTTGTACATTAGACCTTCTAGCCAGACTCTATTGAATGCTTGAGAGACATCTAAAAATATGGCAGTACAGTACTCTCGTTTTTCGAACGCGTTCCGAATTTCGGATGTTATCCGGTTGACCTACTCAATTGTTCCATGCTTTTCACGAAACCCAAATTGGTGTGACGGGATTCCTTCCTGGATTCTCAGGTATGTTATCCGAGTCATTAGGCATTTTTTAAAGAGTTTAGATAGGCAAGAGAGAAGGTTTATAGGTCTATACGACGTGGGGATAGTGTGGTCTTTCCCCGGCTTTGCTATCATTATTTCAATTGACTTTTTCCATCTCACTGGAAAGTGGTTAAGTTTTTTCGATGGCATTAAATAGCTGGGTGAGAGTGCAAACGGCGCAGTATAGGAGCTCAATGATCATTTTGGGAGTTATGAGGTCGCAACCCGCGGATTTTTTTGGATTTAGTTGTCGTTTGATGATGTTAACGATTTCGTTAACGAAACTCAATTGGCTCATGTTGAGGCTGGGGCTCATATGATAGAGTCGGCAAAGTAAACGCATTGGTGGTAGGATTTGGTTGGAAGACATTTTTTTTTTTTTTTTTTATTATAGCTTTGCTTTTATTTATTGAATCTACTCTTAATTTTGAGACTAACAATAAGTTGACGAATCTTAACATTAAAATTTAACTAACAGTAAAACTAAGACTGCATTCTGGTTGCGCGTCCCTCAGGTCGGTCGCTGGGTGGGTAAGTCATTGCGACGAAGGCGTGATTGGTTGCTCAACCTTGTTAGACCTCTCGCCAGGTGGTTAGGGTGCACCGATAGCTTGGTTAAGTAATTTACCTTCTGTTCTGCGATCCCTTCTTTGACTGGTAGAATGTTTAAGTCGTGGTGTATGTTTTCGTTGCGAACGTACCACGGTGCCCCGGTGATTGTTCTCAAGATCTTCGACTGAACTCTTTGAATTATGTCAATGTTGCTGTTGCTGGCGTTCCCCCATAACTGGGAGCCGTACATCCATATAGGTTTTAGTACCGAGTTGTACAGCAGGACTTTATATTCAAGGCTAAGAGGTGACCGAGCGTTGATAAGCCAATGCAGGCCGCTGGCTTTTAGCTTTAGGTGTGTTCTTTTGGCTTCAATGTGCCGGCGCCATGTGAGTCTTCTGTCGAGATGTACTCCTAGGTATGTTACTTCGTTTGCTTGTGGGAGTAGAGTGTTGTTTAGTGTTATCGGCGGGCAGTTTTGCCTGTTCAGAGTGAACGTAACATGCTTGCATTTTAGTTCGTTCACTTTAATTCGCCAATCTTACAGCCATTTTTCGACATCGACCATATGATGAGCTAGCTGCGCAGTTGCTTGAATCGGTCATTTTGAGCGGCTAAGAATAGCTGTGTCATCGGCAAACGTGGATGTTTTTAGACGTGTGCTTGTCGGTATATCTGCTGTGTAGAGGACATATAATATTGGCCCTAGCACGCTGCCTTGAGGAACTCCAGCTCCAACAGTGTAATCATCGGATATAGCGGTGTTGCACCTCACGACAAATTTTCTGTCGTGAAGGTAAGACTCCAAAATCTTGTGGGTGCTGTAGGGGAGCATTGTCTTGATCTTGTACATTACACCTTCCAGCCAGACTCTATCGAATGCTTGAGAGACATCTAAAAATATGGCAGTACAGTACTCTCGTTTTTCAAACGCGTTCCGAATTTCGGATGTTATCCGGTTGACCTGCTCAATTGTTCCATGCTTTTCACGAAACCCAAATTGGTGTGACGGGTTCCTTCCTGGATTCGCAGGTATGTGTTTATCCGAGTCATTGGGCATTTTTCAAAGAGTTTAGATAGGCAAGAAAGTAGGCTTATAGGTCTTTTTGACGTGGGGATAGTGTGGTCTTTTCCCGGCTTTGCCATCATTATTATAATTGACTTTTTCCATCTCACTGGAAAGTGGCCAAGTTTTGCGATGGCATTAAATAGCTGGGTGAGAGTGCAAACGGCGCAGTATGGGAGCTCAATGATCATTTTGGGAGTTATGAGGTCGTAGCCTGGGGATTTTTTCGGATTCAATTGTCGTTTGATGATGTTAACGATTTCGTTTGGGCGAAACTCAATTGGCTCATGTTGAGGCTGGGGCTCATCTGATAGAGTCGGCAAAGTAAACGCATTGTTGGCAGGATTTGGTTGGAAGACAATTTTAAGGTGTTTGGCAAACGTGCCGGCTCTGTCTGCGTCGCTGCGCGCCCACCCGCCTGTGGAATTTCTAATAGGCATCACGGTTTCTTTCGGTGAGCTCAGAGTTGGGTGAGCTCTCCATAGTGAATGTTTCGTACTGTTAGTTGACAATTGCCCTATGTAGCGGCGGTGGACATACGTTTTTCTCTTGCTGTAGAGCTTGATCAAGTTGACGTGAGGCATGTTTAAAGCGTTGCTTAGCAGATGACGATCTGTGACATTGCCATTCTCGACGTAAGCGTCGCTTTTCGAGGACGAGCTGTTCGATTTGTAGATTTGTCTTCTTTTGAATGCGTTGTTTGTTCATAGTTTTAGGTGTTGAAGCTCGAGCTGCAGAGACGAGTACAGACTCCAGCGAATTAACAGAGCTGTCTACGTTGGCTTCGTCGCTGAGGTGAGGATTCAGCTCAATGTGTGAGCTGATGTACTTCCTGTACTTAACCCAATTGGTTTTATGTGAGGTCAGTTTTGATGATTGATCATATGATAGAGTCGGCTGGGTGTCGGAGTAGAGTAAAAAGGATAGGCGAGTGATCAGATAAAAGATCCGAAAGGCATTCGGCGCTTATCAGATTTTTAGGAATGTTTTTGGTAATCGCAAAGTCTATTAAATCGGGAAGTTTCTTTGGGTCTGCCGGCCAGTATGTTGGTGTGCCAGAAGAAACATAGTCTAGCTTGTTCTTAGCTTTGATAATTGCATTATAGAGCTGCTTTTCTTTTGGGGTCACGAGATGAGATCCCCAGTGTGTGTGCTTGGCATTGTAGTCTCCTGCTGCTATGAAGTGGTCTCCGAGCGAGTTGAAAAACTGAATAAACTCCTCTTTGGCTATGGTGAAGTTGGGCAGTATACGGCGGCTAGAGTTAATTGCTTGCCAGTATTTAGGTGTATATTTATGGATGTGGGCTGTAGGTAGATTTTAGCAAATTTCGTATGATAATGGTGCTTAATACGGCTTCTGATTAAAATTCCAGTCCCGCCGTGTGCTTTACCATCTGGATGATTTGTTCCATAGAATGAATATCCTCGTAACTTGTATCAGTTTGTAAGATGTGTTTCTGAAAGCAGCATTACGTCTATTTGATTGTCTAGTAAGAATTGCGCTAACTCGAGTTTATGCTGCGAAACGCCGTTTGCGTTCCACGTAAATATTCGTAGGGAAGTCATTATTTGGATTGTTGTGAAAACAGCTTTTGTATTAATAAATTTTGGGTTCTTGCATAGTTGTACGCATAAATGACATAAACTCCGTAAGGCTTTGTTGTAGACTGCATATCATAGCTTCAGAGTTACTTTTTGGCTGGTTGATGCTGCTGAGCCGTGTTTGGTTCTTGGTGTGCTGATTGCGGCAGTGAGCTTTTTGAGGCTGGGGTAGCCAGTCCCGATTTTAAAGCGCTTGCGTATGTGACGTTTTTGGCAGAGTTTATGGGTCCTAGTGAGGATCTGGCTGCAGTCGAGAAGAAGATTTCAGGGTTTGACCTGGAGGCTATGAACTGATTATTTTGGGTGCGGGCTTTTCAGCTCCTTATAAACTGGGCAACCTCTATAGTTAGCAGCGTGATTTCAACCGCAGTTGGCGTACTTTTTCGAGTTGTGGTCATCTTTGCTCGCTGGGAAGTGTGCGGAGTCATGAAGCTCACATCAAACTTTCCCTCTCTTTCTCTTAAGCGAACGGTCGTGTTTTTTTGTGCGCACTGCGTTTTATTATAAATATTGGTAAACCGGTGTTTACATACTTGTGAATTAAACCTTGTGAATCTTAACTATCTTCAAGCCTAAACCGTATCGCTTCGCGAGTGCTGTGGTATATTTGGAGTCGAATTAATAAATTGAATAATCTCAATTCCAAGCATAGCTCAGCTCTGCTTCTTCCCCGGCTTATCTTTATTTCTGCATTTCTCTTTTGCACTATTCAAAGCTCCCGCTTTGGCTTCCTATTTGGCACAGTGGTTCAAGGTATTGTGTTTTTAAACTTTTTTAAATATTAATTATTATTTTATTAAATAAAAAAAAAAATAAATAAAAATAAAATGGAATTTAAACTTGTCTGTGCCATTAAGTCTTGTAACAAGACAATTTCCTCATCCCAGCCTGCCATCCATTGCTGGCTATGTGAGAACGTCGTACATGCCAAGTGTGCCGGTTTCACTGCATCAGTTTCGGATGCCATTTCCCGTAGGTCTGGGATACATTATTGTTGTGAAAATTGTCGTGCTGTGCAAGGCGAAATGAGGTCGTTCATGAGACAGACCAAAAATGGATTTAAAGAGCTGATCACTGGTTTTCGTAAAATCAATGACCCGCTCTGTGCGCTTGACACTCAGTTTAGTGGCCTTCAGCTGCTAAATGAGTCGCCTAAGCGTAAGAAATCCGCTGTTTCTGATCCGCCTCAGCCTGCTCAGCCGACATTAATGCAGCCGCTTATATCTCTGGCCACCCCAAGGGCTAGAACTGAGAAAAATTCGTCAGAATTTCTCAGGGATAATGAGCAATTGTCTGATATGTCCGCCATGGCATCCCTTCAAGTGATGCCACAAGTCCTAGGGAACGAAACCCCCATTAGGGTCACCCAAAAGGGTATTACACAGTCCGGACCACCGGCACCGACTGATGCTGCAGTTCTAGTACCTGCGACACCAAAACCCTTACAGGTGATTCCTCCATCGAAACATATATTTGTTTCTCGGCTCGCCCCTGATACTTCAGAGATTGATATCTCGGCTTATATCAAAGCCAAAACAAAAGCCGCTATAAAGGTGGAGGACATACAAAAATTTAAATATAGTTATACAAGGCGCACGTCTTCTTTCAAGATTCGTGTGCCCGCGCTGATTTTCAAGACGATTTGTTCTCCCAGTTTTTGGCCAGAGAATCTTTTCGTCCAAGAACATCAGCCTAGTTCCGTGAAGAAAAAAGTTCAAAAACCAGTGGGAGTGAGACTTCCCAATATCGGAACCAGTGACCAACCCTCCACCTCTTCTTTGGCTACTAACCCAAAAAACTAGTTTCCTTACTAACTCTTACCTATCAGAATACTAGGGGGCTACGTAGTAAACTCCCCAAGCTATATTCTGATAGTTCTTTCTTTGCATCCCATATTATAGCCTTTACAGAAACTTGGTTAAATCCGGAGATCTTTAGCTCCGAAGTTTTTCCAAGTAAGTACACCACTTTTAGACGGGATCGATCTCAGCGAAGAGGAGGTGGAGTCCTCATTTCTGTAGACTCTACTTTTGCTTCTGAAGAGGTGAAATCCCATGAGTTTGGTGACATAGAATTTATTTGCGTTAAAATCACTATGTCCGTTAAAGCTTTATACATTACTTGTTCATATATACCTCCTATGTCTGAACCGCCTACATATTGGCAGCATTTGTCCGCCATTCGATACGTCTCTAATCTTATGACGGATCGTGACCAACTCGTAGCGGTGGGCGACTTTAATATCCCAGAATTAAAGTGGTCCAACGTCGACAACTCACCATCTTTGTCACTTTCAACTTACCATGACTTCACCGCGGGCATGTTTGACATGTCCCTAGGTCAGATCAATCATGTTAGAAATTCGCTAGGTCGGCTTTTAGACTTATGTTTTGTATCTGATCCGGATGGTACTGCTCTCTCCAGAGCTTTTCCACTTTCAACCCCAGAGGATCCATATCACCCCACGCTGGAGGTCTCAATCGAAACCACTCCTGGTATCGATCAGATGTCTCTGAGCGTGGTAAATAAGATTCGCTGTTTCCGTAAAGCTGATTTTCAGAAACTTAATAGCCTTATAGAAACATTTGACTGGTCTGATATTCTAGCGTGCACTGATCTTAATGTCACTTTAGAAAAATTTTATTTTACTTTAAATAAATTTTTTGACTCATGTGTGCCTTGGAAATATCCGTCCAATTCAGAAAATCCTCCTTAGTTTACAAGGTGCCTTACTAACTTAAAAAATAAAAAAAATAAGCTTTTACTTAAATATAAAAAAACCTGCAGTAGTGTGGATTTCTCAAGATACCTACTAGCTCGGTCGAATTTTACCGTGCATAACGCTGAATGTTATAGGAATTATATTGACCGCTGCCGGATTCAATTTACTCAGGATCCAAAGCAGTTTTATAATTTTGTAAACACTAAGCGTAAAAACGTATCTTTTTCACCCCTGCTTACGTTTGAAAATTCTTCTGCGACTTCGGATCAGGCCATTGCCGATCTATTCGCAGAATTTTTTCAAACAACTTATTCTCCTCCTAAACTGACTGATCAGCCTTACGCATATAACATTCAAGCAGCAAATCTTATTTTCTGTCCGTTTTTTTCTGAGAATAACTTATTATCTGGTCTTTTAAGGGTAAAACCCATTTATTCGCCAGGCCCCGACGGAGTACCAGGCTGTGTGCTAAAATACTGCGCCAGGGCTCTGTGCAAACCTCTTCTAAGACTTTTCAACTTATCTTTGGAAACCTCGATTTTTCCCCTTATGTGGAAGGAATCATTTATAATTCCCCTACATAAAAAAGGGAAAAAGTCCGAGGCTGCCAACTACAGAGGCATCTCTAAGTTGTCGGCAATTCCAAAGTTATTTGAAAAATTAATTACCCCTCATTTGCAACACCTTTGCTCTTCGATTATCACTCCTTGTCAGCACGGCTTTATTAAGCGTCGCTCCACCACCACAAACTTATTGGAGTTGACATCCTTTGTCATAGATGGCTTTTGTAAGGGATATTAAACCGATGTAATTTACACAGACTTCAGCAAAGCATTCGATTCAGTTAATCACTCACTCTTGTTGAGTAAACTGAATATGCTGGGTTTTCCTAAAGACCTCTTAACGTGGATCTCCAGCTACCTAGATGGAAGGACACAAAGAGTCTTATTTAAAAACATACAGTCCCGTCTGGTCCGTGCTACATCCGGCGTCCCTCAAGGAAGTCATCTTGGCCCGTTATTATTTACGCTTTTTATAAACGACTTGCCCCCTGCTTTAACGAACTCTCTAGTTCTCATGTATGCAGATGATGTAAAGCTTTGTCTTCAGTACAAATCCAACTCTGCCCAATGCAGTCTTCAGTCTGACCTTGATAACTTTCAAAAATGGTGCTTAGCTAATGATCTAATACTTAATGGATCTAAATGCAAACATATGTCTTTTTATCGTTCTTGCCCTCTGCAAGCTACTTATTCTATTAATGGGATTGCCTTAGAAAAATTGACCCAGGTTAATGATCTCGGCATCCTATTAGACATCAAACTTAAATTTGCCGACCATATTTCCTTAATGGTTAATAAGGCTAAAGGAGTTCTTGGTTTTATCAAAAGGTGGTCAAAAGAATTTAATGACCCCTATATAACTAAAACTCTATTCATTTCTTTGGTCCGTCCTATACTGGAGTACGGTTCATGTGTCTGGAGTCCCCAATATGGAGTACATCAGGACCGCATAGAATCCGTACAAAAGAATTTCCTAACTTTTTCACTTAGAGGTCTAAACTGGGATGCAAATCTTCACCTTCCATCTTATAACAGTAGACTCTTACTCATAAACTTACCTAGCTTAACAAATCGTAGGACAATGCTCGGTGTAGTTTTTCTGCATAACCTTATTAACGGGGATGTAGATAGCCAGCATTTACTAACACGCTTAAAATTTAACATTCCTAATAGAAGGACTCGAAACTTTAGTCCTCTGTTCCTTAGCCGTTGTAGTTCGACATATGCACTTCATGACCCTTTTAGGGTATTATGTTCGAACTACAATGGTCTCTACGCCATAACATCTCTTTCCTGTCCCTCAAACTTAAAATATAGAATTTTAAATTTCCTTACTAACTCCTCCTAGCTTAATAATAAAAAAAAAAAATTGCTTAATATATTCTAACAAATCGTTTATTGAGCGCCCCTCGGTCGTCTGGGCCTCTAAGCTTTATGATGAATACAGGAATGCTAGCTGATGCTCTTATTGATGCACAAGCCATTTCCAAATTCTGAAAGACCGGTAAAAAAAAAAAAAAAAAAAAAAAAAAAAAAAAACTACACACACCGGGCGCAGTTTACAATAAGACCTTGTATGGCCATATTCTTGGCAGTTCGCACATTGTACCGGGCCATTGCGTTTGTGCGGCTCCTCAACTGTGATTCTGCGGTGAAGCAGGTACTGAAGATTGTATATAGGGTGCACTTCGTATTTCTTTAGGGGCTTAATTTGTGGTTCGTCAACCTTATAGAGTGACTGCGGCTTTCTATCCCTGTTAAGGATATTGAAGACTGTCTTAGCGCTAAATCCCTTTCTTTGTAGCGCCTTTGTTATCTCTGCAGGCGATACTTTGGGCTCTATGCCCTTAAGTACGACTTGCAAGCCCTTGCTGCTTTTTAGCTGATACGTGTAAAAGTTCTTTTTTTTGTCGGTGAGGTATTTCGATAATACTCTGTAATTATCTTCAGACTTCGTTTGAACTTTTGTTTCCTGGATGTTGCCCTTTACGAGTAGTATTATGTGGAAGTTGTCCTTGCCAATGAGCTTTCTAATTTTGTTGACAAAAACGTTGGAACTTTTTTCTCGTATGTAAATTGGCGGGGGCTTAGGCTTCCTTTTTTCGACTTCTGTAGATTCGGCGTCATCTTCATAGTCTGCCAAGATTTTAAAACGGTTTGAGTTCGTGGGCGTTTCCATTGCAGCTATGTTAGCATTGCCATGGGTTATTTTGCGTTGAGAGATAGATACCAGTCTGCACAGCCGGCTTAATGTTTTCTTAGTTTTTGTTCTCGGGCTGCGAAGCGGCAGAAGCATAAATGTTTGCGCTGTTAGCTGATGACGTCGCTAAACGCGCTGCCGTTACAGTTGCGGTTGTTGTTGTTATTACGGTTGACGTTGTCAAAGAAGTTGCGGTGCTAGTAACTGCGCTCTTTGGCTGCAGAGGCATCGATGGTAGCGAGGGGGAGCAAGAACGCGCTCTCTACGTTTAAGAATTCGGTCAAGTTTGGGGTAATTGACCGTGTTTGGGAAGAGCTTGCATTACATTCGGTTGCTTTGAAAGAGAAGTAAGCGTTGTTTCTTAGGCTATATCCTTTTAAAATATCTTTTATTTGATCTTAAATTTGATATGTAGCGATACATTTTTTTTTAATATCAATGTCAATTATCGGTGTATTAAAATGTCGATGATTACTCAACTCGACACAGACCTCAAATTACCCATGTGCGGTAAAAGCGTGCATTTTAGCCCATTAATAATAATCCCTCAAAATTTCGTTGAAATCGCTTCCTACGTTTAGGAGAAAATCGAAGGCGATATAAAAATGACCCCCAATGACCATGTTGGCGAACATGCTCGACTCCTTCAATTTCATTTGCCCCCCAACAAGAGCCAACATGCTTGCGAACATCATTTCAAGTAAACTTCAAGAAGGAAAGCCCGTCTAGGAAAACTAAGCCCAATTTCCAACTGAGCCTTTTTAAACTCAACTTATTAAGTTAGCAATTCAACAAGAATCATCAAGAGTTTGTAATCGCTGGCTACCCTACACACCCATACTTCGTCGATTAATTGGTTCGGACCAGTTCGAAGAAGAGTTTATCACAGCGTTCTGTTTGATATCTACGGAGTCCGAAACACTTTTCCCCTGTCAGCTGCCAGCGTGCGCCGAGCAACAAGCGACGCCTGTTCCTAAAATACTTTCCATGATGTGTTTATGCAACTCATTCACCAGAACCAAGCGTTGTCAAATATTCAGCGGTTTCATTTCCTCAAGCAAGCACTGCAAGCACTTGAGTATACCAGCACATCACCGATTACTCAGAACGCAGCAATGGATGGCTCCGATCCGGCTCAACTTTCCGATTCCACTACAGTGCTGATGGCCACTGCTGCGCAGTGCATTTCAGCATTGTCAGCATTTTCAAGGATTGCACTTGGCTGATCCCACCTTTACCAGTCCAGGCCGCATCGATGCATTATTTGGAGTAGATCTAATCTCATATTTGTTACTACCAGATTTACGGAAAGGATCTCCAAATCAACCTATTGCTCAACTCACTCAATTAGGTTGGATCGTGTTTGGCCATAGAAATGAAACAAAGACAAATGTGGCAACCATTCGATGCCATCAGACTAATCTGGATGCACTGGTAAAAGGTTTCTTCGATCTCGATCAAATCAGCTCTGAGAAGACGTTAACAGCAGAAGAACAATGGTGTGAAGATAATTTCCAGCGTACCTACACCAGACAGCCCAATGGAAAATACCTGGTCCGGCTTCCGTTAAAAACTGAATTTGACAAGGACAAGTCATTGGAAAGTCTCACCAAATCGCACTTAATAGATTTCACCTCTTAGAACGTCGGCTAAACAAAAACGACACACTTAAACAATAATATCACTCCACCATCTTTGATGTTGGTCATATTTTGACCTTAAGCAACTTTCTGAAGTTACTACCGAAGAAACTCGACATCAAATGATCACTCCAAGAGGTCAACAGTATTTCTCACCATGTATTCTCCCACACCACGCCTTGGTATAGGAGGACAGTACAACGACCAAAGTTCGGGTGGTGTACGATGCATTATGTACTACTTCAAACGGAAATTCCCTTAACGATATATTGTGATTCGTCTCACCGCTACAAAATGACTTGGGAGCAGTCATCATGAAGTGGAGGCTACGGAGGCAACGAATGTATCGCTGTATCGACATGCATCAGGATGATGCTCAATTTCAACGCATCTTATGGAGGAATGATCAAAACGAAATTGCCGAGTACAGCCTAAGTACTGTCACTTTTGGTACAGCATCAGCACCGTATACAGCCATTCGCGTGCTCCGTCAACTCGCTCACGACGAAAAACATCGCTACCCATTAGCAACTACAGTCTTATTGGTTACCACACTATTCATGGAGCTTTGGAAATACGAGATCAACTTATCGCTACCCTAAAATCGGCAGTAATGGAACTCAGGAAACGGGCATCAAATCATTCACAGATCTTATCCGGAATTTCTGACCAGCACATGGCTCATCAGAGAAATGTAGAAGTAAATTTCCAGGAGACTATTAAGACTCTGGGAGTTTATTGGAACCCACACGAGGATTTCTATAGCTTCAAGGTTCGATTTGACATTCCGGCCATTCTTTCGGTATTCGAGCCATTCTTTCGGTATTCTTTCAGTTTTCGAGCCGCACTCTCTGTCCATATTATTAGTCACTGCTTAGCACCATAAACTGGATAATCACAATGGTTGATCCCAGTTTCATCTGCCTGCAGCATAAATAAAATATAACGTACTATAATTAAATTCGTATTTTATTTACCGGCATTGAAAACTCTCAATGACCAAACAGGTACTAATGCAGTTTTCATCCACTGGAATTCCCATGTCCGATGAAGAAAGAAGCCTTTTCTCCAGAGATCAGCCGAGCCCTGGCACGAAAATTTCTATCTAGGCACAGTGCCCTCAGCGCTCTTAGCCCGTTTTTAGACGACTTTGAGGTTCTACAAATCAAAGGGCGACTAAATAACGCTCAACAACTCAAAACGCATCATTTACTGACCTCGTGATAAAAAATGCGCACTTGAACACTCTTCACGGTGGCACCGAGCTCCCCTTAGCAACCATTCGGCATACATTCTGGATAGTCAATGGGAAACAAGAAGTAAAAAGGATTCTATGACAATGTATCCAATGCTTCAAACATGGCTCCGATCCGGCTCAACTTTCCGATTCCACTACAGTGCTGATGGCCACTGCTGCGCAGTCAACACGATCCATTTTGCTGGCCACAGCTCTAGTACAACTACATAATAACAACACCGGACAAACTGCAGTTATTCGAGCCTTGATCGATCATGGCTCTTAGTGCACGTTAATCACAGGACGTGCCACTGAGTTACTGGGACTTCCAGGTCACCGAGTCACAGCACAAATCACCGGGGTCGATGACAACTCAAAGAACACCTGTAGATTTAGTACAGAGTTCTCCATAAGCTTATGTACGGACCCTCAATTTCACCATCTGGTGCGACCAGCGTATGTCCTCAACTCGATTACCTCTCATTTATCAAGAAGTAATGTCAACGTGGACACTTGTCAGCATTTTCAAGGATTACACTTGGCCGATCCCACCTTTACCAGTCCAGGCCGCATCGATGCATTATTTGGAGTAGATCTAATCTCATATTTGTTACTACCAGATTTACGGAAAGGATCTCCAAATCAACCTATTGCTCAACTCACTCAATTAGGTTGGATCGTGTTTGGCCATAGAAATGAAACAAAGACAAATGTGGCAACCATTCGATGCCATCAGACTAATCTGGATGAACTGGTAAAAGGTTTCTTCAATCTCGATCAAATCAGCTCTGAGAAGACGTTAACAGCAGAAGAACAATGGTGTGAAGATAATTTCCAGCATACCTACACCAGACAGCCCAATGGAAAATACCTGGTCCGGCTTCCGTTAAAAACTGAATTTGACAAGGACAAGTCATTGGAAAGTCTCACCAAATCGCACTTAATAGATTTCACCTCTTAGAACGTCGGCTAAACAAAAACGTCACACTTAAACAATAATATAACTCCACCATCAAATATATTTTGACCTTAAGCAACTTTCTGAAGTTACTACCGAAGAAACTCGACATCAAATGATCACTCCAAGAGGTCAACAGTATTTCCCTACATGTATTCTCCCACACCACGCCTTGGTATAGGAGGAGAGTACAACGACCAAAGTTCGGGTGGTGTACGATGCATTATGTACTACTTCAAACGGAAAATCCCTTAACGATATATGGTGCATCGTCTCACCGCTACAAAATGACTTGGGAGCAGTCATCATGAAGTGGAGGCTACATCGTTACGTGTTTGCAGCAGATATCCAACGAATGTATCGCTGTATCGACATGCATCAGGATGATGCTCAATTTCAACGCATCTTATGGAGGAATGATCAAAATGAAATTGCCGAGTACAGCCTAAGTACTGTCACTTTTGGTACAGAATCAGCACCGTATACAGCCATTCGCGTGCTCCGTCAACTCGCTCACGACGAAAAACATCGCTACCCATTAGCAACTACAGTCTTATTGGTTACCACACTATTCATGGAGCATTGGAAATACGAGATCAACTTATCGCTACCCTAAAATCGGCAGTAATGGCACTCAGGAAACGGGCATCAAATCATTCACAGATCTTATCCGGAATTTCTGACCAGCACATGGCTCAACAGAGAAATGTAGAAGTAAATTTCCAGGAGACTATTAAGACTCTGTGACTTTATTGGAACCCACACGAGGATTTCTATAGCTTCAAGGTTCGATTTGACATTCCGGCCATTCTTTCGGTATTCGAGCCATTCTTTCGGTATTCTTTCAGTTTTCGAGCCGCACTCTCTGTGCATATTATTAGTCACTGCTTAGCACCATAAACTGGATAATCACAATGGTTGATCCCAGTTTCATCTGCCTGCAGCATAAATAAAATATAACGTATTATAATTAAATTCGTCTTTCATTTAC
Organism: Drosophila pseudoananassae pseudoananassae; assembly: GCA_018153035.1. Taxonomy (NCBI): domain Eukaryota; kingdom Metazoa; phylum Arthropoda; class Insecta; order Diptera; family Drosophilidae; genus Drosophila; species Drosophila pseudoananassae. Next base: position 2,975,740 of record JAECXR010000034.1, read on the forward strand.
CGGCATTGAAAACTCTCAATGACCAAACAGGTACTAATGCAGTTTTCATCCACTGGAATTCCCATGTCCGATGAAGAAAGAAGCCTTTTCTCCAGAGATCAGCCGAGCCCTGGCACGAAAATTTCTATCTAGGCACAGTGCCCTCAGCGCTCCTAGCCCGTTTTTAGACGACTTTGAGGTTCTACAAATCAAAGGGCGACTAAAGAACGCTCAACAACTCAAAACGCATCATTTACTGACCTCGTGATAAAAAATGCGCACTTGAACACTCTTCACGGTGGCACCGAGCTCACCTTAGCAACCATTCGGCATACATTCTGGATAGTCAATGGGAAACAAGAAGTAAAAAGGATTCTATGACAATGTATCCAATGCTTCAAACATGGCTCCGATCCGGCTCAACTTTCCGATTCCACTACAGTGCTGATGGCCACTGCTGCGCAGTCAACACGATCCATTTTGCTGGCCACAGCTCTAGTACAACTACATAATAACAACACCGGACAAACTGCAGTTATTCGAGCCTTGATCGATCATGGCTCTTAGTGCACGTTAATCACAGGACGTGCCACTGAGTTACTGGGACTTCCAGGTCACCGAGTCACAGCACAAATCACCGGGGTCGATGACAACTCAAAGAACACCTGTAGATTTAGTACAGAGTTCTCCATAAGCTTATGTACGGACCCTCAATTTCACCATCTGGTGCGACCAGCGTATGTCCTCAACTCGATTACCTCTCATTTATCAAGAAGTAATGTCAACGTGGACACTTGTCAGCATTTTCAAGGATTACACTTGGCCGATCCCACCTTTACCAGTCCAGGCCGCATCGATGCATTATTTGGAGTAGATCTAATCTCATATTTGTTACTACCAGATTTACGGAAAGGATCTCCAAATCAACCTATTGCTCAACTCACTCAATTAGGTTGGATCGTGTTTGGCCATAGAAATGAAACAAAGACAAATGTGGCAACCATTCGATGCCATCAGACTAATCTGGATGCACTGGTAAAAGGTTTCTTCGATCTCGATCAAATCAGCTCTGAGAAGACGTTAACAGCAGAAGAACAATGGTGTGAAGATAATTTCCAGCGTACCTACACCAGACAGCCCAATGGAAAATACCTGGTCCGGCTTCCGTTAAAAACTGAATTTGACAAGGACAAGTCCTTGGAAAGTCTCACCAAATCGCACTTAATAGATTTCACCTCTTAGAACGTCGGCTAAACAAAAACGTCACACTTAAACAATAATATAACTCCACCATCAAATATATTTTGACCTTAAGCAACTTTCTGAAGTTACTACCGAAGAAACTCGACATCAAATGATCACTCCAAGAGGTCAACAGTATTTCTCACCATGTATTCTCCCACACCACGCCTTGGTATAGGAGGAGAGTACAACGACCAAAGTTCGGGTGGTGTACGATGCATTATGTACTACTTCAAACGGAAAATCCCTTAACGATATATGCTGCATCGTCTCACTGCTACAAAATGATTCAAATCACACAAATGATTCTACAAATCATTCACAGATCTTATCCGGAATTTCTGACCAGCACATGGCTCAACAGAGAAATGTAGAAGTAAATTTCCAGGAGACTATTAAGACTCTGGGACTTTATTGGAACCCACACGAGGATTTCTATAGCATCAAGGTTCGATTTGACATTCCGGCCATTCTTTCGGTATTCGAGCCATTCTTTCGGTATTCTTTCAGTTTTCGAGCCGCACTCTCTGTCCATATTATTAGTCACTGCTTAGCACCATAAACTGGATAATCACAATGGTTGATCCCAGTTTCATCTGCCTGCAGCATAAATAAAATATAACGTACTATAATTAAATTCGTCTTTCATTTACCGGCATTGAAAACTCTCAATGACCAAACAGGTACTAATGCAGTTTTCATCCACTGGAATTCCCATGTCCGATGAAGAAAGAAGCCTTTTCTCCAGAGATCAGCCGAGCCCTGGCACGAAAATTTCTATCTAGGCACAGTGCCCTCAGCGCTCCTAGCCCGTTTTTAGACGACTTTGAGGTTCTACAAATCAAAGGGCGACTAAAGAACGCTCAACAACTCAAAACGCATCATTTACTGACCTCGTGATAAAAAATGCGCACTTGAACACTCTTCACGGTGGCACCGAGCTCACCTTAGCAACCATTCGGCATACATTCTGGATAGTCAATGGGAAACAAGAAGTAAAAAGGATTCTATGACAATGTATGCAATGCTTCAAACATGGCTCCGATCCGGCTCAACTTTCCGATTCCACTACAGTGCTGATGGCCACTGCTGCGCAGTCAACACGATCCATTTTGCTGGCCACAGCTCTAGTACAACTACATAATAACAACACCGGACAAACTGCAGTTATTCGAGGCTTGATCGATCATGGCTCTTAAGGCACGTTAATCACAGAACGTGCCACTGAGTTACTGGGACTTCCAGGTCACCGAGTCACAGCACAAATCACCGGGGTCGGTGACAACTAAAAGAACACCTGTAGATTTAGTACAGAGTTCTCCATAAGCTTATGTACGGACCCTCAATTCCACCATCTGGTGCGACCAGCGTATGTCCTCAACTCGATTACCTCTCATTTACCAAGAAGTAATGTCAACGTGGACACTTGTCAGCATTTTCAAGGATTACACTTGGCCGATCCCACCTTTACCAGTCCAGGCCGCATCGATGCATTATTTGGAGTAGATCTAATCTCATATTTGTTACTACCAGACTTACGGAAAGGATCTCCAAATCAACCTATTGCTCAACTCACTCAATTAGGTTGGATCGTGTTTGGCCATAGCAATGAAACAAAGACAAATGTGGCAACCATTCGATGCCATCAGACCAGTGGTGGGCAAAACTAACACATGTTTAAAATTTGAGTGTGTGGGTAGCAGAGAAAAACAATGAGAGCAGAGAATTCTCCAAAATTCTAGCAGAGAGAGAAAACTTTTTTCAACCCAATTTGTGAGAAAATTTTCAAACTGTCAAATGAGTCAAAATGAGAGCAAATGAGAGAGCTCACACTGTCAGTGTGCCGGCAGCGCTGCGGCAGAATTTCCTACCCTATACTCGCGTGCTATGTAAAATGAGAGTTTGCCCACCACTGCATCAGACTAATCTGGATGCACTGGTAAAAGGTTTCTTCGATCTCGATCAAATCAGCTCTGAGAAGACGTTAACAGCAGAAGAACAATGGTGTGAAGATAATTTCCAGCGTACCTACACCAGACAGCCCAATGGAAAATACCTGGTCCGGCTTCCGTTAAAAACTGAATTTGACAAGGACAAGTCATTGGAAAGTCTCACCAAATCGCACTTAATAGATTTCACCTCTTAGAACGTCGGCTAAACAAAAACGTCACACTTAAACAATAATATAACTCCACCATCAAATATATTTTGACCTTAAGCAACTTTCTGAAGTTACTACCGAAGAAACTCGACATCAAATGATTACTCCAAGAGGTCAACAGTATTTCTCACCATGTATTCTCCCACACCACGCCTTGGTATAGGAGGACAGTACAACGACCAAAGTTCGGGTGGTGTACGATGCATTATGTACTACTTCAAACGGGAAATCCTTTAACGATATATTGTGTATCGTCTCACCGCTACAAAATGACTTGGGAGCAGTCATCATGAAGTGGAGGCTACATCGTTACGTGTTTGCAGCAGATATCCAACGAATGTATCGCTGTATCGACATGCATCAGGATGATGCTCAATTTCAACGCATCTTATGGAGGAATGATCAAAACGAAATTGCCGAGTACAGCCTAAGTACTGTCACTTTTGGTACAGCATCCGTATACAGCCATTCGCGTGCTCTGTCAACTCGCTCACGACGAAAAACATCGCTACCCATTAGCAACTACAGTCTTATTGGTTACCACACTATTCATGGAGCATTGGAAATACGAGATCAACTTATCGCTACCCTAAAATCGGCAGTAATGGAACTCAGGAAATGGGCATTAAATCATCCACAGATCTTATCCGGAATTTCTGACCAGCACATGGCTCAACAGAGAAATGTAGAAGAAAATTTCCAGGAGACTATTAAGACTCTGGGACTTTATTGGAACCCACACGAGGATTTCTATAGCTTCAAGGTTCGATTTGACATTCCGGCCATTCTTTCGGTATTCGAGCCATTCTTTCGGTATTCTTTCAGTTTTCGAGCCGCACTCTCTGTCCATATTATTAGTCACTGCTTAGCACCATAAACTGAATAATCACAATGGTTGATCCCAGTTTCATCTGCCTGCAGCATAAATAAAATATAACGTACTATAATTAAATTCGTCTTTCATTTCCCGGCATTGAAAACTCTCAATGACCAAACAGGTACTAATGCAGTTTTCATCCACTGGAATTCCCATGTCCGATGAAGAAAGAAGCCTTTTCTCCAGAGATTAGCCGAGCCCTGGCACGAAAATTTCTATCTAGACACAGTGCCCTCAGCGCTCTTAGCCCGTTTTTAGACGACTTTGAGGTTCTACAAATCAAAGGGCGACTAAAGAACGCTCAACAACTCAAAACGCATCATTTACTGACCTCGTGATAAAAAATGCGCACTTGAACACTCTTCACGGTGGCACCGAGCTCCCCTTAGCAACCATTCGGCATACATTCTGGATAGTCAATGGGAAACAAGAAGTAAAAAGGATTCTATGACAATGTATCCAATGCTTCAAACATCGCCCAAAGCCTGCCTCACAGTTAATGGGGGATCTGCCACTACATTGTGTCAACTCACCTGGTCATGCCTTTGAAGCCACTGGCGTCGACTACACGGGCGCCTTTACCTTGAAAGCCTCCAGATTTCGTGGGCATCATACATGCCTATATCCTAAGGCCTATATCGAAGTGTTCATATCTTTAGCAATCAAGGCGATACACCTAGAAGCAGTCACAGAGTTATCTACTCAACACTTCCTCTGGGCTCTTCAACGCTTTATCGGACGCAGAGGTTTGTGCAAGCATCTATACAGTGATGGAAGAACCAATTTCATCGAAGCAGACAATTCTGCAGACAGCAGGCAAAAGGATTTTCGAAATGCCATCGCACCCACTCTTACGGCCCGTGGAATCCAGTGGCATTTCAACCCACCGCACAGTCCTAATTTCGGGGGACTGTGGGAGGCGAACGTAAATGCTGTTAAAACTCATCTATATCGTTCCTTCAAACTACTGCTATGACCAACGAGACAATTTTGGCATCGATGGAGCGCAGATTGGCTCTCACATCTACAAGCACATCCGAAATGGCGCCAAGAACGAACCAATCTGCAAATTGACGATCTAGTTGTAATCAAGGATGACCGGCTCCCCCCAAACGAATGGAAAATGGCTCGAATAATCGATTTGCATTCTGGAGAAGATGGACTAGTTCGTGTCGCCTCACTGAAAACCATCTCTGGAACCTATAAGAGATCGCTGTCCAAGTTATGTCCATTGCCAATATCCACCAATACTACTCCGAAATTAGAGGAAGTCCAATAACACAAAAGAAGCCATATCATGCTGATCCCAGCATTCCGGCGCGGCATGTACGGGCGTTATTTATATTTTGGATTTATCGCTCCATCTTCAGCGAGCTTAGAATCCACCCAGATTTCTCCCTGTAATCTTCGCAAAGCTTTACTTTTTTTCTCTCCTCTAGTAAGTAGTTGTGTAAGAAGAGTCGTAGAGCAAGCAAGGCGATCGTAGTGGTGGAGAAGGTCAGGGACAACCCACGAGGGATTAAAGCTGACCCATTCAGAAGCAATTGTAACCAAATCAACATAAACAACATTAAGTAATTAGCAAATAAATAATAAATGAAGTTCAATGCATAACTCTGGTTAGTCGTTTGGATTTTAAAACCCCCGAGCAGAACTCTGCCCAACTATGACATTCCGCCTTGCCGCCTTTGAAAGGCATTTGTCACAAAAAAAATTATGCTACGCGAGGCGGGACTATAAAAAAATACCAATTATGGACATACCAAGTTGGACCTACACCAGGGGTGTCACAATTTCCTTCGTGGTCACTATGTCCGGACACCCATATGAGGTGGATGTCTTACTGTTCTGCCATCTCGTTAAGAGATCTGCGACAGTCATTCACTATCCTGGAGTTGGATGAAAAACCGTCAAGGGCTTTGAGTGCCCCTTGATTATCTGAGAAGATACAGATTGTGTCTTGTTTGCCAGTAAGTGCTGGGGATCTAAGTGCTTCACCGATAGCTATTACCTCTGCTTGGAACACACTACAGTGGATCGGGAGTCTGAAGGACTCATTTAGACTCAGCCGTTCGCAATGGAAACCGCCTCCCACCTGGCCATTCAATTTTGAACCGTCTGTGTAAATATGAAGGGAACCGGCTGGTCCCGGGATTTGTGTGGCCCATTCCTCCCTTGTTGGAATGGATACCTTATATTTTAAGCAGTAGTATTATGCAGTAGTCTGTAGCACCCGTTGGCGTGCAATGATGTAGGTCCAACTTGGTGTGACCATAGTCGCTCCTTTTCCATATAGCCAGATTGCAGATAGCGTGGCTATCTTGGTCCCCATTAGCTCTACAGGTAATAGGTCGAGTATGAAATCTAGGGCGTCTGTCGGTGTGGTACATAAGCTGCCTGTGATACAGACCTCCGCCTTCCTTTGCGTTTTCCTAAGTCTCTCTCTACATGTGGAGTTTATTAGAACGGGCCACCAGACCACCACCCCGTAGAATAGGATGGGTCTTAAGACCACTGTGTAAAGCCATCTGACTATCTTCAAGGACATTCCCGATTTAAGGTCAATGGCTTTTCTGCATGTATAGAGCGCGATTGTTGCCGTGTTAGCTCTATCCATAGTGTTTGACTTCCAGTCCAGTTTCCTGTCTTGCGTAATCCCTAGGTAGGATTAGGTAGGAGAGTGTTTCTCCTGATAGTTTTGGGAGCCTTAAATTTAGTATTTTGTACTGGTGAAGGGGATAAGCTCGGTTTTGGATGGGCTTACACCTAGTCCATTCCTAACTGCCCATGTTGAGAGGACCCTAAGTTTGTCCGTCATGCGGTCACATAAAGTCTGGGGAAATTTCCCAGAGAAGGCAATTGCGACATCATTCGCATAAGCGATAACTTTGCAACCACCACCTTCGAGGGATCGTAGTAGGCTATTAAGCGCTCCGTTCTATAGTAGGGGTGAGAGTACGCCTCCTTGCGAAGTGCCTTTTCTGACGTATCTTTAAATAGATTCTCCTCCTAATGACGAGGAGATTCTCCTCCCTCCTGTTTACCAGGATCTGCTTTATATGGCGAACGGATTGATTATCTATTCCTAGTCTCGTCAGCGCATTAATTATTGAGCATGGTAGGATGTTTTTGACGCACCTTTTATGTCAGGAAAGGAATGAGTGGGTATTCCTTGTCACTAAGTGTCTTTTCGATGGAGGTAGTGATCCCGTGGAGTGCCGTCTCCGTGGATCGGCCCTTCCTATACGCATGCTGTGATCCCGAGGGTTTTTTCTTCTAGCGAGCATCCCGGGAAATGCGCCTCTGTGAGAGCCTTCAGGGTTTCTTTGCTAGACGTGGTCCAGTTACCTTCCGAGGTTTTAATGAATCCTACGTTTGGTGCAGTTGTTGCGAGGACCTTCCGGAGTCGGGAGGCCTCTGATGTTTCTTGAATGTTCGTGTAGAACTTGGTCTAGGCATTCCTTTTTGCCCTATGCAGTTCGTTCTTGTATTGGCTGACCCAGGCTGTCTCCGTGATTGCCTTACTGGCGAGATTAAAGGCTTTGCGTAAAGGCCGTTAGCGTATCCACCATGACATCCAGGACTTCCCTCTTGTCAACATTCCTTGCTGGAGGTTTCCCCAAGGATCTTTCTAGTTTGTTCTTATATAACTCCCAGTTCGCTTTTTTCGGGTTGAGTACTGTTAGTCGATTAAAGTTCTCAAAATTGACAACTAATTCTATATATTAATGGTCCGAGAAAGAGTGTTTCTCTAGGACTCCCCATCTAACAATCTTGTCAGCTTCCGCACTGATGATGATGGGCGTTGGCATCGCAACCTATGATCAGGTCGTTCTTGTGCTTCCTGCTGTCTTCTACCAGCTGTCTGAATAGCGGGTGCGGGGGCAGGGCCTCCTGATCGTAGCCCATATATGCCTTAGGGGGCCGTTTAGGGCTCTCTATGGCTGCGGCTACGTGGTCTTTATTACTGAAATTGGGTAGCAAAAAGAAGTTAAGGTTTTCTTTTGCGAGGATGCAGGCTCGCCTTTTACCAGTTGAATCGGCTTTGCAGAGCCTATACACCAACCCAAGAATCCTGTCTCTAAGGATCCAGAAATCCTGGATGAGGGCCACATCAGCTCCACTCTGGGCGAGGTGGAGTAGGAGGGCAGCTGACGCCTCTTTACTGTGCTGGAGGTTTATCTGTAAGATTTTCAGGGACATTCTTAAGATTTTCCTCCACAGTAATTTCTGCCTCCGTCTCGGAGCTCAGCAGAGGATGTCCTCCGCCTCATCTGACATTCCTTCCGGGTGTCCTCTTCGTTCGGCTCCAGTCCGATTCCTCCTGGTTTGCTCTTGGCATCGGATTTGTAAATACGGACGGTCACGTGCTCCAATCCGTACTTGATACGGTGCTCCGATCTTTCCAGGGCCGTAACGGTCTCCTCGTTGAGTGTAAGGAGGGTTCTTCCCTTCGTCACTTTGGCGAACGAGTGGTTGGACGGCTGCGGTTGGGCCTTCTTCTTCTTAGTATTAGGGGCTTCTCCCTCCGCGGATCTCTGCCTTTTCGCTCTTTGCGCGATCTCCTCGGCAGGATCTGACCCAGCATGTTTTTTCGGATCCAGCCTCACACCTGTCTTTTCCAATTTAAAGTTGGGCAGGACCTAACTTGCCCACTTAATATATCGGCCTGGTCCGGGTTGGCTACGGCCGATGGGTCCGCCCTCATTAAAATGAAGGCTGCGCTTGTCCTATCTTTATAAGAAACCTTTCGCTGCGTCGAGTGAGACGCTCCCGGACCGGGGTTTGCCTTACGGGCCCCGCCGGTTGGTTTAGAGGTTGACCCTGGTCCCATGGCTAGCACCGATTTGGAAGAAGATGCCTTGGCACCCTCTTCCGCACCGGTGCGTCCTGCCTCCAGATGGTGCCCCTCTGTGGGTGGCTTCTCCATCTCAGCAACTCCTTGGCAACCAACTATTTTTTTGGATACTCAATGCCTCGACTATTAACATTATTCGACTATTAATTAATTAATTAATTATTTCATTTTTTTCGTCATATATAAATTAATAATTTTTTCGTTTTTCGACAGATATTAAATTATATATCTTTTTTCGTTTGTTTTTGCCATTGTTATTTAATTAAATTAATTAAATAATTAAAAAATAAAATAATATGTTATAAAAAATTTTTATTTTTTACTAATTAACAAAATAAAATAAAAACATTTATTTAAAAACAAGAAAGGAAAGCTCACTTCGGGCGGAGCCGAAGTTGATATATTTGCAGTTAAAACAGGATATATATCGCAAACATCGGATTAAATTCGCGGATCCTTATGAGAATATCATAATATAACCAATTAATTACAATAAAAAATGTAAAACAAAGTACCAAGCTTCCATCTTCAAAAATGCCAAAGTTGATTTTTTTACCAAATACCATTTCCGATCGTTTAGTTATATGGCAGCTATAAGATAAAGTCGGCCGACTGTTATGCAATTTGGTAGGTTATACTAACTGACCAAAAATGGAATCTGTACGAAGTTCCAACTTTCTATCTTCAAAAACACGAAAGTTGGGTCATTTCCGATCGTTCAGTTATATGGCAGCTATAAGATATAGTAGGCCGATCGTTATGCAATTTGGTAGGTTGTATTAACTGACCAAAAATGGAATCTGTACGAAGTTCCAACTTTCTATCTTCAAAAACACGAAAGTTGGGTAATTTCCGATTGTTCAGTTACATGGCAGCTATAGGATATAGTCGGCTGATCTTTATGAAATTTGGCATGTTGTATTATTTTGCCAAAAATAGCATTCGTGCCAAATCCGAAGCTTTAAAAGCTTTCTCTAGCTTTACAAACACCGAAGTTATAACATTTCCGATCAATCAGATATATGGCAGCTATAGGATATAGTCGGCCGATCCCGCGTGCAAAGGAAAGAAGGATATAAGAATATATATACTTTATAGGGTCGGAGATATCTCCTTCACTGCGTTGCATACTTTTGACCAAAATTATAATACCCTCTTCAAGGGTATAAAAATAATAATAAATTTAAAAATTTTTGTATCGTTGTTGTCTGTTTATTACAAATAAACAAAATCAGAAAATGGATAAGAAGAACTTAAGAAGAAGATTAAATTTCAGAGTAAAAAGCATTCGGCGGTTCCTCTCGTTTGGAAGCTGGGTCAGTTCCTTAAGTAATGACTGAGCTAGAGTGCAGGCTTCAGGTTTCAAATAAGACAATTTTTAAGACAAATGAGTTGCAAGACCAGATCGAGCAATTAGGTGGGGAAGATGAATTTGAATTAGAAGAATTAAAAATAACGACTTAGGCAAGGGTTATGACTTTATTAAATGCCTTTACTGTAGCTGAAGAGTCCCCACCAGCTACTGCCATTTCTGCAGCCCCAACTTGAGCTCGACTTCCCAGTTTGGCATTGCCAAAATTCAGTGGAAACTATTCGGAGTTTTAAAATTGTATGAGTCGAGACATTAGTAGACGAGGATGTGAACATTCCTGTTATCGAGAAATTTAATCATTTAATTTCTTGCCTCTTTGGTGAAGCCTTAGGAACTATCAAGGCATTCCAAGTCACCGAGAGTAATTATGACAAAGCTCTCGCTAGTCTTAAAAGAGTCTACTATAACGAATGTTTCATCTTTGCAAACCAAATAAACCAGATATTTAGCATTCCGAAAGTTTCACAGCCGTCTGCGTCGTCGTTGATGGGTCTCATCGACACAGTGTCATCGATTTACTGGTCATTATTTTTTCTTTTTCGCTGTCTTTCAGAATTTGGAAATGGCTTGTGCATCAATAAGAGCATCAGCTAGCATTCCTGTATTCATCATAAAGCTTAGAGGCCCGAACGACCGAGGGGCGCTCCAGAAACGATTTGTTAGTATATATTAAGCTATTTGTAAATTATTAGCTAGTAAATTAGCGAGGAGGAGTTAGTAAGGAAATTTAAAATTCTATATTTTAAATTTAAGGAACAGGAAAGAGATGTTATAGAGTAGAGATCATTGTAGTTCGAACATATACCCTAAGGGTCACATAATAAAAGGGTCATGCAGTGCATATGTGGAACAACAACGGCTAAGGAACAGAGGACTAAAGTTTCGAGTCCTTCTGTTAGGAATGTTACATTTTAAGCGTGTTAGTAAATGCTGGCTATCTACATCCCCGTAGGTTATGCTGACTATCTACAATAAGGTTATGCAAAAAGACTACACGAGCGATTTGTTAAGCTAGGTAATATTAGACTTATAAGTAAAAGTCTGCTAGCGTAGGATAGAAGATGAAGATTTGCATCCCAGTATAGACCTCCAAGTGCGAATATTAAAAAATTCTTTTGTACTTATTCTATGCAGTCCTGATGTACTCCATATTGGGGACTCCAGACACATGAACCGTACTCCAGTATCGGACGAACCAAAGAAATAAATAATGTTTTGGTTATGTATGGGTCAGTTAATTCTTTTGGCCACCTTTTAATAAAACCAAGGATTCCTTTAGCCTTATTAACCATTAAGGAAATATGGTCGGAAAATTTAAGTTTAATGTCTAATAGGACGCCGAGATTATTAACCGGGTTAATTTCTCTAAGGCAATCGCATTAATAGAATAAGTAGCTTGCAGAGGGCAAGAACGATAAAAAGACATATGCTTGCATTTTGATCCGTTAAATATTAGATCATTAGCTAAACATCATTTTTGAAAGTTATCAAGGTTAGACTGAAGACTGCATTGGGCAGAGATTGACTTGTACTGAAGACAAAGCTTTACATGATCTGCATATATAAAAACTGGAGAGTTCGTTGAAGCAGGGGGCAAGTCGTTTATAAAAAGCGTAAATAATAGCGGGCCAAGATAACTTCCTTGAGGGACGCCAGATGTAGCACGGACCAGACGGGACTGTATGTTTTTAACTAAGACTCTTTGTGTCCTTCCATCTAAGTAGCTGGAGATGCACGTTAAGAGGTGTATAGGGAAACCCTGCATATTCAGTTTGTTCAACAAGAGTGGTGGATAACTAAATGAAATGCTTTGATGAAGTCTGTGTAAATTACATCGGTTTGATATCCCTTACAAAAGCCATCTATGATAAAGGATGTCAACTCCAGTAAATTTGTGGTGGTGGAGCGACTCTTAATATAGCCATGCTGACAGGGAGAGATAATCGAAGAGCAAAGGTGTTGCAAATGAGGGGTAATTAATTTTTCAAATAACTTTGGAGTTGCCGACAACTTAGAGATGCCTCTGTAGTTGGCAGCCTCGAACTTTTTCCCTTTTTTATGTAGGGGAATTATGAATGATTCCTTCCACTTAAGGGGAAAAATCAAGGTTTCCAAAGATAAGTTGAAAAGTCTTAGAAGAGGTTTGCACAGAGCCCTGGCACAGTATTTTAGCACACAGCCTGGTACTCCGTCGGAAAAATTCTGCGAATAGATCGGCAATGGCCTGATCAGAAGTCGCAGAGGAATTTTCAAACGTAAGCAGGGGTGAAAAAGATACGTGTTTACGCTTAGTGTTTTACAAAATTATAAAACTGCTTTGGATCCTGAGTAAATTGTATCCGGCAGCGGCGAATATTATTCGTGTAACATTCAGCGTTATGCACGGTAAAATTCGACCGAGCTAGTAGATATCTTGAAAAATCAATACTACTGCAGGTCTTTTTATATTTAAGTAAAAGCTTATTATTATAATTTTTTAGGTTAGTGAGGCACTTTGTAAACCAAGGAGGATTTGTTGAAGCGGACGGATATTTCCATGGCACAAATGGGTCAAAAAATGTTTTTAAAGCAGTGGTGGGCAAATACTCATTTTACATAGCACGCGTGTATAGGGTAGGAAATTCTGCCGCGGCGCTGCCGGCACACTGACAGTGTGAGCACTATAAAATTTTTTAGAAGCCCTCTCATTTGCTCTCATTTTGACTCATTTGACAGCCCAAACTTAAAAATCAAAATGTTTCCACTGAGAATAATTTTCTCAAAAATTGGTTTGAAAAAATTTTTTCCATAAAAAATTAAAGATAGGGAAGCGTAGTTTTTCATTTGTTTAAGAACTGTTGCTAGCAAATCTTTCTTCATAATAAAATTCACTATTTTAGTGCCCATTCAAACTTTTGAATTAACGAAAAATGACATTAAAAACTACTTTTTTTTCCTCAGTGAATGAGGAAATCTTCTGCTCTCATTTTTTTTCTCTGCTACACATACACTGAAATTTTAAATTTGTGTGCGTTTTGCCCCCCACTGATTTAAAGTACAGTAAAATTTTTCGAAGGTGACGTTAAAATCAGTGCATGCCAGAATATCGGACCAGTCAAATATATCGATAAGGCTATTAAGTTTGTTAAAATCAGCTTTACGGAAACAGTGAATCTTATTTACCGCGCGTGGAGATATCTGATCAATACCTGGAATGATATACCTGGGTGATATGGATCCTCTGGGGTTAAAAGGGGGAAAGCTCTGGAGAGAGTGGTACTATCAGGGTCAGATATAAAACATAAGTCTAAAAGCCGACCTAACGAATTTCTAACATGGCTAATCTGACCTAGGGACATGTCAAACATGCCCGCGGTGAAGCCATGGTGCGTAATAAGTGACAAAGATGGTGATGGTATCGACAATGGACCACTTTAATAGTGGACAAGGAAGAGGTGGAAGATTGGTCAGTGGTTCCGATATGGGGAAATTTCATTCCCACTGGTTTTAAAACTTTTAACTTTGCAGTACTAGGCTAATGTTCTTGGATGAAAATGTTCTCTGGCCAAAAACTGGGTGAACAAATCGTCTAGAACATCAGCGTGGGCACACGAATCTTGAAAGAAGACGTGCGCCATATATAATTATATTTAAATTTAGCTTTATCCTCCACCTCTATATCGGCTTTTGTTTTGGCTTTGATATAAGCCAAGATATCAATCTCAGAAGTATCAGGGACAAGCCGAGAAACAAATATATGTTTCAATGGAGGAATCACCTGTAAGGGTTTTGGTGTCACAGGTACGAAAACTGCAGCATCAGTCGGTGCCGGTGGTCTGGACTGTGGAATACCCTTTTGGGTGACTCTAACTGGAGTTTCGTTCACTAGGACCTGTGGAATCACTTGAAGGGATGCCATGGCGGACATATCGGACAATTGCTCATTTTCCTTGACAAAATTCGAACGAATTTTTCTCAGTTCTAGCCCTTGGGGTGGCCAAAGATATGAGCGGCTGCATTAATGTCGGCCAAGCAGGCTGAGGCGAATCAGAAACAGCGGATTTCTTACGCTTAGGGGACTCATTTAGCAGCTGAAGGCACTCAGACTAAACTGAGGTCTCATGAACGACCTCATTTCGCCTTGGACAACACGACAATTTTTATTACAAAAATGTATACCAGACCTACAGGAAATGGCATCCGAAACTGAGGAAGTGAACCCGGAACATTTGGCGTGTACCACGTTATCACAAAGCTAGCAATGGATGGTAGGCTGGGATGAGGGAATTGTCTTGTTACAAGACTTCATAGAATAGACCAGTTTAATTTCCATATTTTGAATAAATAAAACACAATTAATATATAAAAAGTTAAAAAAACACTATATCTTGAACCACTGTTACAAATAGGAAGCCAAAGCGGGAGCTTTGGAGAGTGCAAAGGAAAAATGCAGAAATAGAAATAGGACGGGGAAGAAGCAGAGCTGAGCTATGCTTGGAATTGAATTTAGACAAATTATTAATTCGCCTCCAAATATACCACAGCACTCGCGAAGCGATACGGTTTAGGTTAAAACTTAAGATTCTCAATAGATTTGATTCACAAGTGAGTAAACACCGGTTTGCCAATATTTATCATATTATCATTTATCAGTGCGCACAAAAAAACACGACCATTAGCTTAAGAGAAAGAGAGAGAAGTGTTCATAGATGTTGTAGGGGGGCATTGTTTCCGCAAAAGATTTCAGAAGTAGTTAAAACTTAACTTAGAAAAGAAACAAAGCAAAGGTAATAAAATGAATACGATTGACGACGGCCGACGAAAGACCGAGAGCCCAAAGAGGGGCGCGCGCGGATGCGCTCTTCAGCGCGGGTGCGCTCTTAAGGTCAGCTGAGCGGCACAACCGCTTAACCTCACCTAAACATCCCGCCCCCCTTGCAATCGCTCGGGTTGCATTAGCTCCCTCTGCATGATCCGTGGGTACATGTCCGCGCCCAGGACGACGGAGATTGTCGTTGGCAGATGGAATCGCTCATCCGCCAAAGTCACGCCTCGAAAGTGGGCACGCACCGCCTCGCTCAGCTCTCGGGACAGCGTAAGAACGCGCACGTGAGGCTCAACCTTCAAGATGCCCTCCCACCGGATGCTATCATCGGTCCTTGACCCCACGGTGGCTGAACACACTTGTTCGTCCCCTACGCTGGTAGTGGGCAGCCGGAAGCACGCCGCGAGCGAGGCGTCGATGCAGCTCGATGGCGTGCACGGGTCGATGAGGGCCCCCGTGTCGAAGATCCGGGTCCCGGTGTCTATGCGCACTAGTGCAGTCGGCAGCACGTTGACGCTGTTCCGCTGCAGCAGCGACGAGAGGGTGGGCGCAGCCACCGCGTCCTGCGGGGGCCCTCGACGAGAGGCCGACAAAGGCCGAGGAGCGCTTGTGCCGGAAGAATGGCGAGAAGCACCCGAACTGCGTCGGGAGTTGGCGAATGACGGCCGAGCGCCATCCGCGACACTCCGTGTCCTGTCTCCCGCGCTCCGTGACTAGTGCCCCTCTTGGCGTGCCTTGCGCCGAGCCCGCGGCTTCTCCTCGAGGTGCACCAGCGTGTGGTGCTCCTGACCACACGTCTTACAGCCGTCACCAAGCCGACAGGATCTGTCGAGCTCGAGCAATACCGGTTCACGAGAACCGCTCGGAGTCGCTTCTCGGCACTAAGGCATAGAAAGCGCCGACACTTCTTCAAGGCGTGGATCCCGTTGCAGACTCGGCAACGGTAGGATTTAATACCTCGAATACATCTGC
Source organism: Drosophila pseudoananassae pseudoananassae (assembly GCA_018153035.1). Taxonomy (NCBI): domain Eukaryota; kingdom Metazoa; phylum Arthropoda; class Insecta; order Diptera; family Drosophilidae; genus Drosophila; species Drosophila pseudoananassae. The sequence goes on from JAECXR010000034.1 coordinate 2,992,005, forward strand.
TCTTCAGCGATTGGGCTTTGCGTGGGCGTGGCGACATCGTGTTGACTATGGCTGGCGGAAATATTATGAAGGAACAAATAAAATTTTCAGGATCGGGGTGAATGATTGTTCGGAACTACGGGCAGAGCTACGAGACAGCACAATGGACAGGAACATTAGAGCGGAAGAGTGTAATTATTGTGGGTAGGCAGACGCTTCCAACGGAAGAAGCACGACTTTAGCAACGGGCCGCTTGACGAGCCCTCGCGCGGTGCGGATGTCGATCACGCGGACATGGCCATCGGATCCAGGATACACCGCGTCAACCCTGCCTAAGCGCCACTCATTGGACGGAAGGTTGTCCTCCTTGATGATGACCATATCCCCAACGCAGAGATCCCTCGTAGGGGCTCGCCACTTATTCCTCTTATGGAGCTCCTTGAGGTACTCTTCCTTCCATCGCAGCCGAAATTGCTGCTGAAGAGCCTTAAGGTGTTGCCAGCGATAATTGATGGAAGTGGTATCCCCCTTTATCTCGGGCTCGACCGTGGCGAGAAGTGGGTCTCCCACAAGAAAGTGCCCGGGTGTAAGAGCCAACAGATTAGCAGGGTCTTCGGACATAGGCGCGAGTGGCCGCGAATTCAAGCACGCCTCGATCTTCGCAAGGAGAGTAGCCAGCTCCTCAAAGGTGTATTTCCGCGTGGCGGTGGACTTGTAGAACAAGGGTTGAAGCTCTTGACGCCTGCTTCCCACAGGCCCCCCCTGTGGGGAGCTCCCGGAGGAATGAAATGCCAGAGAAGCTGCTGGTGACTATAGGCACTGGTCACAGCCCCTTTTAGTCTCTGGAGAAAATCGCGGGATAGTAGAGAAGCCGCCCCCACAAAGGTCTTCCCGTTGTCGGACTGCACTTGACGGGGGCATCCTCTCCGGGACACGAACCGTGCGAAGGCCGCCAGAAATTTCTCGGTCGTAAGGTCCGACGTAGGCTCTAAATGGATGGCAGTAGTGGAGAAGCACACAAACACCAACACATAACCCTTCGTGATGAGACAGGCCCTCCCCGTATAGTTTTTTATATCGAAAGGACCGGCATAATCCACACCGGTGTACGTGAATGGGCGAGAGAAGAACGTCCGTTCCTTAGGTAGCTCTCCCATGAGTTGCGTCTGCAACTTCTTCTTGTGGATGACACATACCTTACAAGAATAGATGACGGACTTGACCAAACACTAATCTGATCGAGCACCGAGTAATTTTTGAGGAAGTCAACCCATCGCTGACAGAAATCTTGAGCGAGGCCGTCGTCCCACCATAGATCCTGAAGCCAAATGTCTTGCATGAACCTTTTCGCCCGAACAATGAAGGGAGCGAGCCAACCTGCTGGATCAAACAATTTGGCAATTTGGGAGAGGACTTGGCGCTTCGTGAAAGACGAGCCGGAAGTCAATTCTGGCGGAACAAAAAAGAACTCATCAATCGTTGCCTTCCACCGCACGCCGAGTGTCTTGGCCGTGCTCTCTGCATCGACGTCAAAGAAATCAGCGCGAAGGAGGTGGTCGCTCGGAATGTCGGCCAGGGTTGCCTTGGTATTCGACGTCCATTTCCTAAGTGGGAACCCTGCTGACCCTAGGGCCTCTTTCAGCTCCCGAATCGCAGCTTGGGCTTAAGTTTTGGATTCTGCCTGCGGATACTTCGACTCTTCGTCGTAAGCGAGCTGTTGCAGCACACGGATCGCTAGGAGCGGGGCACAATTGACACCGAAGGTGACCGTTTTCAACTCGTAGTCGCGAATATCCCCATCGGGATTGCGAAACAAAATACTTTGGACCGGAGTATGCTTGGGGTCTACCCAAATGTGCCGATACATCTTCTCGATGTCGGCGTTGAAGACAAACCTAAAGTATCGCCACTTTAGGATTTGAATCGTCAGGTCGGATTGTAAGACCGGGCCCGCGTAAAGAATGTCGTTCAGACTGGTCCCGTTGGCAGTCGGGCTCGAAGCATTGAAGACCACTCGCACCTTGGTGGTCGTGCTTTCGGGCTTGAAGACGGCATGATGTGGAAGATAATAAGTAGCGGAATTGCTCGCGGAAGAGACCTCGGTCATGTGGCCTAAGTCGATGTACTCCTGATTTACCGAGTCATAGCGGGCCTTAAGGGGCGGGTCCCTCTTCAGGCGCTGCTCATTCCGCAGGAACTGAGCAAGGGCAAAGGACCGTGAAGCCGCTAGCTCGGAACCCTTCTGCCGGGGTCGCGTAAGGGGAGCGTCACAACGTACTTGCTACACTCTTCTGTTCTCGTCGTCTGGAAAAAATTGTGCTCGCAAACTGAATCCGATTCCGAACTTATCTGTGTGGGCACATCTTCCACCTCCCAGAATTTGGTGAGGAGCTGATCCAGTGAGTCACCGAGGCTGGGGGCCACTCGTGTGGAAAAAACGGACACGCTGAAAAAACGGACACGCTGGGTTGGCTGGAGATAATGGGCCTGTCAGCACCCATCTGAAAATGGTCTCCTGACCGAGAAGCGACCCGCAGATGTTAGCCTTGGAATTACCGAGGAGAATGGACGGAAGAGTGTCAGCTCCTAATAACACTTCGATTTGGGAGCTCTCAAAGAAGTCGGGGTCCGCCAGGGGAATGTCGGGCAGCCCCTTGAGAAGATCTCGCAAAATCGGATATGATGGCAGATTTTCTGCCAACTGCGGAAAAACGAAAGCAGCAGTCTCTAATTATAGCCCGGGTCTAGACGGCGACCGAATGGAGAAATGGCACAATTTAGTAGACTGCGCGGAAATTGTCTGATTAAGGCCGGAAACTTGTGCGTGAATCGTCTTGAAGGGAAACTTGACAAGGTTGAACAGTCGTTCCGTTAGAGGGCAGTAGGAGTTCCCGACCTTGGCGGAAGTTGCCCGGAGCCACTATGCCTGATGTCGTCGATTGCTTCCAGAATGCGATGGCGCGAAGTTGATGTCAGGAAGTTGACTAATTCCTTCCATGTTGGAATTTCGGCCTTATTATGGACGGATTGCTCCCACATGGAAAGTGTGACTTTGGGGAGCTTTGACGAAATCATAAACACCAGGAGGCAGTCCCAAGCCTCAACATTGATGGCGGACATTGCTAGGGCTGTCAGACAACTCTAAATGGTGGCTTGCAGTTCCTTCAGCGCGACCCCGGACTCTTCAGAAATAGCCTGGATGTTGAAAAGGATTTTCAACTGGCTGTTGACCAATAACCGCCGGTTCCCAAAGCGGTCTGTGAGGCTTTGCCAAGCGGCGTCAAACCCCTCATGGGTAAGCGGAGCCTTGGAAACAATGGCGTGGGCGTCACCACTTGTTTTGGACAGTAAGTGGAACAACCTCTCTACCGAGGGTGAGCCGCGAGTTTTAGATGTAAATGGCCGTAAACAAGTCTCTGAAGGTGGGCCACTGAAGATAATCACCCGCGAAGACCTCGGTATTCACCGGAGGTAACCGGCAGCCTGTAGGCGCGGGCGTGTGTACATTGACGGAAGCCGGAGTGGTATAGGAAGCAATTTTTTCCCGAAGCTGGGCAATACATCTCGAATAAACGGAGTAACAGTAGCTGTACTTCGATTCCTACTACTTTGTTTGTCGTCTGACAGGCCTAATAGATCGGAACAGCTCTCATAGCTTTTCTCCACCTTCTCCCACAGTGCTCGAATTTGGTCCCGATGGACTTCGCACATGTACTGGGAGCCCACTTCCGATACTCTGGCGCCCGGAGTATTTATGTTGGCCTCAAATTGGCTAACTCGATCAGTTGTGGCGATGAACCACTTCAGCGCCACGTCTACCGCACTTTGAGCCAATTTTGCAACGGCACGAGTCTGCCTCTGTGAAGGACCGGCGATTGTGTTGACGGATTCGTCACTCTTTGCCCTTGGAATGGCACTATACGCCTTAGGCCTTAAAAGAGGCGTCCGCGGAGAAGCGGATTGAGATCTGTCCAAACGGATGGTTGGGATCGGACGTGGCTTTTGGTCGTCTCCCATGGGCATTCTCAGACACCAATTCGCTGGTCAGCGCTTGTCGACTGACTTGCGCAATAGGTGCCTCGTACGAAGCGGTGGCCGATCATACTAGTGTGACAAGACCGGTGAGATCGCGGACGAAATGCGATTACAAGGCCAAGTGGGAATTAGTAGCGCCGATGTCGAAAGGAACGTCGGATGCGGCAGAATTCGAATGTGGAGAAACTTGAGGAAGCCAAAAACCTGATGGGACGAGGTTTGTTGAGATTCTAGGCGGATGTTGCCTGATGCGGAGTATAAGCAGCGTTAGGAAAATGGCGGAACGGAAAATGGACAAGTACCGGAAAATTCGTGCTCGTTCGGAAAAAAAATTGATGACGGTCTATATATGTATATTTCGACCAGCATGGCTCGTACGTAAATATTGAATTCCTAACTATTTTCGAATTTGCGGAGCCGGAAAGGTGGACTTGACCTTGGCTCGGGTTTAACACACAAAGAAAAACAAATAATTAATTTTTTGCCTAATTGTCGGTTTTAATTATTATGGAGACAGAAGAGTGGAGTTGAAAATCTCAATTTTTAATCAATTGAGGTTAATTATCACGAAGCTGGAACGGTGGAATTGAAACTGCGGCTCGATTCAGACAGAAGATTGACAATTAAATTATTAATTATAATTTTTCGATAATTAAATTTTCGACTTTAATTATTGAGTGGCCGGAAAGGTGAATTAAAAAACCTGGTCCAAAAAGGTGAATTAAAAATTCTAGTAGTTATAATTATAAATACATAAATTTATAATTAATAGATTTTTTTAAAATTTATTTGGTTATATATTTCCTGAAATTGGAGGCAAGTAGGGCAAGGGCATGTAGGGCATATGATGGCACAGTGGACCGTCGATAAGTGGACTGTATATGTTAAATTTTATCGGTTATATATTTCCTGAAATTGGAGGCAGAAAATATTTGGAAATATATGGACATGCATGCAGGTACTAATATATGTAAGGGCATGTGGGCATATGTTGGCACAGTCGATCGTCGATAATATGTAACTGGGGGAACGGAAAGGTTATGTGGTGTAAAAAAGTGGGGAAGAAAAATAAATATTACGAAAGCGGCGGACTGTTCGGTGAACTTGGAAATTCCCGGAACTTTACACCGGCTGGCCAATATTAATTATGCGACATTTTTTTTTTGTTGATTAATTGCACCAAAAACAATGTACATGTGTGTGTATGCATGCACATATGCCTCGATCGTTGGCGAGCGAATGGATAACGGAAAGGCTAAAAACGGCGAGGAGTATGGCGAGGCACACAAAACGGAGATGGATGGAAAATTTTGTTGGTTTTTTTTTTTTTACAAAAATATCAAGCTGCCGTAGTGTCGGAAAACTCGGACTTGGAGTTGACACGGTAGAAAAAAAAAAGAGACGGAGAGACGGAGACGGAAAAAATTTCGTACTTATCTTTTGGAACAATGCCTGGACTGCTGGTAGAAAATATCCAAATATGCCAAAACAGGAAGAAACTGGGCTCGGCAAGCACCACTATAGAAGTTCATTGGCTTGCTCGGCTTCAAACAAACAAGCTTGCAGTTATTGAAACTCGCAAGACCATAGTCTTGCCCAGTGTAGTCCGTTCGCTCCCCTTGATGTAATGCAATGGTTTGAGTTTGTGAAGTCAGCCTCACTATGTTTAAATTGTGTGCGAAAAGGTCACATGGTTGCGAAGTGTAAATCGACTAGGTGTCAAATTTGTGCAAGATCGCACCACAAACTTCTGCACCGATTTACTGTGACTGAAAATAATGGCTTCGACCGTAAGCGTTAGAACTAAAAATGACGAGCACATATTGGCCCGAGAATTTCTTGACTCTGCGTCACAAATGACCTTCATTACTGAAGATCCTGCTCAACGCTTACAGATCCGTAGGGAGGAATCGTGTATTAACTTGCTTGGAGATACACACTGTGGTGAAGTCGAGAATTAATGGCAGTGAATTTCCGTTCGATTTTAAGAGCAATTTCGGGTTAGTCAGTGAACGTGAAAGATTGGGACCTACCTAAGAACTCGCCTTTAGCAGACCCGTATTTTTATAAACCTCAGCGGATAGACATGTCAATTGTAGCTGAGTCATTTTTCGAACTGTTGTCCGTTGGTAAAATAAAACAAGGTCGAAACAAGCCCATTCTTTAAAAAACTCACCTTGAAAAATATAAGGCTAATTCCTCAACTCCTCAACCTGAATTGCCATGAAAAATTACTCGAGGTACGTCATTGCGACGAAGGCGTGATTGGTTACTCAACCTTGTTAGACCTCTCGCCAGGTGGTTAGGGTGCACCGATAGCTTGGTTAAGTACTTTACCTTCTGTTATGCGATCGCTTCTTTCACTGGTAGAATGTTTAAGTCGCGGTGTATGTTTTCGTTGCAAACGTACTACGGTGCCCCGGTGATTGTTCTCAAGATCTTCGACTGAACTCTTTGAATTATGTCAATGTTGCTATTGCTGGCGTTCCCCCGTAACTGGGAGCCGTACATCCATATAGGTTTTAGTACCGAGTTGTACAGCAGGACTTTATATTCAAGGCTAAGAGGTGACCGAGCGTTGATAAGCCAATGCAGGCCGCTGGCTTTTAGCTTTAGGTGTGTTCTTTTGGCTTCAATGTGCCGGCGCCATGTGAGTCTTCTGTCGAGATGTACTCCTAGGTATGTTACTTCGTTTGCTTGTGGGAGTAGAGTGTTGTTTAGTGTTATCGGCGGGCAGTTTTGCCTGTTCAGAGTGAACGTAACATGCTTGCATTTTAGTTCGTTCACTTTAATTCGCCAATCTTACAGCCATTTTTCGACATCGACCATATGATGAGCTAGCTGCGCAGTTGCTTGAATCGGGCATTTTGAGCGGCTAAGAATAGCTGTGTCATCGGCAAACGTGGATGTTTTTAGACGTGTGCTTGTCGGTATATCTGCTGTGTAGAGGACATATAATATTGGCCCTAGCACGCTGCCTTGAGGAACTCCAGCTCCAACAGTGTAATCATCGGATATAGCGGTGTTGCACCTCACGACAAATTTTCTGTCGTGAAGGTAAGACTCCAAAATCTTGTGGGTGCTGTAGGGGAGCATTGTCTTGATCTTGTACATTACACCTTCCAGCCAGACTCTATCGAATGCTTGAGAGACATCTAAAAATATGGCAGTACAGTACTCTCGTTTTTCGAACGCGTTCCGAATTTCGGATGTTATCCGGTTGACCTGCTCAATTGTTCCATGCTTTTCACGAAACCCAAATTGGTGTGACGGGATTCCTTCCTGGATTCTGAGGTATGTGTTTATCCGAGTCATTAGGCATTTTTCAAAGAGTTTAGATAGGCAAGAGAGTAGGCTTATAGGTCTATACGACGTGGGGATAGTGTGGTCATTTCCCGGCTTTGCTATCATTATTATAATTGACTTTTTCCATCTCACTGGAAAGTGGCCAAGTTTTGCGATGGCATTAAATAGCTGGGTGAGAGTGCAAACGGCGCAGTATGGGAGCTCAATGATCATTTTGGGAGTTATGAGGTCGCAGCCTGGTGATTTTTTCGGATTCAATTGTCGTTTGATGATGTTAACGATTTCGTTTGGGCGAAACTCAATCGGCTCATGTTGAGGCTGGGGCTCATCTGATAGAGTCGGCAAAGTAAACGCATTGGTGGCAGGATTTGGTTGGAAGACATTTTTAAAGTGTTTGGCAAACGTGCTGGCTCTGTCTGCGCGCCCACCCGCCTGTGGAATTTCTAATAGGCATCACGGTTTCTTTCGGCTCAGAGTTAGGTGAGCTCTCCATAGTGAGTGTTTTGAACTGTTAGTTGACAATTGCTCTATGTAGCGGTGGTGGACATACGTTTCTTCTTGCTGTAGAGCTTGATTAAGTTGAAAAACTGCATAAACTCATCTTCGGCTATGGTGAAGCGTGGGAGGCAGTATACGGCAGCTAGAGTTAATTGCTTGCCAGTATTTACGTGTATATTTATTGATGTGGCCTGTAGGTAGTTTTAGCAAATTTCGTATGATAATGGTGCTTAATACGGCTTCTGATTGAAATTCCAGTCCCGCCGTGTGCTTTACCATCTGGATGATTGGTTCCATAGAATGAATATCCTCGTAGTTAGAAATTGTATCTGTTCGTAAGATGTGTTTCTGAGAGCATCATTACGGCGATATGATTGTCTAGTAGGAATTGCGCTAACTCGAGTTTATGCTGCGAAACGCCGTTAGCGTTCCACGTATGTAGATATTCGTAGGGAAGTCATTATTTGGATTGTTGTGAAACCAGCATTTGTATTAATAGATTTTGGTTTCGCATTAGATATTGCATAGTTGTACGCATAAACGACATAAATTCCGTAAGCCTTTGTTGTAGACTGCATATCATAGCTTCAAAGTTACTTTTTGGCTGCTCCGGCGGTTGATGCTGCTGAGCCGTGTTCGGTTCTTGGTGTGCTGATTGCGGCAGTGAGTTTTTTGAGGCTGGGGTAGCCAGTCCTGATTTTAAACCGCTTGCGTATGTGACATTTTTGTCAGATTTAATGGGTCCTAGTGAGGATTTGGCTGCAGTCGAGAAGAAGACTTCAGGGTTTGACCTGGAGGTTACGAACTGATTATATTGGGTGCGATTTTTCAGCTCCTTATAAACTGGGCAACCTCTATAGTTAGCAGTGTGATTTCCACCGCAGTTGCCGCACTTTTTCGAGTTGTGGTCATCTTTGCTCGCTGGGCAGTGTGCGGAGTCATGAAGCTCACATCAAACTACACACACCGGGCGCAGTTTACAGTAAGACCTTGTATGGCCATATTCTTGGCAGTTCGCACATTGTACCGGGCCATTGCATTTGTGCGGCTCCTCAACTGTGATTGTGCGGTACAGCAGGAACTGAAGATTTTATATAGGGTGCACTTTGTATTTCTTTAGGGGCTTAATTTGCGGTTCGAGCTCAACCTTAAAGAGTGGCTGCGTCTTTCTATCCCTGTTAAGGATATTGAAGACTGTCTTAACGCTAAATCCCTTCTCTTGTAGCGCCTTTGTTATCTCTGCAGGCGATACTTCGGGCTCTATGCCCTTAAGTACGACTTGCAAGCCCTTTCTGCTTTTTAGCTGATACGTGTAGAAGTTCTTTTTTTTATCGGTGAGGTATTTCGATAATACTCTGTAATTATCTTCAGACTTCGTTTGTACTTTTGTTTCCTGGATGTTGCCCTTTACGAGTGGTATTATGTGGAAGTTGTCCTTGCCAATGAGCTCTCTAATTTTGTTGACAAGAGCGTTGGAACTTTTTTCTCGTATGTAAATTGGCGGGGGCTTAGGCTTCCTTTTTTCGGGTTCTGTAGATTCGGCGTCATCCTCATAGTCTGCCAAGATTTTAAAACGGTTTGAGTTCGTGGGCGTTTCTATTGTAGCTATGTTAGCATTGCCACGGGTTATTTTACGTTGAGAGTTTAGGGGACTCAGCTTCCTTTTGATTTGGATGTAGCGATCCATACCAGTCTGCACAGTCGGGTTAATATTTTCTTTGTTTTTGTTCTCTTTTTCGGGCAGCACAGCGGCAAAAGTATCAATGTTTGAGCTGGTAGCTGATGACGTCGTTAATCGCGCTGTCGTTACAGTTGCGGTTGTTGTTGTCGTGACGGTTGACGTTGTCAAAGAAGTTGCGGAGCTAGAACGCGCTCTCACGCTCTCTACGTTTAAGAATTCGTCCAAGTTTGGGGTAATTGACCGTGTTTGCGATGAGCTTGCATTACTTTCGGTTGCTTTGAAAGTGAAGTAAGCGTTGTTTCTTTGTACTGAGAGCCGTCTCTCGTCTTGCTCACGTTGACGTTGTGTGCTAACGTCTATAAATGTTGTTTTGTATTAATTAATTAATTAATCAATATAAACATTAGCGATTTCATCGCTGAAAACGTCTTTTCGCGTTGTTGTTGATTTACGAAACCAGTCACTGCACTTTTTTGATATTATTCAATACTTTTTTTTTTTGTCTTTTTTTTCCGGAGCACAATAAATACACGTCTGCATGCGACGACGATTCGCGACTTTCTCCCTTGCTGAAGCTCGCTGAAGATGCAGCGATAAATGGAAATTATAAGTAACGCCTGTACATGCCGCTCCCGGAATGCTGGGATCAGCATAAAATGGCATTATTGGCTTCCCTCAATTTTCGGTGTACTATAGGTTGATACTGGCAACGGATATAACTTGAACAGTGATGTCTTATTGGTTCCAAAGACGTTCTTCAGTTAGGCGACGTGAACAAGACAATCTTCTCCAGGAAGTAAATCGATTATTCGATCCATCTTCCATTTTTTTGGGGGGAGCCGGTCATCCTTGATCAAAACTTAATCATGAATTTGCAGATTGGTTCGTTCTTGGCGCCACTTCGGACGCGCTTGTAGATGTGAGAGCCAGTTTGGACTCCATCGACGCCACAATTGTCTCAAGAGCCGTTGACTGTCGACAAAGCGTGCGTTGATAGAGAAATGCTTGGATTTTAGAATCGATTACCTCAGTGTGTATCCCAACAGCGTCTTTGAGCTCTATAATTTGGTTTTATATTTTCAATATATCAATAGCCTTTCAATATTTATCAAATCAAACACTGTTTCTACTTTGCTGAAAAACGTTTTTAATTATGTAATTCTTATTGGAAAGGTTTCAGCTTCCCTTTCCTGAGACATAGAAATGTATGTTTTTCAAGGTAATCCTTGAGGTGCCTTTTAGCTTCCTCAAGCATCGAGAAAAGCTCATCCTGGCCTGCATTTTTGTATTTCGTCTTTGGGGGATCTAAAAGTTTGATAGCATGCTATCGAAATGATTTTTTATAGAATAATCGTGTTTCACAACACCAAGTTAAACCAAATGATTGTGGCTCGTACAGGATCTTAGCTCAATATTTTTAAATAATTACCTATCTCCTCTAAATAGTTTTTTTTGCTAATAGCGCATTGAATTGCCGATTGAGACGCACCTGGTCTTCAATAATAGCAATTATTTCCTTAGTCGACATTTTGTAGTTTTATTTTATAGGTCACTAGATTTTCCTTGAGTCATTAGAGCTGCTTATTTGGCTGCTGTTGCTCCTAATGTTGTTGTCGCTGCGATTGCTGCTCTTGTTGATGTTGATGTAGTTTTTCAAACTAATCCGCCTACCTCATTTCATAAGGGTAGGTCGACTCTTGCTGTGGACGGCAGTCCACGGGTGACGAGCTACAATACACTATATATATCCGACGAATTACAAATTTTCGGTGTGCGTTTCATTAGTATGAATGATATACTCATCACTCATGATATACTCATATACAAATACTCATCAAAAGTTTTTTTATACACTTGCAGAAAACATTATAATTTTGGTCGAAGGTATGCAACGCAATAAAGGAGATATCTCTGACCCTATAAAATATATAAAATCTTGATCAGGATCACCTCCTGAGTTGATATAGGCATGCCCGTCTGTCTGTTTCTACGCAAACTAGTCTCTTCGTCGCTTTGAACCCTTCGTCGCTGCGAACCCAGCATCCCGAAGAGTTTCTTATCGGGGTTGTCGTTGCAATTGGGGCGCTGAGATTTGGGTGGGTCCTAAACAGGGGATACTTTTTACTTGTTGGCAAAAGATCCTGGATGTACCTCAGCTTGTCATTTTCTTTTTTTTGGTGAAAAGCCTGGTCGAGTGATTGGTTTGCTTCCTTAAGGGTTGCTTTGAAGCTTGTGATCTGTTGGACAGAATGTGGGACTTTCAGGGGAAGCATAATCCAGTTTATTTCTCAAATTTATAATTTCATTGTACAAACGTGATACCCAGTGCGTATGTTTGCCATTGTATTCTCCTCCGACTATAAAGCGATCCCCAAGTGAATTGTAGTAATTGTAGTAAGACAGCGATTGAAAAAGTTCCGTTACTTGACTGAATTTTTGTTTATGTAGCCTGCAAGAAGTTTATTGCAAACCTTTTGTGAAAATGGCGTTTGATTCGTTCTCTGATTAGAACTCCGATTCCCACGTGGGCTTTCCCATCCAGATGATCTGTGCGGTAGATTGTATAGCCTCTTATTTGAAAGTTGAATTTGCTTGTAAGATGCTTTTCCACCAGTCAATATAGTTTTCGTTCAACAATTTTGAGAATTGTAGTTTATTCTATGAGACACCATTGCTTTTACGTAGCTCTTCTACTGTGATTCTGCAATGCAAAAGATATGCCAGCTCGTAAATTGGATGGACTTCGTTTTTCTCCACTGACCGTCTTCCTGGTTCTAGCTCGACCTTGAAGAGGGGTGTGGCTTTTTTTCTTTGTTCTTTGTTTCGGGTATTCTTGGCGGCAAAGCCCCTTTCTTTAAGGTATTTCAGATATTTGGACACCTTGTTTGCACCTTAGTTTCATGGATATTCCTCTTTTAGAGCGGGACAACATGAAAATCGTAACCGTTCTAAAGAAGCAGCAACAAGCCGAAGAATTTCGTTCAAAGAGATTCTTTTGGAGATTCTAGAGCTGAGAGACACGCTGAGAATAATCGGTTTAAGGGCCAAGTGCGTGTTACTGAGAAACGAACCTTGTTATGTGGCAGGTCTTTTGTCCATTAGTCAGTCAGTTTTTTTCCTATTTATGGGTTCAGGTTCGGATCGATTTTCAAGGTCGTTTTTCGATCGATCGGACGGAGTTTTTTAAGTCCGTCCGATTTCTATTTTACTGCTGTTTCAGTACCAAAAAATTTTTTAAAGAACAAGAAAGGAAAGCTAACTTCGGGCAGAGCTGAAGTTGATATACCCTTGCAGTTAAAACCGGATATATATTGTAAAAATCGGATATAGTTGGTAATATAACCAATTAATTACAATAAAAAATTAAAAAAAAAAAGAGTCGCAATCTTCTATCTTCAAAAATACCAAAGTTTTTCAGTAATATGTCAGCTCTAAGATATAGTCGGCTGATTGGTATAAAATTTGGTACGTCGGATCAACTGACCAAAAATAGAATCTGTAGGAAGTTCTAACTTTCTGTCTTCAAAAACAAGAAAGTACGGTCATTTCTGATTGCTCAGTTATATGGCAGCTAAAGGATATAGTCGGCCAATCCTAATGAAATTTATAGACATGCCATAATATATATATATATATATATATAGACATGCCTTTTTTTTTTAATTTGAGCATGTATTTTGTAAAAAATAGCATTCATACGAAATCAGAAATTTCTAACTCTAAAAACACCAAGGTTATAACATTTCCAATCAATCAGATATATGGCAGCTATAGGATATAAATTCGACTTATATTTTGCGTGCAAGGGAAAGAAGGGTGTGTTCAAAGTTTCAAGTTTCTGCTTTAAAACTGAGAGACTAGTTTGCGTAGAAACAGACAGACGGACACACGGACATGCTTATATCAACTCAAGAGGTGATCCTGATCAAGAATTTATATACTTTATAGGGTCGGAGATGTCTGCTTCACTGCGTTGCATACCTTTGACCAAAATTATAATACCCTCTGCAAGGGTATAACAAGAAAGGAAAGCTAACTTCGGGCGGAGCCGAAGTTGATATATCCTTGCAGCTTATACAGGATATACAACGGTAAAATCGGATAAAGTAGGCCGATCCTTATGAGAATACCATAACATAACTAATTTAATATAATCAAAAATCTAAAAAAATGTAACGAACAGTCAACCTTGTGAGGTGGCATCTTTGGACAAACGGCTGAGAGAAGGGGTTGCACGCGGTTGCTAGCTAGGCCTCGTCGGCTTATGGGTGGGTCATATAGAGGCCCCTCTCTCTCCCTGATGCTCACCTCGAAAATCATAAATTCTATCGTTAATAGAATGCGTGCACGGCCTCACGAACTGCGGAGGCCAAACATAGTCCTCTCAAAACAGATTTTATTTAGATCCTCAAGATCCTCGAGAACGCAAAAGTTGAGGGAGGTTCAGCGGCAAGGCGGTGGCGAATTAAGCGAGGCGAATTATTTTTCTTTTATCTCATTATAATTTTCATGTTTATTAGCCTAAAGTAATTTTATGTGTTGGTTACATCCCCATCCCTTTTTATACCCTTGCAGAGGGTATTATAATTTTGTCCAAAAGTGTGCAACGCAGTGATTGAGACATCTCCGACCCTATAAAGTATATATATTCTTGATCAGGATCACCCCCTGAGTTGATATGAGCATGTCCGTCTGTCCGTCTGTCCGTCTGTCTGTCCGTTTCTACGCGAACTAGTCTCTCAGTTTTAAAGCTATCGTCTTGAAACTTTGCACACACCCTTCTTTCCTTTGCACGCAGTATATAAGTCGGAACGGCCGGGATCGGCCGACTATACCCTATAGCTGCCATATAACTGATTGATCGGAAATGGTATAACTTTGGTGTTTTTAGAGTTACAGCGTTCAGATTTTGTACGAATGCTACTTTAGGCAAAATAATACGACCTACCAAATTTCATAAGGATCGGCCAACTATATCTTATAGCTGCCATATAACTGATTGATCGGAAATGCTATAACTTCGGTGTTTTTAAAGCTAGAGAATTCGGATTTGGTTCGATTGCTATTTTTGGCAAAATAATACAACATGCCAAATTTTATAAGGATCAGCCGACTATATCCTATATCTGCCATATAACTGATTGATCGGAAATGGCATAACTTCAGTGTTTTTCGAGCTAGAAAGTTTGGATTTTCTATGAATTCTATTTTTGGAAAAATAATACGACTTATCAAGTTTCATATGGATTTGCCGACTATATCTTATAGCTGCCATATAACTGAACGATCGGAAATGGTATTTGGTAAAAATACCAACTTTGGGGTTCTTCAAGATAGAAGTTTGGGATTTTTTTGTTAGATTTTGTCTTGTAATTTATTGGTTATATTTACATATTCCCATAAGAATCGGTCAACTATATCCGATTTTAGCGATATATATCCTGTTTTAGCTGCAAGGGTATATCAACTTCGGCTCCGCCCGAAGTTAGCTTTCCTTTCTTGTTTCCCCTTACTTCGCTAAAAATTCAGTTTTCCTTCTTGGCTTACGAGTCTACTAACTAAATGCTAGATTAAATGAATGAAAATGAAAAACTTAAAATAGTAGCGCGGGCGCAATGAATTCCAATTTGATAAATCTTAGAGTTAGCTTAAATTAGGGGATCATCGGATAATATATTATTTCATGAAATCTTCCTTTGCTCTCCAAATAATAAAATAAAAATTACACCTTCAGCTCTTTTACACCGCTCCGTGGAGAAAAGCTAACTTTATCTGGCGCACGCGGTATCGCATTACATAATTGCGCGATATTCTACATTGGACTGGGCTTGGCGATGCCCTTATTCCATTTTGAGATCGGGCTTTTGCTCTATCGGATCGTTCGCGGTTTCTAGGCGAAGGCAATCGTTCACTGCGTGGACCCCCTTCGGCCGGGAATACGGACGATGCGGTAGTTTACCGACCGGAATGTTCCGTGTCGCTTCTATTGACTTTATACAAAACTACTAATATTCACTCACCCCTTTCATCCGCGACGAGCTGGTTGAATCGCTTCCACGTGCTCGAAGCTGGAAAGGAATAATATTTCGGGAAAGCTTTCGCTAACCCGTTCACACAAAAAAATATTCATTTAACTAGCCAATTGAAGCCTTTATTCGGAACGGAACCCTCCGCTCACCAACTCCACACGTTTCTTCGTGGCACCACGAGGCCACCAGTTGGACTGATTTCGCTCCCCTTTCTGTGGGGGAGCGTCCCTTATAAGCGCCGCGAACGCTCCGAGTCTAGATCCCGAGACTGGCCGCCTCGGGCCACGCCTAGCGGCTCCTCCGGCGACTGCTCCGACCTGGCCGTCCGGTAGGAACCCTATCGTCTCGGCGATCCCTCGCGGCCACGCCTCGTGGGCGGTTTCGCGCCGCGCACCGTCTTGATTTGCGCCGTAGATCGAACCGTTGGGAATCTCGCTCGTCTCCAACTTCTCTCTTTACGAACAACCTGTACGACTGGTACCAGGCCCTGTGATCTAAAGAGCCAAAAGAACATATCAGACCCAATCGATCCTGACCTAACCTCACACACTCACCGCCACTATGATCCGCGACCTGCCTCACTTAAGCGCCGACCCTTTGGCGCGCCTGCCAACAAGCTGCGGCTTTGGTTTCGCAGTCGTTCCCTGTCTTTGAAACCTGGTGATCTCCGAATGGGCTTGCTCTTCACCTTGCTCGTGCGCTTTTCACTTAAACTTTTTTTCCTTTTCTAAGGGATGAACTTCCTCGGACCGCTCCAGAAATGCAAAGAAAATGCTATTGCCACGCGGATTCCTATGCTTAGCTTCCAGCTTCCAATAACGGTTTCACCCCGGTTGCCAGACCCCCGGACATTGGAAACGCCTAACTCCTTGCTACGGTCCTACACGGCAAAAGGTACCCAGATCGGTTGCCATCTCCCCTCAAAGTTGCTTTGTTTGAAGTTCCTACGGAAAATCTCTTGTCCTTCTCGATACATCACCTCTCTGGACCGTGCGTTGTGCCGCCTTTCATTCTTCTCCGTTTGCTTTGCTAAGACCTTCTGAGCCTGGGCCCGTACCAAATCCAACGCATCCTCCCGGGATAACCGAATCTCTCTATCCTCCAAGAGCCCTAGCTCCTTCATGAGCTTGTACGATCCTCCTGATCCCACAAACTGTTGCCCGAACACTAAATAATACGGGGTTGCGCCCGTACCAGAATGGACTGAAGTTCTTAACGCGCAGCAGATCTCACTGAGGTGTTCATCCCAGTTTCTTTGGTCTTCCCTCACATAGGACCTTATGGCTGCGATGATGGACCTATTCACCCTTTCGGATGCATTAGCTTGCGGCGAATGGACCACTGTAAAAATCTGCGTCTGGATCTGGAACAATTCCTGCCTCATGTACTTCACTACTACATCGGCCGACAGTCTTTTTACCGCCTTGAGGAAAACGAATTTAGTATAGTGGTCTAGTGCAATAAATATTCCGATATTCCCACTTTTGGATCTCGGATACGGCCCTAAAAAGTCCACATAAATTCTCTGGAAAAATCTCTGCGTCTCTGCTGGCCTTCCCATCGCGGGTCTCGTTATTTGGTTGGGTACCTTGCACGCTTTGCAAATCTCACAGTTGCCTACGTAGTCCTTCACGTCCCTAACTAATCTTGGCCAGTAGTACATCCGTCGAATCCTCTCCATCCGTTTTATTGATCCCTCCATGGGCTGCTGTGGGGGATCATCTCGTTCGGCACCCATAACTTCCACGCGAAACTCTCACCTAGCCCTACTTCCTGATCTTGTTTCGCCCGCCGGAAAACCTTCCCTTCCATGACTTTCAAGTCTGGCACTGTTTCCTTGTTAGCTTCGACCGTGTTTCTTAGAGTCTTATACTCATCCGTCTCGAAAAATGGAGATTCATAGTCCATCCCTAAGCCGGCGACTACATCCTTCTCTGCTTCTCCTTCATACGCCCTAGACAACGCTTCAGGGACGACATGAAGTTTGCCCTTCCGATGTTCTATTTGGAATTTATACGCCTGAACCTTCGACGCCCATCGTCCCAGCCGAGACCTTAAGTCTGGTTGTGTCATGAGCCACCCTAACGATGCGTAATCTGTAATCACCGTTAATCTGTGCCCTCTACGTAGGGTCTGAACCGCTTAATACAAATAATATCGGCCAGGCATTCCTGTTCCGTGACGGAATAGTTCCGTTGGGCCTTGCTCAATTTCTTCGAAACGAAGGCATTTGGGTACTCGTCCCCTTTCTCTCCTTCCGTCTTTTGAACCAATACTCCGCCGATCCCATAACTGCTTGCGTCGCAGTGGATGTAGAACGGTTTCCTGAAATCTGGACTATGCAAAACCGGAGCCTGACACATTGCGTTTTTAAGTTTTGAGAACGCCTCCAAACCCGCCTGCGTCATCGTAAAACGGCATTTGGGTCTCACCAAATCGGTTAGAGGTGCTGCTATATCCGCATAGTTACTTATAAATTTGCTATACCATCCAGTCATGCCTAGAAAACTGCGTAACGCCTTCAATGTCCGCGGAACCGGGTAGTCTACCATGGCAGATATTTTCTCGTCATCTGTCCTTATGACGCCTTCCCCGATCACATGACCTAGATACTTTACAATTCTCATGCAGAAATGGCTCTTTTCGATATTCAACGTTAGCCCCGCTTGTTTTATGTGCTTCGCCACCGTCGTTAGGACCGCTAGATGCGATTCGAAAGTATCGGATACGACAAGCAGGTCGTCCAAATACACGAATACCTCGTTCCGTAGCGCGGCCGGAATAACTTTATCCATGAGTCGCGTCATGGTTTGAGAAGCATTCATGAGCCCGGAAGGCATGACCCTAAACTGGTAAAGAGGCTTCCCTGGAATGGTAAACGCGGTCTTATCGCGTGAAGCTGGTTCCAGCGGGATCTGCCAGTAAGCGTCCTTCAAGTCCAGACTCGAAATGAACAACGCTTTAGGAAGTCTACTTAGGATTGCGTCGATCTGTGCCTGGCTTCTGCACTAGCACCACCGGCGACGACCAAGCACTTTGCGATTCTTCGATAACCCCTAGCTTTATCATCCTCTCGACCTCTCCGTAGAGCAGCTTCTCTACTGCCGGAGACACCGGATAATGCCTCTGCTTTACCGCTTTCGTCTCTCCGACATCGATACTGTGGCTAATCAAATGGGTTTTGCCCAGGCCTAGCTTGGCGAAAGATGGAAATAGCTCTATCACCGCCTGTAAACTCGTTTGCTGGGTTTCGGACAACTCCTGCCTAACCGAAATCTCGCCGACCTGGAACTCCAAGGGCAAAAGTTCGAAACTCTTCCAAAAATCAATACCTAGGTACAGATCTTGGCTTAACGTGGGAACTAGGTAAAAGGTATGAGTTTTGCTTAGGCCTTTGAATTCCACCTCCGTCGTCAGCTGTCCCACAACTTGTTGTCGGTGTCCATCAGCCGTGCTCACTGTTGTTCCTTTCCGCTTGAAGTCTGCCTTGCTCTTTATGAACTTTTCTGCGAAACTCCCTCCTGTGTCAAGCAGACCCAGGACTACTTCTCCTAACAATCTAACTTCGGCAAATTGACGCTTGTCCGAAGTTTTATACCTTATTGTTTCTATTTTCCTTAACGAATTCCAATATTTCCTTAACTTGTTAGTGTTTCTAGACCTAATCTTATCTACCTTAACCTTACTATGCTCTCCTTCGCGATGCTCGTTGTCGCTCTCTTCCTTCTCTTCTACTTGTCCTTGTTTGAGCCTAATGGAATGCGCTGGGGTGGACGGTCCGGTGCATTCGCTTTCCCGTTTTTTTTGACATTTCGGACAAGATGGCTTATACACATTAGGTGACCCGCATCCAAAACAGAAAACCTTCCGCTTTCCTGCGCAGTCATGATACCTGTGACCCTCCTTCCTGCAATTCAAGCAGATGAGAGCCACAGCCTCCACTTCGTCTGCTTCCTCTTCCGTGAACTCTTGGGCCTCTTCCCATTCCAGATCACTGCCTAATTCCGCTACAGCTTTGCCGGACGCATAGCCCCTATGCGGGCCTTTATCTTCTCGTCTCTGGGTTTCCCCATATGCCTTCTTTGTCCAACCCGCCTTTGACGCGCTGCTATCTCGAAGCGCTTCCTCTAAGAATCGTTCACGACGCCTGCAAACTTCTCGTAAGTGGCCTATCGAACGTATTGATACATTCAGTAACTCGTGGCGGATCTCGGACATGAGATTTCTTCTAACCACTTCTACTAGGGTGGCTTCGCTCAAGGGAATACTCAAACCATCCATCAGTTGTTATACCGCCTCGTAAAATGAATCAAAATCCTCTCTTTCGCGTTGCTTTCGGTCTCTTATTGCTTCGCGTATGTCCTCATCCGTTCTATTGTCCCTGAAATGATTTCTTCGCACAACTCGCTCCATCTCATCCCTCTATTCAACTTATGGAAACGCCTGTAAAATTCTCCCGCTTTACCGTCGAACAGCAAGCTCGCATTGCCGCACAGAGCTGAGAAATTACTATCGACCCAGTGTTTGGTGGGTCAATGCTTCTATCCGATAGATGAAATTATCGACAGTCATCCCCTCTGGATGTCCGCTAAACGTGGCCCACCTTATCTGGTCTGTACGCTAGGCTTTGTTCTGCTTGTTGCCGTATACCGTTCCTAAAACTGTAACTTTGATCTTGAATCGCTCCATTATTATCGTAAATCCCACTGGGTTGTTCGTGGACTCCAGCTCTCACTTCTTCATCCCTTTCTGGACGCTCCCTTTGGAGGAATAGTCTGTCCACCTGTGCCGATAGCTGTTCCAGTAATGTCGCCTGCATGGCGCTCACTGATTGGGACACAAAAGCTTGCAGCTCCGCTGTGCTCCCTAGAGATTCGGCCTGAGAGCCTGCTTGGCTAGTCCCGCCGGGTGAGTCTGGCCGGCGAGTCTGCTGGCTCGTACTCGCAGCGGTCGTGTCACTTGCCGCTTGGACTTTCTCAAAGCACACTACCTTGCACGTCGGGCATGTCGACTTCGACCTGGCATGTGTTGTTATGCATGTCTTGTGAAATTCGTGCACGCATTTGGTCCTGGCTCTGCCTGTTGCCATTTCTTTGTTGCATATCATGCAGATGGGCATCTTCATGGGTGTCGCTGCCCCCTTCTCTGCCTCTGCCGGATTCATCCTTTTCTATTTTACTGTCTAAATCTGAAGATACACTACCTAATGCTCTCTCTTTGACTACCACAACTCTGATTACTATTTATATTGAACCAAACTTCGCCGTCGTTTAACTTGCCTACCGCCAATACACGCTGCCTTTTGTTCTTCTTCTTTCTGCTTTGCTCCTCATTCTGCAACTATGTCTCTTAAGACGTGGTCACTCGTAGCTCCTACGACTGAATTTCAAGCGTCCATCTTCTCTACTAGGGGACGACGGGTCCTAACTGCCAATCTCCAGGCGTGGTCAGACATCAGTTTTGCTGACTGATCCTGCTCTCCCAGCGACTGCAGCGCCAGCTCTCCCGTCCCTTTGCTCTTTTAACAACTCACCAGTCATAACTCGTGGTCAGGTAAGTCCTTTCCCTCCTGCAATCCCACGCGAGATACTGAACTGCTACTCCAAACTATTGCTGCGACTGCTGTGGCACCGTGGTCTACCCTTTTTCTAAGTGTAGAATTCCATGCGGTTCCCGCACCGCTGCTGAGGCTTTTGGTCTGGTTACTACCATGCTACTATAACCAGCCGAACTGATTTGATCGCAAAACATGGCTGCGTTTAGCCATACTGAAAACATGGCCACTAAGTTGGGCGCCAGAAAAATTTATGATAATTATTACTGTAACGAACAGTCAACCTTGTGAGGTGGCATCTTTGGACAAACGGCTGAGAGAAGGGGTTGCACGCGGTTGCCAGCTAGGCCTCGTCGGCTAATGGGTGGGTCATATAGAGCCCCCTGATGCTCACCTCGAAAATCATAAATTCAATCGTTAAAAGAATGCGTGCACGGCCTCACGAACTGCGGAGGCCAAACATAGTCCTCTCAAAACAGATTTTATTTAGATCCTCAAGATCCTCGAGAACGCAAAGGTTCAAAGGGGAGGTTCAGCGGCAAGGCGGTGGCGAATTAAGCGAGGCGAATTATTTTTCTTTTATCTCATTATAATTTTCATGTTTATTAGCCTAAAGTAATTTTGGCTAGTTAAGTGAATATTTTGTTGTGTGAACGGGTTAGCGAAAGCTTTCCCGAAATATTATTCCTTTCCAGCTTCGAGCACGTGGAAGCGATTCAACCAGCTCGTCGCGGATGAAAGGGGTGAGTGAATATTAGTAGTTTTGTATAAAGCCAATTGAAGCGACACGGAACATTCCGGTCGGTAAACTACCGCATCGTCCGTATTCCCGGCCGTAGGGGGTCCACCCAGTGAACGTTTGCCTTCGCCTAGAAACCGCGAACGATCCGATAGAGCAAAAGCCCGATCTCGAAATGGAATAAGGGCATCGCCAAGCCCAGTCCAATGTAGAATATCGCGCAATTATGTAATGCGATACCGCGTGCGCCAGATACAGTTAGCTTTTCACCACGGAGCGGTGTAAAAGAGCTGAGGGTGTAATTTTTATTTTATTATTTGGAGAGCAAAGGAAGATTTCATGAAATAATATATTATCCGTTGATCCCCTAATTTAAGCTAACTCTAAGATTTATCAAATTGGAATTCATTGCGCCAGCGCTACTATGTTAAGTTTTTCATTTTCATTCATTTAATCTAGCATTTAGTTAGTAGACTCGTAAGCCAAGAAGGAAAACTGAATTTTTAGCGAAGTAAGGGGAAAAAAGGGATGGGGATGTAACCAACACATAAAATTACTTTAGGCTAATAAACATGAAAATTATAATGAGATAAAAGAAAAATAATTCGCCTCGCTTAATTCGCCACCGCCTTGCCGCTGAACCTCCCCTTTGAACCTTTGCGTTCTCGAGGATCTTGAGGATCTAAATAAAATCTGTTTTGAGAGGACTATGTTTGGCCTCTGCAGTTCGTGAGGCCGTGCACGCATTCTATTAACGATAGAATTTATGATTTTCGAGGTGAGCATCAGGGGGCTCTATATGACCCACCCATTAGCCGACGAGGCCTAGCTGGCAACCGCGTGCAACCCCTTCTCTCAGCCGTTTGTCCAAAGATGCCACCTCACAAGGTTGACTGTTCGTTACAGTAATAATTATCATAAATTTTTCTGGCGCCCAACTTAGTGGCCATGTTTTCAGTATGGCTAAACGCAGCCATGTTTTGCGATCAAATCAGTTCGGCTGGTTATAGTAGCATGGTAGTAACCAGACCAAAAGCCTCAGCAGCGGTGCGGGAACCGCATGGAATTCTACACTTAGAAAAAGGGTAGACCACGGTGCCACAGCAGTCGCAGCAATAGTTTGGAGTAGCAGTTCAGTATCTCGCGTGGGATTGCAGGAGGGAAAGGACTTACCTGACCACGAGTTATGACTGGTGAGTTGTTAAAAGAGCAAAGGGACGGGAGAGCTGGCGCTGCAGTCGCTTGGAGAGCAGGATCAGTCAGCAAAACTGATGTCTGACCACGCCTGGAGATTGGCAGTTAGGACCCGTCGTCCCCTAGTAGAGAAGATGGACGCTTGAAATTCAGTCGTAGGAGCTACGAGTGACCACGTCTTAAGAGACATAGTTGCAGAATGAGGAGCAAAGCAGAAAGAAGAAGAACAAAAGGCAGCGTGTATTGGCGGTAGGCAAGTTAAACGACGGCGAAGTTTGGTTCAATATAAATAGTAATCAGAGTTGTGGTAGTCAAAGAGAGAGCATTAGGTAGTGTATCTTCAGATTTAGACAGTAAAATAGAAAAGGATGAATCCGGCAGAGGCAGAGAAGGGGGCAGCGACACCCATGAAGATGCCCATCTGCATGATATGCAACAAAGAAATGGCAACAGGCAGAGCCAGGACCAAATGCGTGCACGAATTTCACAAGACATGCATAACAACACATGCCAGGTCGAAGTCGACATGCCCGACGTGCAAGGTAGTGTGCTTTGAGAAAGTCCAAGCGGCAAGTGACACGACCGCTGCGAGTACGAGCCAGCAGACTCGCCGGCCAGACTCACCCGGCGGGACTAGCCAAGCAGGCTCTCAGGCCGAATCTCTAGGGAGCACAGCGGAGCTGCAAGCTTTTGTGTCCCAATCAGTGAGCGCCATGCAGGCGACATTACTGGAACAGCTATCGGCACAGGTGGACAGACTATTCCTCCAAAGGGAGCGTCCAGAAAGGGATGAAGAAGTGAGAGCTGGAGTCCACGAACAACCCAGTGGGATTTACGATAATAATGGAGCGATTCAAGATCAAAGTTACAGTTTTAGGAACGGTATACGGCAACAAGCAGAACAAAGCCTAGCGTACAGACCAGATAAGGTGGGCCACGTTTAGCGGACATCCAGAGGGGATGACTGTCGATAATTTCATCTATCGGATAGAAGCATTGACCCACCAAACACTGGGTCGATAGTAATTTCTCAGCTCTGTGCGGCAATGCGAGCTTGCTGTTCGACGGTAAAGCGGGAGAATTTTACAGGCGTTTCCATAAGTTGAATAGAGGGATGAGATGGAGCGAGTTGTGCGAAGAAATCATTTCAGGGACAATAGAACGGATGAGGACATACGCGAAGCAATAAGAGACCGAAAGCAACGCGAAAGAGAGGATTTTGATTCATTTTACGAGGCGGTATAACAACTGATGGATGGTTTGAGTATTCCCTTGAGCGAAGCCACCCTAGTAGAAGTGGTTAGAAGAAATCTCATGTCCGAGATCCGCCACGAGTTACTGAATGTATCAATACGTTCGATAGGCCACTTACGAGAAGTTTGCAGGCGTCGTGAACGATTCTTAGAGGAAGTGCTTCGAGATAGCAGCGCGTCAAAGGCGGGTTGGACAAAGAAGGCATATGGGGAAACCCAGAGACGAGAAGATAAAGGCCCGCATAGGGGCTATGCGTCCGGCAAAGCTGTAGCGGAATTAGGCAGTGATCTGGAATGGGAAGAGGCCCAAGAGTTCACGGAAGAGGAAGCAGACGAAATGGAGGCTGTGGCTCTCATCTGCTAGAATTGCAGGAAGGAGGGTCACAGGTATCATGACTGCGCAGGAAAGCGGAAGGTTTTCTGTTTTGGATGCGGGTCACCTAATGTGTATAAGCCATCTTGTCCGAAATGTCAAAAAAACGGGAAAGCGAATGCACCGGACCGTCCACCCCAGCGCATTCCATTAGGCTCAACCAAGGACAAGTAGAAGAGAAGGAAGAGAGCGACAACGAGCATCGCGAAGGAGAGCATAGTAAGGTTAAGGTAGATAAGATTAGGTCTAGAAACACTAACAAGTTAAGGCAATATTGGAATTCGTTAAGGAAAATAGAAACAATAAGGTATAAAACTTCGGACAAGCGTCAATTTGCCGAAGTTAGATTGTTAGGAGAAGTAGTCCTGGGTCTGCTTGACACAGGAGGGAGTTTCGCAGAAAAGTTCATAAAGAGCAAGGCAGACTTCAAGCGGAAAGGAACAACAGTGAGCACGGCTGATGGACACCGACAACAAGTTGTGGGACAGCTGACGACGGAGGTGGAATTCAAAGGCCTAAGCAAAACTCATACCTTTTACCTAGTTCCCACGTTAAGCCAAGATCTGTACCTAGGTATTGATTTTTGGAAGAGTTTCGAACTTTTACCCTTGGAGTTCCAGGTCGGCGAGATTTCGGTTAGGCAGGAGTTGTCCGAAACCCAGCAAACCAGTTTACAGGCGGTGATAGAGCTATTTCCATCTTTCGCCAAGCTAGGCCTGGGCAAAACCCATTTGATTAGCCACAGTATCGATGTCGGAGAGACGAAAGCGGTAAAGCAGAGGCATTATCCGGTGTCTCCGGCAGTAGAGAAGCTGCTCTACGGAGAGGTCGAGAGGATGATAAAGCTAGGGGTTATCGAAGAATCGCAAAGTGCTTGGTCGTCGCCGGTGGTGCTAGTGCAGAAGCCAGGCACAGATCGACGCAATCCTAAGTAGACTTCCTAAAGCGTTGTTCATTTCGAGTCTGGACTTGAAGGACGCTTACTGGCAGATCCCGCTGGAACCAGCTTCACGCGATAAGACCGCGTTTACCATTCCAGGGAAGCCTCTTTACCAGTTTAGGGTCATGCCTTTCGGGCTCATGAATGCTTCTCAAACCATGACGCGACTCATGGATAAAGTTATTCCGGCCGCGCTACGGAACGAGGTATTCGTGTATTTGGACGACCTGCTTGTCGTATCCGATACTTTCGAATCGCATCTAGCGGTCCTAACGACGGTGGCGAAGCACATAAAACAAGCGGGGCTAACGTTGAATATCGAAAAGAGCCATTTCTGCATGAGAATTGTAAAGTATCTAGGTCATGTGATCGGGGAAGGCGTCATAAGGACAGATCCCGAGAAAATATCTGCCATGGTAGACTACCCGGTTCCGCGGACATTGAAGGCGTTACGCAGTTTTCTAGGCATGACTGGATGGTATAGAAAATTTATAAGTAACTATGCGGATATAGCACCTCTAACCGATTTGGTGAGACCCAAATGCCGTTTTACGATGACGCAGGCGGGTTTGGAGGCGTTCTCAAAACTTAAAAACGCAATGTGTCAGGCTCCGGTTTTGCATAGTCCACATTTCAGGACACCGTTCTACATCCACTGCGACGCAAGCAGTTATGGGATCGGCGGAGTATTGGTTCAAAAGACGGAAGGAGAGAAAGGGGACGAGTACCCAAATGCCTTCGTTTCAAAGAAATTGAGCAAGGCCCATCGGAACTATTCCGTCACGGAACAGGAATGCCTGGCCGATATTATTTGTATTAAGCAGTTCAGACCTTACGTAGAGGGCACAGATTAACGGTGATTACAGATCACGCATCGTTAGGGTGGCTCATGACACAACCAGACTTAAGGTCTCGGCTGGGACGATGGGCGTCGAAGGTTCAGGCGTATAAATTCCAAATAGAACATCGGAAGGGCAAACTTCATGTCGTCCCTGACGCGTAGTCAGCCGCGTAGTCAACTTCCTCGGACCGCTCCAGAAATGCAAAGAAAATGCTATTGCCACGCGGATTCCTATGCTTAGCTTCCAGCTTCCAATAACGGTTTCACCCCAGTTGCCAGACCCCCGGACATTGGAAACGCCTAACTCCTTGCTACCGTCCTACTACGGCAAAAGGTACCCAGATCGGTTGCCATCTCCCCTCCCCGGGGTTGCCACCTACACCGATCTAACGCCGACGTTACAAAAAATTCCCAAGCTTCTATCTTCAAAAACACCAAAGTTTATATATTTACCAAATACCATTTCCCATCGTTCAGTGGTATGGCAGCTACAAGATATAGCAGGAAGATTGTTATGAAATTTTGGTAGGTGGGATGAACTGACCAAAAATAGAATCCGTACAAAGTTACATGTTTCTATCTTTAAAAATACAAAAGTTGGGTCATTTCCGATTGTTCAGTTATATGACAGCTATAGGATATAGTCGGCCGATCCTTATGAAATTCAGCATGTCGTATTATTTTGCCAAAAATAGCATTCATACAAAACTCTCTTAATCTAAAAACACCAAAGTTATACAATTTCCGATCAATCAGTTATATGGCAGCTATAGAATATAGTCGCCCGATCCCGGTCGTTCCGACTTATATACTGCGTGCAAAAGAAAGAAGGGTGTGTGCAAAGTTTCAAGACGAAAGCTTTAAAACTGAGATACTAGTTTGCGTAAAAACAGACAGACGGACATGCTTATATCAACTCAGGAGGTGATCCTGATCAACAATACATATACCTTATGGGGTCGGAGATGTCACTGCGTTGCACACTTTTGACCAAAATTTTAATACCCTCTTCAAGGGTATAATAATTGTGGCGAAAATTTAAGAAAAAAATGGAACTGGTGATGCACGGAATGCAATCCACATTAAAGAAGACCGTGCAGGCAATTTATAAATTATTCGATAGAAGCCTGAATATTAAAATATTTTTTAAATCAAGACTAATAATTATTTTGAGCAAAAAAAATAAAAATCACAAATAATTATTAAGCTTTAGCAAAAAAAATAAAACTCAAAAATAATGATTATTCGTGATTTTTATTTTTTTTCGCTCAAAATAAAACTTACCAAGCAACATTTTTTGATCCTTTAAGGATATTGCCAATATTGTCCTATGTTCTTATAAAGGACCAAAAGTGAAAAGCAAACTGTGAAAAGCAGTTTTTGGCAGGGTCTTTTTGCCACCTCGTACTCAGATCAAAAAAAAAAAACGACACAAAATTTATGGGACATGGTAATGCCGAACGCTCCAAAAATCGTTTTACTGTTTTTTTGACACTTTTTATTTTCTTATAGCCTTAGGTTAGGTTAGGTTGAGGCGGAGATGCGGGGCCAGTAACTGACACCCCATCCACTTGAGCCGCTGAGGCTCCTTGTGATACCGCACAGGCAGTGGTCCTACAAGGGGACCTCTCCCCTCCTATCTACTCATGTGCCCAAGAGTGTGCTATCCTTCCTGCGGCGGCTCGCGGTCCCATCCAGATTGACGGATGAAGACTACGAGTCTGCGTGGAGCGATCTCCGCGAGGTCTGTTAGATCCGTGAGTGCGGCTGCGCCTATGAATTTAAGTCGGCTGCGCCCCAGCCCAGGGCATTGACATAGGAGGTGTGCGACTGTCTCTTCCTCTTCTATATCCCCACAGCTCCTGCAGTAGTCATAATGTGGCACCGCTAGTCTAGCCGCGTGTGCTCCTATTCAGGGCGATAAGCATCATTGACCTCTTCCTAGAGCGGATGAGCCATATCATGCGTGAGTTCCTGCAGTTTTGGAGATTTCTCCATTTTCTCAGTGCTACGCGGTCAAAGTGATCCCTGCATTTTAGCCTACACGTAGCTAAGGAAAGGAGAGGATTGGATCTCGTTAAGAGATCTGCGACAGTCATTCACTGTCCTGGAGTGGGATCAAAATCCGGCAAGAGCTTTGAGTGCCGCTTGACTGTCTGAGAAAATACAGATAGTGTCTTGATTGCCAGTAAGTGCTGGGGATGTAAGTGCTCCCCTTCCCCTATTACTTCTGCTTGGAACTAGAGGTGGAGAACTATCGATGGCACTATCGCCACTATCGATGGTTTAGCACTATCGAGCCACCATCGATGGCAGCAGACACCTTCGATAGTGGCCCATCCACTATCGATGGTGCCATCGATAGTGCGCTTCTTACATCCCTAAAAAATTTGTT
Source organism: Drosophila pseudoananassae pseudoananassae (assembly GCA_018153035.1). NCBI lineage: Eukaryota > Metazoa > Arthropoda > Insecta > Diptera > Drosophilidae > Drosophila > Drosophila pseudoananassae. Next base: position 3,020,822 of record JAECXR010000034.1, read on the forward strand.
CGCGCATTTTCTGTGTCGGCGTCAAATCCAAAAACGAGGAAAAATTTAAAAACAAGAAACAATTAGTTAAATTAATATGGATCGTTTTTTAAATCTGGGTATGTTTACTATATTATATACGTAAGTGTTTTGATCTATAATTTGTTAAATTTAAGGTAAACGTCGAGTGTCTTCATCAATTGCCGACAAGCCGGACTGTGAGTGCTCCTCCAGCACAGACTCTGAAAAAGATTTGGAACCAAATCGACAGAGTAACAAAAAGAAGTCGAAAATTTCCCATGTTTGGAAATATTTTAAAAGGTCTGACGACAAGAAATATGCCAAATGTCTCGATTGTGGCAAAGAATACAAGACAAGCGGCAATACATCTAACTTGCACGACCATTTAAAAAGGTTCCATCCTGGCGTGGAAAGAAAGAGCCCAGAATCGAGCACACAAATTGTACGTGCTGAGAGGAACGACACTACATCTACAAGCAGCAGTTGCAGATCGAGCATGAACTCTGTGGCGTCTTACTTTAAAAGAGCCGTCATGTATGATTCAAATTCTAAAAGAAAGACTGACATAGATAAAGCTCTAACTGAAATGGTTGCCAAAGATGTGCAGCCCTACAATATTGTAGAAAACGAAGGGTTCGTGCAATACACTCATGTATTGGATCCTCGGTATAAATTACCCAGCAAGACGCACTTAAGAGATGTGCTGATGTATAATTATTTTACCGAAACTTCTGCCAAGTTATCAGCAATCCTTGTAAATGTTTCGAATATCGCAGTTACGTGTGATTTGTGGACATCAAGTGCCAATGTTAGTTTTTTGACTGTGACGGGTCATTTCGTATATAACTACGAATTAAAAACAGCATCCTTAGCAACAAAAAAACTTCTAAGCACAACTAATCATTGTTCACAAAACATTGCTGATACATTGCGGGACATTTTTATTGAATGGAACATTCTGGAAAAAACTGTATGTATTGTTACCGACAATGCCAGCTCCATGCTTAAAGCATGTGATCTATTGCATATTCGCAATCTGCCATGCTTTGCGCATACGATAAATCTCGTGGTGCAAGATGCTCTAAAAGTTGATGACCCAGTGCTTCAAGCTTTATTTACTAAGTGTAAATCAATCGTTCGATTTTTCAAGCAAAGCACTATATCAAATGAAAAGCTCAAATTAGCTCAAGAAGGCTCAGAGTATACTTTGTTGCAAGAAACGCCCACTAGGTGGAATAGTTTTTATTTTATGATTGAGCGTATTATAAAAATGAACGATGCCATTGCCAAAGTTTTACTATCAACAACGAATGCACCGCAGCCATTTACTGCTGAGGAAATACTTATGCTGAAAGATATTGAAAAAGTATTGGCTTTCTTTCAGCAAGCAAGCGAGAAAATTTCTGGCGGAAAATACGTAACGATATCGCTGATTATTCCCATGACATATGGACTTTTTCGGAAAATCGAAAGTGTTGTACCTTTACTACAAACTCTTCAAGGAAAAACGTTAAACAAAATATTGATGGAATCAATCAAGCAACGCCTTTCCGCATATGAGCAGAGAGCAGTCTGCAGGATGGCTACGCTTTTGGATCCACGGTTCAAAAAAAGTGGATTTCAACATAGCTCCAACGCTGAACAAGCAGCAACATGTTTTGAAAATGAGCTGGCCAAATTCCCAGTTAAAGAGACCGCAAGTGATCAACCCGTAGAACCGGATTCAAGTTTACAGGATACTTTGTTCGATTTTTTGGGTGAGCGTTCCATGAATAAATCTGTAAACTTAAGAGACGATGCAATTTTAACCAAGAGGCAGTATCTGGAAAGGGCAATTGTCGGACAAGATATCGACCCTCTATTATGGATGAAGGTATGCCTTAATTAAAAGTGCCGAGTTATAAATTGCATATAATTAAGTACATTACTTTTTTCCAGGTGAATCAAACTGATTTCCCTGCCATTGGGAGCCTTTTCGAAAAATATCTTTGCATTCCGGCTACGTCCGTGGAGTCTGAAAGAACATTCAGCAAGGCGGGCCAAATAATATCGGAGAGGCGAACCCGGCTCAAAGAAAAAAATGTTAACATTCTTTTGTTTTTAAATCGCAACTCTTGGCTGAAATAAAGCATATTTTATTGTATTCGTTTCATTTTTTTTTAAATCGTAACTTAGTTAAAATAAAGCATAATATTTTTATATTTGCTTAAAAAAAATTTTTTTGTTGGGCTACACTATCGAGCCACTATCGAGCCACTATCGATGGCACTATCGACACTATCGATGGTTTAAAATAAACTATCGTCGACTATCGATGGCGCCCACTATCGATAGTTCTCCACCTCTACTTGGAACACACTACAGTGGTCGAGGAGTCTGAAGTACTCATTTAGACTTAGCCGCTCGCAGTGGAAACCGCCTCTCATCTGGCCATTCAATTTTGAACCGTCTGTGTAAATATGAAGGGAGCCGCCTGGTCCCGGGATTTGTGTGGCCCATTCCTCCCTCGATAGAATAGCCCCCGTTGGCGTGAAGTGGTGTAGGTCCAACTTGGTACGTCCATAGTCGGATCTTCTCCATAGACCCGTCTCGCGTAGCCTAATAGCCGATAGCTTGGCTATTTTGACCCCCTCTACCTCTACAGGTAATAGGTCGAGTATGAAGTCTAGGGCATCTGTCAGTGTGGTACGTAGGCTGCCTGTAATGCAGACCTCCGCCATCCTTTGCGTTTTCCCAAATCTCTCTCTACATGTGGATCTTGTGAGAGCAGGCCACCAGACCACCGCTATGTAAAGCCATCTGACTATCTTTGGGGACATTCCCCATTTGAGGCCAATGGCTTTTTGGCATGTATAGAGCGCGATAGTTTCCGTGTTAGCTCTATCCATAGTGCTTGACTTCCACTCCAGTTTCCAGACTAGCGTAATCCCTAGGTACTTGGCGCTACCGCTGAGAGAGAGTGTTTCTCCTGATAGTTTTGGGAGCCCTAAATTTGGTATTATGTACTTCCTGGTAAAGGGGACAAGCTCGGTTTCGGATGGGCTTACACCTAGTCCGTTCCTAACTGTCCATGTTGAGAGAACCCTAAGTTTGTCCGTTATGCAGTCGCATAGAGTCTGGGGAAATTTTCCAGAGAAGGCAATCATGCGACATCATCCGCATAAGCGATAACCTTGAAACCACCACCTTTTAGGCATCATAGTCCATTAAACCACGATGCCTTTTCTGAAAATTGCTAATAGCTACCATCCGATGTTTTAATATTTCCTTCATTTGGTGCAGTTGTTGCGAGGACCTTTCTGAGTCGGGAGGCCAGGAGCATTCCTCTTTGCCATACGCAGTTCTACGTTGTACTGCCTGAGGTCCGCTTTGTACGCCTCCCAGGCTGTCTCCGTGGTTGCCTTACTAGCCGGTAGCGTGTCCACCATGGCATCCAGGTTTTCCTTGCTGTCAACGTCTCTTGTTCGAGGTTTCCCCAAAGATTTTTCTAATTTTTTCTTATATAACTCCCAGTTTGCTTTTTTCGGGATGCGTACTGTTGGTCGATAAAAGTTCTCAAAATTGACCACTAATTATATGTATCGATGCTCCGAGAAAGAGTGTTTCTCTAGGACTCTAGGAAAGAGTAATGTCAAGTACTTCCCTTCTGTTCTTGACTATGAAGGTGGGTTCTGTACCCCTGTTACCCAACAAAAGATTGGAGCCTAGGATAAAATCGAAGATTGACTCACCCCTCTCGTTCGTGTCAGTGCTTCCCCACTGATGATGATGGGCGTTAGCATCGCCACCTATGATCAGGTCGATCTTATGCTTCCTGCTGTCTTCCACCAGCTGTTTGAGTAGCGGCGGGGGAAAGGCTTCTTGGTCGTAGCCCATACACACCAAACACACCCTTAGAGGACCCTTTTGGGCAAAAAGACATTAGGGTTCTTTTTTGCGAGGATTTAGGCTCGTCTTTTACCTGTTTTATCGGCTTTGCACAGCCTATACTCCGACGCCCTCAAGCCAAGAATCCTGTCTCCAAGGATCCAGGGTTCCTGGATGACGGCCACGTGGAGTAGGAGGGCAGTAGGAGGGCCTCTTTACTGGGGCGGAGGTTTATCTGTAAGATTGTCAGGGACATTCTTACGATTCTCCTCCACAGTAACTTCTGCCTCCGTCTCGGAGCTCAACAGAGAGTTCTCCAACATTCCGACGCCTCTAAGTGCCTTTGCCAAGTCGCTCTCCTCTGAGGTGTACCCTTCCAGGATGTACTTCTCCTCATCTGACATTCCTTCCGGGTGCCCCTCTTCGGTCGGCTCCTTCGAGTCTGGCTCTTGTGCGTCTGCCTCCAGCTCGATACCTCCTGGTTTGCTCTTCACATCAGATTTATAGATACGGACCGTCACATGCTCGAATCCGTACTTTATCGGATTTACCGACCTTTTCAGGGCTTTCACGGTCCCCTCGTTCCGCAGTCCTACCGCCTCCTCGACCTTGGCGACGCTCCAGTTCGCCGTGAGAAGCGTTGGATTGCACATCCTAAGCATCGTCAGGATGGTTTTAGGGTAGGCTGGCTTTTCTGTGAGCCATACTCGTGCCCTTGCCCACTTGGGACCTGTTCCCAGTCAACCGCCACCAATTTTGTCCCGGGGTAGATCTCTCCAAGTGATGCTATCATTCGCTTGTAGGTTTTAACAGATCGCGCGTCTTGGCAGGCAATTTCTTGACGCTACCTTGATACCATCTTGCGTTTTTGCATTCTGATTGGGGTCTTCCGCTCTGTAGCCTCTCCTCCATGAAGCGCCCATGCAACTCGTTGAACACTCGTCGCCAAAGGTCCTTGGGGATGAGCCCATCTTTGGATCCCTTGTCCAGGACTCCAATGAGGGTTCTTCCCTTCGTCGCTTCGGCGAACGAGCGGTCTCTTCTTGGCTCTTCTCTTCGTAAATCTGTGGCTTTTCGCGATCTCTTCGACAAGATCTGACCCATCGAGTTTTTTCGGCTCTAACCTCATACCCGCCTTTTCCGGTTGGAAGTCGGGTAGGATCTCCCTTGCCCACTCGTCCTGGTCCTGGTTGGCTTCGGCCGATGGGTCCGCCCTTATTAGGATGAAGGCTGCTCTCCTCCTTCCTTCATAAGAGCCCTTTCGCTGCGTCGAGTGAGACGATTCCGTTTGTAAAGTAGAAGTCATTTTTGGACCCACGAGTAGCAGGGAAGGGGTTCGTCCATCATGACATAGCCTCTCTTGTCACGATAAGACTGGTTAAAACTGGCAGGTCGGCCGGTCCCCCAGTCGTACACGGCTCCTTGGGCATATGCTGTTCCACCTTGGAATGGGGTGATTTAATGAGGGGAGTGTTCTACAATTTGCCAGCATTCACGGCAGAGACATGCCTTACACGTCGCATGCAGACGTGTATTTATTGTGCTCCGGGAAAAAAGTATTTAATGGTATCAAAAAAGTGCAGTGACTGGTTTCGTAAATCAACAACAACGCGAAAAGACGCTTTCAGCGATGAAATCGCTTATTTTTATATTGATTAATTAATTAACTAAAACAAAACAACATTTAAAACTCGAACAATATCAACCTCGATTGCAATGAGTTTAAACGACGTTAGCACACAACGTCAACGTGAGCAAGACGAGAGACGGCTCTCAGTACAAAGAAACAACGCTTACTTCACTTTCAAAGCAACCGAAAGTAATGCAAGCTCATCCCAAACACGGTCAATTACCCCAAACTTGACCGAATTCTTAAACGTAGAAAGCGTGAGAGCGCGTTCTTGCTCCCCCTCGCTACCATCGATATCTATGCAGCCAAGGAGCGCAGTAACTAGCACCGCAACCTCTTTGACAACGTCAACCGTAACAACAACAACAACCGCAACTGTAACGACAGCGCGTTAAACGAAGTCATCAGCTACCAGCGCAAACATTGATATTTCTGCCGCTGTGCTGCCCGAAAAAGAGAACAAAAACAAAGAAAATATTAAGCCGACTGTGCAGACTGGTATAGAACACTACATCCAAATCAAAAGGAAGCTGAGCCCCCTAAACTCTCAAAACAAAATAACCCGTGGCAATGCTAACATAGCTGCAATAGAAACGCCCACGAACTCAAACCGTTTTAAAATCTTGGCAGACTATGAGGATGACGCCGAATCTACAGAACCCGAAAAAAGGAAGCCTAAGCCCCCGCCAATTTACATACGAGAAAAAAGTTCCAACGGTCTTGTCAACAAAATTAGAGAGCTCATTGGCAAGGACAACTTCCACATAATACCACTCGTAAAGGGCAACATCCAGGAAACAAAAGTTCAAACGAAGTCTGAAGATAATTACAGAGTATTATCGAAATACCTCACCGACAAAAAAAAGAACTTCTACACGTATCAGCTAAAAAGCAGCAAGGGCTTGCAAGTCGTACTTAAAGGCATAGAGCCCAAAGTGTCGCCTGCAGAGATAACAAAGGCGCTGCAAGAGAAGGGATTTAGCGCTAAGACAGTCTTTAATATCCCTAACAGGGATAGAAAGCCGCAGCAACTCTTTAAGCTTGAGCTCGAACCACAAATTAAGCCCCTAAAGAAATACGAAGTGCACCTTATATACAATCTTCAGTTCCTGCTGCACCGAAGAATTACAGTTATGGAGCCGCACAAACCCAATGTTCCGGTACAATGTGCGATCTGCCAAGAATATGGCCATACAAGGTCTTACTGTAAACTGCGGTCTTACACACTGCCCAGCGAGCAAAGTTGACCACAACTCGAAAAAGTAAAGCAACTGCGGTGGATATCACACTGCTAACTGTAGAGGTTGCCCAGTTTATAAGGAGCTTAAAAGTCGCATCCACCAGAGGGGATTTACTGCCCGCACCCAAAATCAGTTCATAGCCTCCAAATCAAGCCCTGAAGTCTTCTTCTCGACTGCAGCCAGATCTTCACTAGGACCCTTAAACTCTGCCAAAAACGTCACATACGCAAGCGCTTTAGAATCAGGACTGGCTACCCCAGCCTCAAAACATTCACTGCCGCAATCAGCACACCAAGAACCAAACACGGCTCAGCAGCATCAACCGCCGGAGCAGCCAAAAAGTAATTTTGAAGCTATGATATGCAGTCTACAACAAAGCCTTACCGAGTTTATGTCGGTTATGCGTACAACTATGCAAGATCTAATGCGAAACCAAAATCTATTAATACAAATGCTGGTTTCACAACAATCCAAATAATGACTTCCCTACGAATATCTACGTGGAACACTAACGGCGTTTCGCAGCCTAAACTCGAGATAGCGCAATTCCTACTAGAGAATCAAATAGACGTAATGATGCTCTCAGAAACACATCTTACGAACAGATACAATTTCCAACTACGAGGATATTCATTCTATGGAACAAATCATCCAGACAGTAAAGCACACGGCGGGACTGGAATTTTAATCAGAAGCCGTATCAAGCACCATTATCATACGAAATTTGCAAAAAAACTACCTACAGGTCACATTAATAAATATACACTTAAATACTGGCAAGAAATTAGCAAGCCGTATACTGCCTCCCACGCATCACCATTGCCAAAAATGAGTTTATGCAGTTTTTCAACTCACTCGGAGACCACTTCATAGCAGCAGGAGACTACAATGCCAAGCACACACACTGGGGATCTCGTCTCGTGACCCCAAAAGGAAAGCAGCTCTATAATGCAATTATCAAAGCTAAGAACAAGCTAGACTATGTTTCTTCTGGCACACCAACATACTGGCCGGCAGACCCAAAGAAACTTCCCGATTTAATAGACTTTGCGATTACCAAAAACATTCCTAAAAATCTGAAAAGCGCCGAATGCCTTTCGGATCTTTCATCTGATCACTCGCCTATCCTTTTTACTCTACTCCGACACACAGCCGACTCTATCATATGATCAATCATCAAAACTGACCTCACAATTGGGTGAACCTCACAAATAAAACCAATTGGGTTAAGTACAGGAAGTACATCAGCTCACACATTGAGCTGAGTCCTCACCTCAGCGACGAAGCCAACGTAGACAGCTTTGTTAATTCGCTGGAGTCAGTACTCGTCTCTGCAGCTCGAGCTTCAACACCTCAAACTATGAACAAACAACGCATTCAAAAGAAGACAAATCTATAAATCGAACAGCTCGTCCTCGAAAAGCGACGCTTACGTCGAGAATGGCAATGTCACAGATCGCCATCTGCTAAGCAACGCTTTAAACATGCCTCACGTCAACTTGATCAAGCTCTACAGCAAGAAGAAACGTATGTCCACCGCCGCTACATAGAGCAATTGTCAACTAACAGTACGAAACACTCACTATGGAGAGCTCACCCAACTCTGAGCTCACCGAAAGAAACCGTGATGCCTAATAGAAATTCCACAGACGGGTGGGCGCGTAGCGACGCAGACAGAGCCGGCACGTTTGCCAAACACCTTAAAATTGTCTTCCAACCAAATCCTGCCAACAATGCGTTTACTTTGCCGACTCTATCAGATGAGCCCCAGCCTCAACATGAGCCAATTGAGTTTCGCCCAAACGAAATCGTTAATATCATCAAAAGACAACTGAATCCGAAAAAATCCCCGGGCTGCGACCTCATAACTCCCAAAATGATCATTGAGCTCCCATACTGCGCCGTTTGCACTCTCACTTAGCTATTTAATGTCATCGCAAAACTTGGACACTTTCCAGTAAGATGGAAAAAGTCAATTATAATAATGATAGCAAAGCCGGGGAAAAACCACACTATCCCCACGTCGTATAGACCTATAAGCCTACTCTCTTGCCTATCTAAACTCTTTGAAGAATGCCTAATGACTCGGATAAACACATACCTGAGAATCCAGGAAGGAATCCCGTCACACCAATTTGGGTTTCGTGAAAAGCATTGAACAATTGAGCAGGTCAACCGGATAACATCCGAAATTCGGAACGCGTTCGAAAAACGAGAGTACTGTACTGCCATATTTTTAGATGTCTCTCAAGCATTCGATTGAGTCTGGCTGGAAGGTCTAATGTACAAGTTCATAACAATGTTCCTCTACAGCACCCACAAGATTTTGGAGTCTTACCTTCACGACAGAAAATTTGTCGTGAGGTGCAACACCGCTATATCCGATGATTACACTGTTGGAGCTGGAGTTCCTCAAGGCAGCGTGCTAGGGCCAATATTATATGTCCTCTACACAGCAGATATCCCGACAAGCACACGTCTAACAACGTTCACGTTTGCCGATGACACAGCTATTCTTAGCCGCTCAAAATGCCCGATTCAAGCAACTGCGCAGCTAGCTATTCATATGGTCGATGTTGAAAAATGGCTGTCAGATTGGCGAATTAAAGTGAACGAACTAAAATGAAGCACGTTACGTTCACTCTGAACAGGCAAAACTGCCCGCCGATTACATTAAACAAAACTCTATTCCCACAAGCAAACGAAGTAACATACCTAGGAGTACATCTCGACAGAAGACTCACATGGCGCCGGCACATTGAAGCCAAAAGAACACACTTGAAGCTAAAAGTCAGCAGCCTTCATTGGCTTAATTACCAAGCCATTGGCTTGGTACTAAAACCTATATGGATGTACGGCTCCCAGTTATGGGGGAACGCCAGCAATAGCAACATTGACATAATTCAAAGAGTTCAGTCGAAGATCTTGAGAACAATCACTGGGGCACCGTGGTATGTTCGCAACGAAAACATACACCGCGACTTAAACATTCTACAAGTCAAAGAAGTGATTGCAGAACAGAAGGTAAAGTACTTAACTAAGCTATCGGTGCACCCTAACCACCTGGCGAGAGGTCTAACAAGGTTGAGCAACCAATCACGCCTTCGTCGCAATGACTTACCCACCCAGCGACCGACCTGAGGGACGCGCAACCAGAATGCAGTCTTAGTATACTGATAGTTAAATTTTAGTGTTAAGATTCGTCAACTTATTGTTAGTCTCAAAATTAAGAGTAGATTCAATAAATAAAAGCAAAGCTACAATAAAAAAAAAAAAACTTTTCTTTCTTTGGCACGCCGTATATAAGTCGGAGATCGGCCATCAATATCCTATAGCTCCTATATAACTGATTGATCGGAAATGCTATAACTTCGGTGTTTTTAAAGCTAGAGAATTCGGATTGGGTACGAATGCTATTTTTGGCAAAATAGTACAACCTACATAACGATCGGCCGACTATATCTTATAGCTGCCATATAACTGAACGATCGGAAATGGTATTTGGTAAAAATACCAACTTTGGTATTTTTGAAGATGGAAGCTTGGTACTTTGTTTTTGATTTTTTATGGTAATAAATTGGTTATATTATGATATTCTCATAAGGATCGGCCAATTTAATCCAATGTTTGCGATATATATCCGGTTTTAATTGCAAGGGTATATCAATTTCGGCTCCGCCCGAAGTTAGCTTTCCTTTCTTGTTTAAATTTTTTATTGTAATTAATTGGTTAAAGCCAACTATATCCGATGTTTGCAATATATATCCGGTTTTGACTGCAAGGGTATATCAGCTTCGGCTCCACCCGAAGTTAGCTTTCCTTTTTTGTTATTTTGTAAAATTCTCTTACAAGAAAGATACATAAAAATCTTAAATCTATCTAAAACTACTTATTAACGCACTGCTGACCTGCTATGCGATCCTTTCTTAAGTGCGATAAGCGCACCACTTATGTATTTGTGTTAGGCTGCAGAGGATCGGTTTTAGCCCATGTTGTTTATCTCGTATTTCCATGTGACCGGTCCCTTGAAACTCAGTCTTTGGAATTTGTATCTATAATTGTGTTCAATGCTTGAAAATTCTGCAAAGGGCCACGCAAAAGGTGTACAATTGATGTTATTTTAGATTAACATATTATAAAATAAAATTGATGTAACTTTAACCTTTATGTCTTATGTCTATTTTTCTATTAAATTTATAAATTTCATTTTTTCAATATTAGAAAATTATTATAATAATATTTGTTCGATAACAAAGTGTAGTGGACTGTATGTATGGGTGTTTTTAAATTTCAATATCTTAAATTTCATGTTTAACCGAATGTTTGCACACCTAATTTAGAATATTTATTGAGCACTGGTACATATTAATATAATTCAATTTTAAATTCCTATTAGATAAGATAGATAGATTTATTAAATGTGACTTTCGATTTTTAAAATGTCGAAGAAATGCTCCAAATCTTGTTGGAGGAACAAAATCGCCCAGAAAGAAAAGTCCTGATGCGGCCCTGCTGCATCCAACATATAGCGGAGCTCGCTTGATGCACGCCGACTTTGCTATATGTTGCTCCTTGGCTTTTGTGGATGATAATAGTCGCAGCGGGAACAATTGGTTTTTCATATTTTCAGCATATCTTAACGTGTTTTCTCTGTTTCGTTTATATGTTCGCTGTTTTCACTGTATCAACAGCAGTGAAAACCAACTTTTCCGTCCCATTTTGCGCTTGTTTTATGGAATTGTAATTGTTATCTTCTTCGTTAGGAGAAAACAAATCAATGGCATTATCAGGAACATTGATGGGTGGAAAAAATTTTCGTTTAAGGAGCTCTATATCTGCAATTGTCATGCAAGCCTCAGATAATGGATTCAGGGCTTGAGCAAATTCTTCGTCGCCTTTTTGGCGCATTATTTCTGTGAGCCCAAAATACTTAAAGTGGCTCTATAACAGTGGTGGGCAAACTCTCATTTTACATAGCACGCCAGTATAGGGTAGGAAATTCTGCCGCAGCGCTGCCGGCACACTGACAGTGTGAGCATTCTCAATTTTTTTTAGAAGCTCTCTCATTTGCTCTCATTTTGACTCATTTGACAGCCCAAACTTAAAAATCAAAATGTTTCCACTGAGAAAAATTTTCTCACAAATGAAAAAAGGTTGAAAAAAGTTTTCTTCATAGAAAATAAAGATAGGGAAGCGCAGTTTTTCATTTTTTTAAGAAATGTTGCTAGAAAAGATGTCTTTAAAATAAAATACACTAAAATACCTTAGTTCCCATTCAAACTTTTGAATAAATACAAATTAAATAAAAAAATAAGTTTTTTTCGCTCAGTGAATTCTCTGCTCTCATTGTTTTTCTCTGCTACGCACACACGCAAATTTTAAACATGTGTTAGTTTTGCCCACCTCTGCTCTATAAGCTATTTTCTGCTAAAACGCTATAAGGATTAATTTTTCTTTCCGAAAATATCCAACTGTCTGTATGTTCCGCTCTATATCTGGTACTGCCAAAGTTCTAAACTCATCGTCTAAAAATTGGAAGGAGGATCATTATCTCTCCTATCCTCTTGCAAATCTTCCAGAACTCTTTTAACTCCATATCATCAAACCCATCATATTTCCTTTTTTTGTCTTAATGGCATTCCTTTGCACATATCAATCAAGAATATTACGCTAAAAAATTCTAATTCTTCATTTGAGCGAGCCAATCTAACTCGATTGTCTGGATGGCAAGTGTTTTTTGAAAAATAATACCTTCACTTGCCTCCGACAAGGCTTTCCAACCGCCCGAGAGCCACTGACAGGGTAACGGCTCTCAAGCTGAAAAAGCGCCGACTCAGGCGGGTCTGGATACTGTCCAAGTGGCTCTCTGAACTCTTGACGGACTTGAGGAAGGAAGCAATCGACGGGTTCGTTGAACAGTTGGAACCGGGTGGCCCACAAAACAATCTGTGGCACAATAGCTTACGGCATCCTCTTAAGAGGATCCCACCTGTTCAGCGAGCCGACGGCAGTTGGTGCGGGTCAGAGACGGACCGAGCCAACGCGTTCGCCGAACACCTAGAAAGCGTATTCTCCCCTTTCTACCGCTGCTCGCCAGAAGAGGCAGCAGAAACTGAACGACTTTTGGCAGAGACCGCACGAGGCGACGACAGAATACCACCTGTGACGGAAGAGGAGACAGCCGCCCAAATTTCAGTGTTGAGCAACAGCAAGGCGCCGGGCGATGATAGCGACAATGCAACCGCATTAAAACTGTTGCCACCTCCAAGTATCAAGATACTGACGAAAATTTACAATAGATGCTTAGAAATTGGTTACTTTCCAACCAACTGGAACCATGCTCTGGTAACCATAATACTTAAGCCCGGAAAACCCGATGCCGATCTTGCCTCTTATCGTCCGATTAGTCTCCTATCGATACTCTCCAAAACACTCGAAAGAGTGTTTTTGAGTAGAGCATTGCCAGTACTGGACGAGGCTGGTCTGATCCCCAATCACTAGTTTGGCTTCAGGCGGTCCCACGGAAACCTGGAACAATGCCACAGAGTGGTGCAGTATATCCTGGACGCCTTCGATACCAAGAAGTACTGCCTGGCTGTAATGCTGGATATCAAACAAGCCTTCGACCGGGTCTGGCACTCCGGTCTCCTGCTTAAGTTGAATACTAACCTGCCCAGACCTTACTACCTCTTTCTGGAGTCTTTCCCGAATGACCGCAAATTTGCGGTCAGATGCGGAGAGGCCACTTTCGGACTCAGGGTTTCGGACTCTACACGGCCGATCTCCCAGTTTTGCGGAGCCGCAACATAATGGCAGCGACCTATCTGGGCTTCACGCTAGACTGGGAAGCTTACTTGGAAGCCTCATCTAGTCAAAAAGCGAAAGCAGTGAGAAGTAAGATTAATGGCATACTATTGGCTGATGGGTAGGAGGTCGAAGCTAAGGACCTCTTCGAAAATCCGAATCTACAAGGCGATTCTTCCAATTTGGGCATACGGGATCCAACTTTGGGGCACGGCCACCACGACTAATATTCGGACTATCCAGACATTTGAAAATAGAGCCCTCCGTATCGCCACTAGGGCCCGAGTCTACCACGACAACCAGGCAATCCACGAGGTGCTTGGTTTCCCATAGGTGAAAGAGGAGATCCAGAGAAGCAGCAGCAAGAACGAGTTGGCGACCACTCTCCTCGACAACAGTGAATCTGTGTAGCGGCGGCTGCGCAGAACTCACCCGGTGGATCTCATCCTGAATAACTCTTAGACATTCTTATTTCTCCACCTCTAACTTAAGTTACACATAAGCCAAGTTTTATGCCACAATATTTAATAGTTGTCCAGTTGGACAGTTTTAAATTAAACCACACAAAAAAAAAACTTGCCTCCGACATATGCAGACCCAAAATATTGTAAGCTGCTTTTTGGGCAGATTTTTCTGTAGCCTTAATGAACTTATTCCCTAGGTGATGTAATTTCCTTTTAATAGAAATATTTCCATGGCTTATTTCTGCCATGGCTTCACGGAGCAACTGCGATACACCTCTGTTTGATTTGTTTAAGTAGTTAATGATATAACTACAACAAGCGTAAGCATCTAGGATAAATTGAATATCCATATTAGCTCTGTGTAAGCCTAGAATATCTCTATTTTAAGCATTGAGCAGTCGGTCAGAGAATTGTTTGCGAAGAAAAATTTGTGGCTTTTTCAAGCTAGAACGTAAGCTAATTTGTAGGTTTCATAATTAGTTTCAAGGTGGGACAGAAAATAATCAAAATTATTATATAAAGCTCCGTTTTCATTAGATATAACTACAACAGGCGTAAGCATCTTGGATAAATTGAATATCCATAATAGCTCTGTGTAAGCCTAGACTATCTTTATTATAAGCATTGAAAATGTCGAAGAATTGTCAGCGAAAAAAAATTTGTGGCTTTTTCAAGCTAGAACGTCTTCTTGTTGTTTAGGATCGTTTCCATTTGTTTTAATAAACCTATCGATAAAGTTAATTACTTGCTCGGTGTTTTCGGTGTCTTCGAGCTTAGGAGCACCATTAAGCCAGTACATGCCATGAGAATACGGAGATCCTCTGTGCTGGAATCCGTTTTTACAATAATAAAAGGAAAGATTAAATTCCCCAAAAATATCAGTTTTGGAAAATTTCCGTTGTTGCAACCTGTAATCGAAGTATCGAGAGCACGTCACTGGATCGGATCGGATTAATGGAGCCTTTTCGGAGCTGGAAAGACCTGCCGCTTCTTCCTTGCTTATAGCCCTATTATCCAATAGAAGAGAAAGGATAACTAAAAGTTTGTTCTTAGAACTTAGATGAGTGATGAAAAAGAGTGATGAAAAAGTTGGCAACCCAAATTGTCGAATCATAGCTATAACTTTTTTTTGTCAGCCTCCCAATGAGCTGCTGCAGACCCTAAGCCTCTTAGGATGTGGTAGCAATCATCATGTTACACAAGTCTGTCAACAAATGACTCATCCCGCAGATTACCAGCGGTAACTGTACCGAACTTTTTGCGCAAAGCAATTGAAACAGAATTTTGAAACCGCTGCATTTCGTAAAATTTATACATGTATAAAACTTTGCAAACTACAGCGCAACAACGGTCGTAAAAAGGTATTGGATTTGGCTTTTTTCGCATAGGTCGTTTTTCTTTTAAATATTTCTCCGCATGTTAGCGTTGGCGTCACTTCCCTCTCTTTTTCTTAAGCGAACGGTCGTGTTTTTTTTGTGCGCACTGTGTTTATGAAAAATATTGGTAAACCGGTGTTTAGTTACTTGTGAACCGAATATATTGAGAATCTTAAGAATCTTAAGCTACGCGAGTGCTGTGGTACATTTGGAAGCGAATTAATAATTTTTTAAATTAAATTCCAATCATAGCTCAGCTCTGCTTCTTCCTCGTCTTATCTCTATTTCTGCAATTTTCCTTTGCACTCTCCAAAGCTCCCGCTTCGGCTTCCTATTTGGCACAGTGGTTCAAGGTATAGTGTTTTTTAACCTTTTATATTTTTGTTTTTTAAATTTTGTTTCATTTATTAAAAATTATAGAATTTAAACTGGTCTGTTCTATGAAGTCTTTTAACAAGACAATTTCCTCATCCCAGCCTACCATCCATTGCTGGCTATGTGAAAACGTAGTACACGCCAAGTGTGCCGGGTTCAGTTCCTCAGTTTCGGATGCCATTTTCCTTAGGTCTGGTTTACATTATTGTTGTGAAAATTGTCGTGCTGTTCAAGGCGAAATGAGGTCGTTCATGAGACAGACCAAGAATGGATTTAAAGACTTGATCACTAGTTTTCGTAAAATGACCAGCGCTTGACTCTCAGTTTACCAGCCTTCAGCTGGTAAATAAGCCCCCTAAGCGCAATAAAAAGTGTGTGCCACGTGTATCACGTTCATCCCAGGATCAAAATGCGGTTCGAATAAGAAATAGTAACTCTCAGCACATCGCTAATTTATTGGCGCATACAGACTCAACCCAGACTCACGGGAGGAAACTCCTTCGCTGGATTCCGCAGCACGGGCTCAAAGAGCACGCAGCGAAAGGATTCGCAATCTAGAGCGCCTTCGCACCCCGAGCGAGAGGAGCCCGTGGAGCGGCGACGTGAGCAGTTGCAAAACACTGCTGACCATTGTACCCGGAGGGATAATCGAGAAATACGTATCGTAGAGCGGATTCGGAACGCATAAGCACGTGCGAACCGTCGGGATGACCCCGAGGAGCGGCGACGAGTGCAGTTGCAAAACACTGCTGACCATTTTACCCGGAGGCTTAATCCAGAAATACATTTCGCATACGGGTCCGCAGAAGCGCATTCTGATTATCAGCAGGCCCCAGACTACCGTGTAACAGAGAGGATTGGAAAAGGCGCAGCGCGAGCTGCTCATCTCGAGGACTCAGATGTACGGGCCAGAGAACAGGAAAGGAATACTGAAGAGCATCGATAGCGACAAAGGGATTCTGAGGACAGACAGCGAGAACAGGAGATCCAACAGGAGAAATCCCATCGCAAGAACACAGGAGCAACGGATAAACACATCACAGCGGAGGATTCGGAAAGAACAAATTCGACAAATGACAAAGGATACTTCCCGATTGGATGCTTCCCAAAGGCAGTTGTAACGCAATATGGACGCAAGAGTTCAACTTTCGGAGGACGAACTGGATCAGGAACAAGAAAAACAGCGAGACAGGATTCGAGCAACAGCAAAGGATCTATACCACAGGAACATAAAGGAAGGACCAACGGAAATTTGTATTTGCTCTGGAGGAACATGGTTCCGTTCGTAGTAAGTGGATTATACATCCTGTCTATTTTCCTAAACGTTGGCAACGCTTTTTATTTGTCAAGAAAATTTGCAAGTCGCTCCGGCAAATATAACTTTTGCAACACTTGTCGTCGTGCCATCTCTCTTGGCAAACTCCCATCGCTCTGCCTTTCTAATGGGTTCGACTTTCAATGGAATCCCACAGTGCTTATTTAAGCCTATTTGGCTCACCTGCCTCGAAGAACGCCTTATTTCACCGAGAATCTCTTTTATGAGGATTATTTCCCTCGGTTATGAAAGGCAATGTGGAATCAGAGGGGCAGTAGTGAATGTTCCAGTTTCAGTTTCCGATATTGTGACTGCACTTCCGCGATATTTTGACTCTACCCATGTCATCCAAGTACATTTAAAAAGGACCCTAGAGAACTGTCACAATTTCATGACTGAAACGACCCGCTCGGGTCTTCGAAGCTGTTTGGTACTTAGTGAATACCGAGATCTAAAGAAAGCATAACATTACACTGCTAGCAGAACTTCAAGGAATTAATAAAATTACTTTTGTTGCAGATGAATCTTATCGCGAAGCAGTAGAGCAATTTCTTCAGCAGCAACAACTATCCCTAAATGCTGCAGAGCTCGAAGAAAATATAAAACCCGGCGGCCATGAAACATTGTTGGAAAATAATGATACTGCTACTCAGCGCATTGCATTGCATTGCAATTTAAAATTCTATATTTTAAGTATGAGGGACAGGAAAGAGATGTTATAGAGTAGAGACCATTGTAGTTCGAACATAATACCCTAAAAGGGTCATGCAGTGCCTATGTGGAACTACAACGGCTAAGGAACAGAGGACTAAAGTTTCGAGTCCTTCTATTAGGAATGTTAAATTTTAGGTGTGTTTATTTATTTTAGGTGTGTAAATTTACGAGGGCGGAAAATTCGTCGAAGAGATCAAAGTACACGAAACTTATTCCTTCAATCCGCCTTCGCTTCAGGCTTCAAGGTTCGCTTCATCACTCGCATTTGGCACCCCAACGTTTCATCGGTGACAGGCGCCATCTGCCTGGACATACTCAAGGACAACTGGCCCGCTGCAATCACCCTTCACGCGGCTCTCTTATCGCTGCAGGCCCTGTTGGCAGCCACCGAGCCAGATGATCGCCAGGATGCTGTGGTGGTCTATTATTTCAAGGACAAGTACAATCTTTTCCTGCAGACCGCCAAGCACTAGACGAACGCCTACGCCGGCGGGCCGCACTCTTTTCACGATTGTGATACAAAGATCCAACGCCTCAAAAACATGGGCATTGACGAGCATGAGGCTCCGTGGAGTGCTTTCCAAGGAGAACTGGAATCTAGAGAAGGCCACCGAGATAGCTTGACTAGACACTCGACCATCCATCCAGCAACATCAGCCACTTCAAGCGAACCCTTTACATAGGCAACCAAGCTAAATTGTAGTTCGTCAGGCGGCGCAGAGCCATGCAATCTTTACAATCATGTCCCTCCTTCCATTTTAAATGTCATTGGCTGAATGCTTATGAAAGGCCCTGAACTCACAAACAAATTTTAAATTTAATTGTTTTTTTACCCGAAATTGTATTGCCCCAAATTTGTAATTATATTACTTAGTTTCACCAATTTTGTATGCATCCTACTCTACATTGTAAAGCTTGAAGTTTCGCCAGATGGTTGATCCAAAGACAGCGTGCGCATCCATTGAGCCCAGGGTATCATTGCACCCACACATTTCATATATGTGCAGTTGCATTTACTTGCAAGATCGCGTCATAAACCATACTTTTGCAAGCTCAATTCATGCCCCTTAAAAAATTCAATGTGAAAAATGGAAGTGTATAACAAATCGAAGACATTGTAAATTGCGTTAAGTTAATAAATAGAAACTTGGTTAAAGCCGGAGATCTTTAGCTCCGAAGTTTTTCCAAGTAAGTACACCACTTTAAGACGTGATCGACGTCTGCGAAGAGGAGGAGGACTCCTCATTTCGGTAGATTCCCAACTTGCTTCTGAAGAGGTGAATCCACAAGAGTTTGGTGACATAGAATTTATTTGCATTAAAATCATTCTGTCTGATACATCTTTATACATTATATGTTTATATATACCGCCTTCGTCAGAACCGCCCACATATTGGCAACATTTGTCCGCTATTCAATCCGTTTTAAATCTTATGACCGATCGTGACCAGCATGTACCATAGCTCTGGGTGACTTTAATATCCCAGAATTAAAGTGGTCTAATGTCGATAACTCAGCATCTTTATCACTTATCAAGCACCATGACTCCACCGCGGGCATGTTTGACATGTCCCTATGTCAAATTAACCATTCGTTTTTTTTAGACTTGTGCATCAATTAGAGCGTTAATTTTAATTAGCAGCTATAATAATAAGCAGCTACCATTCCTGTATTCATCATAAAGCTAGAGGATCAGACGACCGAGAGGCGCTAGAGAAACGATTAAGTAGTATATATAAAGCTAGTTTTAATTTATTAAGCTAGGAGGAGCTAGTAAGGAAATATAAAATTCTATACTTTAAATATGAAGGAAAGAGATGTTATAGCGTAGAGACCATTGTAGTTCGAACATTAGAACCTCAAAAGGTTCGTGCTGTGCATATGTCGAACTACAATGGCTAAGGAATAGAGGACTTAAGTTTCTAGTCCTTCTACTAGGAATGTTAAAATTTAAGCGTGTTAGTAAATACTGGCTATCTGCATCCCCATTAATTAGGTTATGCAGAAAAACTACAACGAGTAGTCAGAAATTACCAATCGAAAATTATCAAACTTTTGTCTTTTAGAAGACAAGTTGGAACTTCGAATTCTATTTTTGGTCACTTGATCCGACCTACCAAATTTCATAACGATCAGCCGACTATATCTTATAGCTGCCATATAACTGAACGATCGAAAATGCTATTTGGTAGAAACACCAAATTTTTTAGTGTTTTAAAGATAGAATCACGGGACTTTGTTTTAGTTTCTTTATTGGTTATAATTAATTAATTAATTGGTTCTATTCTCATAAGGATTGACCAACTATATCCGATGTTTGCGATATATATCCGGTTTTAACTGCAAGAGTATATCAACTTCGGGTCCGGTCGAAGTTAGCTTTCCTTTCTTGTTTTGACTCATGTGTGCCATGGAAATATCCGTCCGCTTCCACAAATACTCGTTGGTTTACAAAGTGCCTCACCAACTTAAAAAATACTGAAAACAGGCTCTAAAATATCTATTAGCTCCGTCAAATTTTACCGTGCATAACGCTGAGTGTTACAAGAGATATATACGCCCCTGCCGGATAAAATTTACTCTGGATCCGAAGCAGTTTTATAACTTGGCCGATCTATGCGCAAAATTTTTTCAAACAACTTATTTTCCGCCTAAAATGACATATCAGCATTACGCCTACAACATTCAATCAATTTTCCGTCCGTTTTTCTCCGAGAATAGATTATTATCTGATCTTCTAAGCGTCCAAGTTGCAGTGAAGAGATGTGCCTCTAATGTAGCAGACTAAAAAATGGAATTATGGATGCCCTGGATGCCGCAGCTGTTCCAGTCGGTACTAATTTATGCAATACTCTTACCTGATGTCACCCACTATTTTTCCCTTTAACATCTATGCCAAAGTATCAGCCTGAATAGTCGGATAAAAAACAAGAAAGGAAAGCTAACTTCGGGCGGAGCCGAAGTTGATATACCCTTGCAGCTAAAACAGGATATATATCGCTAAAATCGGATATAGTTGACCGATTCTTATGGGAATATCATAATATAACCAATAAATTACAAGACAAAATCTAAAAAAAGTTCCAAACTTCTATCTTGAAGAACCCCAAAGTTGGTATTTTTACCAAATACCATTTCCGATCGTTCAGTTATATGGCAGCTATAAGATATAGTCGGCCGATCCATATGAAACTTGATAAGTCGTATTATTTTTCCAAAAATAGAATTCATAGAATATCCCAACTTTCTAGCTCGAAAAACACTGAAGTTATGCCATTTCCGATCAATCAGTTATATGGCAGATATAGGATATAGTCGGCTGATCCTTATAAAATTTGGAATGTTGTATTATTTTCCCAAAAAAAAAACAATCGTACCAAATCCAAATTCTCTAGCTTTAAAAATACCGAAGTTATAGCATTTCCGATCAATCAGTTATATGGCAGCTATAGGATATAGTCGGCCGATCCCGGCCGTTCCGACTTATATACTGCGTACAAAGGAAAGAAGGGTGGGTGCAAAGTTTCAAGACGATAGCTTTAAAACTGAGAGACTAGTTCGCGTAGAAACAGACAGACGGACAGACGGACATGCTCATATCAACTCAGGAGGTGATCCTGATCAAGAATATATATACTTAATAGGGTCGGAGATGTCTCCTTCACTGCGTTGCACTCTTTTGACCAAAATTATAATACCCTCTGCAAGGGTATAAAAAAACAAACAGGATCCTAGAGGTTCTGTATCCTGCAACCTGTTGGGGCCAAGTCCAGCAACAGCCCCACCACCCCCAAATGTCCAATCCAATGCCGCAAGCGAATGTTTACGTGACATAGTGCATTCACCCCAAATTATTATTTTACATTGTTTCAGCACTATGCCCATAGACGATTGTTTTTTTATGTTGCACACTGCCTCTTGATTATTTTGAATGTTCAATGGCAGCTTAAGTGCTGAAAGAGCGGTTTTGCCTCCATCTAATAAAGTTGCTGCAATGCCAGAAGATACAATGGCCAATGCGATGCTATTTTTTTAATCGTAACTCGGAAAACCAAAGTTGGTATTTCTACCAAATACCATTTCCGATCGTTCAGTTATATGGCAGCTATAAGATATAGTCGGCCGATCCTTATGGAATTTGGCATGTCGTATTATTTTGCTAAAAATAGCTCACATGTAAAATTTGACTCTCTCACTTTAAAACAACAAAGTTATACCATTTCCGATCAATCAGTTTTATGGCAGCTATAGGCTATAGTCGGCCGATCTCGGCCGTTCCGACTTATAGTCGCTAACGGCCTAATAGTTCGCACTGCGTGCAAAGGAAAAAAGGGTGTGTGCAAAGTTTCAATTAGCTTTATAGCTTTCAATTAGTCGATAGCTTTAAAACTGAGAGACTAGTTTGCGTAGAAACAGACAGACGGACAGTCTGAGCCTGATCAAGAATATATATACTTTATAGGATCGGAGATGTCTCCTTCACTGCGTTGCAGTGGACTTTTGGACAAAATTATAATTAGGGTTGCATGATATTTAAAAAATATCGTATCAATGATATTGACATTTTTGAAAAATATCAAAATAATTTTTTTAAATATCAAGAAAAATATCGATATATCGAGTATTTATGATATTGAAAAAAATTAAATTTTTTTTTTTTTTGGAGCAATCATTTAAAAATGTCTGTCTTTCTTTTATCCAATGTTTCGTATAAATTCCCTTTGTAATAATCCAAATGACGCACCAAAATCATCAAAACTAAACTAACAACACAAATAATTCATATTATTGCCAGATTTTATTACTTAAAACAATGGAAATTTAATGTCGTTCTTATTTTAATTTATTTTGATCTGTAATTTTACGTTATATATTTTAATCTAGTTTTAATAGTTACTTAAGATCAAGTTTGTTATTTCCAATATTGTTTGGCCAGTGACTTTAAAAATACACGCTGTGAATTACGTACTGAGTTACGTTTCGATCAGTCATGCGGCTGCGTGAGTCACTCACTATACATTTAATTGCCGAAGCCATCCTTTCTGAGGATCAGTGATGACAATTTTTCCTTTTTCCGGACAGATCTGTCCTGTTTTTAACGCTTCATCCGGAAAAAATTGCAAACCATCCGCATACATGAAATCGGTCCTTCTTTAGATTTTTCATCCGGAAATCTGTCTTTTTTTAAATCTAATATCCATTTTTAATATTTATTGCCTATTTCAAATGTATTTTCAATACATTCTGAGATTAAAAGCAAAATAATTTAGAAAATATTAAAATACTTTAAAATTTTGGTCAGAAGTGAAGAGGTATCGGGATTTTGCAGGCAAAAACCCATATGAGGATCTAGTGATGTTTGCTCTTACCCTGTTTTCATTGCCATGGTCAAATGCTGAAGTAGAGAAAGTTTTTAGCCAAGTAAACTCGGTGAAAACCAAAACTAGGAACCGTTTAGAGGTAGATACATTAAATGCCATTTTGGCCATGAATTCTTTCTTCAGATTCGGATTGGTCGCTATAAATTTTGCTGTCATAATTATAATAAACAAGAAAGGAAAGCTAACTTCGGGCGGAGCCGAAGTTGATATACCCTTGCAGTAAATTGTGGAAAAAATTAAACACTGCAACTATTCAGTATACCTATGTTTGTATACTTTAAATTGAATATAGTTAGCCTTTTTATCATTTTAAAAAATACTATCCAAGTGATTTAACATATTCATATGTTATACTGGGATACCGGGTAGTAGGTTATTAAAGATCAAAAAATTTGTTCATTTTCATTGTTAAGTTTACAACCCTTTACTTTTTAAATAACACCCGAATTTTTATTACGAGAAAACTATGGGATTATCCCATGATGACCTATTCTAGGTAATGCCACCAATATGGTTCAATGGATCCTCATTCGTTGAATGAACACGTGCAATTGCGTAACAGGTAGTGCAGGTATGAACTTTAAAATATCAGGTATTACCTTTTTTCTGATTGGTTGAATCGAAATAATATTATCCCTCAAATTTGGGTTGTAAATATTCGTAACGCCTAAATTCATAAGACAACAGGTAGAGCAGGTATATAAAATGATCCTGACATTTTATTGCCTTGACAAAAAGGGTAAAACTGTGTAACCTTAAATATTTAAGGGTTTATACGTTATTTTTTTAATATTACCTAACTTGCCTATATATTGAAAAAACCACTAATCCATAGATCAGTCTAAAAAAAATTTAATCGAGTGACGACGTTACTCTGCCGGTTAAAATTCCGAAAATTTAAAGTGCGTGAAAAGTATTTTTTTTGCCAGTGTTAAAATTAAAGAGTGCAAGTTTGATTTTTTACCAGTGACAAAAAAGTGTGTATTTAAAAAATATATGAAATAATTGTTGAAACATATATTTTGGTAAGTCTATTCCCTTAAAAGCGTCCCTTAATATAAGATTTATGAAGGAGGAATTTAATCCTTCGTAAATTTCATATTTCCATTGTTTACATTTTCACAATTTAATTTGAATTTGTTTCAAACAGCACGAAAAAAATGCCACGTGTTTCACGCACATCCCAGGAGCAACGCCGCCAAGCTGCTTTAATCCGCAGCAGAGCCCGCTACCAACAAAATGCGGTGCAAATAAGAAACAGGAACTCGCAACACATAGCCAATGTACGCGCAAGCAACCTTGACTTACGGGAGGAAAGTCGGGCGCAGGATTCCGCAGCACTGGCTCAGAGGAGACGCAGCGAAAGGATTCGCACTGTAGAGCGCCTTCGTGATACTGAAGCACATGCTGATCGGCGACTGGATCAACAATTACGTATTCCAGAGAGGATTCGGGACATGGAAGCACGTGCGAACCGTCGGACTATTCCGGAGTACCGAAATCCGGAACGTGTTCGGGACGCCACAGCGCGGGCTATTCATCGAGAGGACTCCGAGGAGCGGCGACAAGAGCAGGTGCAAAATACTGCTGATCATGCGGCATGGAGGACTATTCCAGAGTACCGAAATCCGGAACGGGCTCGGGACGCCACAGCGCGTGCTATTCGTCGAGAGGACTCCGAGGAGCGGCGACAAGAGCAGGTGCAAAATACTGCTGATCATGCTACACGGAGGACTATTCCAGCAACAGCTCCACCACCCCCAAATGTCCAATCCAATGCCTCAAGCGAATGTTTACGTGACATAGTGCATTCACCCCAAATTATTATTTTACATTGTTTCAGCACTATGCCCATAGACGATTGTTTTTTTTATGTTGCACATTGCCTCTTGATTATTTTGAATGTTCAATGGCAGCTTAAGTGCTGAAAGAGCGGTTTTGCCTCCATCTAATAAAGTTGCTGCAATGCCAGAAGATACAATGGCCAATGCGATGCTATTTTTTTAATCGTAACTCGGAAAACCAAAGTTGGTATTTCTACCAAATACCATTTCCGATCGTTCAGTTATATGGCAGCTATAAGATATAGTCGGCCGATCCTTATGAAAATTGGTAGGTCGTATTATTTTGCCAAAAGTAGCATTCGTACAAAATCTGAACTCTATGTAACTCTAAAAACACCAAAGTTATACCATTTCCGATCAATCAGTTATATGGCAGCTATAGGATATAGTCGGCCGATCCCGCCCGTTCCGACTTATATACTGTGTGCAAAGGAAAGAAGGGTGTGTGCAAAGTTTCAAGACGATAGCTTCAAAACTGAGAGACTAGTTTGCGTAGAAACAGACAGACGGACAGACAGACAGACAGACAGACGGACAGACGGACATGCTCATATCAACTCAGGAGGTGATCCTGATCAAGAATATATATACTTTATAGGGTCGGAGATGTCTCCTTCACTGCGTTGCACACTTTTGGACAAAATTATAATACCCTCTGCAAGGGTATAAATATTGAAATACTTTAAAATTTTGGTCAGAAGTGAAGAGGTATCGGGATTTTGCAGGCAAAAACCCATATGAGGATCTAGTGATGTTTGCTCTTACCCTGCTTTCATTGCCATGGTCAAATGCTGAAGTAGAGAAAGTTTTTAGCCAAGTAAACTCGGTGAAAACCAAAACTAGGAACCGTTTAGAGGTAGATACATTAAATGCCATTTTGGCCATGAATTCTTTCTTCAGATTCGGATTGGTCGCTATAAATTTTGCTGTCATAATTATAATAAACAAGAAAGGAAAGCTAACTTCGGGCGGAGCCGAAGTTGATATACCCTTGCAGTAAATTGTGGAAAAAATTAAACGCTGCAACTATTCAGTATACCTATGTTTGTATACTTTAAATTGAATATAGTTAGCCTTTTTATCATTTTAAACAATACTATCCAAGTGATATAACATATTCATATGTTATACTGGGATACCGGGTAGTAGGTTATTAAAGATCAAAAAATTGTGTTCATTTTCATTGTTAATTTTACAACCCTTTACTTTTTAAATAACACCCGAATTTTTATTACGAGAAAACTATGGGATTATCCCATGATGACCTATTCCAGGTAATGCCACCAATATGGTTCAATGGATCCTCATTCATTGAATGAACACGTGCAAGGGTTTTCAATTGCGTAACAGGTAGTGCAGGTATGAACTTTAAAATATCAGGTATTACCTTTTTTCTGATTGGTTGAATCGAAATAATATTATCCCTCAAATTTGGGTTGTAAATATTCGTAACGCCTAAAGTCATAAGACAACAGGTAGAACAGGTATATAAAATGATCCTGACATTTTATTGCCTTGACAAAAAGGGTAAAACTGTGTAACCTTAAATATTTAAGGGTTTATACGTTATTTTTTTAATATTACCTAACTTGCCTATATATTGAAAAAACCACTAATCCATAGATCAGTCTAAAAAAAATTTAATCGAGTGACGACGTTACTCTGCCGGTTAAAATTCCGAAAATTTAAAGTGCGTGAAAAGTATTTTTTTTTGCCAGTGTTAAAATTAAAGAGTGCAAGTTTGATTTTTTACCAGTGACAAAAAAGTGTGTGTTTAAAAAATACATGAAATAATTGTTGAAACATATATTTTGGTAAGTCTATTCCCTTAAAAGCGTCCCTTAATATAAGATTTATGAATAAGATTTATTTATTTCCATTGTTTACATTTTCACAATTTAATTTGAATTGGTTTCAAACAGCACGAAAAAAATGCCACGTGTTTCACGCACATCCCAGGAGCAACGCCGCCAAGCTGCTTTAATCCGCAGCAGAGCCCGCTACCAACAAAATGCGGTGCAAATAAGAAACAGGAACTCGCAACACATAGCCAATGTACGCGCAAGCAACCTTGACTTACGGGAGGAAAGTCGGGCGCAGGATTCCGCAGCACTGGCTCAGAGGAGACGCAGCGAAAGGATTCGCACTGTAGAGCGCCTTCGTGATACTGAAGCACATGCTGATCGGCGACTGGATCAACAATTACGTATTCCAGAGAGGATTCGGGACATGGAAGCACGTGCGAACCGTCGGACTATTCCGGAGTACCGAAATCCGGAACGTGTTCGGGACGCCACAGCGCGGGCTATTCATCGAGAGGACTCCGAGGAGCGGCGACAAGAGCAGGTGCAAAATACTGCTGATCATGCGGCATGGAGGACTATTCCAGAGTACCGAAATCCGGAACGGGCTCGGGACGCCACAGCGCGTGCTATTCGTCGAGAGGACTCCGAGGAGCGGCGACAAGAGCAGGTGCAAAATACTGCTGATCATGCGACACGGAGGACTATTCCAGCAACAGCTCCACCACCCCCAAATGTCCAATCCAATGCCTCAAGCGAATGTTTACGTGACATAGTGCATTCACCCCAAATTATTATTTTACATTGTTTCAGCACTATGCCCATAGACGATTGTTTTTTTTATGTTGCACATTGCCTCTTGATTATTTTGAATGTTCAATGGCAGCTTAAGTGCTGAAAGAGCGGTTTTGCCTCCATCTAATAAAGTTGCTGCAATGCCAGAAGATACAATGGCCAATGCGATGCTATTTTTTTAATCGTAACTCGGAAAACCAAAGTTGGTATTTCTACCAAATACCATTTCCGATCGTTCAGTTATATGGCAGCTATAAGATATAGTCGGCCGATCCTTATGAAATTTGGCATGTCGTATTATTTTGTTAAAAATATCTCTCATGTAAAATTTGACTCTCTCACTTTAAAACACCAAAGTTATACCATTTCCGATCAATCAGTTATGGCAGCTATAGGCTATAGTCGGCCGATCCCGGCCGTTCCGACTTATAGTCGCTAACCGCCTAATAGTTCGCACTGCGTGCAAAGGAAAAAAGGGTGTGTGCAAAGTTTCAATTAGCTTTATAGCTTTCAATTAGTCGATAGCTTTAAAACTGAGAGACTAGTTTGCGTAGAAACAGACAGACGGACAGTCTGAGCCTGATCAAGAATATATATACTTTATAGGGTCGGAGATGTCTCCTTCACTGCGTTGCAGTTGACCTTTGGACAAAATTATAATTAGGGTTGCATGATATTTAAAAAATATCGTATCAATGATATTGACATTTTTGAAAAATATCAAAATAATTTTTTTAAATATCAAGAAAAATATCGATATATCGAGTATTTATGATATTGAAAAAAATTAAATTTTTTTTTATTTTTAGGAGCAATCTTTTAAAAATGTCTGTCTTTGTTTTATCCAATTTTTCGTATAAATTCCCTTTCTAATAATCCAAATGACGCACTTACATAAATCATCAAAACTAAACTAACAACACAAATAATTCATATTATTGCCAGATTTTATTACTTAAAACAATGGAAATTTAATGTCGTTCTTATTTTAATTTATTTTGATCTGTAATTTTACCTTATATATTTTAATCTAGTTTTAATAGTTACTTAAGATCAAGTTTGTTATTTCCAATATTGTTTGGCCAGTGACTTTAAAAGTACACGCTGTGTATTACGTACTGAGTTACGTTTCGATCAGTCATGCGGCTGCGTGAGTCACTCACTATACATTTAATTGCCGAAGCCATCCTTTCTGAGGATCAGTGATGATAATTTGTCCTTTTTCCGGACAGATCTGTCCTGTTTTTAACGCTTCATCCGGAAAAAATTGCAAACCATCCGCATACATGAAATCGGTCCTTCTATAGATTTTTCATCCGGAAATCTGTCTTTTTTTAAATCTAATATCCATTTTTAATATTAATTGTCTATTTTAAATGTATTTTCAATACATTCTGAGATTAAAAGCAAAATAATTTAGAAAATATTGAAATACTTTAAAATTTTGGTCAGAAGTGAAGAGGTTTGCAGGCAAAAACCCATATGAGGACCTAGTGATGTTTGCTCTTACCCTGCTTTCATTGCCATGGTCAAATGCTGAAGTAGAGAAAGTTTTTAGCCAAGTAAACTCGGTGAAAACCAAAACTAGGAACCGTTTAGAGGTAGATACATTAAATGCCATTTTGGCCATGAATTCTTTCTTCAGATTCGGATTGGTCGCTATAAATTTTGCTGTCATAATTATAATAAACAAGTAAAAAAGCTAACTTCGGGCGGAGCCGAAGTTGATATACCCTTGCAGTAAATTGTGGAAAAAATTAAACACTGCAACTATTCAGTATACCTATGTTTGTATACTTTAAATTAAATATAGTTAGCCTTTTTATCATTTTAAACAATACTATCCAAGTGATTTAACATATTCATATGTTATACTGGGATACCGGGTAGTAGGTTATTAAAGATCAACAAATTTGTTCATTTTCATTGTTAAGTTTACAACCCTTTACTTTTTAAATAACACCCGAATTTTTATTACGAGAAAACTATGGGATTATCCCATGATGACCTATTCCAGGTAATGCCACCAATATGGTTCAATGGATCCTCATTCGTTGAATGAACACGTGCAAGGGTTTTCAATTGCGTAACAGGTAGTGCAGGTATGAACTTTAAAATATCAGGTATTACCTTTTTTCTGATTGGTTGAATCGAAATAATATTATCCCTCAAATTTGGGTTGTAAATATTCGTAACGCCTAAAGTCATAAGACAACAGGTAGAGCAGGTATATAAAATGATCCTGACATTTTATTGCCTTGACAAAAAGGGTAAAACTGTGTAACCTTAAATATTTAAGGGTTTATACGTTATTTTTTTAATATTACCTAACTTGCCTATATATTGAAAAAACCACTAATCCATAGATCAGTCTAAAAAAATTTAATCGAGTGACGACGTTACTCTGCCGGTTAAAATTCCGAAAATTTAAAGTGCGTGAAAAGTATTTTTTTTGCCAGTGTTAAAATTAAAGAGTGCAAGTTTGATTTTTTACCAGTGACAAAAAAGTGTGTGTTTAAAAAATATATGAAATAATTGTTGAAACATATATTTTGGTAAGTCTATTCCCTTAAAAGCGTCCCTTAATATAAGATTTATGAATAAGATTTATTTATTTCCATTGTTTACATTTTCACAATTTAATTTGAATTTGTTTCAAACAGCACGAAAAAAATGCCACGTGTTTCACGCACATCCCAGGAGCAACGCCGCCAAGCTGCTTTAATCCGCAGCAGAGCCCGCTACCAACAAAATGCGATGCAAATAAGAAACAGGAACTCGCAACACATAGCCAATGTACGCGCAAGCAACCTTGACTTACGGGAGGAAAGTCGGGCGCAGGATTCCGCAGCACTGGCTCAGAGGAGACGCAGCGAAAGGATTCGCACTGTAGAGCGCCTTCGTGATACTGAAGCACATGCTGATCGGCGACTGGATCAACAATTACGTATTCCAGAGAGGATTCGGGACATGGAAGCACGTGCGAACCGTCGGACTATTCCGGAGTACCGAAATCCGGAACGTGTTCGGGACGCCACAGCGCGGGCTATTCATCGAGAGGACTCCGAGGAGCGGCGACAAGAGCAGGTGCAAAATACTGCTGATCATGCGGCATGGAGGACTATTCCAGAGTACCGAAATCCGGAACGGGTTCGGGACGCCACAGCGCGTGCTATTCGTCGAGAGGACTCCGAGGAGCGGCGACAAGAGCAGGTGCAAAATACTGCTGATCATGCGACACGGAGGACTATTCCAGCAACAGCTCCACCACCCCCAAACGTCCAATCCAATGCCTCAAGCGAATGTTTACGTGACATAGTGCATTCACCCCAAATTATTATTTTACATTGTTTCAGCACTATGCCCATAGACGATTGTTTTTTTATGTTGCACATTGCCTCTTGATTATTTTGAATGTTCAATGGCAGCTTAAGTGCTGAAAGAGCGGTTTTGCCTCCATCTAATAAAGTTGCTGCAATGCCAGAAGATACAATGGCCAATGCGATGCTATTTTTTTAATCGTAACTCGGAAAACCAAAGTTGGTATTTCTACCAAATACCATTTCCGATCGTTCAGTTATATGGCAGCTATAAGATATAGTCGGCCGATCCTTATGAAATTTGGCATGTCGAATTATTTTGTTAAAAATATCTCTCATGTAAAATTTGACTCTCTCACTTTAAAACACCAAAGTTATACCATTTCCGATCAATCAGTTATGGCAGCTATAGGCTATAGTAGGCCGATCCCGGCCGTTCCGACTTATAGTCGCTAACCGCCTAATAGTTCGCACTGCGTGCAAAGGAAAAAAGGGTGTGTGCAAAGTTTCAATTAGCTTTATAGCTTTCAATTAGTCGATAGCTTTTAAACTGAGAGACTAGTTTGCGTAGAAACAGACAGACGGACAGTCTGAGCCTGATCAAGAATATATATACTTTATAGGGTCGGAGATGTCTCCCTTCACTGCGTTGCAGTGGACTTTTGGACAAAATTATAATTAGGGTTGCATGATATTTAAAAAATATCGTATCAATGATATTGACATTTTTGAAAAATATCAAAATAATTTTTTTAAATATCAAGAAAAATATCGATATATCGAGTATTTATGATATTGAAAAAAATTAAATTTTTTTTTATTTTTAGGAGCAATCTTTTAAAAATGTCTGTCTTTGTTTTATCCAATTTTTCGTATAAATTCCCTTTCTAATAATCCAAATGACGCACTTAAATCATCAAAACTAAACTAACAACACAAATAATTCATATTATTGCCAGATTTTATTACTTAAAACAATGGAAATTTAATGTCGTTCTTATTTTAATTTATTTTGATCTGTAATTTTACGTTATATATTTTAATCTAGTTTTAATAGTTACTTAAGATCAAGTTTGTTATTTCCAATATTGTTTGGCCAGTGACTTTAAAAGTACACGCTGTGTATTACGTACTGAGTTACGTTTCGATCAGTCATGCGGCTGCGTGAGTCACTCACTATACATTTAATTGCCGAAGCCATCCTTTCTGAGGATCAGTGATGATAATTTGTCCTTTTTCCGGACAGATCTGTCCTGTTTTTAACGCTTCATCCGGAAAAAATTGCAAACCATCCGCATACATGAAATCGGTCCTTCTTTAGATTTTTCATCCGGAAATCTGTCTTTTTTTAAATCTAATATCCATTTTTAATATTAATTGCCTATTTTAAATGTATTTTCAATACATTCTGAGATTAAAAGCAAAATAATTTAGAAAATATTGAAATACTTTAAAATTTTGGTCAGAAGTGAAGAGGTATCGGGATTTTGCAGGCAAAAACCCATATGAGGACCTAGTGATGTTTGCTCTTACCCTGCTTTCATTGCCATGGTCAAATGCTGAAGTAGAGAAAGTTTTTAGCCAAGTAAACTCGGTGAAAACCAAAACTAGGAACCGTTTAGAGGTAGATACATTAAATGCCATTTTGGCCATGAATTCTTTCTTCAGATTCGGATTGGTCGCTATAAATTTTGCTGTCATAATTATAATAAACAAGAAAAAAAGCTAACTTCGGGCGGAGCCGAAGTTGATATACCCTTGCAGTAAATTGTGGAAAAAATTAAACACTGCAACTATTCAGTATACCTATGTTTGTATACTTTAAATTGAATATAGGTAGCCTTTTTATCATTTTAAACAATACTATCCAAGTGATTTAACATATTCATATGTTATTCTGGGATACCGGGTAGTAGGTTATTAAAGATCAAAAAATTTGTTCATTTTCATTGTTAAGTTTACAACCCTTTACTTTTTAAATAACACCCGAATTTTTATTACGAGAAAACTATGGGATTATCCCATGATGACCTATTCCAGGTAATACCACCAATATGGTTCAATGGATCCTCATTCGTTGAATGAACACGTGCAAGGGTTTTCAATTGCGTAACAGGTAGTGCAGGTATGAACTTTAAAATATCAGGTATTACCTTTTTTCTGATTGGTTGAATCGAAATAATATTATCCCTCAAATTTGGGTTGTAAATATTCGTAACGCCTAAAGTCATAAGACAACAGGTAGAGCAGGTATATAAAATGATCCTGACATTTTATTGCCTTGACAAAAAGGGTAAAACTGTGTAACCTTAAATATTTAAGGGTTTATACGTTATTTTTTTAATATTACCTAACTTGCCTATATATTGAAAAAACCACTAATCCATAGATCAGTCTAAAAAAATTTAATCGAGTGACGACGTTACTCTGCCGGTTAAAATTCCGAAAATTTAAAGTGCGTGAAAAGTATTTTTTTTGCCAGTGTTAAAATTAAAGAGTGCAAGTTTGATTTTTTACCAGTGACAAAAAAGTGTGTGTTTAAAAAATATATGAAATAATTGTTGAAACATATATTTTGGTAAGTCTATTCCCTTAAAAGCGTCCCTTAATATAAGATTTATGAATAAGATTTATTTATTTCCATTGTTTACATTTTCACAATTTAATTTGAATTTGTTTCAAACAGCACGAAAAAAATGCCACGTGTTTCACGCACATCCCAGGAGCAACGCCGCCAAGCTGCTTTAATCCGCAGCAGAGCCCGCTACCAACAAAATGCGATGCAAATAAGAAACAGGAACTCGCAACACATAGCCAATGTACGCGCAAGCAACCTTGACTTACGGGAGGAAAGTCGGGCGCAGGATTCCGCAGCACTGGCTCAGAGGAGACGCAGCGAAAGGATTCGCACTGTAGAGCGCCTTCGTGATACTGAAGCACATGCTGATCGGCGACTGGATCAACAATTACGTATTCCAGAGAGGATTCGGGACATGGAAGCACGTGCGAACCGTCGGACTATTCCGGAGTACCGAAATCCGGAACGTGTTCGGGACGCCACAGCGCGGGCTATTCATCGAGAGGACTCCGAGGAGCGGCGACAAGAGCAGGTGCAAAATACTGCTGATCATGCGGCATGGAGGACTATTCCAGAGTACCGAAATCCGGAACGGGTTCGGGACGCCACAGCGCGTGCTATTCGTCGAGAGGACTCCGAGGAGCGGCGACAAGAGCAGGTGCAAAATACTGCTGATCATGCGACAACGAGGACTATTCCAGCAACAGCTCCACCACCCCCAAACGTCCAATCCAATGCCTCAAGCGAATGTTTACGTGACATAGTGCATTCACCCCAAATTATTATTTTACATTGTTTCAGCACTATGCCCATAGACGATTGTTTTTTTATGTTGCACATTGCCTCTTGATTATTTTGAATGTTCAATGGCAGCTTAAGTGCTGAAAGAGCGGTTTTGCCTCCATCTAATAAAGTTGCTGCAATGCCAGAAGATACAATGGCCAATGCGATGCTATTTTTTTAATCGTAACTCGGAAAACCAAAGTTGGTATTTCTACCAAATACCATTTCCGATCGTTCAGTTATATGGCAGCTATAAGATATAGTCGGCCGATCCTTATGAAATTTGGCATGTCGAATTATTTTGTTAAAAATATCTCTCATGTAAAATTTGACTCTCTCACTTTAAAACACCAAAGTTATACCATTTCCGATCAATCAGTTATGGCAGCTATAGGCTATAGTAGGCCGATCCCGGCCGTTCCGACTTATAGTCGCTAACCGCCTAATAGTTCGCACTGCGTGCAAAGGAAAAAAGGGTGTGTGCAAAGTTTCAATTAGCTTTATAGCTTTCAATTAGTCGATAGCTTTAAAACTGAGAGACTAGTTTGCGTAGAAACAGACAGACGGACAGTCTGAGCCTGATCAAGAATATATATACTTTATAGGGTCGGAGATGTCTCCTTCACTGCGTTGCAGTGGACTTTTGGACAAAATTATAATTAGGGTTGCATGATATTTAAAAAATATCGTATCAATGATATTGACATTTTTGAAAAATATCAAAATAATTTTTTTAAATATCAAGAAAAATATCGATATATCGAGTATTTATGATATTGAAAAAAATTAAATTTTTTTTTATTTTTAGGAGCAATCTTTTAAAAATGTCTGTCTTTCTTTTATCCAATTTTTCGTATAAATTCCCTTTCTAATAATCCAAATGACGCACTTAAATCATCAAAACTAAACTAACAACACAAATAATTCATATTATTGCCAGATTTTATTACTTAAAACAATGGAAATTTAATGTCGTTCTTATTTTAATTTATTTTGATCTGTAATTTTACGTTATATATTTTAATCTAGTTTTAATAGTTACTTAAGATCAAGTTTGTTATTTCCAATATTGTTTGGCCAGTGACTTTAAAAGTACACGCTGTGTATTACGTACTGAGTTACGTTTCGATCAGTCATGCGGCTGCGTGAGTCACTCACTATACATTTAATTGCCGAAGCCATCCTTTCTGAGGATCAGTGATGATAATTTGTCCTTTTTCCGGACAGATCTGTCCTGTTTTTAACGCTTCATCCGGAAAAAATTGCAAACCATCCGCATACATGAAATCGGTCCTTCTTTAGATTTTTCATCCGGAAATCTGTCTTTTTTTAAATCTAATATCCATTTTTAATATTAATTGCCTATTTTAAATGTATTTTCAATACATTCTGAGATTAAAAGCAAAATAATTTAGAAAATATTGAAATACTTTAAAATTTTGGTCAGAAGTGAAGAGGTATCGGGATTTTGCAGGCAAAAACCCATATGAGGACCTAGTGATGTTTGCTCTTACCCTGCTTTCATTGCCATGGTCAAATGCTGAAGTAGAGAAAGTTTTTAGCCAAGTAAACTCGGTGAAAACCAAAACTAGGAACCGTTTAGAGGTAGATACATTAAATGCCATTTTGGCCATGAATTCTTTCTTCAGATTCGGATTGGTCGCTATAAATTTTGCTGTCATAATTATAATAAACAAGAAAAAAAGCTAACTTCGGGCGGAGCCGAAGTTGATATACCCTTGCAGTAAATTGTGGAAAAAATTAAACACTGCAACTATTCAGTATACCTATGTTTGTATACTTTAAATTGAATATAGGTAGCCTTTTTATCATTTTAAACAATACTATCCAAGTGATTTAACATATTCATATGTTATTCTGGGATACCGGGTAGTAGGTTATTAAAGATCAAAAAATTTGTTCATTTTCATTGTTAAGTTTACAACCCTTTACTTTTTAAATAACACCCGAATTTTTATTACGAGAAAACTATGGGATTATCCCATGATGACCTATTCCAGGTAATACCACCAATATGGTTCAATGGATCCTCATTCGTTGAATGAACACGTGCAAGGGTTTTCAATTGCGTAACAGGTAGTGCAGGTATGAACTTTAAAATATCAGGTATTACCTTTTTTCTGATTGGTTGAATCGAAATAATATTATCCCTCAAAATTGGGTTGTAAATATTCGTAACGCCTAAAGTCATAAGACAACAGGTAGAGCAGGTATATAAAATGATCCTGACATTTTATTGCCTTGACAAAAAGGGTAAAACTGTGTAACCTTAAATATTTAAGGGTTTATACGTTATTTTTTTAATATTACCTAACTTGCCTATATATTGAAAAAACCACTAATCCATAGATCAGTCTAAAAAAATTTAATCGAGTGACGACGTTACTCTGCCGGTTAAAATTCCGAAAATTTAAAGTGCGTGAAAAGTATTTTTTTTGCCAGTGTTAAAATTAAAGAGTGCAAGTTTGATTTTTTACCAGTGACAAAAAAGTGTGTGTTTAAAAAATATATGAAATAATTGTTGAAACATATATTTTGGTAAGTCTATTCCCTTAAAAGCGTCCCTTAATATAAGATTTATGAATAAGATTTATTTATTTCCATTGTTTACATTTTCACAATTTAATTTGAATTTGTTTCAAACAGCACGAAAAAAATGCCACGTGTTTCACGCACATCCCAGGAGCAACGCCGCCAAGCTGCTTTAATCCGCAGCAGAGCCCGCTACCAACAAAATGCGGTGCAAATAAGAAACAGGAACTCGCAACACATAGCCAATGTACGCGCAAGCAACCTTGACTTACGGGAGGAAAGTCGGGCGCAGGATTCCGCAGCACTGGCTCAGAGGAGACGCAGCGAAAGGATTCGCACTGTAGAGCGCCTTCGTGATACTGAAGCACATGCTGATCGGCGACTGGATCAACAATTACGTATTCCAGAGAGGATTCGGGACATGGAAGCACGTGCGAACCGTCGGACTATTCCGGAGTACCGAAATCCGGAACGTGTTCGGGACGCCACAGCGCGGGCTATTCATCGAGAGGACTCCGAGGAGCGGCGACAAGAGCAGGTGCAAAATACTGCTGATCATGCGACACGGAGGACTATTCCAGCAACAGCTCCACCACCCCCAAACGTCCAATCCAATGCCTCAAGCGAATGTTTACGTGACATAGTGCATTCACCCCAAATTATTATTTTACATTGTTTCAGCACTATGCCCATAGACGATTGTTTTTTTATGTTGCACATTGCCTCTTGATTATTTTGAATGTTCAATGGCAGCTTAAGTGCTGAAAGAGCGGTTTTGCCTCCATCTAATAAAGTTGCTGCAATGCCAGAAGATACAATGGCCAATGCGATGCTATTTTTTTAATCGTAACTCGGAAAACCAAAGTTGGTATTTCTACCAAATACCATTTCCGATCGTTCAGTTATATGGCAGCTATAAGATATAGTCGGCCGATCCTTATGAAATTTGGCATGTCGAATTATTTTGTTAAAAATATCTCTCATGTAAAATTTGACTCTCTCACTTTAAAACACCAAAGTTATACCATTTCCGATCAATCAGTTATGGCAGCTATAGGCTATAGTAGGCCGATCCCGGCCGTTCCGACTTATAGTCGCTAACCGCCTAATAGTTCGCACTGCGTGCAAAGGAAAAAAGGGTGTGTGCAAAGTTTCAATTAGCTTTATAGCTTTCAATTAGTCGATAGATTTAAAACTGAGAGACTAGTTTGCGTAGAAACAGACAGACGGACAGTCTGAGCCTGATCAAGAATATATATACTTTATAGGGTCGGAGATGTCTCCTTCACTGCGTTGCAGTGGACTTTTGGACAAAATTATAATTAGGGTTGCATGATATTTAAAAAATATCGTATCAATGATATTGACATTTTTGAAAAATATCAAAATAATTTTTTTAAATATCAAGAAAAATATCGATATATCGAGTATTTATGATATTGAAAAAAATTAAATTTTTTTTATTTTTAGGAGCAATCTTTTAAAAATGTCTGTCTTTCTTTTATCCAATTTTTCGTATAAATTCCCTTTCTAATAATCCAAATGACGCACTTAAATCATCAAAACTAAACTAACAACACAAATAATTCATATTATTGCCAGATTTTATTACTTAAAACAATGGAAATTTAATGTCGTTCTTATTTTAATTTATTTTGATCTGTAATTTTACGTTATATATTTTAATCTAGTTTTAATAGTTACTTAAGATCAAGTTTGTTATTTCCAATATTGTTTGGCCAGTGACTTTAAAAGTACACGCTGTGTATTACGTACTGAGTTACGTTTCGATCAGTCATGCGGCTGCGTGAGTCACTCACTATACATTTAATTGCCGAAGCCATCCTTTCTGAGGATCAGTGATGATAATTTGTCCTTTTTCCGGACAGATCTGTCCTGTTTTTAACGCTTCATCCGGAAAAAATTGCAAACCATCCGCATACATGAAATCGGTCCTTCTTTAGATTTTTCATCCGGAAATCTGTCTTTTTTTAAATCTAATATCCATTTTTAATATTAATTGCCTATTTTAAATGTATTTTCAATACATTCTGAGATTAAAAGCAAAATAATTTAGAAAATATTGAAATACTTTAAAATTTTGGTCAGAAGTGAAGAGGTATCGGGATTTTGCAGGCAAAAACCCATATGAGGACCTAGTGATGTTTGCTCTTACCCTGCTTTCATTGCCATGGTCAAATGCTGAAGTAGAGAAAGTTTTTAGCCAAGTAAACTCGGTGAAAACCAAAACTAGGAACCGTTTAGAGGTAGATACATTAAATGCCATTTTGGCCATGAATTCTTTCTTCAGATTCGGATTGGTCGCTATAAATTTTGCTGTCATAATTATAATAAACAAGAAAAAAAGCTAACTTCGGGCGGAGCCGAAGTTGATATACCCTTGCAGTAAATTGTGGAAAAAATTAAACACTGCAACTATTCAGTATACCTATGTTTGTATACTTTAAATTGAATATAGGTAGCCTTTTTATCATTTTAAACAATACTATCCAAGTGATTTAACATATTCATATGTTATTCTGGGATACCGGGTAGTAGGTTATTAAAGATCAAAAAATTTGTTCATTTTCATTGTTAAGTTTACAACCCTTTACTTTTTAAATAACACCCGAATTTTTATTACGAGAAAACTATGGGATTATCCCATGATGACCTATTCCAGGTAATACCACCAATATGGTTCAATGGATCCTCATTCGTTGAATGAACACGTGCAAGGGTTTTCAATTGCGTAACAGGTAGTGCAGGTATGAACTTTAAAATATCAGGTATTACCTTTTTTCTGATTGGTTGAATCGAAATAATATTATCCCTCAAAATTGGGTTGTAAATATTCGTAACGCCTAAAGTCATAAGACAACAGGTAGAGCAGGTATATAAAATGATCCTGACATTTTATTGCCTTGACAAAAAGGGTAAAACTGTGTAACCTTAAATATTTAAGGGTTTATACGTTATTTTTTTAATATTACCTAACTTGCCTATATATTGAAAAAACCACTAATCCATAGATCAGTCTAAAAAAAATTTAATCGAGTGACGACGTTACTCTGCCGGTTAAAATTCCGAAAATTTAAAGTGCGTGAAAAGTATTTTTTTTGCCAGTGTTAAAATTAAAGAGTGCAAGTTTGATTTTTTACCAGTGACAAAAAAGTGTGTGTTTAAAAAATATATGAAATAATTGTTGAAACATATATTTTGGTAAGTCTATTCCCTTAAAAGCGTCCCTTAATATAAGATTTATGAATAAGATTTATTTATTTCCATTGTTTACATTTTCACAATTTAATTTGAATTTGTTTCAAACAGCACGAAAAAAATGCCACGTGTTTCACGCACATCCCAGGAGCAACGCCGCCAAGCTGCTTTAATCCGCAGCAGAGCCCGCTACCAACAAAATGCGGTGCAAATAAGAAACAGGAACTCGCAACACATAGCCAATGTACGCGCAAGCAACCTTGACTTACGGGAGGAAAGTCGGGCGCAGGATTCCGCAGCACTGGCTCAGAGGAGACGCAGCGAAAGGATTCGCACTGTAGAGCGCCTTCGTGATACTGAAGCACATGCTGATCGGCGACTGGATCAACAATTACGTATTCCAGAGAGGATTCGGGACATGGAAGCACGTGCGAACCGTCGGACTATTCCGGAGTACCGTAATCCGGAACGTGTTCGGGACGCCACAGCGCGGGCTATTCATCGAGAGGACTCCGAGGAGCGGCGACAAGAGCAGGTGCAAAATACTGCTGATCATGCGGCATGGAGGACTATTCCAGAGTACCGAAATCCGGAACGGGTTCGGGACGCCACAGCGCGTGCTATTCGTCGAGAGGACTCCGAGGAGCGGCGACAAGAGCAGGTGCAAAATACTGCTGATCATGCGACACGGAGGACTATTCCAGCAACAGCTCCACCACCCCCAAACGTCCAATCCAATGCCTCAAGCGAATGTTTACGTGACATAGTGCATTCACCCCAAATTATTATTTTACATTGTTTCAGCACTATGCCCATAGACGATTGTTTTTTTATGTTGCACATTGCCTCTTGATTATTTTGAATGTTCAATGGCAGCTTAAGTGCTGAAAGAGCGGTCTAATCCATCTAATAAAGTTGCTGCAATGCCAGAAGATACAATGGCCAATGCGATGCTATTTTTTTAATCGTAACTCGGAAAACCAAAGTTGGTATTTCTACCAAATACCATTTCCGATCGTTCAGTTATATGGCAGCTATAAGATAAGTCGGCCGATCCTTATGAAATTTGGCATGTCGTATTATTTTGCTAAAAATATCTCTCATGTAAAATTTGACTCTCTCACTTTAAAACACCAAAGTTATACCATTTCCGATCAATCAGTTTTATGGCAGCTATAGGCTATAGTCGGCCGATCCCGGCCGTTCCGACTTATAGTCGCTAACGGCCTAATAGTTCGCACTGCGTGCAAAGGAAAAAAGGGTGTGTGCAAAGTTTCAATTAGCTTTATAGCTTTCAATTAGTCGATAGCTTTAAAACTGAGAGACTAGTTTGCGTACAAACAGACAGACGGACAGTCTGAGCCTGATCAATAATATATATACTTTATAGGGTCGGAGATGTCTCCTTCACTGCGTTGCAGTGGACTTTTGGACAAAATTATAATTAGGGTTGCATGATATTTAAAAAATATCGTATCAATGATATTGACATTTTTGAAAAATATCAAAATAATTTTTTTAAATATCAAGAAAAATATGGATATATCGAGTATTTATGATATTGAAAAAATTAAATTTTTTTTTTTTTAGGATCAATCATTTAAAAATGTCTGTCTTTCTTTTATCCAATTTTTCGTATAAATTCCCTTTCTAATAATCCAAATGACGCACTTAAATCATCAAAACTAAACTAACAACACAAATAATTCATATTATTGCCAGATTTTATTTCTTAAAACAATGGAAATTTAATGTCGTTCTTATTTTAATTTATTTTGATCTGTAATTTTACGTTATATATTTTAATCTAGTTTTAATAGTTACTTAAGATCAAGTTTGTTATTTCCAATATTGTTTGGCCAGTGACTTTAAGGATGTAGTCTCATGTGTAAGGTTGAAAAAATCGATTTTTTTTTTTTCACATATATCGAAAGTACTGTTTATTAAGAATGTACTGTTAAAGTTTCAAATAATAATATCAAATAATGACAGAGATACAGCCCATAATCGAGAGCGCGCCTACACCGAAAAGTAAGAGTTTCTCGGTAGCGTCTAAACTTGAAACGCGTTTTTCTCGGAACGACATTTTTGTGTGCGGCGCAGGTGATTCACAAGATTCTATGGTACCGATCTGGCTGAAATTTGGATATGTTGTTCTAAAAAGTAACACCTCTGTACCGTACTAGAATCATTTATTTTTAATGATTAGTTTTTTTTTTATAATTAATTTAAGATAAATTTTTTTAATTTTTTCAATTTTTTTTTTTGTGACTTCGCCATTTTTTTGTTTATTGATGAAAATGTTTCATTCTAGTACGGGACAGAGCCATAAGCTTACAAAACAATAATCTATTCTAATTTTTTGTTTCGGATGACTCTAGCAGTCGAAATCACCTGCGCCAGGGACCTACCTTTTTTTTTTATATGCATACTTTGGCATGCTATAAAGTGTATTAAACTACACACGAATAAATTAAACAAAATATTTTCAAATAGTTTATGATGCTTATAATAACATATTAAAAAATTGAAACGATCGAATTATTTTTTAGTACAAAAAAAATTTTTTGAAATAAC
The DNA here is from genome assembly GCA_018153035.1 of Drosophila pseudoananassae pseudoananassae. Lineage (NCBI taxonomy): Eukaryota > Metazoa > Arthropoda > Insecta > Diptera > Drosophilidae > Drosophila > Drosophila pseudoananassae. The sequence continues at coordinate 3,063,460 of JAECXR010000034.1, forward strand.
CTCTAAAAAGTAGGCCGGCACATGAGACTACATCCTTAAAAGTACACGCTGTGTATTACGTACTGAGTTACGTTTCGATCAGTCATGCGGCTGCGTGAGTCACTCACTATACATTTAATTGCCGAAGCCATCCTTTCTGAGGATCAGTGATGACAATTTTTCCTTTTTCCGGACAGATCTGTCCTGTTTTTAACGCTTCATCCGGAAAAAATTGCAAACCATCCGCATACATGAAATCGGTCCTTCTATAGATTTTTCATCCGGAAATCTGTCTTTTTTTAAATCTAATATCAATTTTTAATATTAATTGTCTATTTTAAATGTATTTTCAATACATTCTGAGATTAAAAGCAAAATAATTTAGAAAATATTGAAATACTTTAAAATTTTGGTCAGAAGTGAAGAGGTATCGGGATTTTGCAGGCAAAAACCCATATGAGGACCTAGTGATGTTTGCTCTTACCCTGCTTTCATTGCCATGGTCAAATGCTGAAGTAGAGAAAGTTTTTAGCCAAGTAAACTCGGTGGAAACCAAAACTAGGAACTGTTTAGAGGTAGATACATTAAATGCCATTTTGGCCACGAATTCTTTCTTCAGATTCGAATTGGTCGCTATAAATTTTGCTGTCATAATTATAATAAACAAGAAAGGAAAGCTAACAGAAGTGAAAAGGTATCGGGATTTTGCAGGCAAAAACCCATATGCGGACCTAGTGATGTTTGCTCTTACCCTGCTTTCATTGCCATGGTCAAATGCTGAAGTAGAGAAAGTTTTTAGCCAAGTAAACTCGGTGAAAACCAAAACTAGGAACCGTTTAGAGGTAGATACATTAAATGCCATTTTGGCCATGAATTCTTTCTTCAGATTCGGATTGGTCGCTATAAATTTTGCTGTCATAATTATAATAAACAAGAAAGGAAAGCTAACTTCGGGCGGAGCCGAAGTTGATATACCCTTGCAGTAAATTGTGGAAAAAATTAAACACTGCAACTATTCAGTATACCTATGTTTGTATACTTTAAATTGAATATAAATAGCCTTTTTATCATTTTAAACAATACTATCCAAGTGATATAACATATTCATATGTTATACTGGGATACCGGGTAGTAGGTTATTAAAGATAAAAAAATTGTGTTCATTTTCATTGTTAAGTTTACAACCCTTTACTTTTTAAATAACACCCGAATTTTTATTACGAGAAAACTATGGGATTATCCCATGATGACCTATTCCAGGTAATGCCACCAATATGGTTCAATGGATCCTCATTCGTTGAATGAACACGTGCAAGGGTTTTCAATTGCGTAACAGGTAGTGCAGGTATGAACTTTAAAATATCAGGTATTACCTTTTTTCTGATTGGTTGAATCGAAATAATATTATCCCTCAACTTTGGGTTGTAAATATTCGTAACGCCTAAATTCATAAGACAACAGGTAGAGCAGGTATATAAAATGATCCAGACATTTTATTGCCTTCACAAAAAGGGTAAAACTGTGTAACCTTAAATATTTAAGGGTTTATACGTTATTTTTTTAATATTACCTAACTTGCCTATATATTGAAAAAACCACTAATCCATAGATCAGTCTAAAAAAAATTTAATCGAGTGACGACGTTACTCTGCCGGTTAAAATTCCGAAAATTTTAAGTGCATGAAAAGTATTTTTTTGCCAGTGTTAAAATTAAAGAGTGCAAGTTTGATTTTTTACCAGTGACAAAAAAGTGTGTGTTTAAAAAATATATGAAATAATTGTTGAAACATATATTTTGGTAAGTCTATTCCCTTAAAAGCGTCCCTTAATATAAGATTTATGAAGGAGGAATTTAATCCTTCGTAAATTTCCTATTTCCATTGTTTACATTTTCACAATTTAATTTGAATTTGTTTCAAACAGCACGAAAAAAATGCACCGTGTTTCACGCACATCCCAGGAGCAACGCCGCCAAGCTGCTTTAATCCGCAGCAGAGCCCGCTACCAACAAAATGCGGTGCAAATAAGAAACAGGAACTCGCAACACATAGCCAATGTACGCGCAAGCAACCTTGACTTACGGGAGGAAAGTCGGGCGCAGGATTCCGCAGCACTGGCTCAGAGGAGACGCAGCGAAAGGATTCGCACTGTAGAGCGCCTTCGTGATACTGAAGCACATGCTGATCGGCGACTGGATCAACAATTACGTATTCCAGAGAGGATTCGGGACATGGAAGCACGTGCGAACCGTCGGACTATTCCGGAGTACCGAAATCCGGAACGTGTTCGGGACGCCACAGCGCGGGCTATTCATCGAGAGGACTCCGAGGAGCGGCGACAAGAGCAGGTGCAAAATACTGCTGATCATGCGGCATGGAGGACTATTCCAGAGTACCGAAATCCGGAACGGGTTCGGGACGCCACAGCGCGTGCTATTCGTCGAGAGGACTCCGAGGAGCGGCGACAAGAGCAGGTGCAAAATACTGCTGATCATGCGACACGGAGGACTATTCCAGCAACAGCTCCACCACCCCCAAACGTCCAATCCAATGCCTCAAGCGAATGTTTACGTGACATAGTGCATTCACCCCAAATTATTATTTTACATTGTTTCAGCACTATGCCCATAGACGATTGTTTTTTTATGTTGCACATTGCCTCTTGATTATTTTGAATGTTCAATGGCAGCTTAAGTGCTGAAAGAGCGGTTTTGCCTCCATCTAATAAAGTTGCTGCAATGCCAGAAGATACAATGGCCAATGCGATGCTATTTTTTTAATCGTAACTCGGAAAACCAAAGTTGGTATTTCTACCAAATACCATTTCCGATCGTTCAGTTATATGGCAGCTATAAGATAAGTCGGCCGATCCTTATGAAATTTGGCATGTCGTATTATTTTGCTAAAAATATCTCTCATGTAAAATTTGACTCTCTCACTTTAAAACACCAAAGTTATACCATTTCCGATCAATCAGTTTTATGGCAGCTATAGGCTATAGTCGGCCGATCCCGGCCGTTCCGACTTATAGTCGCTAACGGCCTAATAGTTCGCACTGCGTGCAAAGGAAAAAAGGGTGTGTGCAAAGTTTCAATTAGCTTTATAGCTTTCAATTAGTCGATAGCTTTAAAACTGAGAGACTAGTTTGCGTAGAAACAGACAGACGGACAGTCTGAGCCTGATCAATAATATATATACTTTATAGGGTCGGAGATGTCTCCTTCACTGCGTTGCAGTGGACTTTTGGACAAAATTATAATTAGGGTTGCATGATATTTAAAAAATATCGTATCAATGATATTGACATTTTTGAAAAATATCAAAATAATTTTTTTAAATATCAAGAAAAATATGGATATATCGAGTATTTATGATATTGAAAAAAATTAAATTTTTTTTTTTTTTAGGATCAATCATTTAAAAATGTCTGTCTTTCTTTTATCCAATTTTTCGTATAAATTCCCTTTCTAATAATCCAAATGACGCACTTAAATCATCAAAACTAAACTAACAACACAAATAATTCATATTATTGCCAGATTTTATTTCTTAAAACAATGGAAATTTAATGTCGTTCTTATTTTAATTTATTTTGATCTGTAATTTTACGTTATATATTTTAATCTAGTTTTAATAGTTACTTAAGATCAAGTTTGTTATTTCCAATATTGTTTGGCCAGTGACTTTAAAAGTACACGCTGTGTATTACGTACTGAGTTACGTTTCGATCAGTCATGCGGCTGCGTGAGTCACTCACTATACATTTAATTGCCGAAGCCATCCTTTCTGAGGATCAGTGATGACAATTTTTCCTTTTTCCGGACAGATCTGTCCTGTTTTTAACGCTTCATCCGGAAAAAATTGCAAACCATCCGCATACATGAAATCGGTCCTTCTTTAGATTTTTCATCCGGAAATCTGTCTTTTTTAAATCTAATATCAATTTTTAATATTAATTGTCTATTTTAAATGTATTTTCAATACATTCTGAGATTAAAAGCAAAATAATTTAGAAAATATTGAAATACTTTAAAATTTTGGTCAGAAGTGAAGAGGTATCGGGATTTTGCAGGCAAAAACCCATATGAGGACCTAGTGATGTTTGCTCTTACCCTGCTTTCATTGCCATGGTCAAATGCTGAAGTAGAGAAAGTTTTTAGCCAAGTAAACTCGGTGGAAACCAAAACTAGGAACTGTTTAGAGGTAGATACATTAAATGCCATTTTGGCCACGAATTCTTTCTTCAGATTCGGATTGGTCGCTATAAATTTTGCTGTCATAATTATAATAAACAAGAAAGGAAAGCTAACAGAAGTGAAGAGGTATCGGGATTTTGCAGGCAAAAACCCATATGCGGACCTAGTGATGTTTGCTCTTACCCTGCTTTCATTGCCATGGTCAAATGCTGAAGTAGAGAAAGTTTTTAGCCAAGTAAACTCGGTGGAAACCAAAACTAGGAACTGTTTAGAGGTAGATACATTAAATGCCATTTTGGCCACGAATTCTTTCTTCAGATTCGGATTGGTCGCTATAAATTTTGCTGTCATAATTATAATAAACAAGAAAGGAAAGCTAACAGAAGTGAAGAGGTATCGGGATTTTGCAGGCAAAAACCCATATGCGGACCTAGTGATGTTTGCTCTTACCCTGCTTTCATTGCCATGGTCAAATGCTGAAGTAGAGAAAGTTTTTAGCCAAGTAAACTCGGTGAAAACCAAAACTAGGAACCGTTTAGAGGTAGATACATTAAATGCCATTTTGGCCATGAATTCTTTCTTCAGATTCGGATTGGTCGCTATAAATTTTGCTGTCATAATTATAATAAACAAGAAAGGAAAGCTAACTTCGGGCGGAGCCGAAGTTGATATACCCTTGCAGTAAATTGTGGAAAAAATTAAACACTGCAACTATTCAGTATACCTATGTTTGTATACTTTAAATTGAATATAGTTAGCCTTTTTATCATTTTAAACAATACTATCCAAGTGATATAACATATTCATATGTTATACTGGGATACCGGGTAGTAGGTTATTAAAGATCAAAAAATTGTGTTCATTTTCATTGTTAAGTTTACAACCCTTTACTTTTTAAATAACACCCGAATTTTTATTACGAGAAAACTATGGGATTATCCCATGATGACCTATTCCAGGTAATGCCACCAATATGGTTCAATGGATCCTCATTCGTTGAATGAACACGTGCAAGGGTTTTCAATTGCGTAACAGGTAGTGCAGGTATGAACTTTAAAATATCAGGTATTACCTTTTTTCTGATTAGTTGAATCGAAATAATATTATCCCTCAACTTTGGGTTGTAAATATTCGTAACGCCTAAATTCATAAGACAACAGGTAGAGCAGGTATATAAAATGATCCAGACATTTTATTGCCTTCACAAAAAGGGTAAAACTGTGTAACCTTAAATATTTAAGGGTTTATACGTTATTTTTTTAATATTACCTAACTTGCCTATATATTGAAAAAACCACTAATCCATAGATCAGTCTAAAAAAAAATTTAATCGAGTGACGACGTTACTCTGCCGGTTAAAATTCCGAAAATTTTAAGTGCGTGAAAAGTATTTTTTTGCCAGTGTTAAAATTAAAGAGTGCAAGTTTGATTTTTTACCAGTGACAAAAAAGTGTGTGTTTAAAAAATATATGAAATAATTGTTGAAACATATATTTTGGTAAGTCTATTCCCTTAAAAGCGTCCCTTAATATAAGATTTAAGAAGGAGGAATTTAATCCTTCGTAAATTTCCTATTTCAATTGTTTACATTTTCACAATTTAATTTGAATTTGTTTCAAACAGCACGAAAAAAATGCACCGTGTTTCACGCACATCCCAGGAGCAACGCCGCCAAGCTGCTTTAATCCGCAGCAGAGCCCGCTACCAACAAAATGCGGTGCAAATAAGAAACAGGAACTCGCAACACATAGCCAATGTACGCGCAAGCAACCTTGACTTACGGGAGGAAAGTCGGGCGCAGGATTCCGCAGCACTGGCTCAGAGGAGACGCAGCGAAAGGATTCGCACTGTAGAGCGCCTTCGTGATACTGAAGCACATGCTGATCGGCGACTGGATCAACAATTACGTATTCCAGAGAGGATTCGGGACATGGAAGCACGTGCGAACCGTCGGACTATTCCGGAGTACCGAAATCCGGAACGTGTTCGGGACGCCACAGCGCGGGCTATTCATCGAGAGGACTCCGAGGAGCGGCGACAAGAGCAGGTGCAAAATACTGCTGATCATGCGACACGGAGGACTATTCCAGCAACAGCTCCACCACCCCCAAATGTCCAATCCAATACCTCAAGCGAATGTTTACGTGACATAGTGCATTCACCCCAAATTATTATTTTTCATTGTTTCAGCACTATGCCCATAGACGATTGTTTTTTTATGTTGCACATTGCCTCTTGATTATTTTGAATGTTCAATGGCAGCTTAAGTGCTGAAAGAGCGGTTTTGCCTCCATCTAATAAAGTTGCTGCAATGCCAGAAGATACAATGGCCAATGCGATGCTATTTTTTTAATCGTAACTCGGAAAACCAAAGTTGGTATTTCTACCAAATACCATTTCCGATCGTTCAGTTATATGGCAGCTATAAGATATAGTCGGCCGATCCTTATGAAATTTGGCATGTCGTATTATTTTGCTAAAAATAGCTCTCATGTAAAATTTGACTCTCACACTTTAAAACACCAAAGTTATACCATTTCCGATCAATCTGTTTTATGGCAGCTATAGGCTATAGTCGGCCGATCCCGGCCGTTCCGACTTATAGTCGCTAACGGCCTAATAGTTCGCACTGCGTGCAAAGGAAAAAAGGGTGTGTGCAAAGTTTCAATTAGCTTTATAGCTTTCAATTAGTCGATAGCTTTAAAACTGAGAGACTAGTTTGCGTAGAAACAGACAGACGGACAGTCTGAGCCTGATCAATAATATATATACTTTATAGGGTCGGAGATGTCTCCTTCACTGCGTTGCAGTGGACTTTTGGACAAAATTATAATTAGGGTTGCATGATATTTAAAAAATATCGTATCAATTATATTGACATTTTTGAAAAATATCAAAATAATTTTTTTAAATATCAAGAAAAATATCGATATATCGAGTATTTATGATATTGAAAAAAATAAAATTTTTTTTTTTTAGGAGCTTTTTTTTTTTTTTTTTTTTTTTAATGTTGAAATTTTATTCTTAAGATTAGCGCACTACTACCAAATTGACAGCTTAATCGAATCGTTTTCCTTTTTAGGAGCAATCATTTAAAAATGTCTGTCTTTCTTTTATCCAATTTTTCGTATAAATTCCCTTTCTAATAATCCAAATGACGCACTTAAATCATCAATACTAAACTAACAACACAAATAATTCATATTATTGCCAGATTTTATTACTTAAAACAATGGAAATTTAATGTCGTTCTTATTTTAATTTATTTTGATCTGTAATTTTACGTCATATATTTTAATCTAGTTTTAATAGTTACTTAAGATCAAGTTTGTTATTTCCAATATTGTTTGGCCAGTGACTTTAAAAATACACGCTGTGTATTACGTACTGAGTTACGTTTCGATCAGTCATGCGGCTGCGTGAGTCACTCACTATACATTTAATTGCCGAAGCCATCCTTTCTGAGGATCAGTGATGACAATTTTTCCTTTTTCCGGACAGATCTGTCCTGTTTTTAACGCTTCATCCGGAAAAAATTGCAAACCATCCGCATACATGAAATCGGTCCTTCTTTAGATTTTTCATCCGGAAATCTGTCTTTTTTAAATCTAATATCAATTTTTAATATTAATTGTCTATTTTAAATGTATTTTCAATACATTCTGAGATTAAAAGCAAAATAATTTAGAAAATATTGAAATACTTTAAAATTTTGGTCAGAAGTGAAGAGGTATCGGGATTTTGCAGGCAAAAACCCATATGAGGACCTAGTGATGTTTGCTCTTACCCTGCTTTCATTGCCATGGTCAAATGCTGAAGTAGAGAAAGTTTTTAGCCAAGTAAACTCGGTGAAAACCAAAACTAGGAACCGTTTAGAGGTAGATACATTAAATGCCATTTTGGCCATGAATTCTTTCTTCAGATTCGGATTGGTCGCTATAAATTTTGCTGTCATAATTATAATAAACAAGAAAAGAAAGCTAACTTCGGGCGGAGCCGAAGTTGATATACCCTTGCAGTAAATTGTGGAAAAAAATTAAACACTGCAACTATTCAGTATACCTATGTTTGTATACTTTAAATTGAATATAGTTAGCCTTTTTATCATTTTAAACAATACTATCCAAGTGATTTAACATATTCATATGTTATACTGGGATACCGGGTAGTAGGTTATTAAAGATAAAAAAATTGAGTTCATTTTCATTGTTAAGTTTACAACCCTTTACTTTTTAAATAACACCCGAATTTTTATTACGAGAAAACTATGGGATTATCCCATGATGACCTATTCCAGGTAATGCCACCAATATGGTTCAATGGATCCTCATTCGTTGAATGAACACGTGCAAGGGTTTTCAATTGCGTAGTGCAGGTATGAACTTTAAAATATCAGGTATTACCTTTTTTCTGATTGGTTGAATCGAAATAATATTATCCCTCAAATTTGGGTTGTATATATTCGTAACGCCTAAATTCATAAGACAACAGGTAGAGCAGGTATATAAAATGATCCTGACATTTTATTGCCTTGACAAAAAGGGTAAAACTGTGTAACCTTAAATATTTAAGGGTTTATACGTTATTTTTTTAATATTACCTAACTTGCCTATATATTGAAAAAACCACTAATCCATAGATCAGTCTAAAAAAATTTAATCGAGTGACGACGTTACTCTGCCGGTTAAAATTCCCGGGAAAATTTAAAGTGCGTGAAAAGTATTTTTTTGCCAGTGTTAAAATTAAAGAGTGCAAGTTTGATTTTTTACCAGTGACAAAAAAGTGTGTGTTTAAAAAATATATGAAATAATTGTTGAAACATATATTTTGGTAAGTCTATTCCCTTAAAAGCGTCCCTTAATATAAGATTTATGAAGGAGGAATTTAATCCTTCGTAAATTTCCTATTTCCATTGTTTACATTTTCACAATTTAATTTGAATTTGTTTCAAACAGCACGAAAAAAATGCACCGTGTTTCACGCACATCCCAGGAGCAACGCCGCCAAGCTGCTTTAATCCGCAGCAGAGCCCGCTACCAACAAAATGCGGTGCAAATAAGAAACAGGAACTCGCAACACATAGCCAATGTACGCGCAAGCAACCTTGACTTACGGGAGGAAAGTCGGGCGCAGGATTCCGCAGCACTGGCTCAGAGGAGACGCAGCGAAAGGATTCGCACTGTAGAGCGCCTTCGTGATACTGAAGCACATGCTGATCGGCGACTGGATCAACAATTACGTATTCCAGAGAGGATTCGGGACATGGAAGCACGTGCGAACCGTCGGACTATTCCGGAGTACCGAAATCCGGAACGTGTTCGGGACGCCACAGCGCGGGCTATTCATCGAGAGGACTCCGAGGAGCGGCGACAAGAGCAGGTGCAAAATACTGCTGATCATGCGGCATGGAGGACTATTCCAGAGTACCGAAATCCGGAACGGGTTCGGGACGCCACAGCGCGTGCTATTCGTCGAGAGGACTCCGAGGAGCGGCGACAAGAGCAGGTGCAAAATACTGCTGATCATGCGACACGGAGGACTATTCCAGCAACAGCTCCACCACCCCCAAATGTCCAATCCAATACCTCAAGCGAATGTTTACGTGACATAGTGCATTCACCCCAAATTATTATTTTACATTGTTTCAGCACTATGCCCATAGACGATTGTTTTTTTATGTTGCACATTGCCTCTTGATTATTTTGAATGTTCAATGGCAGCTTAAGTGCTGAAAGAGCGGTTTTGCCTCCATCTAATAAAGTTGCTGCAATGCCAGAAGATACAATGGCCAATGCGATGCTATTTTTTTAATCGTAACTCGGAAAACCAAAGTTGGTATTTCTACCAAATACCATTTCCGATCGTTCAGTTATATGGCAGCTATAAGATATAGTTGGCCGATCCTTATGAAATTTGGCATGTCGTATTATTTTGCTAAAAATAGCTCTCATGTAAAATTTGACTCTCTCACTTTAAAACACCAAAGTTATACCATTTCCGATCAATCTGTTTTATGGCAGCTATAGGCTATAGTCGGCCGATCCCGGCCGTTCCGACTTATAGTCGCTAACGGCCTAATAGTTCGCACTGCGTGCAAAGGAAAAAAGGGTGTGTGCAAAGTTTCAATTAGCTTTATAGCTTTCAATTAGTCGATAGCTTTAAAACTGAGAGACTAGTTTGCGTAGAAACAGACAGACGGACAGTCTGAGCCTGATCAATAATATATATACTTTATAGGGTCGGAGATGTCTCCTTCACTGCGTTGCAGTGGACTTTTGGACAAAATTATAATTAGGGTTGCATGATATTTAAAAAATATCGTATCAATTATATTGACATTTTTGAAAAATATCAAAATAATTTTTTTAAATATCAAGAAAAATATCGATATATCGAGTATTTATGATATTGAAAAAAATTAAATTTTTTTTTTTTAGGAGCAATCATTTAAAAATGTCTGTCTTTCTTTTATCCAATTTTTCGTATAAATTCCCTTTCTAATAATCCAAATGACGCACTTAAATCATCAAAACTAAACTAACAACACAAATAATTCATATTATTGCCAGATTTTATTACTTAAAACAATGGAAATTTAATGTCGTTCTTATTTTAATTTATTTTGATCTGTAATTTTACGTTATATATTTTAATCTAGTTTTAATAGTTACTTAAGATCAAGTTTGTTATTTCCAATATTGTTTGGCCAGTGACTTTAAAAATACACGCTGTGTATTACGTACTGAGTTACGTTTCGATCAGTCATGCGGCTGCGTGAGTCACTCACTATACATTTAATTGCCGAAGCCATCCTTTCTGAGGATCAGTGATGACAATTTTTCCTTTTTCCGGACAGATCTGTCCTGTTTTTAACGCTTCATCCGGAAAAAATTGCAAACCATCCGCATACATGAAATCGGTCCTTCTTTAGATTTTTCATCCGGAAATCTGTCTTTTTTTAAATCTAATATCAATTTTTAATATTAATTGTCTATTTTAAATATATTTTCAATACATTCTGAGATTAAAAGCAAAATAATTTAGAAAATATTGAAATACTTTAAAATTTTGGTCAGAAGTGAAGAGGTATCGGGATTTTGCAGGCAAAAACCCATATGAGGACCTAGTGATGTTTGCTCTTACCCTGCTTTCATTGCCATGGTCAAATGCTGAAGTAGAGAAAGTTTTTAGCCAAGTAAACTCGGTGAAAACCAAAACTAGGAACCGTTTAGAGGTAGATACATTAAATGCCATTTTGGCCATGAATTCTTTCTTCAGATTCGAATTGGTCGCTATAAATTTTGCTGTCATAATTATAATAAACAAGAAAAAAAGCTAACTTCGGGCGGAGCCGAAGTTGATATACCCTTGCAGTAAATTGTGGAAAAAATTAAACACTGCAACTATTCAGTATACCTATGTTTGTATACTTTAAATTGAATATAGGTAGCCTTTTTATCATTTTAAACAATACTATCCAAGTGATTTAACATATTCATATGTTATTCTGGGATACCGGGTAGTAGGTTATTAAAGATCAAAAAATTTGTTCATTTTCATTGTTAAGTTTACAACCCTTTACTTTTTAAATAACACCCGAATTTTTATTACGAGAAAACTATGGGATTATCCCATGATGACCTATTCCAGGTAATGCCACCAATATGGTTCAATGGATCCTCATTCGTTGAATGAACACGTGCAAGGGTTTTCAATTGCGTAACAGGTAGTGCAGGTATGAACTTTAAAATATCAGGTATTACCTTTTTTCTGATTGGTTGAATCGAAATAATATTATCCCTCAAATTTGGGTTGTAAATATTCGTAACGCCTAAAGTCATAAGACAACAGGTAGAGCAGGTATATAAAATGATCCTGACATTTTATTGCCTTGACAAAAAGGGTAAAACTGTGTAACCTTAAATATTTAAGGGTTTATACGTTATTTTTTTAATATTACCTAACTTGCCTATATATTGAAAAAACCACTAATCCATAGATCAGTCTAAAAAAAATTTAATCGAGTGACGACGTTACTCTGCCGGTTAAAATTCCGAAAATTTAAAGTGCGTGAAAAGTATTTTTTTTGCCAGTGTTAAAATTAAAGAGTGCAAGTTTGATTTTTTACCAGTGACAAAAAAGTGTGTGTTTAAAAAATATATGAAATAATTGTTGAAACATATATTTTGGTAAGTCTATTCCCTTAAAAGCGTCCCTTAATATAAGATTTAAGAAGGAGGAATTTAATCCTTCGTAAATTTCCTATTTCAATTGTTTACATTTTCACAATTTAATTTGAATTTGTTTCAAACAGCACGAAAAAAATGCACCGTGTTTCACGCACATCCCAGGAGCAACGCCGCCAAGCTGCTTTAATCCGCAGCAGAGCCCGCTACCAACAAAATGCGGTGCAAATAAGAAACAGGAACTCGCAACACATAGCCAATGTACGCGCAAGCAACCTTGACTTACGGGAGGAAAGTCGGGCGCAGGATTCCGCAGCACTGGCTCAGAGGAGACGCAGCGAAAGGATTCGCACTGTAGAGCGCCTTCGTGATACTGAAGCACATGCTGATCGGCGACTGGATCAACAATTACGTATTCCAGAGAGGATTCGGGACATGGAAGCACGTGCGAACCGTCGGACTATTCCGGAGTACCGAAATCCGGAACGTGTTCGGGACGCCACAGCGCGGGCTATTCATCGAGAGGACTCCGAGGAGCGGCGACAAGAGCAGGTGCAAAATACTGCTGATCATGCGACACGGAGGACTATTCCAGCAACAGCTCCACCACCCCCAAATGTCCAATCCAATACCTCAAGCGAATGTTTACGTGACATAGTGCATTCACCCCAAATTATTATTTTACATTGTTTCAGCACTATGCCCATAGACGATTGTTTTTTTATGTTGCACATTGCCTCTTGATTATTTTGAATGTTCAATGGCAGCTTAAGTGCTGAAAGAGCGGTTTTGCCTCCATCTAATAAAGTTGCTGCAATGCCAGAAGATACAATGGCCAATGCGATGCTATTTTTTTAATCGTAACTCGGAAAACCAAAGTTGGTATTTCTACCAAATACCATTTCCGATCGTTCAGTTATATGGCAGCTATAAGATATAGTTGGCCGATCCTTATGAAATTTGGCATGTCGTATTATTTTGCTAAAAATAGCTCTCATGTAAAATTTGACTCTCTCACTTTAAAACACCAAAGTTATACCATTTCCGATCAATCTGTTTTATGGCAGCTATAGGCTATAGTCGGCCGATCCCGGCCGTTCCGACTTATAGTCGCTAACGGCCTAATAGTTCGCACTGCGTGCAAAGGAAAAAAGGGTGTGTGCAAAGTTTCAATTAGCTTTATAGCTTTCAATTAGTCGATAGCTTTAAAACTGAGAGACTAGTTTGCGTAGAAACAGACAGACGGACAGTCTGAGCCTGATCAATAATATATATACTTTATAGGGTCGGAGATGTCTCCTTCACTGCGTTGCAGTGGACTTTTGGACAAAATTATAATTAGGGTTGCATGATATTTAAAAAATATCGTATCAATTATATTGACATTTTTGAAAAATATCAAAATAATTTTTTTAAATATCAAGAAAAATATCGATATATCGAGTATTTATGATATTGAAAAAAATTAAATTTTTTTTTTTTAGGAGCAATCATTTAAAAATGTCTGTCTTTCTTTTATCCAATTTTTCGTATAAATTCCCTTTCTAATAATCCAAATGACGCACTTAAATCATCAAAACTAAACTAACAACACAAATAATTCATATTATTGCCAGATTTTATTACTTAAAACAATGGAAATTTAATGTCGTTCTTATTTTAATTTATTTTGATCTGTAATTTTACGTTATATATTTTAATCTAGTTTTAATAGTTACTTAAGATCAAGTTTGTTATTTCCAATATTGTTTGGCCAGTGACTTTAAAAATACACGCTGTGTATTACGTACTGAGTTACGTTTCGATCAGTCATGCGGCTGCGTGAGTCACTCACTATACATTTAATTGCCGAAGCCATCCTTTCTGAGGATCAGTGATGACAATTTTTCCTTTTTCCGGACAGATCTGTCCTGTTTTTAACGCTTCATCCGGAAAAAATTGCAAACCATCCGCATACATGAAATCGGTCCTTCTTTAGATTTTTCATCCGGAAATCTGTCTTTTTTTAAATCTAATATCAATTTTTAATATTAATTGTCTATTTTAAATATATTTTCAATACATTCTGAGATTAAAAGCAAAATAATTTAGAAAATATTGAAATACTTTAAAATTTTGGTCAGAAGTGAAGAGGTATCGGGATTTTGCAGGCAAAAACCCATATGAGGACCTAGTGATGTTTGCTCTTACCCTGCTTTCATTGCCATGGTCAAATGCTGAAGTAGAGAAAGTTTTTAGCCAAGTAAACTCGGTGAAAACCAAAACTAGGAACCGTTTAGAGGTAGATACATTAAATGCCATTTTGGCCATGAATTCTTTCTTCAGATTCGAATTGGTCGCTATAAATTTTGCTGTCATAATTATAATAAACAAGAAAAAAAGCTAACTTCGGGCGGAGCCGAAGTTGATATACCCTTGCAGTAAATTGTGGAAAAAATTAAACACTGCAACTATTCAGTATACCTATGTTTGTATACTTTAAATTGAATATAGGTAGCCTTTTTATCATTTTAAACAATACTATCCAAGTGATTTAACATATTCATATGTTATTCTGGGATACCGGGTAGTAGGTTATTAAAGATCAAAAAATTTGTTCATTTTCATTGTTAAGTTTACAACCCTTTACTTTTTAAATAACACCCGAATTTTTATTACGAGAAAACTATGGGATTATCCCATGATGACCTATTCCAGGTAATGCCACCAATATGGTTCAATGGATCCTCATTCGTTGAATGAACACGTGCAAGGGTTTTCAATTGCGTAACAGGTAGTGCAGGTATGAACTTTAAAATATCAGGTATTACCTTTTTTCTGATTGGTTGAATCGAAATAATATTATCCCTCAAATTTGGGTTGTAAATATTCGTAACGCCTAAAGTCATAAGACAACAGGTAGAGCAGGTATATAAAATGATCCTGACATTTTATTGCCTTGACAAAAAGGGTAAAACTGTGTAACCTTAAATATTTAAGGGTTTATACGTTATTTTTTTAATATTACCTAACTTGCCTATATATTGAAAAAACCACTAATCCATAGATCAGTCTAAAAAAAATTTAATCGAGTGACGACGTTACTCTGCCGGTTAAAATTCCGAAAATTTAAAGTGCGTGAAAAGTATTTTTTTTGCCAGTGTTAAAATTAAAGAGTGCAAGTTTGATTTTTTACCAGTGACAAAAAAGTGTGTGTTTAAAAAATATATGAAATAATTGTTGAAACATATATTTTGGTAAGTCTATTCCCTTAAAAGCGTCCCTTAATATAAGATTTAAGAAGGAGGAATTTAATCCTTCGTAAATTTCCTATTTCAATTGTTTACATTTTCACAATTTAATTTGAATTTGTTTCAAACAGCACGAAAAAAATGCACCGTGTTTCACGCACATCCCAGGAGCAACGCCGCCAAGCTGCTTTAATCCGCAGCAGAGCCCGCTACCAACAAAATGCGGTGCAAATAAGAAACAGGAACTCGCAACACATAGCCAATGTACGCGCAAGCAACCTTGACTTACGGGAGGAAAGTCGGGCGCAGGATTCCGCAGCACTGGCTCAGAGGAGACGCAGCGAAAGGATTCGCACTGTAGAGCGCCTTCGTGATACTGAAGCACATGCTGATCGGCGACTGGATCAACAATTACGTATTCCAGAGAGGATTCGGGACATGGAAGCACGTGCGAACCGTCGGACTATTCCGGAGTACCGAAATCCGGAACGTGTTCGGGACGCCACAGCGCGGGCTATTCATCGAGAGGACTCCGAGGAGCGGCGACAAGAGCAGGTGCAAAATACTGCTGATCATGCGGCATGGAGGACTATTCCAGAGTACCGAAATCCGGAACGGGTTCGGGACGCCACAGCGCGTGCTATTCGTCGAGAGGACTCCGAGGAGCGGCGACAAGAGCAGGTGCAAAATACTGCTGATCATGCGACACGGAGGACTATTCCAGCAACAGCTCCACCACCCCCAAACGTCCAATCCAATACCTCAAGCGAATGTTTACGTGACATAGTGCATTCACCCCAAATTATTATTTTTCATTGTTTCAGCACTATGCCCATAGACGATTGTTTTTTTATGTTGCACATTGCCTCTTGATTATTTTGAATGTTCAATGGCAGCTTAAGTGCTGAAAGAGCGGTTTTGCCTCCATCTAATAAAGTTGCTGCAATGCCAGAAGATACAATGGCCAATGCGATGCTATTTTTTTAATCGTAACTCGGAAAACCAAAGTTGGTATTTCTACCAAATACCATTTCCGATCGTTCAGTTATATGGCAGCTATAAGATAAGTCGGCCGATCCTTATGAAATTTGGCATGTCGTATTATTTTGCTAAAAATAGCTCTCATGTAAAATTTGACTCTCTCACTTTAAAACACCAAAGTTATACCATTTCCGATCAATCAGTTTTATGGCAGCTATAGGCTATAGTCGGCCGATCCCGGCCGTTCCGACTTATAGTCGCTAACGGCCTAATAGTTCGCACTGCGTGCAAAGGAAAAAAGGGTGTGTGCAAAGTTTCAATTAGCTTTATAGCTTTCAATTAGTCGATAGCTTTAAAACTGAGAGACTAGTTTGCGTAGAAACAGACAGACGGACAGTCTGAGCCTGATCAATAATATATATACTTTATAGGGTCGGAGATGTCTCCTTCACTGCGTTGCAGTGGACTTTTGGACAAAATTATAATTAGGGTTGCATGATATTTAAAAAATATCGTATCAATGATATTGACATTTTTGAAAAATATCAAAATAATTTTTTTAAATATCAAGAAAAATATGGATATATCGAGTATTTATGATATTGAAAAAAATTAAATTTTTTTTTTTTAGGATCAATCATTTAAAAATGTCTGTCTTTCTTTTATCCAATTTTTCGTATAAATTCCCTTTCTAATAATCCAAATGACGCACTTAAATCATCAAAACTAAACTAACAACACAAATAATTCATATTATTGCCAGATTTTATTTCTTAAAACAATGGAAATTTAATGTCGTTCTTATTTTAATTTATTTTGATCTGTAATTTTACGTTATATATTTTAATCTAGTTTTAATAGTTACTTAAGATCAAGTTTGTTATTTCCAATATTGTTTGGCCAGTGACTTTAAAAGTACACGCTGTGTATTACGTACTGAGTTACGTTTCGATCAGTCATGCGGCTGCGTGAGTCACTCACTATACATTTAATTGCCGAAGCCATCCTTTCTGAGGATCAGTGATGACAATTTTTCCTTTTTCCGGACAGATCTGTCCTGTTTTTAACGCTTCATCCGGAAAAAATTGCAAACCATCCGCATACATGAAATCGGTCCTTCTTTAGATTTTTCATCCGGAAATCTGTCTTTTTTTAAATCTAATATCAATTTTTAATATTAATTGTCTATTTTAAATGTATTTTCAATACATTCTGAGATTAAAAGCAAAATAATTTAGAAAATATTGAAATACTTTAAAATTTTGGTCAGAAGTGAAGAGGTATCGGGATTTTGCAGGCAAAAACCCATATGAGGACCTAGTGATGTTTGCTCTTACCCTGCTTTCATTGCCATGGTCAAATGCTGAAGTAGAGAAAGTTTTTAGCCAAGTAAACTCGGTGAAAACCAAAACTAGGAACCGTTTAGAGGTAGATACATTAAATGCCATTTTGGCCATGAATTCTTTCTTCAGATTCGGATTGGTCGCTATAAATTTTGCTGTCATAATTATAATAAACAAGAAAGGAAAGCTAACTTCGGGCGGAGCCGAAGTTGATATACCCTTGCAGTAAATTGTGGAAAAAATTAAACACTGCAACTATTCAGTATACCTATGTTTGTATACTTTAAATTGAATATAGTTAGCCTTTTTATCATTTTAAACAATACTATCCAAGTGATATAACATATTCATATGTTATACTGGGATACCGGGTAGTAGGTTATTAAAGATCAAAAAATTGTGTTCATTTTCATTGTTAAGTTTACAACCCTTTACTTTTTAAATAACACCCGAATTTTTATTACGAGAAAACTATGGGATTATCCCATGATGACCTATTCCAGGTAATGCCACCAATATGGTTCAATGGATCCTCATTCGTTGAATGAACACGTGCAAGGGTTTTCAATTGCGTAACAGGTAGTGCAGGTATGAACTTTAAAATATCAGGTATTACCTTTTTTCTGATTGGTTGAATCGAAATAATATTATCCCTCAAATTTGGGTTGTAAATATTCGTAACGCCTAAATTCATAAGACAACAGGTAGCGCAGGTATATAAAATGATCCTGACATTTTATTGCCTTGACAAAAAGGGTAAAATTGTGTAACCTTAAATATTTAAGGGTTTATACGTTATTTTTTTAATATTACCTAACTTGCCTATATATTGAAAAAACCACTAATCCATAGATCAGTCTAAAAAAATTTAATCGAGTGACGACGTTACTCTGCCGGTTAAAATTCCCGGGAAAATTTAAAGTGCGTGAAAAGTATTTTTTTGCCAGTGTTAAAATTAAAGAGTGCAAGTTTGATTTTTTACCAGTGACAAAAAAGTGTGTGTTTAAAAAATATATGAAATAATTGTTGAAACATATATTTTGGTAAGTCTATTCCCTTAAAAGCGTCCCTTAATATAAGATTTATGAAGGAGGAATTTAATCCTTCGTAAATTTCCTATTTCCATTGTTTACATTTTCACAATTTAATTTGAATTTGTTTCAAACAGCACGAAAAAAATGCACCGTGTTTCAGGCACATCCCAGGAGCAACGCCGCCAAGCTGCTTTAATCCGCAGCAGAGCCCGCTACCAACAAAATGCGGTGCAAATAAGAAACAGGAACTCGCAACACATAGCCAATGTACGCGCAAGCAACCTTGACTTACGGGAGGAAAGTCGGGCGCAGGATTTCGCAGCACTGGCTCAGAGGAGACGCAGCGAAAGGATTCGCACTGTAGAGCGCCTTCGTGATACTGAAGCACATGCTGATCGGCGACTGGATCAACAATTACGTATTCCAGAGAGGATTCGGGACATGGAAGCACGTGCGAACCGTCGGACTATTCCGGAGTACCGAAATCCGGAACGTGTTCGGGACGCCACAGCGCAGGCTATTCATCGAGAGGACTCCGAGGAGCGGCGACAAGAGCAGGTGCAAAATACTGCTGATCATGCGGCATGGAGGACTATTCCAGAGTACCGAAATCCGGAACGGGTTCGGGACGCCACAGCGCGTGCTATTCGTCGAGAGGACTCCCAGGAGCGGCGACAAGAGCAGGTGCAAAATACTGCTGATCATGCGACACGGAGGACTATTCCAGCAACAGCTCCACCACCCCCAAATGTCCAATCCAATACCTCAAGCGAATGTTTACGTGACATAGTGCATTCACCCCAAATTATTATTTTTCATTGTTTCAGCACTATGCCCATAGACGATTGTTTTTTTATGTTGCACATTGCCTCTTGATTATTTTGAATGTTCAATGGCAGCTTAAGTGCTGAAAGAGCGGTTTTGCCTCCATCTAATAAAGTTGCTGCAATGCCAGAAGATACAATGGCCAATGCGATGCTATTTTTTTAATCGTAACTCGGAAAACCAAAGTTGGTATTTCTACCAAATACCATTTCCGATCGTTCAGTTATATGGCAGCTATAAGATATAGTTGGCCGATCCTTATGAAATTTGGCATGTCGTATTATTTTGCTAAAAATAGCTCTCATGTAAAATTTGACTCTCTCACTTTAAAACACCAAAGTTATACCATTTCCGATCAATCTGTTTTATGGCAGCTATAGGCTATAGTCGGCCGATCCCGGCCGTTCCGACTTATAGTCGCTAACGGCCTAATAGTTCGCACTGCGTGCAAAGGAAAAAAGGGTGTGTGCAAAGTTTCAATTAGCTTTATAGCTTTCAATTAGTCGATAGCTTTAAAACTGAGAGACTAGTTTGCGTAGAAACAGACAGACGGACAGTCTGAGCCTCATCAATAATATATATACTTTATAGGGTCGGAGATGTCTCCTTCACTGCGTTGCAGTGGACTTTTGGACAAAATTATAATTAGGGTTGCATGATATTTAAAAAATATCGTATCAATTATATTGACATTTTTGAAAAATATCAAAATAATTTTTTTAAATATCAAGAAAAATATCGATATATCGAGTATTTATGATATTGAAAAAAATAAAATTTTTTTTTTTTTAGGAGCAATCATTTAAAAATGTCTGTCTTTCTTTTATCCAATTTTTCGTATAAATTCCCTTTCTAATAATCCAAATGACGCACTTAAATCATCAAAACTAAACTAACAACACAAATAATTCATATTATTGCCAGATTTTATTACTTAAAACAATGGAAATTTAATGTCGTTCTTATTTTAATTTATTTTGATCTGTAATTTTACGTTATATATTTTAATCTAGTTTTAATAGTTACTTAAGATCAAGTTTGTTATTTCCAATATTGTTTGGCCAGTGACTTTAAAAATACACGCTGTGTATTACGTACTGAGTTACGTTTCGATCAGTCATGCGGCTGCGTGAGTCACTCACTATACATTTAATTGCCGAAGCCATCCTTTCTGAGGATCAGTGATGACAATTTTTCCTTTTTCCGGACAGATCTGTCCTGTTTTTAACGCTTCATCCGGAAAAAATTGCAAACCATCCGCATACATGAAATCGGTCCTTCTTTAGATTTTTCATCCGGAAATCTGTCTTTTTTTAAATCTAATATCAATTTTTAATATTAATTGTCTATTTTAAATGTATTTTCAATACATTCTGAGATTAAAAGCAAAATAATTTAGAAAATATTGAAATACTTTAAAATTTTGGTCAGAAGTGAAGAGGTATCGGGATTTTGCAGGCAAAAACCCATATGAGGACCTAGTGATGTTTGCTCTTACCCTGCTTTCATTGCCATGGTCAAATGCTGAAGTAGAGAAAGTTTTTAGCCAAGTAAACTCGGTGAAAACCAAAACTAGGAACCGTTTAGAGGTAGATACATTAAATGCCATTTTGGCCATGAATTCTTTCTTCAGATTCGGATTGGTCGCTATAAATTTTGCTGTCATAATTATAATAAACAAGAAAGGAAAGCTAACTTCGGGCGGAGCCGAAGTTGATATACCCTTGCAGTAAATTGTGGAAAAAATTAAACACTGCAACTATTCAGTATACCTATGTTTGTATACTTTAAATTGAATATAGTTAGCCTTTTTATCATTTTAAACAATACTATCCAAGTGATATAACATATTCATATGTTATACTGGGATACCGGGTAGTAGGTTATTAAAGATCAAAAAATTGTGTTCATTTTCATTGTTAAGTTTACAACCCTTTACTTTTTAAATAACACCCGAATTTTTATTACGAGAAAACTATGGGATTATCCCATGATGACCTATTCCAGGTAATGCCACCAATATGGTTCAATGGATCCTCATTCGTTGAATGAACACGTGCAAGGGTTTTCAATTGCGTAACAGGTAGTGCAGGTATGAACTTTAAAATATCAGGTATTACCTTTTTTCTGATTGGTTGAATCGAAATAATATTATCCCTCAAATTTGGGTTGTAAATATTCGTAACGCCTAAATTCATAAGACAACAGGTAGAGCAGGTATATAAAATGATCCTGACATTTTATTGCCTTGACAAAAAGGGTAAAACTGTGTAACCTTAAATATTTAAGGGTTTATACGTTATTTTTTTAATATTACCTAACTTGCCTATATATTGAAAAAACCACTAATCCATAGATCAGTCTAAAAAAATTTAATCGAGTGACGACGTTACTCTGCCGGTTAAAATTCCCGGGAAAATTTAAAGTGCGTGAAAAGTATTTTTTTGCCAGTGTTAAAATTAAAGAGTGCAAGTTTGATTTTTTACCAGTGACAAAAAAGTGTGTGTTTAAAAAATATATGAAATAATTGTTGAAACATATATTTTGGTAAGTCTATTCCCTTAAAAGCGTCCCTTAATATAAGATTTATGAAGGAGGAATTTAATCCTTCGTAAATTTCCTATTTCCATTGTTTACATTTTCACAATTTAATTTGAATTTGTTTCAAACAGCACGAAAAAAATGCACCGTGTTTCAGGCACATCCCAGGAGCAACGCCGCCAAGCTGCTTTAATCCGCAGCAGAGCCCGCTACCAACAAAATGCGGTGCAAATAAGAAACAGGAACTCGCAACACATAGCCAATGTACGCGCAAGCAACCTTGACTTACGGGAGGAAAGTCGGGCGCAGGATTCCGCAGCACTGGCTCAGAGGAGACGCAGCGAAAGGATTCGCACTGTAGAGCGCCTTCGTGATACTGAAGCACATGCTGATCGGCGACTGGATCAACAATTACGTATTCCAGAGAGGATTCGGGACATGGAAGCACGTGCGAACCGTCGGACTATTCCGGAGTACCGAAATCCGGAACGTGTTCGGGACGCCACAGCGCAGGCTATTCATCGAGAGGACTCCGAGGAGCGGCGACAAGAGCAGGTGCAAAATACTGCTGATCATGCGGCATGGAGGACTATTCCAGAGTACCGAAATCCGGAACGGGTTCGGGACGCCACAGCGCGTGCTATTCGTCGAGAGGACTCCCAGGAGCGGCGACAAGAGCAGGTGCAAAATACTGCTGATCATGCGACACGGAGGACTATTCCAGCAACAGCTCCACCACCCCCAAATGTCCAATCCAATACCTCAAGCGAATGTTTACGTGACATAGTGCATTCACCCCAAATTATTATTTTTCATTGTTTCAGCACTATGCCCATAGACGATTGTTTTTTTATGTTGCACATTGCCTCTTGATTATTTTGAATGTTCAATGGCAGCTTAAGTGCTGAAAGAGCGGTTTTGCCTCCATCTAATAAAGTTGCTGCAATGCCAGAAGATACAATGGCCAATGCGATGCTATTTTTTTAATCGTAACTCGGAAAACCAAAGTTGGTATTTCTACCAAATACCATTTCCGATCGTTCAGTTATATGGCAGCTATAAGATATAGTTGGCCGATCCTTATGAAATTTGGCATGTCGTATTATTTTGCTAAAAATAGCTCTCATGTAAAATTTGACTCTCTCACTTTAAAACACCAAAGTTATACCATTTCCGATCAATCTGTTTTATGGCAGCTATAGGCTATAGTCGGCCGATCCCGGCCGTTCCGACTTATAGTCGCTAACGGCCTAATAGTTCGCACTGCGTGCAAAGGAAAAAAGGGTGTGTGCAAAGTTTCAATTAGCTTTATAGCTTTCAATTAGTCGATAGCTTTAAAACTGAGAGACTAGTTTGCGTAGAAACAGACAGACGGACAGTCTGAGCCTGATCAATAATATATATACTTTATAGGGTCGGAGATGTCTCCTTCACTGCGTTGCAGTGGACTTTTGGACAAAATTATAATTAGGGTTGCATGATATTTAAAAAATATCGTATCAATTATATTGACATTTTTGAAAAATATCAAAATAATTTTTTTAAATATCAAGAAAAATATCGATATATCGAGTATTTATGATATTGAAAAAAATAAATTTTTTTTTTTTTTAGGAGCAATCATTTAAAAATGTCTGTCTTTCTTTTATCCAATTTTTCGTATAAATTCCCTTTCTAATAATCCAAATGACGCACTTAAATCATCAATACTAAACTAACAACACAAATAATTCATATTATTGCCAGATTTTATTACTTAAAACAATGGAAATTTAATGTCGTTCTTATTTTAATTTATTTTGATCTGTAATTTTACGTTATATATTTTAATCTAGTTTTAATAGTTACTTAAGATCAAGTTTGTTATTTCCAATATTGTTTGGCCAGTGACTTTAAAAATACACGCTGTGTATTACGTACTGAGTTACGTTTCGATCAGTCATGCGGCTGCGTGAGTCACTCACTATACATTTAATTGCCGAAGCCATCCTTTCTGAGGATCAGTGATGACAATTTTTCCTTTTTCCGGACAGATCTGTCCTGTTTTTAACGCTTCATCCGGAAAAAATTGCAAACCATCCGCATACATGAAATCGGTCCTTCTTTAGATTTTTCATCCGGAAATCTGTCTTTTTTTAAATCTAATATCAATTTTTAATATTAATTGTCTATTTTAAATGTATTTTCAATACATTCTGAGATTAAAAGCAAAATAATTTAGAAAATATTGAAATACTTTAAAATTTTGGTCAGAAGTGAAGAGGTATCGGGATTTTGCAGGCAAAAACCCATATGAGGACCTAGTGATGTTTGCTCTTACCCTGCTTTCATTGCCATGGTCAAATGCTGAAGTAGAGAAAGTTTTTAGCCAAGTAAACTCGGTGAAAACCAAAACTAGGAACCGTTTAGAGGTAGATACATTAAATGCCATTTTGGCCATGAATTCTTTCTTCAGATTCGGATTGGTCGCTATAAATTTTGCTGTCATAATTATAATAAACAAGAAAAGAAAGCTAACTTCGGGCGGAGCCGAAGTTGATATACCCTTGCAGTAAATTGTGGAAAAAATTAAACACTGCAACTATTCAGTATACCTATGTTTGTATACTTTAAATTGAATATAGTTAGCCTTTTTATCATTTTAAACAATACTATCCAAGTGATTTAACATATTCATATGTTATACTGGGATACCGGGTAGTAGGTTATTAAAGATAAAAAAATTGAGTTCATTTTCATTGTTAAGTTTACAACCCTTTACTTTTTAAATAACACCCGAATTTTTATTACGAGAAAACTATGGGATTATCCCATGATGACCTATTCCAGGTAATGCCACCAATATGGTTCAATGGATCCTCATTCGTTGAATGAACACGTGCAAGGGTTTTCAATTGCGTAGTGCAGGTATGAACTTTAAAATATCAGGTATTACCTTTTTTCTGATTGGTTGAATCGAAATAATATTATCCCTCAAATTTGGGTTGTAAATATTCGTAACGCCTAAATTCATAAGACAACAGGTAGAGCAGGTATATAAAATGATCCTGACATTTTATTGCCTTGACAAAAAGGGTAAAACTGTGTAACCTTAAATATTTAAGGGTTTATACGTTATTTTTTTTAATATTACCTAACTTGCCTATATATTGAAAAAACCACTAATCCATAGATCAGTCTAAAAAAATTTAATCGAGTGACGACGTTACTCTGCCGGTTAAAATTCCCGGGAAAATTTAAAGTGCGTGAAAAGTATTTTTTTGCCAGTGTTAAAATTAAAGAGTGCAAGTTTGATTTTTTACCAGTGACAAAAAAGTGTGTGTTTAAAAAATATATGAAATAATTGTTGAAACATATATTTTGGTAAGTCTATTCCCTTAAAAGCGTCCCTTAATATAAGATTTATGAAGGAGGAATTTAATCCTTCGTAAATTTCCTATTTCCATTGTTTACATTTTCACAATTTAATTTGAATTTGTTTCAAACAGCACGAAAAAAATGCCACGTGTTTCACGCACATCCCAGGAGCAACGCCGCCAAGCTGCTTTAATCCGCAGCAGAGCCCGCTACCAACAAAATGCGGTGCAAATAAGAAACAGGAACTCGCAACACATAGCCAATGTACGCGCAAGCAACCTTGACTTACGGGAGGAAAGTCGGGCGCAGGATTTCGCAGCACTGGCTCAGAGGAGACGCAGCGAAAGGATTCGCACTGTAGAGCGCCTTCGTGATACTGAAGCACATGCTGATCGGCGACTGGATCAACAATTACGTATTCCAGAGAGGATTCGGGACATGGAAGCACGTGCGAACCGTCGGACTATTCCGGAGTACCGAAATCCGGAACGTGTTCGGGACGCCACAGCGCGGGCTATTTGTCAAGAGGACTCCGAGGAGCGGCGACAAGAGCAGGTGCAAAATACTGCTGATCATGCGGCACGGAGGACTATTCCAGAGTACCGGAACGTGTTCGGGACGCCACAGCGCGGGCTATTTGTCAAGAGGACTCCGAGGAGCGGCGACAAGAGCAGGTGCAAAATACTGCTGATCATGCGGCACGGAGGACTATTCCAGAGTACCGGAACGGGTTCGGGACGCCACAGCGCGTGCTATTCGTCGAGAGGACTCCGAGGAGCGGCGACAAGAGCAGGTGCAAAATACTGCTGATCATGCGACACGGAGGACTATTCCAGAGACCGAAATCCGGAACGGGTTCGGGACGCCACAGCGCGTGCTATTCGTCGAGAGGACTCCGAGGAGCGGCGACAAGAGCAGGTGCAAAATACTGCTGACCATGCCTCTCGGAGGGCCAATCCCGAATTTCGAATTCAAGAGCGGATTCGAGACGCCGCAGCGCGAGCTACTCATCGCGAGGACCCAGAAGAACGTGCAAGGGAACAAGAAAGGAACACTGGGGAGCACCGACAGCGACGAAGGGATACGGAAGACAGGCAGCGAGAACGGGAAAGGGACGTCGATTACAGGAGAGCAACCAGGAGAAATCCCATCGCAAGGTCTCAGGAGCAACGGATAAACACATCACAACGCCGGGAAACACGACAACAGCGGAGGATTCGGGAAGAACAAATTCGACAAATGGCAGAGGAAAGATTAATAAACTTCAGGATGGACCCCCAAAATCGACAGGATGCCTCCCAAAGGCAGTCGCAACGCAATATGGACGCAAGAGCTCAACTTTCGGAGGACGAACTGGATCAGGAACGAGAACAACAGCGAAATAGGATTCGAGCAACAGCAAGGGATCTATATCACAGGAGCATAAAGGAAGGACCAACGGAAATTTGTATTTGCTGTGGATGAACATGGTTCCGTTCGCAGGTAAGTGGATTATACATCCTGTCTATCTCCTCTAAATTTCCTCTCCTAAACGTTGGCAACGCTTTTTATTTGTCACGAAAATTTCCCAGTCCGTCCGGTAAATATAACTTTTGCCACACTTGTCGTCGTGCCATCTCTCTTGGCAAACTCCCATCACTCTGCCTTTCTAATGGGTTCGACTTCCCAGAAATTCCTGAGTGCTTAAATGGACTCACCTGCCTCGAAGAACGCCTTATTTCACCGAGAATTCCTTTTATGAGGATAATTTCCCTCGGCCATGAAAGGCAATGCGGAATCAGAGGGGCAATAGTGAACGTTCCAATTTCAGTTCCAGATATTGTGACTGCGCTTCCGCGCTCTTTCGACTCTACCCATGTCATCCAAGTCCATTTAAAAAGGAGACTAGAGTACTCTCATAATTTCATGACTGAAACTATTCGACCCGCTCTGGTCCTTGAAGCTGTACCGTACTTAGTGAATACCGAGCTCTACAGAAAGCACAACATTTCACTGAACGAATCATGGCTAGCAGGACTTCAAGGAATTAATGAAATTCCTTTTATTGCGGATGAATCTGATCGTGAAGCAGTAGAGCAACTTCTTCAGCAGCAACTCCTGTCCCAAAATGCTGCAGAGCTCGAAGAAAATTTAAATCCCGGTGGCCATGAAACATTATTGGATAATAATGATACTGCAATTCAGCGCATTGCATTGGCACCGGGTGAAGGCCGTCGGCCAACAAGCTTAACGCTTGACGAAAAGGAACTTTCTTTTCCCACTATTTCTTGCGGAGAAATATTTAAAGGAAATACAACCTATGCAAAAAAAAGCCAGATCCCAAATCCGTTTTTACGACCGTCGTTGCGCTGTAGTTCCTAAAGTTTTATACATGTATAAATTTTATGAAATGCAGCGCATTCAAAATTCTATTTCAATTGCTTTACGCAAAAAGTCTGGTGCAGTTACCGCTGGTAATCTGCGGGATGAGTCATTTGTTGACAGACTTGTGCAACATGATGGCTACCACATCCTTAAAGGCTTACGGTCTGCACCAGCTCATTGGGAGGCTGAAAAAAAAAAGTTATAGCTATGATTCGACAATTTGGGTTGCCAACTTTTTTCATAACTCTTTCCGTTGCTGAAACTAAGTGGAATGAACTTTCAGTTATCCTTTCTCTTCTCTTGGATAATAGGGCCATAAGTGAGGACGAAGCGGCAGCTCTTTCCAGCTTCGAAAAGGCTCGGTTAATCCGATCCGATCCAGTGACGTGTTCTCGATACTTCGATTACAGGTTGCGACAATTAATGAAATTGTTCAAAACCGATATTTTTGGGGAATTTAATCTTTCCCATTTTTATTGGAGAATCGAATTCCAGCACAGAGGATCTCCGCATTCTCATGGTATGTACTGGCTTGCTGGTGCTCCTAAGCTCGAAGACACCGAAAATACCGAGCAAGTAATAAACTTTATCGATAGGTTTATTACTACAAATGGAGACGATCCTGAGCTACACGATGTAATTCAGTATCAACGCCACAAGCATAGTGCTTCCTGCCTAAGAGAGTTACGTGGACAGGAGTTTGGCCGATTTAATATGCCATATTCTCCAATGCCCGAAACGCTTCTTTTGCATCCAATAGAAGAAAACGAAGTAAATGTTGAAGATCATAAAACTTTGTTCAAAAAAATTAAGGAAGCTTTAAGGTCTATTTCAAATGAAGACGCAGCTTTATATAATAATTTTGATTATTTTCTGTCCCACCTTGAAACTAATTTTGAAGCCTACAAATTAGCCTTACGTTCTAAATTGAAAAAGCCCCAAATTTTTCTTCGCAGACAATTCTCCGACCGATTGCTCAATGCTTATAATAGAGATATTCTAGGCTTACACAGAGCTAATATGGATATTCCATTTATCCTAGATGCTTACGCTTGTTGTAGTTATATCATTAACTACATAAACAAATCAAACAGAGGTGTATCGCAGTTGCTCCGTGAAGCCATGGCAGAAATAAGCCATGGAAATATTTCTATTAAAAGGAAATTACAGCACCTAGGGAATAAATTTATTAACGCTACAGAAATATCGGCCCAAGAAGCAGCTTACAATATTTTGGGTCTGCATATGTCGGAGGCAAGTGAAGGTACTATTTTTATAAACACTTGCCATCCAAACAAACGAGTTAGATTAGCTCGCTCAAATGAAGAATTAGAGCGACCACCATAAAACTAGCGCAAATTGGGACGGAAGAGTTGGTTTCCACTGCTGTTGATACAGTGAAAACTGCGAACACGTCTGCACGAAACAGAGAAAACACGTTAAGATATGCTCAAAATATGAAAACCTCTGAAACACAGGGTTTGCCATATAATCTTCATCTCAAAACAACGGCTAAATATATGGTAACCGTCAATATAGACACAAGTGACGGTCTTGTAAATGGAGCAACTGGTCAGCTAATGCAAGTTGACCATTGCTTAGTGAATGGCTCAAATTTAGTGACTCGACTATGGATTACATTTTTTGAACCCACGGTTGGCGGTATCGCCAGATCAAAAGTTCGGAACAGTCCCGATCCCGAATGGACTCCAATAGTAAAAGCCTCTCGAGTTTTTCAATGTGGAAGATCGGAGCATGCCTCTGTTGACCGAAAACAATTCCCAATTGTTCCTGCTGAGGCTATTACCATACACAAAAGCCAAGGAGCAACATATAGCAAAGTCGCCGTGCATCTTAAAAGAGGCATAAAGCGAGCTTCGCTATATGTTGGATGCAGCAGAGCCATTAGCGCATCAGGACTTTTCCTTCAAGGCGACTTTGTGCCTCCAACAAGATTTGGAGCCCCAAATGTCCAAGAAGAACTTCAAAAGTTAGGTCAGCAGTAATGAAGAAATCTCCCTATATTACCATAATGTTGAGTCTCTTCGAAGCCATCGCGAAGATATTTTCAACGACCCTATTATTTGTTCTGCAAATTTTCTTTGTTTTGTCGAAACTTGGACTCTTCCCAGCGAAGACTTTTCTTTACAAGGTTTCGAAATTATTAGAAGAATTGATAGCAATCGATTGAATGGTATTGGCAAAAATGGAATTATGATTTATGCCAAACAAAGGATTGCCGAAAATATAGTTTTCTTGTTTGAGACAAATAAGTCTTTGAGCTCAAGATCTACATACCAATCAATTGCTTCAAGTATCTTAATACATCCTTCGTTGTTGTTTATAGGAATCCTGGGTTTCCTTTAACCCAATTTCGCAATGAAGTTGTGTCGGATATAGAAAAGATACGCAGCTTAGAAAATAATTTGGGAGATTTTAAGGAAAGGGTAAAGTATTTATTTTTTTTTTTTTAAGTATTTATTTTTTTAAAGTATTTTTATTTTTTAAATTGAATGCATAATATTTGAGGAATATTGTGTCAAAATTTCAAGTCAATTAAAGCAAAATTGACGAAGTTATTAGTTATTGACGAAGTTGCTTATAAACGTTTTACACTGGATTTTTTTGTGTTTAAAACTTTAAAGCGTTTTTCCCACAACTCACGTTTTCAAAGTCGGTGCCCCTCATAACTTCAAAACTACTGCACCGATCCTTTTAAAATTTTATACACTATTTCTGTACATATTTTACGAGGTAACGCTGTCGAGTTTTTTTGTTCATAATTTTGATTTTGCAATGACAAATTAACCGATTTTTTCCCAAAAAAAATTGAGTTTTTCACTTCAAAGTCTTTGAAAAAATTAAAAATTGCAATTTTCAAAAAACCTTCACAGCGTTACCTGGGGCGAACTATTATCTAACGAATGAACTTTCTTTTTTTGATTACAAATGATCCAGCACCGAGTTATGAGGGGCCCCGCAATTCAACGTTTTTTGGCGGCACGTCCGGAAAATTGCTACCATTGCCATATGTTTAAATATTTTTTTGTAAAAATTGGATAAAACATTCTTCTAATATCATACTTTATTATACCGTTGGTTGAATAAATAAATTTTGTAAAAAAAAAAAAAATTATAATAAACTGTGTCGTCAGGAAAAAAATCACAAAAACATAGCTTTTTTCGCATGATTTGACCTTACCCTCCCCTTAATATATGCAGATCTACAACCAATGATCGACTTGAGGAAGCTTTAAATGAAGTTAATCTAATTCCAATCAATAATTGTGCAACTACAAAACATTTAACGCAAATTGATTGGATTTTTGCTGAAAATGTGCTGAGAAATGCTGTTGCTCTTACATACAAAACGAGCTATAGTCATCATGATGGAATTTTTCTTAAATATATTTATTAATATTTGTTTATCAATTTATTAACTTATTTATTTATTTGAATTGTATATATTTCATGAAATTAGTAATAGATTTTATATTATATAGATTTTTATGTTATTTATTGATTGTGATAAATTGTTTAATTACAAAGTGCAATATATGTAGGTTAATTTATTATATTTCCCTCTCGTGGATTGAGACCTTGTCGTGGTGAGGGGGCTGAGTATGTGAGGATTCATAATAAATATCACGGAAACCAGCATCAATCCTTTGTTTTAATTAGTTTATAAAAAAAAATAAAACGACTACAGTTTCGAAATGGAAAGTCATAGCTTTCAAATCTATTTCTCCAAAGTTGGCATTACCATTAACAAAAAGTTGAATCCATAGAAATCCATAGTTTTCAATCCATAGAAAATCCCAACTCTCTAACTCTTAAAAAACCGAAGTTATAGCATTTCCGATCAATCAGTTATATGGCAGCTATAGGATATAGTCGGCCAATCCCGGCCGTTCCGACTTATATACTGCGTGCAAAGGAAAGAAGGGTGTGTGCAAAGTTTCAAGACGATAGCTTTAAAACTGAGAGACTAGTTCGCGTAGAAACGGACAGACAGACAGACGGACAGACAGACGGACAGACAGACGGACAGACGGACATGCTCATATCAACTCAGGAGGTGATCCTGATCAAGAAAATATATACTTTATATATTTTCCTTCAGATTTTCACTGAAAATATATCTCCTTCACTGCGTTGCACACTTTTGGACAAAATTATAATACCCTCTGCAAGGGTATAAAAAAAAAAGTTTTTCCGGAACAACGCCGGAAATTCATAAATATTAAAAACCATATACGGCGTGTTCGAGGCCAAACATCGAACAAAAATAAAATGTCGAGTTTATGGGAACAACGACAGCCAAAGTCTTTGGCATTTTATACGGCGGGACCAACGTCTGCGGCAGGACCACCGGGTAGAAGAAGAACATCAGCGGCAGAAGAAACAACCAGCTACACCATCAGCAGCATCAAGAGCGGGTCTTCTTACATCATCTTCAGGAGGATCACGCATCAATATAGAAAATTGAAAAAACCGCATGGTATGGTAAAAAAAAAAAAAAAAACCCTCAGTTTAAAAAAATTAAAAAATCTTGAAATTACCAATTTATTTGGGCCTTTGAAGAATGTTCAGTCATTTGATTGAACACAGTATTTAAATACTGTGTATTTTAAATACCGAGGCAAAAAAAATTTTTTTAAATTAAAATTATTTCTCTACAAAGTTTGATAATTTTATTCAAAATGAAACACAAGTGTTAAAAAATTTGTTTTTAAATTTTCAGTCCTCTTGAAAATCGAAAAAAAAATTAATATTTCAAAGTGTGTAGGGGGGCACTGGTGCCGCAAAAAATTCCAGAAGTAGGGGTTGAAATGATAGGTCGGGGGCGTCTTTAGTTAATTCCAAAGAAACGCGTTCAGCTTTATTGGGCTTCTTACAGAGGATTACAACTTAACTTAGAAAAGAAAACAGGCAAAGGTAATAGAAAGAATACGATCGACGAAGGAGCGAGAGCGCAAAGAGGGGCGCGGGTGCGCTCTTAAGGTTGCGGCACAACGGCCCCTCACCTAAACATCCCGCCCCCCTTGCAGTCGCTCGGGTTGCAACAGATCCCTCGTCGTTAGCGATGCGTCACTGCAGCTCGAGGGCCTTCACGGGTCGATGAAGGCCCCCTCGATGGCTGTAGATCGGCTTGTGAGTGCCAGAAAATGGCGGACGAAGGCCGCCGACGGGAGAGCGAGATACCCCGTGTACTGTCTCCCTCGCTCCGTGACCGGTGCTCCTCGGTCACGGGGTGCAGCAGCGTGTGGTGATCCTAACCACACGTCTTACAGCCGTCCTCACGCCGACAGGATCCGTCGGAGTGCTCGTGGGCCAGGCAGCTCGAGCAATACCGGTTCACGAGAACCGCTTGGAGCCGCTTCTCAGCACTAAGGCGTAGAAAGCGCCAACACTTCTTCAATGGATGGATCCCATAGCAGACTCGGCATCGGTAGGATTGTGTACCTCGAGTACATCTGCTCTCCAGTGACTGGGCGTTGCGTGGGCGTGGCGACATCGTGCTGAATATGATCTTGGAATTTAGAATTTGGCCCGGATCAGTCGGATTGCCACCGTGCAACGTTATGCGATGTGTAAATCAAAGAAGGAGTCGAGACAGAATTGTGCTCGCATCCTGAATCGAAACCCTGAACAAGTGAGTCTGAACACCGAGGCTGTGGGCAACTCGTGCGGAAAAAACAGACACGCTGTGGGGGTTAGCTGGAGATAATGGGCCTATCAGCACCCATCTGAAAATGGTCTCCTGACCGAGAAGCGACCCGCAGATGTTAGCCTTGGAATTACCGAGGAGAATGGACGGAAGAGTGTCAGCTCCTAATAACACATTGATTTGGGAGCTCTCAAAGAAGTTGGGGTCCGCCAGGGGAATGTCGGGCAGCCCTTTGAGAAGATCTCGCGAAATCGGATATGATGGCAGATATCCTGCCAACTGCGGAAGAACGTAAGCAGGAGACTCTAATTGTAGCCCGGGTCTAGACGGCGACCGAATGGAGAAATGGCACAATTTAGTAGACTGCGCGGAAATTGTCTGATTAAGGCCGGAAACTTGTGCGTGAATCGTCTTGAAGGGAAACTTGACAAGGTTGAACAGTCGTTCCGTTATGAAAGTCGCTTCGGACCCTGAGTCTATCAGTGCTCGTGCCTGGACGGTGCACCCCAAATGGCACACGTTGATAAGGGCCGTGCCCAGTAGGACGGCTCCTGACCCGGAAGCGAAAAACACCTGCACATTCGACTGATCCTCTGAGCCGTTTGTTGACGTAGGCGGACTTGGAGCGGTAAGCGGCGTAGGCGGACTAGGAGCGGTGGCGAATGGATTGCCGCGGTGCAAGAGGGTGTTGTGTCGGCTGTGTCATGTGAAACAGGTACGGGCGCTCGTGCTGGTGCCCTCGGCCAAAACAGTTTAAACATAACTGCTTCCTTTTAATGTAGTCAAAACGCTCATTTACATCCATACTTAGGAACCGCGAACAGAGATCGCAGCCCTTTTGGCCCCGGAACCACTCGAGTCACGTGTGAATTGAGGCCCCGAGCAGGGGCCGTAGGAAATACCGACCTTGGCAAAAATTGCCCGGAGCCCTTGGGCCTGACGTCGTCGATGGCCCCCAGAGTGCGATGGCGCTCTGTCAGGAAGTTTTCTAATTCCTTCTATGTTGGATTTTCGGCCTTATTATGGACGGATTGCTCCCACATAGAAAGTGTGACTTTGGGGAGCTTTGACGAAATCATAAATACCAGGAGGCAGTCCCATGCCTCAACATTGATGGACGACATTGCTAGGGCTGTCAGACAACTCTGAATGGTGGTTTGCAGCTCCTTCAGCGCGACCCCGGACTCTTGAGAAATAGCCTGGATGTTGAAAAGGATCTTCAACTGGCTGTTGACCAATAGCCGCCGGTTCTCAAAGCGGTCTGTGAGGCTTTGCCAAGCGGCGTCAAACCCCTCATGGGTACCTTGGAAAAGGGTACCTACGGAGCCTTGGAAACAATGGCGTGGGCGTCACCACTTGTTTTGGACAACAAGTGGAACAACCTCTTTACCGGGGTGAGCCGCGAGTTTTGGATGTAAATGGCCGAAATGAAGTCTCGGAAGGTGGGCCACCAAAGATAATCACCCGCGAAGACCTCGGTATCCACCGGAGGTAACCGGCAGCCTGTAGACGCGGGCGTGTGTACATTGACGGAAGCCGGAGTGGTATGGGAAGCAATTTTCTCTCGAAGCTGGGCAAAACATCTCGAATAGACGGAGTAGCAGTAGCTGTACTTCGATTCCAGCACTGTCGAGATGGCCGCATTGTCGCCGGACTCGGCTAGCAAATCGGAGCAGCTCTCATAGCTTTTCTCCACCTTCTCCCACAGTGCCCGAATTTGGTCCCGATGGACTTCGCACATGTATTGGGAGCCCACTTCCGTTTCTCTGGCGCCCGGAGTATTTATGTTGGCCTCAAATTGGCTAACTCGATCTGTTGTGGCGATGAACTTCTTCAGCGCCACGTCGACCACACTTTGAGCCATTTTTGCAACGGAACGAGTCTGCCTCTGTGAAGGACCGGGGATTGTACTGACGGATTCGTCACTCTTTGCCCTTGGAATGGCACTGTACGCCTTAGGCTTTAAAAGAAGCGTCCGCGGAGAAGCGGATCGAGATCTGTCCAAACGGATAGTTGGGATCGGACGTGGCTTTTGGTCGTCTCCCGTGGGCATTCTCAGACACCAATCGCTGGTCAGCCCTTGTCGACTGACGTGCGCAATAGGTGGCTTGTACGAGGCGGTAGCCGGTCACTAATGTGATGAGACCGGTGAGATCTCGGACGAAATGCGATTGCAAGGCCAAGTGGGAATTAGTAGCGCCGAGGAACGTCGGATGCGGCACAATTCGGATATGGGAGAAACTTCAGGAAGCCAAAAAAAAACCAGGTGGGCCAAGGTTTGTCGAGATTCTAGGCGGATGTTGCCAGATGCGGAGTAGAAGCAGCGTTAGGAAAACTGACGGAACGGAAAATGGACAAGGACCGGAAAATTCGTGCTCGTTCGGAAAAATAATTAATGACTGTCTATATATGTATATTTCGACCAGTATGGCTCGTACGTAAATATTTAATTCCTAACTATTTTCGAATTTGCGGAGCCGGAAAGGTGGACTTGACCTTGGCTTGGACTTAACACAGAGAGAAAATAAATAATTAATTTTTGCCTAATTGTCGGATTTAATTATTATGGAGACAGACGGGTGGGGTTGAAAATCTCCTGTTTTAATCAATTGAGGTTAATTATCCCAAAGCTGGAACGGTGGAATTGAAACCGCGGCTCGATTCAGACAGAAGATTGACCAATAAATTATTTAATTATAATTTTTCGATTTTCGACTTTAATTATTGAGCGGCCGGAAAGGTGAATTAAAAAAACTGGCCCTTTTGCTCTGACGTAAAATACGAATTAAATAAATTTTAGTGGTTATAATTATAAGTACATAAATTTATAATTAATTGATTTTTTTTGTTTTAATTTATTTCGTTATATATTTCCTGAAATTGGAGGCAGACAATATTTGAAAATATATGGGCGCGCATGCAAGTAGGGCAAGGGCATGTAGGACATATGATGGCACAGTGAAACGTCGATAAGTGGACTGTATATGTTAATTTTTATCGGTTATATATTTCCTGAAATTGGAGTCAGAAAATATTTGGAAATATATGGACATGCATGCAGGTACGGATATATGTAAGGGCATGTGGGTATATGTTGGCACAGTGGAGCGTCGATAAGTGGACTGTATAACTGGGAGAAAAGAGAAGTTATGTGGTGTAAAAAATGACACTGATTGGGGAAGAAAAGAAACAAATATTACGACAGCGGCGGACTGTTCGGTGAATTTGGAAATTTCCGGAACTAATTCACACCGGCTGGCCAATATTAATTATGCCTTCTTTTTGTTTGGTAGGTCGTATTATTTTTCCAAAAGTAGCATTCGTACAAAATCTGATCTCTGTAACTCTAAAAACACCAAAGTTATACCATTTCCGATCAATCAGTTATATGGCAGCTATAGGATATAGTCGGCCAATCCCGGCCGTTCCGACTTATATACTGCGTGCAAAGGAAAGAAGGGTGTGTGCAAAGTTTCAAGACGATAGCTTTAAAACTGAGAGACTAGTTCGCGTAGAAACGGACAGACAAACAGACGGACAGACAGACGGACAGACGGACATGCTCATATCAACTCAGGAGGTGATCCTGATCAAGAAAATATATACTTTATATATTTTCCTTTAGATTTTCACTGAAAATATATCTCCTTCACTGCGTTGCACACTTTTGGACAAAATTATAATACCCTCTGCAAGGGTATAAAAAAAAAAGTTTTTCCGGAACAACGCCGGAAATTCATAAATATTAAAAACCATATACGGCGTGTTCGAGGCCAAACATCGAACAAAAATAAAATGTCGAGTTTATGGGAACAACGACAGCCAAAGTCTTTGGCATTTTATACGGCGGGACCAACGTCTGCGGCAGGACCACCGGGTAGAAGAAGAACATCAGCGGCAGAAAAAACAACCAGCTACACCATCAGCAGCATCAAGAGCGGGTCTTCTTACATCATCTTCAGGAGGATCACGCATCAATATAGAAAATTGAAAAAACCGCATGGTATGGTAAAAAAAAAAAAAACCCTCAGTTTAAAAAAATTAAAAAATCTTGAAATTACCAATTTATTTGGGCCTTTGCATAATGTTCAGTCATTTGATTGAACACAGTATTTAAATACTGTGTATTTTAAATACCTAGGCAAAAAAAATTTTTTTAAATTTAAATTATTTCTCTAAAAAGTTTGATAATTTTATTCAAAATGAAACACAAGTGTTAAAAAAGTGTGTAGGGGGGCACTGGTGCCGCAAAAAATTCCAGAAGTAGGGGTTGAAATGATAGGTCGGGGGCGTCTTTAGTTAATTCCAAAGAAACGCGTTCAGCTTTATTGGGCTTCTTACAGAGGATTACAACTTAACTTAGAAAAGAAAACAGGCAAAGGTAATAGAAAGTATACGATCGACGAAGGAGCGAGAGCGCAAAGAAGGGCGCGGGTGCGCTCTTAAGGTTGCGACACAACGGCCCCTCACCTAAACATCCCGCCCCCCTTGCAGTCGCTCGGGTTGCAACAGATCCCTCGTCGTTAGCGATGCGTCACTGCAGCTCGAGGGCCTTCACGGGTCGATGAAGGCCCCCTCGATGGCTGTAGATC
The DNA here is from genome assembly GCA_018153035.1 of Drosophila pseudoananassae pseudoananassae. NCBI lineage: Eukaryota > Metazoa > Arthropoda > Insecta > Diptera > Drosophilidae > Drosophila > Drosophila pseudoananassae. The sequence goes on from JAECXR010000034.1 coordinate 3,101,758, forward strand.
GGCTTGTGAGTGCCAGAAAATGGCGGACGAAGGCCGCCGACGGGAGAGCGAGATACCCCGTGTACTGTCTCCCTCGCTCCGTGACCGGTGCTCCTCGGTCACGGGGTGCAGCAGCGTGTGGTGATCCTAACCACACGTCTTACAGCCGTCCTCACGCCGACAGGATCCGTCGGAGTGCTCGTGGGCCAGGCAGCTCGAGCAATACCGGTTCACGAGAACCGCTTGGAGCCGCTTCTCAGCACTAAGGCGTAGAAAGCGCCAACACTTCTTCAATGGATGGATCCCATAGCAGACTCGGCATCGGTAGGATTGTGTACCTCGAGTACATCTGCTCTCCAGTGACTGGGCGTTGCGTGGGCGTGGCGACATCGTGCTAAATATGATCTTGGAATTTAGAATTTGGCCCGGATCAGTCGGATTGCCACCGTGCAACGTTATGCGATGTGTAAATCGAAGAAGGAGTCGAGACAGAATTGTGCTCGCATCCTGAATCGAAACCCTGAACAAGTGAGTCTGAACACCGAGGCTGTGGGCAACTCGTGCGGAAAAAACAGACACGCTGTGGGGGTTAGCTGGAGATAATGGGCCTATCAGCACCCATCTGAAAATGGTCTCCTGACCGAGAAGCGACCCGCAGATGTTAGCCTTGGAATTACCGAGGAGAATGGACGGAAGAGTGTCAGCTCCTAATAACACATTGATTTGGGAGCTCTCAAAGAAGTTGGGGTCCGCCAGGGGAATGTCGGGCAGCCCTTTGAGAAGATCTCGCGAAATCGGATATGATGGCAGATATCCTGCCAACTGCGGAAGAACGTAAGCAGGAGACTCTAATTGTAGCCCGGGTCTAGACGGCGACCGAATGGAGAAATGGCACAATTTAGTAGACTGCGCGGAAATTGTCTGATTAAGGCCGGAAACTTGTGCGTGAATCGTCTTGAAGGGAAACTTGACAAGGTTGAACAGTCGTTCCGTTATGAAAGTCGCTTCGGACCCTGAGTCTATCAGTGCTCGTGCCTGGACGGTGCACCCCAAATGGCACACGTTGTAAGGGCCGTGCCCAGTAGGACGGCTCCAGACCCGGAAGCGAAAAACACCTGCACATTCGACTGATCCTCTGAGCCGTTTGTTGACGTAGGCGGACTTGGAGCGGTAAGCGGCGTAGGCGGACTAGGAGCGGTGGCGAATGGATTGCCGCGGTGCAAGAGGGTGTTGTGTCGGCTGTGTCATGTGAAACAGGTACGGGCGCTCGTGCTGGTGCCCTCGGCCAAAACAGTTTAAACATAACTGCTTCCTTTTAATGTAGTCAAAACGCTCATTTACATCCATACTTAGGAACCGCGAACAGAGATCGCAGCCCTTTTGGCCCCGGAACCACTCGAGTCACGTGTGAATTGAGGCCCCGAGCAGGGGCCGTAGGAAATACCGACCTTGGCAAAAATTGCCCGGAGCCCTTGGCCCTGACGTCGTCGATGGCCCCCAGAGTGGGGCGCTCTGTCAGGAAGTTTTCTAATTCCTTCTATGTTGGATTTTCGGCCTTATTATGGACGGATTGCTCCCACATAGAAAGTGTGACTTTGGGGAGCTTTGACGAAATCATAAATACCAGGAGGCAGTCCCATGCCTCAACATTGATGGAGGACATTGCTAGGGCTGTCAGACAACTCTGAATGGTGGTTTGCAGCTCCTTCAGCGCGACCCCGGACTCTTGAGAAATAGCCTGGATGTTGAAAAGGATCTTCAACTGGCTGTTGACCAATAGCCGCCGGTTCTCAAAGCGGTCTGTGAGGCTTTGCCAAGCGGCGTCAAACCCCTCATGGGTACCTTGGAAAAGGGTACCTACGGAGCCTTGGAAACAATGGCGTGGGCGTCACCACTTGTTTTGGACAACAAGTGGAACAACCTCTTTACCGGGGTGAGCCGCGAGTTTTGGATGTAAATGGCCGAAATGAAGTCTCGGAAGGTGGGCCACCAAAGATAATCACCCGCGAAGACCTCGGTATCCACCGGAGGTAACCGGCAGCCTGTAGACGCGGGCGTGTGTACATTGACGGAAGCCGGAGTGGTATGGGAAGCAATTTTCTCTCGAAGCTGGGCAAAACATCTCGAATAGACGGAGTAGCAGTAGCTGTACTTCGATTCCAGCACTGTCGAGATGGCCGCATTGTCGCCGGACTCGGCTAGCAAATCGGAGCAGCTCTCATAGCTTTTCTCCACCTTCTCCCACAGTGCCCGAATTTGGTCCCGATGGACTTCGCACATGTATTGGGAGCCCACTTCCGTTTCTCTGGCGCCCGGAGTATTTATGTTGGCCTCAAATTGGCTAACTCGATCTGTTGTGGCGATGAACTTCTTCAGCGCCACGTCGACCACACTTTGAGCCATTTTTGCAACGGAACGAGTCTGCCTCTGTGAAGGACCGGGGATTGTACTGACGGATTCGTCACTCTTTGCCCTTGGAATGGCACTGTACGCCTTAGGCTTTAAAAGAAGCGTCCGCGGAGAAGCGGATCGAGATCTGTCCAAACGGATAGTTGGGATCGGACGTGGCTTTTGGTCGTCTCCCGTGGGCATTCTCAGACACCAATCGCTGGTCAGCCCTTGTCGACTGACGTGCGCAATAGGTGGCTTGTACGAGGCGGTAGCCGGTCACTAATGTGATGAGACCGGTGAGATCTCGGACGAAATGCGATTGCAAGGCCAAGTGGGAATTAGTAGCGCCGAGGAACGTCGGATGCGGCACAATTCGGATATGGGAGAAACTTCAGGAAGCCAAAAAAAAACCAGGTGGGCCAAGGTTTGTCGAGATTCTAGGCGGATGTTGCCAGATGCGGAGTAGAAGCAGCGTTAGGAAAACTGACGGAACGGAAAATGGACAAGGACCGGAAAATTCGTGCTCGTTCGGAAAAATAATTAATGACTGTCTAATATTTTATACTATAAAAATATATGTATATTTCGACCAGTATGGCTCGTACGTAAATATTTAATTCCTAACTATTTTCGAATTTGCGGAGCCGGAAAGGTGGACTTGACCTTGGCTTGGACTTAACACAGAGAGAAAATAAATAATTAATTTTTTCCTAATTGTCGGATTTAATTATTATGGAGACAGACGGGTGGGGTTGAAAATCTCCTGTTTTAATCAATTGAGGTTAATTATCCCGAAGCTGGAACGGTGGAATTGAAACCGCGGCTCGATTCAGACAGAAGATTGACCAATAAATTCTTTAATTATAATTTTTCGACTTTAATTATTGAGCGGCCGGAAAGGTGAATTAAAAAAACTGGCCCTTTTGCTCTGACGTAAAATACGAATTAAATAAATTTAAGTGGTTATAATTATAAGTACATAAATATATAATTAATTGATTTTTTTTGTTTTAATTTATTTCGTTATATATTTCCTGAAATTGGAGGCAGACAATATTTGGAAATATATGGGCGCGCATGCAAGTAGGGCAAGGGCATGTAGGGCATATGATGGCACAGTGAAACGTCGATAAGTGGACTGTATATGTTAATTTTTATCGGTTATATATTTCCTGAAATTGGAGTCAGAAAATATTTGGAAATATATGGACATGCATGCAGGTACGGATATATGTAAGGGCATGTGGGTATATGTTGGCACAGTGGAGCGTCGATAAGTGGACTGTATAACTGGGAGAAAAGAGAAGTTATGTGGTGTAAAAAATGACACTGATTGGGGAAGAAAAGAAACAAATATTACGACAGCGGCGGACTGTTCGGTGAATTTGGAAATTTCCGGAACTAATTCACACCGGCTGGCCAATATTAATTATGCCTTCTTTTTGTCACCACACAATTTCACTGTTCACTTGCGAATTTTTCGCGGATTATTTGCACAAAAACAAAATATGTATGTGTGTATGTGTGTGTATGGATGCTCATATGCCTCGACCGTTGGCAAGCGAATGGATAACGGAGAGGCCGAAAACGGCGAGGAATATGAGATTACTGAACTTAACTTAGAAAGCCTAAACGCTAAACGAAAATATAAACCAGTGCGGACGATCGACGACGGCCGACGAGAGAGGAAGAATGCATAGAGGGGCGAGCACGGATGCGCTCTTCAGCACGGATGAGCTTTTAAGCGCGGGTGCGCTTGTCAGCGCGGATGCGCTCTTAAGTTCAGCTGAGCGGCACAACGGCCCCTCACATAAACAACCTCAAAACAATCTACAATAGAGAAGCCCATAGAAGCAAACAGATTTGCTATTTTGGCAGATAAATCCGATGATATACCTCCTGAAGACATCGTAGGGGACAACAAAAGGCGAAGGACAACAAACAAAAAGAAAAGTTCGAATACTCTCGTAAACTCGATACTGAATCTAATAGGACCAGACAATTTCCACATAATTCCATTAACAAAGGGAAATATTTATGAAACTAAAGTTCAGACTAATACGGAAGTAAACTACAGAATTTTGTGGAAGTATTTAAACGACAATAATAAAAACTTCTACACGTACCAATTAAAAAGCAGTAAGGGCCAGCAAGTAGTACTAAAAGGTATCGAGCCGGAAGTAACACCAGATGAAGTTACAAGAGCACTGATTAATAAAGGTTTTAATGTAAAAAATGTTATTAACATTTTGAATAGAGAAAGAAAGCCTCAACCTCTTTTCAAGGTAGAACTTGAACCCGAAACCAAATCCAAGCCTCTGAAAAAGAATGAAGTGCATCCAATCTTCACCCTCCAGTTCCTACTACACCGCAGAATTACGGTAGAGGAGCCGCATAAAAGAAATGGACCGGTTCAGTGTAATAATTGTCAGGAATATGGCCACACAAGGTCTTATTGCACGCTTCGTCCAGTATGCGTTGCTTGTGGAGACCTTCATGAATCTCACAAATGCCAAAATAAAATGCCACAAATGCCACAAAAAAAATAAAGAGGATCCCAGTAGCAAAAAGTGTGGAAACTGTGGAGGCAACCATACGGCTAACTACAGGGGCTGTCCAATCTACAAGGAACTGAAAAGTCGTACACACCAAAGAGTGACCACTGCTCACTCACATACACCACCTATGAAATCTACACGTAATGTCTTCCCCCCTACAGCTGTTAAATCTTAAGCCAATAATGAGGTCACCGACAAATCCGCAAGCTTTGCAACTGCTCTAAAATTGGGTCTTAAAAGTACCGCTCCCACCAATACAAGATCATCAGTTTCCCCTCATCCACCAGAAGAACAGTCTACGAACAAACTTGAAACAATGATATGTAATCTTCAACAAAGTATGATGGAGTTCATGTCATTCATGCAGACAACCATGCAAGATCTTATGCGAAACCAGAACGTTTTGATTGAGCTGCTTGTTGCTAGATGTGCAAATGGATTCCCGATCTTTAAAGCTTGCCGCCGTATATTGTCCTCCTCGGTTTACAATATCAGAAACCCAACGTGAATCCACGTTTGAATGACGAAGCTGATATCAACTTATCCACAAACACTCTTGAATCCATCTTGGTCGCAGCAGCTCAAGTATCAACTCCACAAACGCAAATAACATCGTACAATAATAGATACACGAACGTTAAAATAGAGCAGCTCGTTCTAGCAAAGCGGCGCTCACGGCGAGAATGGCAATCCAACAGATCACCATCCCAAATCCTCACCAAAAGACACTACATGGAGGCTCTCAGCTGCACTTCGTCATGAAGAAGAAAGGTCCCAAAAACATTACATAGAACAGTTATCCCCAACGAGCTATAAGTTCCCACTTTGGAGAGCACACTCATCGCACTGCGCACCAATCGAATCTGCAATGCCAATAAGGACATCCACAGGCAACTGGGCTCGAAGCGACGAAGAAAGAGCCGTCAGATTTGCAGAGCATCTTCCAAAATGTATTTTAGCCCAACACATCATCATCATCAGATATCGACACATCAACGTATGAACCGATTGTATTCAGGCCACATGAGTTACTCAAAATCATAAACGAACAACTCAACCCAAAAAAATCTCCAGGATGCGACCTAATATCACCAAAAATGATTATTGAACTTCCTTTCTGTGCTGTTCGAGCTATTTGCCAGCTCTTCAATGCAATAACGAGACACGGACACTTTCCAGAGAGATGGAAAAAGTCGATAATTATCACAATCTTATCGCACAATCGCTTCATCATATACAATTAGTTTACTAACGTGTCTATCAAAACTCTTTAAAAAATGCTTCTTGGCACACATTACCCCATATCTCAGAACACACAACAAAATCCCGACTCATCAATTCGGTTTTCGAGAAAAACACGGAACCATTGAGCAAGTCAACCGCATAACCTCAGAAATCCGAAATACATTCGAACAAAAGGAGTACTGCACTGCGATATTTCTGGACGTATCACAAGCTTTCGACAGGGTATGGTTAGAAGGTCTAATGCACAAAATTATAGAAATGCTCCCAACCAACATTCACAAACTTCTGAAGTCATACCTATACAAAAGGAAATTCTCAGTAAGATGTAATTCAGCCATGTCCGATGACTACATCATTAGAGCCGGAGTTCCTCAAGGCAGCGTGCTTGGACCAACACTCTACCTTATCTACACTGCGGACATCCCAACGAGCAGGAATCTAACCACATCCACTTTTGCAGATGACACAGCGATCCTAAGCCGCTCGAAATGCCCCAAGCAAGCAACGGCGCAACTTGCTATACACCTGGTGGCAGTGGAGACATGGCTATCCGACTGGCGAATCAAAGTTAACGAACAAAAATGCAAACACGTAACGTTCACTCTTAACAGGCAAGACTGCCCTCCACTTATTCTTAACAACACAGTGGTTCCGATAGCAAATGTAGTAACATATCTTGGCGTACACCTCGATAGACGGCTTACCTGGCGCAGCCACATTGAAGCCAAAAGAACGCATTTAAAGCTCAAAGCCAACAGCCTCCACTGGCTTATCAATAGCCGCTCGCCCCTTAGCTTCGACTACAAGGTACTCCTATATAACACCGTCTTGAAACCAATCTGGACGTACGGCTCCCAGTTGTGGGGGAATGCCAGTAACAGCAGTGTGGATATAATGCAACGAACTCAATCAAAAAATTCTCAGAACCATCACCGAAGCACCGTGGTACGTTCGGAATGAAAACATTCACAGGGACCTTCACATACCGCTCGTCAGAGAAGAGATAGCACAAATCAAAACAAAGTACCACAACAGGCTATCAGTACATCCAAATCATCTCGCGAGAGCCCTCACGCGAGTTTCCAGCAGTTCTCGTCTTCGCCGCAACGACCTCCCAATCCAGCGCTAATTATTAGGACCACGTAGTCTCTATTCAGTTCAAAACAAACTGTTAGATATTGTATTATTTTAAGATTTGCAACCTTATTGTTAGACTCATAAAGAGTGATCTCGAAAATAGAGCCCTTCGAATCGCCACTGGGGCCCACGTCTTTCATGACAATCGCACCATCCACGAGGTTCTCAATTTCCCTTGGGTCCAGGACGAGATACAAAGAAGCAGCGCACGTTACATGCAGAGGCTTCATAATCACCCGAACCGGTTGGCTAGCTCCCTGCTGGACAACAGCGAGCAGCCCAGAAGACTAAAAAGGACCCACCCGCTGGACCTCCCCTTACTACTCTAATTTATTTCTACCATATTAATATTTAAAATTATCTATAAGTGAAGTTTATGTGATAACATTTAATGGTTGTCCCTAATGGACAGTTTTAAATAAACGTTACCCTGCTATTACAAAAAAAAAAAAATAAAGAGTAATCCATTAACAACAAACTAAGCTTAAAAAAAAAAAAAAAAAAAAAATTTTGATCCACTCAAACAAAATTTAATAATAGTATAATTGGGAGTCGTGGCCACTCAGGATAGAAATAGTGATTTTTTGATTAAATAGAAACTACTAATTGCTGCATGTTGCTGTAGAGCAGTGGGGGGCAAAACGCACACATGTTTAAAATTTGAGTGCATGAGTAGCAGAGAAAAACAATGAGAGTAGAGTGTAAAGAGTAGAGTAAACAATGGATGTAGAGCATCCACTGAACAAAATAATGTAGTTTTTGATGTCATTTTTCGTTAATTCAAAAGTTTGAATGGGTACTAAAATAGTGTAATTTATTTTAAAGAAAGCTTTGCTAGCAAAAGTTCTTAAAAAAAGTTTAAAACTACGCTTCCCTATCTTTATTTTCTATGGAGAAAACTTTTTTCAACCCAATTTGTGAGAAAATTTTTCTCAGTGGAAACATTATGATTTTTAAGTTTGTGCAGTCCAATGAGTCAAAATGAGAGCAAATGGGAGAGCTTCTACAAAATTTGAGAGTGCTCACACTGTCAGTGTGCCGGCAGCGCTGCGGCAGAATTTCCTACCCTATACTCGCGTGCTATGTAAAATGAGTATTTTCCCACCACTGCTGTAGAGAGAGTGGCATGACCCGGAGAGAGCGACATAACTAGGCACCTGAAAGTGACGTTTTACACGATCACTCACGGTGAGGTCTATGACCTGGCCAACAAGAGAAATATCGGCGCAGCCTTTCTCCGTTACTTGAAAAACTTTCTTGAAAACTTGCACTAAAACTTAAGATTTTTCCCGCATATCTTGATGTTTGGTTCTATATACGAATTATAAGTTGCGGTCCGCCAGTCGTTGTACAAATTTCCAGCACTCTTCCGCCTGGGGCACTATCTAACGATATGCCCCAGCATAGGCTGCCCGGGAGAACGTCCCTTCCTGGCCAACGTTCCGTGCTGAGCTTGCTCGCAGTGAGGTTGTACACGACTCGTATAATCTCGTAGAATATTTTGGCCCGACCTAAGCCAATAATGGGCAATAGTCCTCAATATTAATTCGTCACCAAAAGTGTCTGTCCTTTGCAATTAAAACCACTCCGATAATTAAAAAAGCGCACCGCGCTGGCACAACTAAACTTACCCACACACACGGCAGTTCGGAACGTTTAAGTCCGGCTCGCAAGATGTGTTCCATCGTCTGTCGGTGGGTGATGCTCACTTTGTGGGTACCAAATTTCATAACAATCGGCCGACTATATCTTATAGTTGCCATATAACTGAATGATCGGGATACTTTGAGTAGAAATACCAAATACTTTGGTATTTTTGAAGATGGAAGCTTGGGACTTTGTTGTACCAAATACTTTGGTATTTTTGAAGATGGAAGCTTGGGACTTTGTTGTAGATTGGTTTTATTATAAGAATATCTTATAAGGATCGGCCAACTTTATCCGAGCACGAAATCAACAAAACACAAAATTTTCCCGAACACAAAAAAGGAAATAAGTCGAAAAGTTCACCAAAGTTACAGCTCAAATTTTAAACAAAGTCTAAGAAAAGACAACACACAATGACTTAAAAATTACTCAGTTTTATAGTTCATGGCTTTATTTTCATAATTTATTTTATTTCAGGATGGTTGGACTCGATTTAATATTTCAATTAAATTTTTTGTAAGAGCTAATTTTCAAGCTGCGTTCAAGAACAGCAGTCGACTTTGAACATTTTACCTTAAAAACTGTCGATCAAAATGTCGATCAAAATTCACTTCAAATTAGTACAAATTAAAAATAAACAATAAAAAATAATAAATAATTTAAATTAATTTCAGTAAAATAACCAAAAAAAAAAAGGTTTTTTTTGCAATTGCTCAGGAGTTCCATGTTGAAGACGAAAGACGAACTGGAATTCCGGGATCGTACTGGTGACATTCTCAAGAGTAAGTAGCCTGTTCAGGATCAGCCTTTCCATGATTTTTTCCAGGGATTTTCCTGGTTTTGGGATCATTTGTATGTTTGCCGATTTCCTAATTTTCGGACAGTATCCAACAGTTAGTAGGCTATTGAGCAACGTCACCAGAAATGCAAGGCTTGATCCGGTAAAAGTCGGATCGTCCTGTTGCCCAAAAGGTCTTCACCAGGAGTTTTCTTTCCATGGAGATTCCAGGAACTTTTCGACGTATGCTTTCAGGGGAGTGGAAGCGTTGCTTAAGGTTGTTAGCAAACACTTCAGATTTCTCTAGGCTCGTAAGGCACCAGCCACCTGAGGGATTTCTTATGGCTGATGGGGTTGGGGTGGGCTGAGCCTTATACCGTTTTGTGAGACGCCACAGCGAGTATTTAGAACTACCATCTGTGTTCAGATTGTCCAAAAATTTGTCTATATATTCTGGTTTTCTTCGGGCGAGCGCCTTGCTTAGACAGTTAGCCAGCCGATTATGTATCTGAAGGATTCGGACATCTCCCGTTCTAAATATTCTCTTCTTACTCTTCGCTTTAAATTGAGGAGCGCACCAATTACGGGTGGTAGCTGGGGATGTCTAGAAGTCTCTGTATGTTGATGATTGCTGGCTGCAGCTATCTCAGCAGCCTGGTTTATCATGCGCATGAAAAGGCTGAAGGCATTGTCAATGTCAGAAGGTTCCTGGATTTGTATGCTAACCTCGCTTAGCTGTTCTAGGTGGACTTTGAAAGCGTTAAAATTAGCACCTCTGGCAAGGAGTCGCGAGCGCTGTGGTTATCTCTCAGGTTTTGCATGCAGTATGGCCATGATAGGAGTGTAATCCGAGGAGAGTTCATGGAGTGTTCTTACTTGTAGTAAAGATTATAAAGTACATAGATGGGACATCTCATACAAAGAAAAATTTTCTATGGCGGGTTCCAGCGCTGGAACCCACTGGAACGAGCTGGCCTGGATCGGCCGACTATATCCTATAGCTGCCATATAACTGATTGATCGGAAATGGCATAACTTCGACGTTTTCAGAGTTAGAGAGTTCGAATTTCGCATGAGTGCTATTTTTAGCAAAATACTACGAAAGCTTCCATCTTTAAAAATACCAAAGTTGGTATTTTTACCGAATACCATTTCCGATCGTTCATTTATATGGCAGCTCTAAGAAATAGTCGGCTGATCGTTATGCAATTCGGTAGGTTGTATTATTTTCCCAAAAATATAACCCATAGAAAATCCCAACTTTGTAGCTCTAAAAACACCAAAGTTATGCCATTTCCGATCAATCAGTTATATGGCAGCTATAGGATATAGTCGGCCGATCGTTATGAAATTTGGTTGGTAGGATCAATCATCTCGCGAGAGCCCTCACGCGAGTTTCCAGCAGTTCCAGCGCTAATTATAAGGACCACGTAGTCTCTATTCAGTTCAAAACAAACTCTTAGATATTGTATTATTTTAAGATTTGCAACCTTATTGTTAGACTCATAAAGAGAAGATCCAATAAAAACAAACTAAGTTTAAAAAAAAAAAAAAAAAAAAGAATCTTAACATTAAAATTTAACTAACAGTATACTAAGACTGCATTCTGGTTGCGCGTCCCTCAGGTAGGTCGCTGGGTGGGAGCCGTACATCCATATAGGTTTTATAGGTACCATATAGGTACCGAGTTGTACAGCAGGACTTTATATTCAAGGCTAAGAGGTGACCGAGCGTTGATAAGCCAATTGTTTAATGTAATAAGCCAATAAAACTCCAGCTCCAACAGGGTAATCATCGGATATAGCGGTGTTGCACCTCAAGACAAATTTTCTGTCGTGAAGGTAATATTCTAAATTCTTGTATGTGCTGTAGGGGAGCATTGTCTTGATCTTGTACATTAGACCTTCTAGCCAGACTCTATCGAATGCATGAGAGACATCTAAAAATATGGCAGTACAGTACTCTCGTTTTCGAACGCTTTCCGACAGATAGGCAAGAGAGTAGGCTTATAGGTCTATACGGCGTGGGGATAGTGTGGTCTTTCCCCGGCTTTGCTATCATTATTATAATTGACTTTTTCCATCTCACTAGAAAGTGGCCAAGTTTTGCGATGGCATTAAATAGCTGGGTGAGAGTGCAAACGGCGCAGTATAGGAGCTCAATGATCATTTTGGGAGTTATGAGGTCGCAGCCCGGGGATTTTTTCGGATTCAGTTGTCGGTTGATTATGTTAACGATTTCGTTTGGGCGAAACTCAATCGGCTCATGTTGAGGCTGGGGCTCATATGATAGAGTCGGCAAAGTAAACGCATTGGTGGCAGGATTTGGTTGGAAGACATTTTTAAGGTGTTTGCCAAACGTGCCGGCTCTGTCTGCGTCGCTGCGCGCCCACCCGTCTGTGGAATTTCTATTAGGCATCATGGTTTCTTTCGGTGAGCTCAGAGTTGGGTGAGCTCTCCATAGTGAGTGTTTTGTACTGTTCGTTGAGTAGAGTAAAAAGGACAGGCGAGTGATCAGATGAAAGATCCGAAAGGCATTCGGCGCATATCAGATTTTTAGGAATGTTTTTGGTAATCGCAAAGTCCATTTAATCGGGAAGTTTCTTTGGGTCTGTCGGCCAGTATGTTGGTGTACCAGAAGAAAGATAGTCTAGCTTGTTCTTAGCTTTAATAATTGCATTATAGAGCTGCTTTCCTTTAAGGCTGCGTAAAATCCCCAGTGTGTGTGCTTGGCATTGTAGTCTCCTGCTGCTATGAAGTGGTCTCCGAATGAGTTGAAAAAATGCATAAACTCATCTTCGGCTATGGTGAAGCGTTGGGGGCAGTATACGGCAACTAGAGTTAATTGCTTGCCAGTATTTAGGTGTATATTTATTGATGTAGCCTGTAGGTAGTTTTAGCAAATTTCGTATGATAATGGTGCTTAATACGGCTTCAAAAAATTCCAGTCCCGCCGTGTGCTTTACCATCTGGATGATTTGTTCCATAGAATGAATATCCTCGTAAATAAAAATTGTATCTGTTCGTAAGATGTGTTTCTAAAAGCAGCATTACGTCGATTTGATTGTCTAACAGGAATTGCGCTAACTCGAGTTTAGGCTGCGAAACGCCGTTAGCGTTCCACGTAGATGTTCGTAGGGAAGTCATTATTTGGATTGTTGTGAAACCAGCATTTGTATTAATAGATTTTGGTTTCGCATTAGATCTTGCATAGTTGTACGCATAAACGACATAAACTCCGTAAGGCTTTGTTGTACACTGCATATCATAGCTTCAAAATTACTTTTTGGGTGCTCCGACGGTGTCTTGGTGTGCTGATTGCGGTAGTGAGCTTTTTGAGGCTGGGGTAGCCAGTCCTTATTTTAAAGCGCTTGCGTAAGTGACGTTTTTGGCAGAGTTTAAGGGTCCTAGTGAAGATCTGGCTGCAGTCGAGAAGAAGACTTCAGGGTTTGATTTGGAGGCTATGAACTGATTTTGGGTGCGGGCAGTAAATCCCCTCTGGTGGATGCGACTTTTCAGCTCCTTATAAACAGGGCAACCTCTATAGTTAGCAGTATGATATCCACCGCAGTTGCCGTACTTTTTCGAGTTGTGAACGTAACGTGCTTGCATTTTATTTGGTTCACTTTAATTCGCCAGTCTGACAGCCATTTTTCAACATCGACCATATGAAGAGCTAGCTTTGCAGTTGCTTGAATCGGGCATTTTGAGCGGCTTAGAATAGCTGTGTCATCGGCAAACGTGAACGTTGTTAGACGTGTGCTTGACGGGATATCTGCTGTGTAAAGGACATATAATATTGGCCCTAGCACGCTAACTTGAGGAACTGCAGCTCCAACAGTGTAATCTTCGGATATAGCGGTGTTGCACCTCACGACAAATTTTCTGTCGCAAAGGTAAGACTTGTGTAAAATCTTGTGGGTGCTGTAGGGCAGCATTGTCTTGATCTTGTGCATTAGACCTTCTAGCCAGACTCTATCGAATGCTTGAGAGACATCTAAAAATATAGCAGTACAGTACTCTCGATTTTACTCTCGTTCTCTCTCGTTCCTCGTTCTCTCGTTCCGAGTACTCTCGTTCCGAATTTCGGATGTTATCCGGTTGACCTGCTCAATTGTTCCATGCTTTTCACGAAACCCAAATTGGTGTGACGGGATTCCATCCTGGATTCTCAGGTATGTGTTTATCCGAGTCATTAGGCATTTTTCAAAGAGTTTAGATAGGCAGGAGAGTAGGATTATAGGTCTATACGACGTGGGGATAGTGTGGTCTTTCCCCGGCTTTGCTATCATTATTATAATTGTCTTTTTCCATCTCACTGGAAAGTGGCCAAGTTTTGCGATGGCATTAAATAGCTGGGTGAGAGTGCAAACGGCGCAGTATGGGAGCACAATGATTATTTTGGGAGTTATGCAGTCGCAGCTCGGGGATTTTTTCGGATTCAGTTGTCTTTTGATGATGTTAACGATTTCGTTTGGGCGAAACTCAATTGGCTCATGTTGAGGCTGGGGCTCATAATGATAGAGTAAGCAAAGTAAACGCATTGGTGGCAGGATTTGGTTTGAAGACATTTTTAAGGTGTTTGGCAAACGTGCTGGCTCTGTCTGCGTTGCTGCGCGCCCACCGGCCTGTGGAATTTCTAATAGGCATCACGGATTCTTTCGGTGAGCTCAGAGTTGGGTGAGCTCTCCATAGTGAGTGTTTTGAACTGTTAGTGGACCATTGCTCTATGTAGCGGTGGTGGACATACGTTTCTTCTTGCTGTAGAGCTTGATCAATTAAATCGGGAAGTTTCTTTGGGTCTGCCGGCCATTATGTTGGTGTGCCAATTTGATAATTGATAATTGCTTTGATAATTGCATTATAGAGCTGCTTTCCTTTTGGGGTCACGAGACGAGATCCCCAGTGTGTGTGCTTGGCATTGTAGTCTCCTGCTGCTATAAAGTGGTCTCCGAGTGAGTTGAAAACTCATTTTTGGCTATGGTGATGCGTGGGAGGCAGTATACGGCGGCTAGAGTTAATTGCTTGCCAGTATTTAGGTGTATATCACATCAGTGGCCTGTGTTTTAGAAAATTTCGTATGATAATGGTGCTTAATACGGCTTCTGATTAAAATTCCAGTCCCGCCGTCTGGATGATTTGTTCCATAGAATGAATATCCTCGTAGTTGGAAATTGTATCTGTTCGTAAGATGTGTTTCTGAAAGCAGCATTTCTTCTATTTGATTCTCTAATAGGAATTGCGCTATCTTGAGTTTAGGCTGCGAAACGCTGTTAGCGTTCCACGTAGATATTCGTAGGGAAGTCATTATTTGGATTGTTGTGAAACCAGCATTTGTATTAATAGATTTTGGTTTCGCATTAGATCTTGCATAGTTGTACGCATAAACGACATAAACTCCGTAAGGCTTTGTTGTAGATTGCATATCATAACTGCTGCATAAGGGTCCTAGTGAAGATCTGGCTGCAGTCGAGAAGAAGACTTCAGGGTTTGATTTGGAGGCTATGAACTGATTTTGGGTGCGGGCAGTAAATCCCCTCTGGTGGATGCGACTTTTTAGCTCCTTATAAACAGGGCAACCTCTATAGTTAGCAGTGTGATATCCACCGCAGTTGCCGTACTTTTTCGAGTTGTGGTCATCTTTGCTCGCTGGGCAGTGTGTAAGACCGCAGTTTACAGTAAGATCTTGTATGGCCATATTCTTGGCAGTTCGCACATTGTACACATTGGCCATTGCGTTTGTGCGGCTCCTCAACTGTAATTCTTTGGTGCAGCAGGAACTGAAGATTGTATATAAGGTGCAATTCGTATATCTTTAGGGGCTTAATTTGTGGTTCGAGCTCAACCTTAAATAGTGGCTGCGGCTTTCTATCCCTGTTAGGGATATTAAAGACTGTCTTAGCGCTAATCCCTTCTCTTGTAGCGCCTTTGTTATCTCTGTAGGCGACACTTTGGGCTCTATGCCCTTAAGTACGACTTGCAAGCCCTTGCTGCTTTTTAGCTGATACGTGTTGAAGATCTTTTTTTTTTGTGGAAGTTGTCCTTGCCAATGAGCTCTCTAATTTTGTTGACAAGAACGCTGGGACTTTTTTCTTGTATGTGAATTGGCGGGGGCTTAGGCTTCCTTTTTTCGGCTTCTGTAGATTCGGCGTCATCCTCATAGTCTGCCAAGATTTTAAAACGGTTTGAGTTCGTGGGCGTTTCTATTGCAGCTATGTTAGCATTGCCATGGGTTATTTTGCGTTTAGAGTATAGGGGACTCAGCTTCCTTTTGATTTGGATGTAGCGATCTATACCAGTCTGCACAGTCGGCTTAATATTTTCTTTTTGTTTTTTTTCTCTTTTTCGGGTAGCACAGCGGCAGAAGTATCAATGTTTGCGCTGCTAGCTGATGACGTCGTTAATCGCGCTGTCGTTACAGTTGCGGTTGTTGTTGTTGTAACGGTTGACCTTGTCAAAGAAGTTGCGGTACTAGTTACTGCGCTCTTTGGCTGCAGAGACATCGATGGTAGCGAGGGGGAGCTAGAACGCGCTCTCACGCTCTCTACGTTTAAGAATTCGGCCAAGTTTGGGGTAATTGACCGTGTTTGGGATGAGCTTGCATTACTTTCGGTTGCTTTGAAAGTGAAGTAGGCGTTGTTTCTTTGTACTGAGAGCCGTCTCTCGTCTTGCTCACGTTGACGTTGTGTGCTAACGTCGTTTAGACTCATTGCAATAGAGGTTGATTTTGTTCGAGTTTTAAATGTTATTTTTTATATTAATTAATTTATTAATCTATATAAACATTAGCGATTTCATCGCTGAAAGCGTCTTTTCGCGTTGTTGTTGATTTACGAAACCAGTCACTGCACTTTTTTGATATTATAGAATGTTTTTTTTTTTTCCGGAGCACAATAAATACACGTCTGCATCTGAAATACGCTTAGCCTTCGAACAGCGAGAACACTTTAGCGCTATTTTTCTCGACGTATCTCAGGCTTTCGACCGAGTTTGGCTTAATGGACTCATGCTCAAAATTAAAACGTATCCCGGCTTTGGGGATAGAGATCTGGCTTCGTACAAATCCTAACACTGCCTACACATTAATTTCAAATAAAATCCCGAATTGAGCGTGCTGGCGACCAGATAATTAGCTAGATACTAAACCGGGAGAATGGAAGAATCAATTCGATAAGATAGGGATAGTGTTAGCAAGAGAGAAGTTGATAATTTGTGATGCCACAGATGTAAATGGGCTCGCGTATTGCCCACCCTACCTTTGGTCACAGTCCGATTGCCCAAATATATTTTAAAGTAAATATATAGGTATTCAAAGAAATGTAAGTGTATATATAATGTAACAAAATTTAGTAAAAGTAAATATCATATTGACAAAAAAATTTGGGTATTACCAAAATAAAAACAAGAAAGGAAAGCTAACTTCGGGCGGAGCCGAAGTTGATATACCCTTGCAGTTAAAACCGGATATATATCGCAAACATCGGATTAAATTGGCCAATCCTTATGAGAATATCATAATATAACCAATTTATTACAATAAAAAATCTAAAACAAAGTACCAAGCTTCCATCTTCAAAAATACCAAATTTGGTATTTTTACCAAATACCATTTCCGATCGTTCAGTTATATGGCAGCTATAAGATATAGTCGGCCGATCGTTATGCAATTTGGTAGGTTGCATTAACTGACCAAAAATAGAATCTGTACTTAGTTCCAGCTTTTTATCTTCAAAAAAACGAAAGTTGGGTAATTTCCGATTGTTCACTTATATGGCAGCTATAGGATATAGTCGGCTGATCCTTATGAAATTCGGCATGTTGTATTATTTTGCCAAAAATAGCATTCGTACCAAATCCGAATTTTCTAGCTTTAAAAACACCGAAGTTATAGCATTTCCGATAAATCAGTTATATGGCAGCTATAAGATATAGTCGGCCGATCCTTATGAAACTTGGTATTATTTTGCCAAAAGTAGCATTCGTACAAAATCTGATCTCTGTAACTCTAAAAACACCAAAGTTATACCATTTCCGATCAATCAGTTATATGGCAGCTATAGGATATAGTCGGCCGATCCCGGCCGTTCCGACTTATATGCTGCGTGCAAAGGAAAGAAGGGTGTGTGCAAAGTTTCAAGACGATAGCTTTAAAACTGAGAGACTAGTTCGCGTAGAAACAGACAGACAGACGGACAGACAGACGGACAGACGGACATGCTCATATCAACTCAGGAGTTGATCCTGATCAAGAATATATATACTTTATAGGGTCGGAGATGCCTCCTTCACTGCGTTGCACACTTTTGGACAAAATTATAATACCCTCTGCAAGGGTATAATTATAAAGTTGGGTATGCAATTTATGTTTAGTTGATATTAGGCAATAACTAAAACCAAAACTTTAACCATGTGTGTATGGGTCAGTTTTAGTGCAGGCATAAAAATGAACAAAATTAGCAAGAATATAAAAAAACCAAGGTTAGGAATTATTATGAACTTCATTCATATGGAATTTTGTGATTTTACTATATTACTAAAAATCATCCATCGGTAGGGTATGCATGCACATCCCACATAAAGAAAAACAAAAACTTAAAAGCGATCGGCGTTTTAAGGGATGTCGACTGAAATATACCCTGTTCCTATCTCAGTATATTGATTTTTATTGATTCGTAAAAATATATATATGCAAAACATTTTACTGCCAACACTTAATCTGATTCCTAAATAAATTTAAGATGTATGCTGAAACAATAAAAACAAGAAAGGAAAGTTAACTTCGGGCGGAGCCGAAGTTGATATACCCTTGCAGTTAAAACCGGATATATATCGCAAACATCAGATCAGTTAATATCAGTTAATCAGTTAATTGGCCGATCCTTATGAGAATATCATAATATAACCAATTTATTACAATAAAAAATCTAAAACAAAGTACCAAGCTTCCATCTTCAAAAATACCAAAGTTGGTATTTCTACCAAATACCATTTCCGATCGTTCAGTTATATGGCAGCTATAAGATATAGTCGGCCGATCGTTATGCAATTTGGTAGGTTGTATTAACTGACCAAAAATAGAATCTGTACTTAGTTCCAGCTTTTTATCTTCAAAAACACCAAAGTTGGGTAATTTCCGATTGTTCAGTTATATGGCAGCTATAGGATATAGTCGGCTGATCCTTATGAAATTTGGCATGTTGTATTATTTTGTCAAAAGTAGCATTCGTACAAAATCTGAACTATGTAACTCTAAAAACACCAAAGTTATACCATTTCCGATCAATCAGTTATATGGCAGCTATAGGATATAGTCGGCCGATCCCGGCCGTTCCGACTTATATACTGCGTGCAAAGGAAAGAAGGGTGTGTGCAAAGTTTCAAGACGATAGCTTTAAAACTGAGAGACTAGTTCGCGTAGAAACAGACAGACAGACGGACAGACGGACAGACGGACATGCTCATATCAACTCAGGAGGTGATCCTGATCAAGAATATATATACTTTATAGGGTCGGAGATGTCTCCTTTACTGCGTTGCACACTTTTGGACAAAATTATAATACCCTCTGCAAGGGTATAACAACTTCTCCGCCAAAAACACTAGTTACATCAAAACATACTTAGAATTTAAAGACATGTTCGATTCTTTAACCAATGTAGATTCTTCATTTTCTAAGCCTCGGTTTTCAACCTTTGATTTTATCAGGGTTCTTACCTAAACAAGAAATTTATCACCCCTGACGTGGAGAACATTCTTTTTAGAGAAAAGCATAGTTCATTAAATAGTCAAAATTTTTAAATTATTTACACGGATTGTTCTATTAAATCAAATTTCACTGAGTTACCATGTCAACAGTAAAACAACTAAAAGTTTTTATATCAATAAGAAGTTCTCTTCACTTACTGCAGAGCTTACAGTCTTAAAGAAAGCCATTGAATATGCTATTGACCATCATATTACAAGGGTTAGCTATCCTGACAGATAGTTTGGGTGCTATTCAAGCCTTTCAAAATCGGAATTCATCTAATCGCATTGTGGTTGAAATACTCAGAAAAATTTATAACAATATATTGGTTATTAAACTACTTCATATTCCGAGCCATCTGAATATCAAAGGAAATGAAGTTGCTGACTCTGCTGCTAAAAACGCCAATATCTTGGGATCCTGTATAAATATCAGATACACGATCAATGATGCAAGCACTCACGTCTTCAACAGAATTGAAACTGATTGGGATCGCGACTATAATTTCATTTGCATCGAAAGAAACAAATATTAAAAGTTCATGACAGTTCCAACTGCGACTGCAATTCATTGAATTGGCTAATTTAGATTTATCATATATGACGCCTTTTACATCTTAACTTCTTTAATAATTCTCACATCATGTTACTGGAGCTAATTATAACTATAAACAACCTGCATGTACATATATGTATGTATTTTACATCTTAACTTCTTTAATAATTCTCACAAGCTAGACCGATTGTATGTGACAGGCTTGCCCCAGGAATAAGACTGCCAATTTTTAATTGATAGATAACTGTGGCAACCCTTTTCAAGTCTAGTTCTCGACCAAACTCGATAACTCTCGCGAGTATCAATTTTACGAGAGTACATCTCTAACACACACACTCTCTCTCGACACACAACTTCGTCAGCTTCAACCACCGTCACTGCAGAGTCTTTGGCCGCAGTCATCTCCCGATCATCTTTCTAATTTTAAATATATGTATATAGTGAACAATAAATACAAGAAAACTAAATTGGTGACCCCTACGTGATCACTATATACACGCAAGTACTGGTGCTTACAATGGCAAACAACGACGCCCCACAAGGCGACGCCGAGGTTTTTCACGATACCGTTACTCGCGGTTTTGACGCAGTTATCAACCGGGTAGCTGTGAAAATACCGCCGTTTTGGCCCGAACACCCAGAATTATGGCTATCGCAAATTGAAGCCCAATTCGTTCTGGCGGGAATAACCTCGGACGAAACGAAATTTAACACAATCCTAGCGTCAATCGAAGCACCAGTGTTGGCGCGAATTGCCGACGCCATCGTCAACCAACCATGCACAGGCAAGTACGAAAATTTGAAATCGTGCATTTTGGAACGCTTCTGCGAA
The DNA here is from genome assembly GCA_018153035.1 of Drosophila pseudoananassae pseudoananassae. Lineage (NCBI taxonomy): Eukaryota > Metazoa > Arthropoda > Insecta > Diptera > Drosophilidae > Drosophila > Drosophila pseudoananassae. Next base: position 3,122,624 of record JAECXR010000034.1, read on the forward strand.
AGCGGACAAAGGAAAATCCAGAAGTTAATATCGGAGACCGACCTTGGTGACAAGCGCCCCACACAACTGCTCAACGAGTTAAACGCACTCGCCGAAAACAAAGTTCACGAATCTTTCTTGAAAACATTGTGGTTGCAGCGCTTACCAACACAAGTGCAAGCGATCTTGCAAGCATCGGACGCCAGTCTAGCAAACTTAGCTAAGTTGGCAGATAAAGTGATGGAAGTCGGTGATTCTTATCAGTTACGCACCGTCGACGCCAAGTCGGCTCCAACCAGCAGCGCCGTTTTCGACGATCGTCTAGACCGCATCGAACAACAAATCAACGCGCTTTTCAAAAACCGTTCTCGCAAGAACAGCCTTCGAACGGATCGCAACAGCGTCATAGCTGCAGACATATGTTGGTACCACAGCAAATTTGGCAACGCCGCCAAGAAATGTCGCCAACCATGCTCTTTTTCATCCGAACCAAAAAACTAAAACAATCTTCGAATTCGGCGGACAAATTCGAAGAAGACCACAACACAATTGCCCGCCTCGCCATCAACGACAATATCTCTAAAACACAGTTTCTTATTGATATCGGCGCCGACATTTCAGTGATGCCACCCTGCCAAAACGTAAAAACTATGCTCACTCCAAAGCTTCTTTTCGCGGCCAACGGCACGAAAATACAAACCTATGGAGAAAAACGCATAGCATTGTCACTGGGATTGCGACGAACCTTCGTTTGGAACTTTGTGATAGCTGACGTCAACTGCGCTATCATCGGATCCGATTTCCTTCAACATTTCGACTTACTCGTCGATATGAAACGACGCAAACTCATCGATCGGGCTACGCTGCTGGAATCAAAAGGTCACGCGCCTCAACGTAAAATCAACGCTATTTTATCCTACGACACGAGTAATCAATACGCTACATTGCTTCACGAGTATCGCGATCTCGCAACGATCAACTCGAACCGGCTGCCAGCAACGTCCGAAGTAACGCACTTCATCTCGACCAACGGCCCGCCTACTCACGCCCGCGCTCGACGACTAGCGCCCGACAAACTCAAAGCTGCACAATCCGAGTTCTCTTACCTCATCGAGAAAGGAATATGCCGTCCCTCAAATAGCAACTGGTCCAGCCCATTGCACCTGATAAAGAAAGCCAACGGAGAGTGGCGACCGTGCGGCGACTACCGAGCACTGAACAACGTAACAGTGCCGGATCGATATCCTATTCCGTACATACTAGATGTAACGAGCATCTTATACGGTAAGAAGATATTTTCCAAAATCGACCTGCAAAAAGCATATCACCAGATTCCGGTCGAACCACAAGATATTCCCAAAACAGCAATTATCACGCCTTTTGGGCTATTCGAATTTTTCGAATTTGTCATAAAAGGTCTCGACTTCGTTTTTGCATACATCGACGACATTCTGATCGCTTCAGAATCCGAGGCGCAGCACGAGACCCACCTCCGCACGATCCTCGACCGCCTTCGAAAGGCACATCTCACCGTAAACTTTGAGAAGTGCCAATTCGGTAAAACACAACTCACATTCCTGGGACACGACATCAGCCAGCATGGCTTAAAACCATCAGAAGCCAAAGTGGAAGCCATTCGGCACTTTAAAAAACCGCTTATCGCTAAAGACCTTAAAAAGTTTCTGGGTATGATTAATTTCTATAGGCCGTTTATCCCACGAGCATCCGAGAACCAGCACATACTCCAAACGCTGATCCAAGGCAATAAAAAGAACGACAAAACCCAGATACATTGGTCTACAGAAGCCGACTACGCATTCACTGCCTGCAAGAACGAGCTTGCAAACGCTACGTTGTTGAACTACATGGCACCAAACTCACAATTAACGCTAACCACCGATGCATCCGACGACGCTATGGGTGCCGTAGTACATCAGATCATCAACGGGCAGACACAACCACTGGGATTCTTCTCCAGGAAATTCACATCGACGCAAAAGAAGTACAGCACCTACGATAGAGAACTGACTGCCATCTATCAGGCCATATTGCACTTCAGGTACGCACTGGAGGGCAGAAGTTTCGTAATTTTTACCGACCACAAGCCGCTTATGTACGCCTTCAGTCAAAACAGCGAGAAAGCATCACCTCGTCGCGCTCGGCAACTGGATTTTATCGGCCAATTCAGCACCGATATCCGGCACATCTCTGGAAAAGAAAACAACGTGGCTGATCTTCTCTCACGCATCGATTCCATCAAACACATAAACCTCGACGAGATGGCACTGGAACAGGAAAACGATGCGGAACTACAATCGATACTCAATTCTGACGCCGAAAAATCCATCTCACTAACAAAATTGTCTCTTTCAGGCTCAAACAAGCAATTGTACTGCCACGTCGCCAATAACCATACACGTCCGTTTGTGCCTAGACGCCTACGCCAAACCGTGGTTGAGGCCCTACATTCATTGAGCCATCCGGGAGTTAAGGCAACGAACAAGCTGGTCGGCAAACACTACGTTTGGCCCCGCATGGCGAAGGATGTCGCTAAAATCGTACGCTCTTGCATCCCCTGCCAGAAGGCCAAAATCCAACGTCACACCAAATCGCCACTAGGAGAGTACACCGCCAGCGACGCCCGTTTCGAACACATAAATATCGACATAGTCGGCCCACTGCCTTCATCGAACGGATACCGATACTGCCTTACGTGTATCGATCGTTTCTCAAGATGGCCCGCAGCAATTCCTTTAGTAGACATCACAGCACAATCCGTAGCCAATGCACTGATATCTGGCTGGTTCGCCCAGTACGGAATTCCTCTTCACATCACAACCGATCTAGGTCGACAATTCGAGTCTACATTATTCCAAGAGCTTTCCAATATTTGTGGTTTTAAGCACCTGCGGACGACGGCGTACCACCCGCAAGCCAATGGTATGATCGAACGCTGGCATAGAACGTTAAAATCTGCTCTAAAATGCGTCGCACAACAATCAAAAGCGACATCGGACTAAGCCCAGCTGAAATGGTTTATGGCACTACACTACGTGTACCAGGCGGATTTTTTGCACCGAGCACACAAAAACACACCGAGTCCGAGTTCACCGAGGCTCTTCAAAAAACCATGTCTCAACTACCAACCACTAAGCCAGTGCACCATCATACACCGCAAGAATTTGTGCACCCGGACCTACACCATTGTACTCACGTCTTCGTCCGAGTGGATCGAGTGAAAACCCCGTTGGCAGCAAACTACGAAGGTCCTTTCGAAGTGGTAACAAAACACGACAAATATTTTATACTCAAGGGCCACACAAAAGACAACAAGGTCCATCGATCGACTTAAACCAGCTTACATCTTCAAAGACGAAACGCCTCCAACACAGGAGCAGACGACAGCGCCAACTGCTCAGACACCCGAGAAAGTGTCAAGATCAGGACGACGAATCAGATTCCCAGCAAAGTATCTTTCCCAACTGGAACTCTAGGAGGGGGGTACTGTGGAAACCCTTTTCAAGTCTAGTTCTCGACCAAACTCGATAACTCTCGCGAGTATCAATTTTACGAGAGTACATCTCTAACACACACACTCTCTCTCGACACACAACTTCGTCAGCTTCAACCACCGTCACTGCAGAGTCTTTGGCCGCAGTTATCTCCCGATCATCTTTCTAATTTTAAATATATGTATATAGTGAACAATAAATACAAGAAAACTAAATAACCAATAAACCTTGGCTTAAGAGAAATTACCTAAAAGGGTACCTGGAGAGAATAAACAATTGCCTTAAGAGACTCTAAGAGAAAGGGACAATTGGCTGATGCAATAATTGAGTCATTGGTGAAAAGTGATGAGATAGGAAGATCGATCAAATTCGGACTGGTGACGGCAAGTCGGCTCTAATGTTTATGTCTGGCTTAGGCCATGGAAAATTTATGGAAATGTTTACAAGCAGAGCTTGGGAATGTTTTCATGTAGAGCTTGATGTTTAGTCTGAATAATCGTTTGGGGATCCTCAGAAACGAGTGAGGGGAAATTTGGAGGCAAGATAAGATATGGCATGACGCATTCAGCAGGGGCTACTGCGTTTGGCAAATAATATCTACATTGCCTATTTGCTGAGGCGATTTATGGGTTGGATAACATGTATATACATTAGGGCGGGTCAATTGTTTTTCGCAAAAATCGTCCCGCATAATCGGAATCTACGAAGAATTCTAAGAAAAGAAAATTGAAACCATGTGTCTAAAATGAATTCCTAGCTCGCGCCGTGAAGCTTAAAGATTTCACTATGAGGTACATAAGGTATTTAAGACATTTTAATGTATTTAAAAAAAAACATACGCATTTTCCAATTATGTTGGAGTCAATTCTGATTCATCTTCTTACAACAAATTTTATAATTTTTTTTTAAAACTTATTTAACTTATAATTTATTTCGAAAAAAGTGTCAAACTAGCCATGTACTGAGCCTCATATAAGAAAGTAGGAGCAATGCTTCTGTAACTTTTTAACGAAGTACGGTATCGATCTGAAAATTGAAATATATGTATATTCAAAGGCATTTTAAGCAACTAAATAAAAGTAGGCGTGGCATGATGAAAGGCGGAATTGAATTTTATTTTTTATTATAAAGTTTATTTGCTTTCCAACAAGTAGGTAATTTTTGCATTTTGTTGACTTGGAATATAACGTCATCTTATTAGAATCTCAAGTCTTTCTTTGACTCCATTTAAGGAACTTTGGAACGACTTTCTAAAGTCAATGACATAACAGCATCTCGATTCTGTGGCATAACTCGTCGTGAGACATGTGTTAACAACTGCACACATCGTTCGGTGCCCTGTATGTGCGATGGAATTGCTGGATCTGGCAGTGGTATTTCAGCAGAATTGATGTATTCCAACAAGTGATCGTGTGGGATGTTTGCAGTAAATGGAGGTTCAAATAAGATGTCGTCATTATCCATGTCAACTAAATGCATATAATCGGTGCAATCGAAATTAATGCGATTCTTTTTATAAGTTCTAAGTTTAGTTGGGTCATATAACTTCTCGCGATAATACATAATTTTATTAATTGCACTTTCACGAACTGTTTTCCTTTCATCGAAAAGCATTGTTAACAAAATATTATCTGTATGGGCGAAGAATGCATTGTTTTGGATTGTTTTGTTTACAATTTCCCTCAGATTTTGTGGTAAAAATTGCGTTGATTGAATAAAATTAAATAAAAGTTTACTGCCATATACCACGGAATTAAAAAATTTGACATTATAATACATCGGTATATAAACTTTCATAATGAAATTAGCCAACATTTTTAAATATGTCGAAGGTAAACTACTTGCGACATAAAGACGTAAAACTCTGCTGGCTTTTGTTAACCAACGGGAATGAACCATTTTTCCGGGTTTCATGCTGGCAAGATTTTCTGGACACAAACCTTCCGATACAGCTTTGGCTATTCGATAGAGATATAAAATGTCTGTCAAAAGACTTTTTTCATCTCTATTATCCATTGCTGGAGGCATGTTCCCCAATGAAATGGGTTCAAAATCAGGTATGGCCTAAAATAAAATGTTTGTTTTAATTTGAAAATGCTCTATTAAAACTTTGCTATTACCGGAAGTTGTTCACAGGTCTCAAGTAACTTCATAAAAGTCCCACTAGCTGTACGTGGTCCACTTGTAGTTGCATTTTCCAAGGCATTGAAGAAAAGTGCGAAATGGAATTTCTCCATCACAGCAAACTCCAATCAAGTTACTAAGCGTTAATTTCTTTTCCTTAAAGAACTTCCATAATTGGATTTGCTTAGTATTGGAATCCTCAGCATTAACTTTTATGTGCCCCAACAGCTTGCCTTGCGGTTCCTTAAGAATCACAATATGAGACTCCTTTTGTACTCTCGGATGGTATTTTCCATTAACTTCATTCCGTGTCAAAGCGTCATTTTTCCTGCCATCAAAAGAAAAAGCTAGTAAAGCAAAATCATTTTGCTGCATACATCGAACGGTCTCCCTGCATTTCAATTTTTCTCTTTTTTTTTTTCAATTTTTCAATTTTTTTTTGTCCATAATAATTTTCTCCCCATTTTCATCAGTAAATCCAATGTCTTTAAATAAGGCTGTAGCCAAACAGGAGGCAACTCTGTCGGAAATGCCGAATCTATCACAAATCATTGCGAAATTAAATGCGTCGTATCTCTTAGCGTAAGGTCCTCGTTTGTTGAAACTCAGATCTTTTGCTGCTGGCATTGTAAACTCAAATTCACTTTCGATGTTCATATGCGCAGAGAAAAATTACAACAACAACCACCACCGTCGCGATGGTAGTCGTCGCGTTGTGCGCCAACGCAATAACTGCACCAAACTTTTGTCTCGTCTGTTATGCCCTGCGAATTCATTCTTTGAATTCTGGATTTTGAAGCCAATCTTTACGGCATTTTTGTCGATATTCTTTAGGCATTACGAACAGAACCACACATTTACCTCACTTTTCGAGAATTTTTGTTGCTGTGTCTAGCATAAGGGTTTTTCAAAATTGTAACATTCTGCATTTTCTCATCAAATTTCCTAATCCTAAGCTTGTATGTAAGAGAATAAAAGTCTACCCGGTTCAACGCCATAATAGAATCCTGAACTCCGAGAGCGGAAATTTAGTTGCCGAATGCCCAGGTAGGTGCCGCATTCTGCAAGGAATTAAAGAACGGTACATGTGCTCAAAGACAGTCTTTCTCTGAGGGCCCCAATGCATTGGGTTGGTTGTACAGTGGTTGCTCCCATAGGCAAAAAATAAAAAAAATGATAACGGCAAAAATTTACGAAAAGTAAATATATCGTCTCTAATATGTCCAAGCTTCTTCATGGCAAACCCGATTTTTCTAAAATTATTAACGAGATTTTCTAAAATTATATTTGAAGATGTGTACAGTTGCTCATTTGTAAAGCGCAGCTGCCCGCATCGCGAATATTTCACACCTAAACCGAACTTGAAGTGGTCCTATCCATATTTACGTGTTCAAATTAAAATTATTTTTTTATAGATTTTGAAGTTAAAGTTATTTTTTATAAAAAGAGATATAATTTAATATATATTAATAATAATTATTGATATTATTATATTATTGTGAACTAATACACGTTTTTTGCCTATATTTTGAGCGTCCTTTTCATGTTTAGCTGAAGTTTTAGTAGTGATCCCACAAAATTCCACAATTCGTTTATTTACCAATGTGTTTGTCGGTCATGTGTAACAATTTTCTGCCAAAATTTGCCATGTGCCTAATATCGCAAAAATACTAACACCATCTTAACTTTTTCAGGGTCAGTTTTGCCGTTTATTTACTTGTTATGCTGTTGCTCTGTCTTCGTTTTTCATTCTTGTGTTTACCTCTTCAAAACTATTTGTTCATTTACTAATAGATTTTATTTTTTTTTTTTTTTTAGAATTTAGTTTTTTTTATACATTTTTATGTAATTATGTGTTGTTCGTCCGTCAAAACCGGATATATATCGCAAACATCGGATATAGTTGGCCGATCCTTATGAGAATATTATAATAAAACCAATTAATTACAGTAGAAAATCAAAGTCCCAAGCTTCTATCTTCAAAAATACCAATATTCAAAATACCAAAATACCATTTCCGATCATTCAGTTATAAGGCAGCTATAAGATATAGTCGGCCGATCCTTATGAAATTTGGTATGTCGTATTATTTTGCCAAAAAATTTCAGACAAAATTGGAACTTTCTAACTCTAATAACACCAAAATTATAGCATTTCCGATCAATCAGTTTTATGGCATCTTTATTATACATATAGTTGTCCGATCTGGAATTTTAAATTTTAAGAATAAAAATACAAATATTTTGTGCCAAGATTCTAGTCCCTACCTCAACTAGAAGTATTTTTGGCCGCTCTCTTCATACAACCGTAACCACTATTCAATGTGGTGTAGGTTACTTTGGCTAAGCTCATGGAGAAACGGAAGGCTGAGCCGGTTGTGGTAAGCAGTGATGTTTACTATCATCATAGCCGACACAGCAGGTTTCTTCAGTGAGCTTCCCAGCTGATTTATGAACCAGGTTCCGTTGAGTGCTACCTTGTCAGAGTACGCTAACAGGTAGGTTCCGGATACCTTTTGTTTCCGGCCTTTGTCGTCAGTCACCGTTACGTTGGCAACGTTGATGATGAGGGTTCCGTGTTCCACAACGGTGACTGGATCTAGATGATCTGGAAGGGTGGAGCAGTGCGCGGCGCCCCAGAATCTATTCTTTGAGCACATGTACCGGTCTTTAGTTCCTTGCAGAATGCGGCACCTACCGTTGTCTTGCAGTCGCCGATATTGAGGTTCCGTGTTGGGCATTCGGCAACTAAATTTCCGCTCTCGGAGTTCAGGATTCTATTATGGCGTTGAACCGGGTAGACTGTTATTCTCTTACATACAAACTTAGGATTAGGAAATTTAATGAGAAAATGCAGAATGTCACAATTTTGAAAAACCCTTATGCTAGATACTTCTAATATTTCTACCAAACTAATATTAATATTAATAAGGTGTTTGTCTCTGAATTCGCTTAAGTCGACACCATCTAGAATAACTGGGCTTACAATATTTAATTTTGCTAGGGTTAGGCCCATAAGGATGTTTTCTAGGTCTGTAATGATAATTCTATTCTTTGCTAAAGTGATTTCTAACAAGTGTGTTTCTTTATTTGTTTCGTATTTCTGAAATTGATTCATTGCGTTAGCGAGCGTTTAGACGTTCTTGGAATTTTATATTTAATTCTGTCTGACCTTCGTCCGCCCTCATTAACCGGTTGTGATTAAATCTTACCTGCTCCCAATCATTAAAGTCAGGCGTACCTGCTATAACCTTGAGAGCCGTACCAATTAAATTAATACTTCTAGTAGCCCGGTGGTGGAACTTAAGGTTGGTCACCAACTTGCGAATATGTCTAAGGTCCGTTGCTATAACTGGTGTTATGTGGTCGTCTATGAATGTCTTCGTCATTGCTTCTGGTCCGCGTAGTCCTCGTAGGTCGTCATGTTCGTTGCGTACTGTAGGTATCCGTAATTCTCCCAGATTACAATGTCACTGTCTTCCATCGGGATATAGTTCGCGTACGTGTAATCGTTTAGTTTTAATGTCGCGTCCGTTTTAATTCGTCCGTTAACATTGATTTTTTTTTGTTTTTTTTAACATTTGAAAGTTTTATTTACAATCTGTCGTCAGTTAGGGACAATAATTACATTTTTTAAGTTAACCTTGACAATAGGAGTTTAATAAATACAAGCTATGAATCTAAAAAGTTAATTTAGTAAATCCAGTGGATGCTTCCTCTTGAGTCTTCTGAGGGTGGTGCTGCTGTCCAGCAAATTGGTGTTAGTCGTGTTAGTCTGTCCTTGTATTTAGCGGCGAATCTTCTAACTTCAGCGCTGACTGTAGGGATGCTCAGTTGAGCATGAATAGTCAAATTGTCATGGTAAGGATGAGCCCCAGACAGCGTCCTGAGAGCTCTGTTCTGTGCCAGCTGATTGACTTTCGTATTGCTTGGACTCGCTGTGCCCCACAGTTGGATACCATACGTCCAAACTGGCTTCACTATTGACTTATATATTAGTAGTTTTACCCTCAGCTTCGGGGTTGACTTAAGTCCAATCAACCTGTAAAGCCGCCGCAGCTTTTCTTGTACTTGCTTTCGTTTGCGCAGTAGATGGGTCCTCCATGTTAGACGCCTATCCAACGTCATTCCCAAGTATTTAGGGGTTGAGTTAGGTGGTATGGCAGTGCCTCCAATGCTAATCTGTGGACAGTCGCCTCTCTTCAAGGTAAATGTAGTTTGGGCGGACTTATCATGATTAATCGCAATGTTCCATCTTTGAACCCACGGATCAAGGGCATCGAGCTGACGCTGGAGACAGTCAGAGGCATCCTGTGGCAAGCTTGCCGAAGCTAGGAAAGCTGTGTTGCGGCTAGCAAACCTCCTTCATCCATAACAGGCATATCTGCTGTGTATAGTGTGTAGAGAATTGGACCAAGGACACTACCCTGCGGTACACCTGCCTTAATGGGCCTATAATCTGACCTTGCGTCTCCACATCTAACCCTAAATGACCTGTCATTCAGGTATGACTTGAGGAAGGCGTAATGCTCATGGGGTACGCTCCTTTTTATTTTCATTAGTAGTCCTGGATGCCAGACCCTGTCAAATGCCTGCTTGACGTCAAAGAAAACTGCGCAACAATATTTCTTCTCCTCCAGGCTGTTTAGAATCTTTTGTACAATCCTGTGGCATTGCTCCGGGGTGGCGTGACAACGCCTGAAACCAAATTTATGGTCTGGAATCAAGCCAGCCTCCTTTAATACGGTCTGAAATCTGCGCAGAAATACTCTCTCAAGTAACTTGGATAGTACTGATAATAAGCTTATCGGCCTGTATGAGGCAAGATCAGTTTCAGGCTTTCCTGGCTTCGGATTGAGGATGACCTCCGCCTTTTTCCAGTCAGAGGGGAAGTGGCCAATCTCCAAGCACGCGTTCAATATGCTCGTAAGCCTTTGGATACCTAATGGGGGGAGAAATTTAATAGCAAGTGCTTCAAGGCCATCCGCACCCGGGGATTTTTTGGTGTTAAGGCCAGCGACCTCCTCTTGAACTTCCTCTTCCGAGACTGGCTCCAATTGACAGATATCCGTGCAGGGTAGAGACAGAAACCTCTCAGTCTCAGCCTCCGAGCATCTATTGAATGGAGTGAAGGCGTCTTCCAAATGAGCAGCAAATGCGTCCGCCCTCTCCTGATCGGAGCGGCACCACTCACCGTCAGATTTTCTAACCTGAGCCACCCATTTCTTTGGACGCTTCATGTGACTTGTCAGTTGCCACAAGTTGTGCTCGGGGTCGCCGGGCTCAACCTGACGTAGGTATTCTTCAAAAGCACGAGTCCGCAACCTCTGGAGCAGCTTCGTGAGTCTTTTGGTTGCACGATTGAGAGCTGTTTTGTCGCTGGGATACCTAGTTCGGGACCAGATCCTTCTAAGTCGTCGCGTTTCATTGAGCAGTAGAGCTACTTCTGGAGACCACAAATGTAGGTGCCTTTGAAGGATTTTGTTATTGCATGGAGCCCTTGGTGTTTCGACTAAGGCAGCATTGTGCATCTCCTGAGTAAGGTTGACCACGGCATTGTCAATATCAAATCCTGTGTTGAGGTCCGGCTGAGTATTGCTTAGGGCGTTATTTAGCCACCCTGTGTAGGTTTCGATGTTGGTACGTGATTTTATCATCCGAGAACTGATGACCTTCTTTTCAACAGGGGTTTTAATGTGGAGCTCCACCGCGCTGTGATCCGAAAGGAGATCTGGATTTGACGAGCAGGCAATGAAGTCCGGATGAATTCCGTGGGATATAGCAAAGTCCAGTAGGTCCGGCCGTTTTGGGGGTTAGTGGGCCAGTACGTAGGCTCTCCGGTTGAATGGCAGTTGAAGGCTCTACGCTGAATACACCTGAATAGCGTAGATCCTTTAGGGTTAGTCACCCTCGAGCCCCACCATGGGTGCTTGGCATTGAAATCACCTGCAAGTATGAATTTGTCGCCCATGTCATTCAGCAGTAAATCAAATTGGTTATCGGACACTCTCTGTCTAGGAAGAATATAAGCGGAACCGATCATAATTTTCCCCCCAGGGGTGGAGACACTGATTTTGGCGTACTGGATCCATTCTTCTTTGATTCTTGCGATCTCGCTGTAGTCAATGCTAGATTTCATTATAATTGCCGCTCCTCCATGCCCTCTGCCACTGTGATGATTAGCATGAATGATATCGTAGCCGTGTAAAGTCAGGAATGATTTGTGTGTAAAGCGGGTTTCTGAAATTAGCAAAATGTCAATGCAGTGGGTGTGGATGAAATGCTCCACTTCTAGCCTTTTTTTAATTAGGCCGTTAGCGTTCCAGAAGGCTACGTGCAGTCCTACTTGTTGCATTTCTGAGTAAGGATGGCGCTCATCATTGTTGTCATACGTTCTAACATCTTATCCAAAACTCTCTCCAGGAGGCTTTCCACTCTCGACGTAAAGGCTGCCAACTGGTCGGCTTGTGGCATCTCGGGTGCTGCCGCTTGTTGCTGATGTGAACGGGCTCCTCCCCTGGCTATATCATTGAATATGGAAGCAAAACATTTCTTCTTGATTTTTGTAAAGCCGTGGATTGACTTTACGTTAAATGGGGTGGAGTAACATTATTTTTTGAGGTACCTGTATCGATTAAAAGCTTTATTTTATTTAAGCTTTATAATCAAAGATTATAAAGTACATAGATGGGACATCTCATACAAAGAAAAATTTTCTATAGCGGGTTCCATGTGGAACGAGCGGGTCCCATTGCGCGACAATTTAAGTTTGAGAAATTTTTCGTGCGACAACGAATGAAGAATAGCCAAGAGGTAGACTGCTTGGCTGATGTGCAGAGTAAAATGAGTTTAAATCAGGCACGGGAAGTCCATTTTTTTTATATTTTGAATCTATTTATATTCTAATTTTATTGTTTTAAACTTTTTAACAAAATTTATAATCCAATCAAGAAAAATAAAAAATGTTAAAATCCTAAACCTTAAAATCGCCTCAGTTCGTAGTGGAACCCGCTGTAAAAATCTTTATAAATGCGGGTTCTACGGCATATTGGCAGGCCGAGTCGTGGAACCCGCTGTGAAATTAAAATATTTGAGAGCGGGTTCCACGACAAACGGCTGGCAGAAAAGAGAGAAACATTTTTGGAACAATACTCTACTAAAAGAGAATCTACTATCTTTACTCTTCAGCTCGGATTTTACTATGGATTCTCGCGTTTTCTTTAATACCAACTTTAAGTGCCGTTAGATCAACGAAGAGGGTAGCCTAGATGGAAAGCGCGAGCTTCTTATCCTTGGGGTCCTGGGTTCGATTTTATTAGTGGGCGGTTGTTTAAATTTTTAAAAAGTTTCAGTTTTATGATTATTTTTATATTTTATTTTATTTTTTTTATTATTTTTTTTTTTACTTTCATATATACTTTATTATTATTATTTTTAATTGCATTCTGATACAATATATAATACTACAATTAAAGAAAAATAAAAAATAAATAGTTATAAAAGAAAGAAAAAGTTCAAAGTCCTTACTAGGATTTGAACACAAAAATATTGTACATAGAGTAACTACTCTATGCATTACGCTACCATCCCGTCTCAACCTTTATCGACTAAAAATACTATTTGTTCTACTGACTATCACATCGGCGCATTGAAAACAGAAAAAAGAAATTAAAAATGAAAATTGGAAGCCAAAAAATTTTTACGCCGTCTTGCGGCGCACCCTTTTTTTTACGCATACATGTGCGAGTTCTAAAGAGTTCTAAAAATAGAATCGTGTGTATGTGCGTGAGAGGGGACCCTCACCAACAAGCCCGTCGAAAAAAGTTGACCATTTTGGGCCCCGATTTTTTGGGTCCCATCTATGTAACTTATAATCTTTGGTAGGGAGTTATAAGATTATTGGTAACTTATAATCTTATAATATACGGGAGTAGGGACTTTACGCTAAAAAAAATTAATAGAGTCCTCTGCATCCAGGTCATCCTCTATTTCTGTGGCACATGCTTGCGCAACGGAATCGTAGTATTCTTCGCCGGACTGTTCCTCGGGCATGAAGTTTATTTTCTGTAGAAAATTACCCAACATTTGTGTTTTTGCAGATAGAAAGTTGAAACTTTCGCACAGATTCTATTTTTGGTCAGTTGATCCGACCCACTGAATTTCATAACGATTCATAACAATTCTTGTTGTATTTAAGACAGTTCGTTTTTGGCGTCGTCAGGTTGAAGGAGTGTTCGGTTATTTCTGGGCTTTAAAGAAGCGTTAAAAGCCCAGGCGAGTGGTCTGATGATAAGTCCGGGCAATAAGGTCTGGGAGCTTCCATCAGTTGGTGGGCCAGTATGTGGGATTTACAGGGGAAACATAGTCCAGTTTATTTATCACATTTATAATTTCACTTGCAATTGCAAGTACATTTGGCTTCCTTTGGGAGTCACTATTTGTATCGATGTGGCTTGCAAGAAATTTGTTGCAAACCTTTTGTGAAAATGGTGTTTAATTCGTTCTCTGATTAGAACTCCGGTTCCGGCGTGGGCGTTCCCATCTGGATGATCTGTGCGGTAGATTGAATAGCCTCTTACTTGAAAGTTGTATTTGCTTTTTAGATGCGTTTTCACTAGTAGCATAACGTCTATATAGTTTTCGGTGAAGAATTGTGACAATTCTAGTTTATGCCGTAAGACACCATTGGCATTCCACATTGATATTCGTAGAGACCGCATAGATTATATCGACTGTTGTGCTACGAGCAACTGTATTACCATGTTCTGGTTTTAAACAAGTGTGTATTCATTTTCATGAATGACATAAGCTCCATCATGTTTTGTTGGAGGGTTTTTTGGAGGGGGTTTCCGTTTTGCTGTGTGGCTGTTTTGGGGCCTGTTGAGCGCTTTGTGAGTTAGGCTGAATTGGAATTTCCATTTCAGATCGTAGAAGCCGTTGGTGGTTTTTAGGGGACCGAATGAGGACCTCGCAGCTTTGGCGAAGAAGACGTCTGGCATAGCTTTTGACGCAATGTGCACAATCCATGGATTTTGATTGCGCGTTGCGGTCGCTTGACGCATGCGACTCTTCAACACCTTGTACACCACACATCCTCTATAGTTTGCGATATGGTTTTCTCCGCAGTTTCCACATTTCTTTACGGTACTTCCTTGTTTGTAGTGCAGTAAGCGGAGTTACAGACTACACAGCCAGCCCGAAGTGTACAGTATGACCGAGTGTGTCCATACTATTGGCAATTAGTGCATTGCACTGGACCGTTGCGTTTATGTGGCTCTTGTGATTCTCTGAGTGAAACAGTGATTCTCTGAGGCAAAAGATTTTGCAGCTTGTAGATTGAGTGGATTTCGTTCTTCTTCAGCGACCTGCTGTCTGGCTCAAGCTCGACCTTGAAGAGGCGTTGTGGCTTTTTATCTTTATTTAGATTGTTAATAACGTTCTTGCCGGAGAAGCCCTTTTCTTTAAGGGCGTTTTTTATTTCTGCGGCGGTAACATGGGGTTCCATTCCCTTTACTACTATTTATGTAATAGTTGGCTATGTGTAATAGTTTTTCTGAGCATTGTCCAGATATTTGGACACGATGCAGAAGGGCTCTTCAGACTTGGTTTGCACCTTTGATTCATGGATGTTCCCTTTGTTAAGCGGGACAACATGAAAGCTGTCACCGTTCTCGATCAACACCGCAATTCGGTTGACCAAGGCACACAAGCTTTTCTGATATAGATTGGAGGGGGCTTGGGTTTTTTGCGGTGTCTTGGGTCGGATTACTCTGCGGGCTAAGCTTGCGCTTCATTTGGATGTAGCGATACATTCCTATAGCTGCCATATAACTGATTGATCGGAAATGCTATAACTTCGATGTTTTTAAAGCTAAAGAATTCGGATTTAGTTCGATTTTTGGTGATTATAGCCATATAACTGAACGATCGGAAATTACCCAACTTTCGTGTTTTTAAAAATAAAAAGTTTTTAAAAAATAAAAAAACTGAAACTTTTCTTAGTACAGATTATATTTTTGGTCAGTTGATCCGACCTACCAAATTTCATAACGATCGGTCGACTATATCTTATAGCTGCCATATAACTAAAAGATCGGAAATGATTTTTGGTAGAAATACCAACTTTGGTATTTTTGAAGATAGAAGTTAGGAACTTTTTTTTTAGATATTTAATTGTAATTAATAAATTAATTGTTTTTATTATGATATTCCCATAAAGCCAACTATATCAGATGTTTGCGATATATATCCGGTTTTAGCTGCAAGGGTATATAAACTTCGGCTCCGCCCGAAGTTAGCTTTCCTTTCATTTATTTTAGAATTTTTCGTTTTTTTTAAAAATTATTTTTTATTATTTCTACAACTTGTTGTGTAGAAAATATATTATTGTTCGGAATGTCTTGGAAGCTTTGGAGGGTGGGTTTTTCTCAGCTTCTATTTTTCCACTTTATTTTATTTTGTTCTGTTTTCGACTACTTTTTTCCTGTCTCCGATTTTGCACTTGTATTTACTTTATTTTTATGCCGATTCTATATACGTAATTTTCTGAATTGGGTGCGGGTTTATTATCACATTTGGGCGCCAGTTAATAATATTGAAAATCTTCGTGTGTGGATTCCTTGTTACAAAAACAAATATTCCTTGTTAAGCTCAAGCCCGTTAGGGTTAGGCTACTTTGGAGATATTACACAGCTACGGCTGCGGAGTTCTACTTAAGACTGAACTAAAATAATACCCGGTATACCCGGTTTTGAATAATATCCAGCCAGCAACGATCACTTGTAGCGCAAGTGCTCGAGCCGGTCCGCGGACAGTTGGCCTTGGAATGCGTAGTCAGCACCACTTTCGTTACGCGTTCTGGCCACCGGATCCGGTGTGCAATTTGGCACTTTTCTTAAATTCTTTCTGCGCGTGTTAACTTATATAGATAGATGGTATACATCTTCTCCTTGCCAAAAAATTAGCAATGCGTCATATGATAGATGAGTAACAGATATTTGTTGCAGCTGCCCAGTATCGTGACGTGTAAGCACAATATCGCGTTATTCCGATTGTTCACCAACAAACAGGATGGCAACTTCGTCTAATGTTGGACTTAAATGTGTGTTCGTGTGTTCCAGATGGCCGTTTATCTGCTTTGATGACAACTTTAGTCATCATTTGGTATGCGCTCTAAAGCACACTTAAAAAACTTGACCAACGCATGATGTTCATAAAGCAGACAATGCAAGACTTGAAGAATTGCTCGATTGGGCGTCGAAGTTTTTCTTCCATGTTGCCAATGAAATATATTTGTAAAAATGTATACTCCAAGGGTATTAATGATCAAATTCCATGATGAATCTGTCCTTGAATCTACAAAATAAAAACCAGACAGTATTAACTGGGTTATAAACACTTTTTTCAGTGGAAGAGTAGAGTTTCGAGTTAGCAAATATTTTTGAATGGGAAAATACCTTAAATGTCTGATTAAATCCTCGTTCTTCGATAATATTTGTCTCAAATAACGTCATTTTTGAGTGTTTGCAATAAAGGGACGAGATTCTTGTGATTCATCACAAAGCAATGAATACAATGGCTCATGTGGGGTTACCGGGGTCAACAATGGTAATTTCACTTTACCATTAAAGCAGCATAATCCAGCCGTTTCTCCGAAAAACTTTAATGCACCACAATACTCACAAACAATGTCGATTTTACCAATCCAAACGCTAGGATGCAAGTTGTAATCATTGCTGCAATCGTATTAAAACGCTGCTTAATTAAAATCAGCACTTGATAAATAATTTTTTCTGCGCCGCAAATTATATATTTGTTGACCAATGTTGTTTAGTTCTCGAACTCGAGCCAAAGCTCGAGTATCGCGGCGGTATTCACGAGCAATTTCTCGTTCATCTTCAATCCTCTCATATTAGAGGTCTGCATGATTAGCTAAAAAACGACATTCAAATAGACAACCATGAAAATTAATTGAGTGAGATAGAATGCTGAGGCGAAAATTAATGAATGAGTGAGTGCGACTGTGTAGGTCTCACTCGCACAACATTCGGGGGATGAAAACGGAATTGAATGAGTTACAGATCGCATTCGAATTGTTTCGAATGCATTCTAGAATGTTCGATGCATATTTTTCCATCACAATTTTGCCGCTATTTTTATTTTTGTAAAATAATTTAATTTGAGAAAACCAAACAAAAAACACTACGAAAATAATAATAACTATTAAAAACCATAAGTATTGTTTAGGTGAGGGGCCGTTGTGCCCCAACCTTAAGAGCGCACCCGCGCTGAAGAGCGCACCCGCACTGAAGAGCGCACCCGCCCGTCGTCGATCGCATTCTTTCTATTACCTTTGCCTGTTTTTTTCTAAGTTAAGTTTTTAATCCTCTGTAAGCAGCCCAATAAAGCTGTACGCGTTTCTTTCGAATTTACTGAAGACGCCCCCGACTTATCATTTCAACCCCAACTTCTGGAATCTTTTGCGGCAACAACGTCCCCCTACACATTTTGGTCCTTCGAGCCGGATATTCAGGATATTTTGGATATTTGGATATTTTCTACCAGCAGTCCAGGCATTGTTCCGCCAAAAGATAAGTACATTTTTCCGTCTCCGTCTTTCTGCCGGTCTTCAGCAGTGGTCCGAACATTAAATTTCGTTCACACTGCTGCAAGATTTTTTCCCTCCGTGTCAACTCCAAGTTCGAGTTTTCCGACACAACGGCAGTTTGATATTTTCTTCTCTTCTTCGTCTTCAAATTCTACAGATTTTTCCATCCATCTCCGTTTGTGTGCTGCCCATATTCATCGCCGTTTTCGGCATCTCCGTTATCAATTCGCTTGCCAACGGTCGAGGCATATGAGCATCCATACACACACATACATATTTTGTTTCGCAAAAATTCGCAAGTGAACAGCAGGGGCGGATACAGGTATCTGCCTGGGGGGGGGCGATCATAATTTTTTATTTATAATTCAAGTAGCAGGTGGCAAATTTAAGTGATTTTCCACATTTGAAAGCATCTACAGCTTGGTATTGTGGGCAAAATGTTTTGGATCATTGTCCTGTTGAAACAAAAAATCATTTCCCAGTCGTAATTTTTCAGCGCTTTAAAATAAATTGGGTTATAAAATGTTGATATACTTCTTGTATGTTGATATACTTCGTGTTTTACGGTTGGGGCAAGGTTTGGGTATTCCTGAATTTTACCCCCTTTTATCCCAAATATAAAACATTTTCAGTGATAAAAGCAAATTTTGTATATTTGGGATAAAATCGCGTCACCTGGTATGGCGAAAAAAGGTTAAAACCCTATATATCCAAAATATTGGCCCAACCGTAAAACACGGTGGTGGTGGTACAATGGTTCGGGTATGTATAGCGGCTAGTAGAGTCGGTAATCTGGAATTTGTTGAATTCAGAAAGGATCACAAGAAGTACATCAACATATCAACATCAACATACATATATGTATATCAACATTTTAAAACCCAATTTATTTCAAAGCCCTGAAAAATTAGGACTGGGAAATGATTTTTTGTTTCACATTTTGCCCACAATACCAAGCTGTAGATGCTTTAAAATGTGGAAAATCACTTAAATTTGCCACCTCAATCCCTAAATCTAAATCCTATTAATTATCTATGGGACCTATTGGAGCTCAGGACTCGCCAAAACACCATAACATCCAAGGATATGCTCAAATGGGGCATTCAGGAAGAATGTAGTAAAATAACGGAAAAGGATACGGCGAAATTAGTCCACTCAATGACAAATTGGTTGGCTGAAGTTATTAATAGGATATAAAATAAGGTTATAAAAGGATATCCAACTTGGTACTAATGTTTAAAAAAAAGGTTATTTTTCGATATTTTATACTTTTTCTGACTAAAAATCCGACTATTTTTTTTATTTTTTTCTATATTATCTAAAGTTTAAGAGCTAGGAACTAGGCAGTTACATACCATTAAAGCTAATAAAATGTACTACTTTTTAGAAAAAAATGAATTTTCTATGTATACTATTAGCAATTTTTTTTCGAAGCCAAAGTAAGCGAGCATGTTTGTACGCATAGTTTTTCTGGCGAGTGTAAGTAAAGCACCTTTTTTCAGAAGCTGGGGGGGGGCGATCGCCCCTATCGCCCCCCCCTTGTATCCGCCAATGGTGAACAGTGAAATTGTGTGGTGACAAAAAGAAGGCATAATTAATATTGATCAGCCGGTGTGAATTAGTTCCGGAAATTTCCAAATTCACCGAACAGTCCGCCGCTGTCGCAATATTTGTTTCTTTTCTTCCCCAATCAGTGTCATTTTTAACACCACATAACTTTTCTGTTCCCCCCGTTATACAGTCCACTTATCAACGTTCCACTGTGCCAACATATGCCCCATATGCCCTTACATATATCCGTACCTGCATGCATGTCCATATATTTCCAAATATTTTCTAACTCCAATTTCAGGAAATATATAACCGATAAAAATTAACATATACAGTCCACTTATCGACGTTCCACTGTGTAATCATATGCCCCACATGCCCTTGCCCTACTTGCATGCGCGCCCATATATTTCCAAATATTGTCTGCCTCCAATTTCATAAAATATATAACCAATAAAGATTAAAAAAAGTTCTTAAATTTTCTAAGCCCAACAATTATAAACCGCCAATTAAATCAAGTCCGCCGCTGTCGTAATATTTGTTTCTTTTCTTCCCCAATCAGTGTCATTTTTTACACCACATAACTAGTGGTGCGCTAGTCGACAAGCGCTGACTAGCGAATTGAATTTTGAGAATGCCCACGGGAGACGACAAAAAGCCGCGTCCTATCCCAACCATCCGTTTGGACAGATCTCAATCCGTATCTCCGCGGACGCCCCTGTTGAAGCCTAAGGCGACTAGTTCCATTCCAACGGCAAAGAGTGACGAATCCGTCAATATAACCCCCGGTCCTTCACAGAGGCAGACAACGAGTCTGTTGTTGCGAAAATGGCTCAAAGTGCGGTCGAAGTGGCGCTGAAAAAGTTCATCGCCACAACAGATCGAATTAACCCATTTGAGGCTAACATAAATACTCCGGGCGCCCCAGAAACTGAAATAGGCTCACAATACATGTGCAAAGTCCATCGGGACCAAATTCGGGCACTGTGAGAGAAGGTGGAGAAGAGCTATGAGAGCTGCTCCGATTTGCTAGCCGTGTTCGACGGCAATGCGGCCACCTCAATAGTGCTGCAATCGAAGTAAAGTTACTGTTACTCCGTCTATTCGAGGTGTATTGCCCAGCTTCGAGAGAAAATTGCCTCCCAATCCACTCAGGCTTCCGTCAATGTCCACACGGCCGCTTCTACATGCTGCCGGTTACCGCTAGTGGTTACCGAGGTTTTTACCGAGGGTGATTATCTTCGGTGATTATCTTGATTATCTTCAGAGACTTGTTTGCGGTCATTTACATCCATGTTTCCGCTTACCGCTCCGCTTACCCATGGTTTGTCGCAGCGTGGCAAAGCCTCACAGACCGCTTTGAGAACCGGCGGCTATTGGTCAACAGCCAGTTGAAAATCCTTTTCAACATCCAGGCTATTTCTCAAGAGTACGGGGTCGCGCTGAAGGAGCTGCAAGCCACCATTCAGAGTTGTCTGACAGCCCTAGCAATGACCAAAAAGGCTGCGATCTCTGTTCGAGGGAGGCCCACCCCATTCGCTTATGTCCGCGGTTCCTAAATATGGATGTAAATGGGCGCTTTGACTACATTAAAAAAAAGCAGTTATGTTGAAACTGTTTTGGCCGAGGGCACTAGCAGCGAGACTGCACGAGCGCCCGTACTTATTTCACATGCCACAGTCGACACCACACCCTCCTGCACCGCGGCAATCCGTTCGCCACCGCTCCAAGTCCGCCTACGCCGCCTACTGCTCCAAGTCCGCCTACGCCAGCAAACGGCTCAGAGGATCAGTCGATGTGCAGGTGGGTTTCGCTTCCGGGTCAAGAGCCGTCCTACTGGGCACGGCCCTTATCAACGTGTGCCATTTGGGGTGCACCGTCCAGGCACAAGCACTGATAGACTCAGGGTCCGAAGCGACTTTCATAACGGAACGACTGTTCAACCTTGTCAATTTTCCCTTCAAGACGATTCACGCACAAGTTTCCGGCCTTAATCAGACCATTTCTGCGCAGTGTTCTAAATTGTGCCTTTTCTCCATTCGGTCGCCGTCTAGACCCGGGCTACAATTAGAGACTGCGGCTTACGTTCTTCTTGCGCACCCGCGCTGAAGAGCGCACCCGCGCTGAAGAGCGCACCCGCGCTGAAGAGCGCATCCGCGCTCGATCTTTGCGCTCTCGCTCCTTCGTCGGCCGTCGTCGATCGCATTCTTTCTAATACCTTTGCCTGTTTTCTTTTCTAAGTTAAATTTTTGTAATCCTCTGTAAGCAGCCCAATAAAGCTGAACGCGTTTCATTGGTATTTACTGAAGACGCCCCCGACTTATCATTTCAACCCCTACTTCTGGAATCTTTTGCGGTAACAACGCCCCCTTACACAAGTATAAAATAATTATTCATAAATTCGCGAAAAGGAATCACTTTCATTATAATTTACCTTTCGGCCAACTCCCTCATTATTAAAGAAGTATTAATAGAAGCGATTTGCTCAACAGAAGAAAATAAATGAATGCATACAGTGTATTAAAAACCATTCGAGACATTCGGCTGCATTCCTTATTCCAAAAGTACTCTTCTTACTTCCCACCCCAACTCACTCGGTTTCAAAGCCAGAGAATGCCGATGAGTTAGAGCATTCTTACTCTCTCACTGCCTCTCATTCAATTCGTTGTGTCTCTTGCACTCATTCATTCTATTTCATTCGGATGTATTCTATGGCTGAGGCAATAAGAATGTATTTCTGCAGACCTCTATTTCATATGCAGTATTTCGTATTCTTCTTGCGGCTTTGTCAGGAAAGGTTCGATCGTCTTGCTCGCGGCATTCTTGGTATGGCTGACTGTAGTGTAATATGCACATATATATAAATATACATATCGACCACCCACTGTACCAAGAGTACTAAAAGGGGCACACACTGTAAAACTTTGTTGCAGTGTTTACTTAATTCGAGTTCTCGGTCATTAACCATAAGTGGCCGAAATACGAAACGCCCGCTCTGCCTTAGCGCACGCCGAGTGCATATGTGCATATGTCGGCATAAATGTTATACGAGCGGACTTCTTATATGCACAACCTCCGCCTAATGCGAGCTTTGCTATATACTTAAGAATACATAGCCGTCTCTCCGCTGCAGCTGGGTTGGCAGCGCAGCTACGAGACTTTTACTTCCTTAACTCCTAAGAAAATTGTAAACGAGGAGAACCTCCTATGAGCTTGGAGCGACAACAACGGCTGCTCCAAAATAAAAATCCCAAAACAAGGAATACAAAACAAATAACTTGATTATTAAATGGATGGATCCTTTGCAGGAGAAAGAAACTTAGTACATGGCGACCGTGACCGCAATGGAAGGACATCGAAGGACACACCGAGAAGGAAACAACCCAAGAGGAAATTCCAGGCGCACCGATGGAAGGCAGTGCTGAAACCCCCAAACCACAGCATGCATTAGCCATGCTCTATCCACTTTCCCCACCCCCCCAACCCCCTATCGAAGAAGGCTAGCGCTCAGCTGAGCCGGAGAATAAAACCCTCGCAGCGTCTGTCCCACATTGGGCGACTGCGAGGTCTGCGTCTGTACCAAAGTGGTCGGCAGCTTAGACACCTGGCAGTAGGTATAAAATGCGCAACCCCCCCCCAATTTGGAATGTCGTCGAAAAACGAAATTACTCCAGGTGGCAGCCACAGAAGTGGAAATCCACCCGTGGGAGAGACCACGGCTCGGGCAAGGATTCTGGAGGCCCTAAACAACATCCCAATCATACCTGACAAGGCGGTGCCTCACTTGGCCGCCCTGGAAAGGAACACTACAAGTGCAGAAGAGCTAAAGAGTGCCTAAACGGGTGACCCGTTCAAAAAGAGCAACAAAATGCGGCGCTCGCCGCTATTCGCGCCACAGGCTGGCAGCTCAGCCGGCACTGGCAGCCCAGCAGCGGTAGAGAAGGAAACGCCAAAGAGGCCACGTGAGATGCTTAGCCCGGACAAGGACCAGAGGGCGGCTCCCCCGAAGAAAAATAAGGCTGGCAGCCCACCGGCAAAAAGCGAAGAATGCCTGACGGAGCTGGGCACGATAGTGAACGAGCTGCTATCGTGGGTCACCGAAAAAAATAAGAGGCATATTTCCGCAATGCAAAGGAGCCTGATAACCAGATTGAAGGACATCCACTCCATTCTGGTCGGAAGTGTTCCAGAGGAGCATGCGCGACCGGCCATCATGCCCAAGCCAGTGTGCCCCAGATGCGAGAGAGCCGGCATCGATACCGCGGAGAAGGAGCAGCAGACCCTTCCGACGAAGGTCTGGACCCAGGACCAGGCTGTGCAGACCGGCAGCATCCCGAACAGCACGGGCCCCTGGAGTGCACACCGGGACCCGGGCGCCAAAGTAGCAACGGCCAACAAGGCGGCAAGGTCCAAGCCAGCTGTTGCGAACCCGGGTGCCGACAAAGGAAGCGACGGCGAAGCAATCAGGAGAAGGTCCGAATGGACGAAGGCCAAGCCGAGAAATCCCGAGAGGAGACGAGCCAGACCCGACGCCATAGTGATCCAAGCAGCAGGCATGACGTACAGTCAGATCCTAAGCATGGTAACTCGCAGGGAGGACGGGAAGCTTGACCGTGCGTCAAGAAGGTGAGGAAGACAGCCAAGGGCGGGCTGCTACTGGAATTGGCCAGGAAGAAGGAGAACTCCTCACAGGCCCTAAAAGGTTGCATCGAGGAGGTCCTAGGGAGCAAGGCAGAGGTGCGGGCGTACTCGGAGGAGACCAAGGAGTCACTCGTCGAGCTACGAGGACTCGACGCACTAGCTACTTCAGAGAACACCATCGGGGCTATCGCGCAGCAGGCAGCGGTGGACCAAGGCGCCTTAAAAGTAAAGAAGCTGAGAAGCAGTTATGGCGAGACGCAGACCGCTATCGTGGCTTTCCCCGCGAGCCTTGCCAAGACCATCATTGCTGTGGGCAAGGTGAAGGTTGGGTGGTCGGTTTGCCATATGAGGGAAAAGGAGGTCGTGGCTCGCTGCTACAGGTGTCTTGGGATGGGGCACATCGCAAGCGCTTGCAAGAGCTCGAAGGACAGGAGCGACTGCTGCTTCCACTGCGGAGACTCGGACCACAGGGCGGCCACCTGCAAAAAGGACCCTCGATGCTTCTCGTGCGAAGATAAGGGCCGGAAGGATGTGAGGCATCAGACTGGAAGCAGAAGTTGCCCATGTCAGCGAAAGGAGGTGGACCTAGGACGACAGGATGTTAGTGCTTCAGCTGAACCTGAACCACTGTAGGGCGGCCCAAGATGTGCTGTCGCAGACGGCGAGGGAGACGAAGGCGGACATAGCGCTCCTAAGCGAGCCCCATAGGACTGGCTCAGACAACCGCTGGGCAGTTGACCTATCGGGGAAGGCTGCCATCTGGAGCTGCGGCGCAACCGGCGCGACAATGCACTCAGTGCACAGTGCGGAGGGTTTTGTAAGGGCTCGGATAGGTGGGGCATGGCTATACAGCTGCTACATGGCACCTAGCCTAACCACCATTGAGTTTGAGCGCATGATGGACTGCCTAGGAAATGACATCAGAGGCCGTTCTGACGTCCTTGTAGCAGGGGACTTCAACGCATGGGCGCAGGACTGGGGCTGCCCGAGGACGAATGCGAGAGGGAGAGTGGTCAGAGAAACCTTTGCCTCACTCGATCTCGTCCTGCTGAACGAAGGAAACCAGCACACCTTCAGCAGAGCCGGAGCAGGTTCCATCATAGACCTGACGTTCGCAAGCCCCTCGCTAGCGAATGGCGCTAACTGGAGGATAAGCGACAGCTTTACGGCCAGCGACCATGAAGCAATATTGTGCTCAATTGGTAACCCTCAAGAGCGACCGAGGGATCCGAAACCACGAGGCTACAGAGTCGGTACGCTCCAAGCGAGGGTCTTCACCGAGGCAGCGCGCGACATTGGCAACGTCTTACCAAGCGGGGCCAATGAAATGGCTGATACCCTGGCTGCTAAGCTGGAGGCAGCGTGCATGGCGAGCATGCAGCGGAGAAGCCGCTACCGCAGGAACCACGCTCCCGTTTACTGGTGGAGCGTCGTGATCGGCTCCATCCGAGCTGAGTGCATGAGAGCAAGGAGGCTCATGCAGCGCGCGAGAGGCAGCGACGCCTTTGAGGAGCGGCTCCTAGCCTTCAAGGACCGGCGCAAAGCTTTGAAGGTGGCCATCCGAGACAGCAAAAGGAAATGCTTCCTGGAGCTATGCGACTCGGCGGAGGAAAATCCATGGGGCAACGCGTACCGGATAGTGGTGAAGAGGCTGCGCGCAGGCCAGTCCCCCACGGACCCGAACGTGCTAAGGACCATAGTGCAAGCACTGTTCCCAGCCGGCAACCAGGTCACCCAGCTTCCCACCCCCCCAGCAGACAATGAAGCGACTGAGGAGGTAACGGAAGAGGAAGTACTGGCCATAGGGAGAGGCCTGGCCCCGAACAAAGCACCCGGCCCGGACTCGGTTCCTAACCGAGCCCTGAAGCTGGCTCTAGCTCTGCAGCCGGGCAGCTTTGCGGAGCTCTACAATAAATGTATCCGCGAAGGCACTTTTCCCACCAGGTGGAAGGTACAGAAGCTCCTGCTGCTCCTCAAACCAGGGAAACCAAGGGAGGAGGCGTGGTCCTATAGGCCAATCTGCCTGCTGGACGCAACGGGCAAGGTCCTCGAGAGGGTGATCGCGGCGAGGCTCGAAGCTGCCATAGAGGAGGCGGGAGGGCTGTCTCCCAAGCAGTATGGGTTCCGGAAGGGAAGGTCAACGGTGGATGCCATAGCAGAGGTGGTCGGCATTGCTCGCAACGCAATATCGGGAACCAGGTGGAAAGGAGGCTCCAAGCAATACTGCCTGATAGCACTAACCATACAGCATATAGACAACCCATTTCATACAACGAAAATGGACGCAAAAATTTCATGCGACAGGCCCCAGCAGGCCCCAGAGAGGATTTCTTACGCTTATCGTTCGTTCATCTTACGCTCATTCTCTCATTAAATGCTTTCTGTTTCTCAGTCTCTGAACGGAGCGCGATGAAGAAGGTTGGCCTGCGCTTCGGTTGATCTTTGTATGTATGCGTGTCACACATTCACATACACGGTTGTATGTGTGCGTGCGATTTCGTTTCAAAGCCAGCGCACAATATTTTGATTTTTCTTACTTTTCAGGCTTGCTACCCTAATTTTGTTAGGGTTATTCGTTATTTGTTGAAATGACGAAAGAAATTATATTATTTTTTATTATATTAGCATACATTTTAAATTTATTTAGAATAAGATTAAGTGTTGGCAGTAAAATGTTTTGCATATATATATTTTTACGAATCATTACAAATCAATATACTGAGATAGGAACAGGGTATATTTCAGTCGACATCTCTTAATACGCCGATCGCTTTTAAGTTTTTGTTGTTCTTCATGTGGATTGTGCCGGCATACCCTACCGATGCATCCATCCAAATTTTAATTTACTAATGTAAATGATTTTAATGTAAATTTAAAAATAAAAATTTTAAAAAGGGTACCAATTATTCCAAAAATTTTCTTTGATATAATTTGTTGTAAACATCCATTAAAAGTAGAGAAATGGAAATTTGTTTTAAAATTTGTAAATCATACATTTATTAAATGAAAGGAAAATTCATAGCAAGTATTCCAAAAAAGATTTTTAATATTTTTGTTGCTGTCCGGTCCCCTAAAAATCATCCATCGGTAGGGTATGCAGGCACTGAAATATTGACTGAAATATTTTCAACTGAAATATACCCTGTTCCTATCTCAGTATATTGATTTTTAACGATTCGTAAAAATATATATATGCAAAACATTTTACTGCCAACACTTAATCTTATTCCTAAATAAATTTAAAATGTATGCTGAAATAATAAATAATATAATATAAAAAATAATATAATTTCTTTCGTCATTTCATCAAACAACGAATACCCGAATTTTGTTAGGGTAGCAAGCCTGAAAAGTAAGAAAAATCAAAATATTGTGCGCTGGCTTTGAAACGAAATCGCACGCACACATACACCCGTGTATGTGAATGTGTGACACGCATACATACAAAGATCAACCGAAGCGCAGGCCAACCTTCTTCATCGCGCTCCGTTCAGAGACTGAGAAACAGAAAGCATTTAATGAGAGTATGAGCGTAAGATGAACGAACGATAAGCGTAAGAAATCCTCTCTGGGGCCTGTCGCAAGAAATTTTTGCGACCATTTTCGTTGTATGAAATGGGTTGTCTATATGCTGTATGGTTAGTGCTGATAGTCACCCTGGACATCAGGAACGCCTTCAACACGGCGGACTGGAGCAAAACACTGGCAGCCCTAAGGCGGTTCAACGTTCCCAGTGCCATAATGAACGTCGTCAGTAGCTACTTTAGCTCCAGAGTGCTGCTGGTCCTAGGACCGCTGCTGTGGAACGTCATGTATGACGGAGTCCTGAGGCTGCAGCTCCCAGCGGGATGCGACGTCGTCGGCTTCGCAGACGACGTAGCGTTGGTGATAGTGGCCAAGCACAGGGAGGAAGCGGAGAGAGCGGCGAACAAGGCTATCGAGACAATGGAGATGTGGCTCCAAAATGCCGGTCAAAGCCTAGCCCCGCAAAAGACCGAAGCGGTGCTGGTCAGCAGCCGCAAGGTGCTGGAAACGGCGACAATCCGGGTATGGCCATAACCTCCCAGCGGGCCATAAAATACCTGGGCGTGATGATCGACGCCCGGCTCACCTTCCGCGAGCACCTTCATTATATCCAGGGCAAGGCTGCAGCCACTACCAGGGGCCTTGCCAGGATCCTTCTAAACACCAGAGGCCCCAAGCAGAACAGGAGAAGGCTCCTCGTGAGCGTTGCCTCGGCGCAAATTTTGTATGCAGCACCCATCTGGGCTGAGGCGATGAATACGCCCAGCTACAGGAGAGGGGTAGATGCAGTCTACAGGCTGGGTGCTTTAAGAGTCGCGTCCGGCTTCAGAACAGTCTCCGACGACGCCATTCTGGTCATTGCGGGGATGGTCCCGCTGAAGGAGCGCGCTCGTGAGCTCAAGGAGCTTAAGGAAACCCGTGCTCGCAATGAGGGTGCCAGCGGCACCCCCAATACAGCTGCAAAGGAGGACGCCAAGGAGAGGTCGCTCACAGCCTGGCAGGATTGCTGGGACGCGTCGACGAAGGGACGATGGACACATACCCTCATTCCTAACCTTAGAAGGTGGGTGCTGCGAAGCCACGGGCAGGTCGACTTTTACCTGACCCAGGTCCTGAGTGGACATGGCTGCTTCCGGCAATACCTGAAGCGTTTTGGCCACACGGAGGATGACTGGTGCCCGGAGTGCGGGAGTTCGAAAATCGAGGACGCCAGGCACGTTGTCTTTGAGTGCCGCCGGTTTGCACGAGAGCGCCACCGACTGGAGATGACGGCGGGCAGATCAATCCACCTGGGAAACCTAGTGGAGGTAATGCTGGAGAACCAGATGCTCTGGGACGCAGTAGCAACTTTTGCTGCAGCTTTACTGCAGAGGCTCAGGAGCATCGAGCAGGAGGGTGGCGGTCGAGGCGGTCGGGTGGAGAGTTGGGGCCTGTGGCGGCCGAAGCAATGCCTAGCGGTCGTCCCGCCCGCACTCAATCCCTCACTATCCATCATCCATGAACAACCACCAATCCGTTCGCCACCGCTCCAAGTCCGTCTACGCCGCCTACTGCTCCAAGTCCGCCTACGCCAGCAAACGGCTCAGAGGATCAGTCGATGTGCAGGTGGGTTTCGCTTCCGGGTCAAGAGCCGTCCTACTGGGCACGGCCCTTATCAACGTGTGCCATTTGGGGTGCACCGTCCAGGCACAAGCACTGATAGACTCAGGGTCCGAAGCGACTTTCATAACGGAACGACTGTTCAACCTTGTCAAGCTTCCCTTCAAGATGATTCAAGCCCAAGTTTGCGGCCTTAATCAGACCATTTCTGCGCAGTGTTCTAAATTGTGCCATTTCTCCATTCGGTCGCCGTCTAGACCCGGGCTACAATTAGAGACTGCGGCTTACGTTCTTCTTGCGCACCCGCACTGAAGAGCGCACCCGCGCTGAAGAGCGCACCCGCGCTGAAGAGCGCACCCGCGCTGAAGAGCGCATCCGCGCTCGATCTTTGCGCTCTCGCTCCTTCGTCGGCCGTCGTCGATCGCATTCTTTCTAATACCTTTGCCTGTTTTCTTTTCTAAGTTAAATTTTTGTAATCCTCTGTAAGCAGCCCAATAAAGCTGAACGCGTTTCATTGGTATTTACTGAAGACGCCCCCGACTTATCATTTCAACCCCTACTTCTGGAATCTTTTGCGGTAACAACGCCCCCTTACACAAGTATAAAATAATTATTCATAAATTCGCGAAAAGGAATCACTTTCATTATAATTTACCTTTCGGCCAACTCCCTCATTATTAAAGAAGTATTAATAGAAGCGGTTTGCTCAACAGAAGAAAATAAATGAATGCATACAGTGTATTAAAAACCATTCGAGACATTCGGCTGCATTCCTTATTCCAAAAGTACTCTTCTTACTTCCCACCCCAACTCACTCGGTTTCAAAGCCAGAGAATGCCGATGAGTTAGAGCATTCTTACTCTCTCACTGCCTCTCATTCAATTCGTTGTGTCTCTTGCACTCATTCATTCTATTTCATTCGGATGTATTCTATGGCTGAGGCAATAAGAATGTATTTCTGCAGACCTCTATTTCATATGCAGTATTTCGTATTCTTCTTGCGGCTTTGCCAGGAAAGGTTCGATCGTCTTGCTCGCGGCATTCTTGGTATGGCTGCCTGTAGTGTAATATGCACATATATATAAATATACATATCGACCACCCACTGTACCAAGAGTACTAAAAGGGGCACACACTGTAAAACTTTGTTGCAGTGTTTACTTAATTCGAGTTCTCGGTCATTAACCATAAGTGGCCGAAATACGAAACGCCCGCTCTGCCTTAGCGCACGCCGAATGCATATGTGCATATGTCGGCATAAATGTTACACGAGCGGACTTCTTATATGCACAACCTCCGCCTAATGCGAGCTTTGCTATATACTTAAGAATACATAGCCGTCTCTCTGCTGCAGCTGGGTTGGCAGCGCAGCTACGAGACTTTTACTTCCTTAATTCCTAAGAAAATTGTAAACGAGGAGAACCTCCTATGAGCTTGGAGCGACAACAACGGCTGCTCTAAAATAAAAATCCCACAACAAGGAATACAAAACAAATGACTTCATTATTAAATGGATGGATCCTTTGCTGGAGAAAGAAACTTAGTACATGGCGACTGTGACAGCAATGGAAGGACATCGAAGGACACACCGAGAAGGAAACAACCCAAGAGTATATAAAAAAAAAACTGGACAGCACAAAAATATATTCGGATTTTGATGAAAAATAACAAGAATATTGTTTTGGAATTTATGAAAAAAAGAAAGAATCTGAGTGCAGTGATGGGTAAACGCGGAGGTATACAAAACAAAATTAAAAAGAGATTAGCAAGTACAAGTACATCGCCTCCAGCGTTGTCAACAAGGCAAAAGTTACAAGCTGAACTTGACTTTCTAAAAACAAAATTAACAAAAAACAAGAAAGAAAAGCTAACTTCGGGCGGAGACGTAGTTGATATACCCTTGCAGTTAAAACCGGATATATATCGCAAACATCGGATATGGTTGACCGATCCTTATGAGAATATCAATAAAAAATAATAAAAAATCTAAAACAAGGTACCAAAATAGCTTCTATCTTCAAAAATACCAAAGCTGGTATTTCTACTACATCCCATTTCCGATCGTTCAGTTATATGGCAGCATACACCCATCGAGGAAATAATTATCGCAAATTGGAATTTGAAAAACTCCCAAACGCCTTTAGGTAAAGGTACACAACAGTAAAAAACACCAAAGTTCACACTATAAATCTCAGTCAAAATACATTCGTCAGTTTCATAAACCGGAAAAGGATAAGTTTTTTTACTAGATACAGGCGCGGAATTATCCATATTGAAGGAAAATTCCGATATTTTTCAAAACATTCAAAATAATTACATCATAAACATATAGGGTAAAAGTCAGGAAGTTACCAAATCAAAAGGATTAACTTCTATTGAAATTCAAACTTCTAAATACATAATTCCACATGATTTCCATATAGTAAATTTGCAATTCGCTATTCTCTATGGTAGAATACTAGGAATCGATTTTATGAAAAGATACAACTGTCAATTAGACTTCAAGCCGTGTGAAGACTGGCTTGTAATTGGCCAAATAACCTGAAATATGCGATTTATGTTCCAATAACATACAGTTCTGACAACAACTCCCTAATTCTGTCAGCAAGATACCAAGTCGTCCGAAAAATTTAAATAAAATCAGAAGAAATCAGTGTATTAATGCCAAATCAAGGAATTCAACATTGGTTGTTTTTTTTTTTTATTTTTTTGCGGTCTTTCAGAATTTGAAATGGCTTGTGCATCAAGGAGCATCAGCTAGCATTCCTGTATTCATCATAAAGCTTAGAGGCCCAGATGACCGAGGGGCGCTCAAGAAACGATTAATTAGTATATATTAAGCTACTTTTCATTTATAAAGCTAGGAGGAGTTAGTAAGGAAATTTAAAATTCTATATTTTAAATTTGAGAGACATGAAATAGATCAGGGGTGCACAAGCTCAACATACGGCAGAGCAAACTCCAATACCAATACAGAAAATCACCAATGCATCGAAAAAATGTGGACGGAAAATTTATGTTTAATGTCTAATAGGAAGCCAAGATTACCCTGGGTTAATTTCTCTAAGGCAATCCCATTAATACGTATTCTATTACGATTAATACGAGAGTTCGTTAAAGCAGGGCGCAAGTCGTTTATAAAAAGCGTGAATAATAACGGGCCAAGATGACTTCCTTGAGGGACGCCAGATATAGCACGGACCAGACGGGATTATATGTTTTTAAATAAGACTCTTAAATAAGAAAAATTAATTTTTTAAATAACTTTGGAATGGCCGACAATTTTGAAATTCCTCTTTAATTTACAGCATCGGACTTTTTCCCTTTTTTATTTTATTTCCCTTTTTAGTAAAGGAATTATGAAAGATTCAGTGGAAGTGGAAGCACTTAAGGGGAAAAATCGAAGTTTCCAAATAAAAATTGAAAAGTCTTAGAAGAGGTTAGCACAGAGCCCTGGCACAGTATTTGAGCTCACAGCCTGGTACTCCGTCGGGGCTTGGAGGTACGCCTGGTACTCAGAGAAAGACGCACAGAAAAAAGGATTTGCTGCTTGAAGGATCAGCCTATGCGTAAAGCTGATCTGTCAATTTAGGCGGAGCAAAAGTTGTTTGAAAAAATTCTGCAGGGGTCAAAAAGATACGTGTTTACGCTTAGTGTTTACAAAATTGTAAAACTGCTTCGGATCATGAGTAAATTGTATCCGGCAGCGGTCAATATAATTCCTATAACATTCAGCGTTATGCACGGTAAAATTCGACCAAGCTAGTAAGGTAGGTATCTTGAGAAATAAACACTACTGCAGGTTTTTTATATTTTAGTAAGAGCCTATTTTTAATATTTTTTAGGTTAGTGAGGCATCTTGTGAACCAGGGAGTTTAAAGTACAGTAAAATTTTTCTAAGATGACGTTAAGATCAGTGCATGCTAGAATATCGGACCAATCATATGTATCGATAAGGCTATTAAGTTTCTGAAAATCAGCTTTACGGAAGCAGCGAATCTTATTTGCCACGCGTGGAGACATCTGATCGATACCAAGAATAGTTTCGATTGAGACCTCCGGCGTGGGGTGATATGGATCCTCTGGGGTTGAAAGGGGAAAAGCTCTGGAGAGGGCAGTACCATCAGGATCTGAAACAAAGCATAAGTCTAAAAGCCGACCTAACGAATTTCTAACATGGTTAATTTGACCTAGGGACATGTCAAATATGCCCGCGGTGAAGTCATGGTGAGTAATAAGTGACATAGATGGTGAACTATCGGCGTTGGACCCTTTTAATTCTGGGATATTAAAGTCGCCCACCGCTACGAGCTGGTCACGATCAGTCATAAGATTAAAAACGTACCGAATAGCGGACAAATGCTGCCAATATGTGGGCGGTTCGGACATGGATATAGTGATTTTAACGCAAATAAATTCTATGTCGCCAAACTCTTGTGATTTCACCTCTTCAGAAGCAAGAGTAGAGTCTACCGAAATGAGGACTCCACCTCCCCTTCGCAGAGGTCGATCCCGTCTAAAAATGGTGTACTTACTTGGAAAAACTTAGGAGCTAAAGATCTCCGGCTTTAACCAAGTTTCTGTAAAGGCAATAATATGGGATGCAAAGAAAGAACTATCAGAATATAGCTTGGGGAGTTTGCTACGTATCCCCCTAGTATTCTGATAGGTATGTGTTAGTGACGATACTAGTTTTTTGGGTTAGTAGACAAAGAAGCGGTGGAAGGTTGGTCGTGGTTCCGATATGGTAAAGTTTCACTCCCACTGGTTTAAAAACTTTTAACTTTGCAGTACTAGGCTGATGTTCTTGGCCAAAATGTTCTCTGGCCAAAAACTGGGTGAAAAAATCGTCTTGAACATCAGCGGGGGCACCCGAATCTTGACAGAAGATGTGCGCCTTATATATGTATATTTAAATTTATGTATGTCCTCCACCTTTATATCGGCTTTAGTTTTGGCTTTGATATAAGCCAAGATATCAATCTCAAAAGTATCAGGGGCAAGCCGAGAAATAAATATAAGTTTCGATGGAGGGATCACCTGTAAGGGTTTTGGTGTCGCAGGTACGAGAACTGCAGCATCAGTCGGTGCGGGTGGTCCGGACTTTGGAATACAACTTTGGGTGTCTCTGACAGGGGTTTAATTTGCTAGGACCTGTGGTATCACTTGAAGTAATACCACAGAGGGCATATCAGACAATTGCTTATTTTCCCTGAGAAATTCGGACGGCGAATTGTTCTCAGTTCTAGCCCTGAGTGACGACTAAGTAGGCTGAGGCGGATCACAAACAGCGGATTTCTTAAGCTTAGGGGACTCATTTAGCAGCTGAAGGCCACTAAACTGAGTGTCAAGCGCACAAGGCTGGTCATTGATTTTACGAAAACCAATGATCAACTCTTTAAGTCCATTCTTAGTTTGTCTCATGTACGACCTCATTCCGCCTTAGACAGCACGACAATTTTCACAACAATAATGTATCCCAGACCCAGTGAACCCGGCACACTTGGCGTGCACGACGTTTTCAAATAGCCAGCAATGGATTGTAGGCTGGGATGAGGAAATTGTCTTCTTACAAGACTTCATAGAACAGACCAGTTTAAATTCCATATTTTTAATAAATAAAACAAAATTAATATATAAAAAGTTAAAATACCTTGAATTACTGTGCCAAATAGGAAGCCGAAGCGGGAGCTTTGGGGAGTGCAAAGGAAAAATGCAGAAATAGAGATAAAACGTGGAAGAAGCAGAGCTGAGCTATGCTTGGAATTGAATTTAAACAAATTATTCATTCGCCTCCAAATATACCACAGCACACGCGAACCGATACGGTTTAAGTTAAAAATGAACTTTCTCAAAAAAAATCGATTCACAAGCAAGTAAACACCGGTTTACCAATCAATATCATAAAAGCACTTATATTCTTTTTTTTAAAGAAAAAAAAACACGACCGATCGCTTGAGACGAAAAGAGAGAAGTGGACAGTAGTGGAAGTCGTATCTATATAGTAAATACCATACCAACAGTCCAGAATGCATATACTAAATTAGACTAATAAGACTACTAAATGCCACAAATACAGATCAAGTAGTTTATATTAAAAACATTCATCATTAACCACTTTCAAACTACGAAGTAGTACAAAGAGACTTACATCCTGAGGCTAAGGTTAGGTTAGGTTGAGGCGGCGATGTGGGGCCAGTCACTGACACCCCCATCCACTCGAGCCGCTGGGGCTCCTTGTGGTACCGCACAGGCAAGAGGTCCTACCAGGGGACCTTTCCCTTCTATCTACTAATGTGGCCAAAATTATGCTATCTTTTCTGCCGCAGCTCGAGGTCCCATTTTGTTTTACGAATGAAGACTACGAGTTTGCGTGGAGCGATCTCCGCGAGGTCTGATAGGTCCGTGAGTGCTGCTTCACCCAAGAATTTGAGCGCAGGGCATTGACATAGGAGGTGAGCGACTGTCCCTTCATCTTCTACATCCCACAGCTCCTGCAGTAATCATAATATGGCACTGCATTTAAGCCTGCACATAGCTAGGGGGATGCCTACTTGTTCCTTCTCAGGGAGAAGAGGAATAGTAGTACAAGCCCTTGCTAGTTCGTCGGCGGCGCAATTACCCTCGTGGTCCCTATGTCCGGGCACCCCTATGAGGTGGATGTCAAACTGCTCTGCCATCTCATTAAGAGATCTGCGACAGTCATTCACTGTCCTGGAGTTGAATGAAAATCCGTCAATGGCTTTGAGTGCCGCTTGACTATCTGAGAAGATACAGATTGTGTCTTGATTGCCAGTAAGTGCTGGGGATCTAAGTGCTTCAACGATAGCTATTACCTCTGCTTGGAACACACTACAGTGGATCGGGAGTCTGAAGGACTCATTTAGACTCAGCCGTTCGCAATGGAAACCGCCTCCCACCTGGCCATTAATTTTGAACCGTCTGTGTTAATAAGAAGAGAACCGTCTGGTCCTGGGATTTGTGTGGCCCATTCCTCCCTTGTTGGAATGGATACCTTATATTTTAAGGTGGGATGATCGATAGGTATACAGTAGTCTGTAGCTCCCATTGGCGTGCAGTGATGTATGTCCAACTTGGCATGTCCATAGTCGGTCCTTTTCCATATGCCCGTCTCGCGTAGCCTAATTGCCGATAGCGTGGCTATCTTGGCCCCCACTATCCCTCCAGGTAATAGGTCGATTTTGAAGTCTAGGGCATCAGTCGGTGTTGTACGTAGGCTGCCTGTGATACAGACCTCCGCCATCCTCTGCGTTTTCCTAAGTTTCCCTCTAATTGTGGAGTTTGTGAGAGCAAGCAACCAGACCACCACCCGTAGAAAAGGATATGTCTTATGACCGCTGTGTAAAGCCATCTTACTATTTTTGGGGACATTCCCCATTTAAGGCCAATGGCTTTTCGGCATGTATAGAGCGCGATTGTTGCCTTGTTAGCTCTATCCATAGTGTTTGACTTCCAGTCCAGTTTCCTGTCTAGCTTAATCCTTAGGTACTTGGCGCTACCGCTGAGGGAGAGTGTTTCTCCTGATAGTTTTGGGAGCCTTAAATTTGGTATTTTGTACTTTCTGGTGAAGGGGACAAGCTCGGTTTTGGATGGGTTTACACCTAGTCCATTCCTAACTGCCCATGTTGAGAGGACCCTAAGTTTGTCCGTCATGCGGTCACATAGAGTCTGGGAATATTTCCCATAGAAGGCAGTTGCGCAATTCATGCGCAATGATGTCGCAATTCATCATTCGCATAAGCGATAACTTTGCAACCACCACCTTCTAGGGATCGTAGTAGGCTATTAACCGCCACGTTCCACAGTAGGGGTGAGAGTACGCCTCCTTGCGAAGTGCCTCTTCTGACGTATCCATGAATAGATTCTCCTCCTAGTGACGTCTCAACATTCAATTTTTAACCGTCTGTGTAAATATGTCCCATTCCTTCCTTGTTGGAAATGGATACCTCATATTTATACAGTTGAGAATACTCTCAAAATTCATAACGATCGGAACATTAGAACCGAAGTTGTAGCTATTTATAGCGCACTACCTGCACATAAAACTTGAACAAACGTGGAACTTTAAACGCAATTATCTCAGAATCTTAATTTTTCGAAATTTCCTTTGCGGTGGAAAAGAAATGTTATTTTTTATGTTATTAGCTAGTCCGTGAACGAGGGTTTTTTGAAGGAGTTTTTTGAAAACTCCTTTTTTAAAGCATAAAAATTGAAAATCTTATACCTTGAAAAAGTAAATTTTTTGTTAAAACCGTCGCCATTTTTTTTTATTCAACATTTTTAAAAATCCCTCGTTCACGGACTAGACAATACAATATACTAACTAAATTTTTTTGAATTTTGGATTTCAGACGAACCGTTTTCGGGATATCATGTCCACCGCAAGACACCATCACAAAAAAGACGATCCGGGATTTAAGCGATAACATTTTTATTATGTAATATTTTTTTATGAAAAAATGTAATTAAGTACCCAGAAACATGTACTAAAGAACGTCGGTAAAACATTTTTCATAAATATTTTCTATGGTGTCAAAAAAAATTGATAAAATTCCATTTTTCGCGCGTTACAACTGTATATAACCCCTTAATATACCTTTTCTCAATGACCAATCCCAGTTCTAAACTGACACGTATGAGCCTCGAACTAGAAGAATACGACTTTACAGTCGAATATTAAAAGGGAAAAGATAATCATGTAGCTGATGCGTTATCAAGGATAACCATCAAAGATCTACAAAGTCGATCTAACTGTCGGGTCGGATGTTTATGTTTAAATAATGTTTATGTAATATTTAGTGTAATGTTTATTTATTAGGCTTAAGTTTGTACAAAAGCATTGTTGATCGCAAGCCGACTCTTTCTCGGCCGCTCGACTTAACGGGCTTCTCCACTTTCGAGAGCTTTAGCTCGAGGTGACTTGTCGGGCCGCCCCCTCTGTGTATTTACTTCAGTCCCTGCATGCACCACAAGCTGGTCTATCTGCGAAAACCCTCAAAGACCAAACAATGACTTTAGCTTTTGTTTGGTCATTGATGATTTTCAATGCCAGTAAATAAAAATCGGAATTTAATTAAGTTAAACGTTATAAATTTTATTCGGGCCGCATATGAAATTAGGATTTATGTACAATATGGAAAATCCAATTTAGGATGCGAGCGCAGTAAGAAGACGAACGAGAGTGGCGCCAACCTTCCAGAATAGGCTGAGCGGATGCTCGCTAACTTTAAACGCGGAATTAGCAAAGCCGAGCGGCCGAAACAGAGTCGCCTTGCGACCAACAAAACATCAGTTACTAATTAATTATTATTTTTAAATTAGTTTCTTGCTGCTTGACCCGACATTCTCCCCCCAGTTGGGGCTTCTACTCCAACTTCACCCTTAGGGGGCAAAAGGCACAGCTTAGTCAATGCTCGCTTGGTAATTCCAGATGAGGTTTTTATCACCGCCACTCGAAAGATACCATCCCGACCAGGGATTAACTTCATTATTCTCGCAAGCGGCCATTTCATTGGAGGTAGATTCTCGTCCTTTACTAGCACCACATCGTTCGGGGCCAAGGCAGGACCGGAGGCGCGCCATTTGGAGCGCTGCTGGAGAAGGCTTAGGTACTCCTCCTTCCATCGGAGTTCAGCAAGTTCAGCTTTGTGACATCAGGCTCGATAAAGCTGACTGACGGACCACCAGTTAAAAAATGAGCCGGGGTCAGAACATCAAGGTCTGCAGGATTTTCTGAAAGAGACAATAAGGGTCGTGAATTTATAACTTATGGCACAGCAGCGTTCGCAGATCCTCGAATCCAAGAACTGCAGAAAAGACATTGTGGACAGATCCCTTACAAGCTCCAGGTGGACGGCTTTGGTAGCAAAACAAATTAAAAGGCTAACGTTACATTTTACTGGAGCCTTATTACGCACTTCCTGCTTTTAATAGAACGGCCCACAAAAATCGACACCAGTGACTCCAAAGACCTGGGAGCCGGTAACACTTTGCTCCGGGAGATCAGCCATAATGTGCTCCAACAACCGAGGCTTAGTCCGGAAGCATCGGATGCATTTGTGTATTGCTTTCGTCACGGTTTTTCTCCCCCCAATTGGCCAATATTGGGACCGAATAATTGCCAACAGTGCGCGAGGTCCCGTATGTAAATTTCGCTCATGGAAGTCAACAATTATAGCCTGCGTAACTGGATGGCTTCTTGGAAGTATAATTGGATGCTGACTATCAAAATCCAACGACGAATTTTTTAGCCGACCATCTACGCGCAACAGTCCAAATTTGTCCAAGAAGGGAGAGGATGAGGCAAGGGCACTGGATGCCGCTATGTCTTTTCCATTTTGAAGAGCCTTTATGTCCTCCCAAAAATGCACACGCAGCACTAGTCGCAATAACAGCTGTGTTCCAGATTTTATATCGCTAGCCGTAACACCGTTGTGGTGAATTCGTTGAAGAAACTTGTGTACGTAAGCGAATACCCTCTGCAGTGCTGGAAACGAATTAGCGTACTTAGAAACCGCTGTTATATCCACGTACGGAGACTGAATGAGCAGGACCCTTGCACGTAACTCCAGGGTTGATCTCTCAGATGGGACCGCAGTTGGCCACGCCTCTTGGGATCCAATGAGAAACGGAGGTTTGCTGCATTATGCTAATAGCTTCATCTATAGAGTCGCCTCCGGAAAGTAGACATGCACATAAAAGTCGCGACGCAGAATTTCGGCCCCCTTTGGAAACATTAATTGCTCATCATCTGCCAACTGATGCATTGTCCGAATTGCTAAAAATGAGGCTGGCTTCGTTCCATAAGTGACCGTATCCAGCTTAAAAACCTGTAACTCATAATGGGTGGAATCCCACCAAAGAATACACTGAAGATAGCTGTCCTCAGGAAAAACCCTGACGCAATGATACATTTTACAAATATCTCCAGTAATGGCCACCCGATGGCATTGGAGCCTTAACAGAATATGCAGTAACTTTGGCTGAATAACTGGGCCAGACATCAACACGTCATTCAATGAATATCCCGAAGTAGTGACAGCGGATCCATCAAAAACAACCCTGAGCTTGGTGGTTGAACTGTCCTCCTTTAAAACACAATGGTGTGGAAGAAAGTATTGACCAGTGACGCTCGCATCAGCAGGGACTGGAGACATGTGACCCAACTCCAAATACTCCTTTATGAAGGCAGCATATTGCTCCTTCAGTTGAGGACGGCGACAGAGCTTCCTTTCGAGGGAAAGAAATCGTCGAACGGCTTGGGGGTAAGAATCTCCCAGCAACTTAGAACCGCATTTTAACGAAGCCTCACAGCGTAAGCGCCGGAATCCAGCCGAGCAACATGTTGCACGAAATGCGCATCGCAATCTAGCTCCTCCTTCGTCCGCTTCACAATAGGCTCGGAGCAGTCTTCGATTTCCCAAAACCGGCGGAGCAGAGAATCCAGCTGATCATCCTGCATTGTTGTGCTCTCCGGAATATCCTTGTGGGCAGTGGAAACGAGTGATCTTCACTGGACATGTGAACCGCCTCCACACACGACCCATCCAAGTCGAGTTTTCTGCAGCAATGGCAGACCGGCTGAGAGCCCAACACACAACAGCTCATAAAACAGACTGGCTCCGATAAGAAGGTCGATGCGCTGTGGGCGGAAAAATTCAGGATCAGCCAAAGAAAGATTTCCAGAAATATTGCAACTGGAGACATCCAAACTGAAGCTATGCTGCAGGTCCGTGATATTGGCCGCGATGACGGCGTTAACCAGGGCCGAGTATTCGGAACAGTGGGAACGTAGGAGAACATCAACAGAGAATCCATCTGTCGCAAAGCCGGTATCGCCAATACCAGACACCGCCATGAATGATTTGTACCACCGGACCTGCAGCTGACTTGCCAGCCGGGAAGTGATCACGTGCACCTGAGATCCAGAATCCAACAGAGCTCAGCATGGAACAAGGGATGCAACGATATATCGCCGCTGCGACCTTGAGCAACTAGTACATTAGCAGTGGACGGTGAAGAGGCTACAGGCTCGGCGACCTCGGCTATGGCTGACGTGGGAGGACCAACCAAAGGCTGGCCGCTATATGCCTGCGGCTCCAAGAAATGCAGCAGGCTGTGATGCCTCCTTTCACAACTGCGACAATTAGCAGCGTGGCACTCACGCATGTGATGGCCCGTTTGCAGACACTTCCGACAAAGACCGAGTAGCCTGGCCTCACCAAGGCGAATCTCAGGAGGCATTGATAGAAATCGGGGGCATGCAGACATTATATGGGACCATCCCCCGCATAGAGCACAGGTAGAGGGAAGCGAATTAGTAACAAAAAAGGATGATCTACTATCATATGCACCTCGACGCCTTCCCATTTGAGCGCCCGGGGCATATGCAGCCATGGCCACGTCCATAGCCTCCAGGGTCCTACACCGCTGCTCCAAAAATTCGGCCATCGACTCCCAAGTAAGAATGGCGTCTGAACCTGAGGAGTTTTGACTCTCCCACTTGGCCTGGGTAGCTGGGTCCAACCTTTGAAGCAGATCTTGGACGATGACGCAGCTGGCGATCTGAACTGATGTACCCAAATTCTGTAAGGCTCGCATATGGGCATTGAATTTGTCCGAAAGACGTCGAAGAGCTGCTATTGAGCCACTTTCCAACAGACTGTGCCTGAAATATTAAGCGACGGTTTTAAATCGTTTCTCCAATAAATTCATCGCAACATCATAGTTCCAAGGAACGAACTGCTTCGAAAGCGGACTCCCGAAGGCAAGATCGCAACCTTTGCAGCTTTTCCACCTTACTAATACGAGGATTGCTGCCGACGATTGTAGAGAAGATCGAGTAAAATGCAGCCCATTCCGAGTATCCACCGCTGAAGGTTGGGAGAGGAAGAGGCGGCAACGCTTGAAAACTTTGACCTAACACTGGGGTAGCCCTTATGGTGGACATTCCGATGCCAAGGGTGGAGTGGGCAGCAATTCGAGAGGAGCCAAGGGTCGTCCCGTGCTCAATCTCGTCCTGGATTGTCGCTCCGAAACAGTCCATCAAAGGAGACTACTGATCTGAGAAATGTCCAAATCCTTAAACTCCCCGTGGAGTGCCTTGGAATCGCTGAACATGGTGGCTATCTGACCATGTCGCACGTGTAGCATGGCATCATCCACCTTGAAAATAGGCTGAAGAGCTCCTTGGATCCTCTGTAAGTCCTGGAGAATACCCAGGGCCTTGCACTTTAAAATAGCACTCCGGGTTGGAGTGGGTGCTCCTGTGACGGCGCCGCTGGAGTTCATGATTTATTATATTGAGTTCCGAACAACCCGAAATAACTTTTATTTGCTCGCGGCGAACACGATCTGTCCCACTGTGCGCTCAGAACCGTAGCGGAATTGTGGAACGTATATATATATGAAGCTATGTGCGAGCGAATGCACTTGCGTTGTGGATCGTGAGTTTGTGTGAAGTCTATGCGGGGGCGAATGCACTTGCGTTGTGGATCGTAAATATGTATGTGTGCTTGTGAAATAACGTTTATGTTTATGCCTGTATGTATGTATAATATAATAATATATTATATATTATAATTTGTTAATTATTGTAAACAAACTTATTAGCCACGTATGATAATTTTTCACATAACACTGTTTACAAAATTCTTTTGTTTTTGTTTTAGTAATTTGTTTATGTGTATGTATATAAATATATTAACGATCACGTCGGGGTTCACGTCAACCAATGTTTGGTCATTGATGATTTTCAATGCCAGTAAATAAAAATCAGAATTTAATTAAGTTAAACATTATAAACTTTATTCGGGCCGCGTATGAAATTAGCATTTATGTACAATATGAGAAATCCAATTTAGGATGCGAGCGCAGTACGAAGACGAACGAGAGTGGCGCCAACCTTCCAGAATAGGCTGAGCGCATGCTCGCTAACTTTAAACGCGGAATTAGAAAAGCCGAGCGGCCGTCTTGAAAAAGAGAGTCGGCTTGCGACCAACAAAACATCAGTTACTAATTAATTATTATGTTTAAATTAGTTGCTTGCTGTTTGACCCGACAGCTTTCTCTGGATTAGAA
Source organism: Drosophila pseudoananassae pseudoananassae (assembly GCA_018153035.1). Classification (NCBI taxonomy): domain Eukaryota; kingdom Metazoa; phylum Arthropoda; class Insecta; order Diptera; family Drosophilidae; genus Drosophila; species Drosophila pseudoananassae. The sequence goes on from JAECXR010000034.1 coordinate 3,166,261, forward strand.
CATCCTTTTCTAGGAAGTCACTTTTCTAGGACATAAATGCACAGATAAAGAAATCTTGCCCGACGACAAAAAATACGACGTTATTAAAAATTACCCAGTCCCACATGATGCGGACAGCGCTAGAAGAATCATTGCATTTTGCAATTCTTACATACTTTTCATAAAGAATTTTGCTAAATACACCCTTCACATAACAAGATTATGTATAAACAAGAAAGGAAAGCTAACTTCGGGCGGAGCCGATGTTGATATACCCTTGCAGCTAAAACAGGATATATATCGCTAAAATCGGATATAGTTGACCGATTCTTATGGGAATATCATATTATAACCAATAAATTACAAGACAAAATCTAACAAAAAATCCCAAACTTCTATCTTGAATAACCCCAAAGTTGGTATTTTTACCAAATACCATTTCCGATCGTTCAGTTATATGGCAGCTATAATATATAGTCGGCCAATCCATATGAAACTTGATAAGTCGTATTATTTTTCCAAAAATAGAATTCATAGAAAATCCCAACTTTCTAGCTCGAAAAACACTGAAGTTATGCCATTTCCGATCAATCAGTTATATGGCAGCTATAAGATATAGTCGGCCGATCTTTATGAAATTTTGTAGGTCGTATTATTTTGCCAAAAATAGCATTCGTATAAAATCTGAACTTTGTAACTCTAAAAACACCAAAGTTATACCATTTCCGATCAATCAGTTATATGGCAGCTATAGGATATAGTCGGCCGACCCCGGCCGTTCCGACTTATATACTGCGTGCAAAGAAAAGAAGGGTGTGTGCAAAGTTTCAAGACGATAGCTTTAAAACTGAGAGACTAGTTCGCGTAGAAACAGACAGACAGACGGACTGACGGACAGACGGACATGCTCATATCAACTCAGGAGGTGATCCTGATCAAGAATATATATACTTTATAGGGTCGGAGACGTCTCCTTCACTGCGTTGCACACTTTTGGACAAAATTATAATACCCTCTGCAAGGGTATAAAAATCAAAAAACAAAAAGCTACAAAACTACGTAAACCCAACCAACAAAACCAGGCAACAACAACAACACAACCAAATAAAAACAAACCAGGAACGACTACAAGAGCGCAACTGAATTAACAGAAGGAAGACACCCGGCAGCGGCAACAATATTTAGCTCTCTAATTAAATAAAAATAATGTAAGTAGAGTGTTCATTGATACGCCCACTATTTTCAAATTGCAAAATATTTTTAAAATATTAAAAAAGTGATTTTCCAAAAGTTTCAGTCAAAAAAAATAATAATAACACAGCCACACAAAAAAAAAAAGTGTCCGGGTTGGGAGATCAGAGTACCCTATCCCCATGTATTTTGGACCGCTGAACACGAATCTGAAGTCCGTTTTGGTCCTGCACGTGTACGTTTCTTCCTAACCTCAAAATCAAAAATTCGTCCGCCATATTGGATCCGCCATATTGAATTTTGAAAATCTGACTTCAAATTCGTAATCAGCGACCCCAAAAACCCCTGGGTACCCAGTTTTATGAAAATCCAATAAATTAAAAAAAAAAAAAGCATACCTCCAAAAATGTAAAACTTTTTTTGAGGTTAGGAAGAAACGTACACGTGCAGGACCAAAACGGACTTCAGATTCGTGTTCAGCGGTCCAAAATAAATGGGGATAGGGTACTCTGATCTCCCAACCCGGACACTTTTTTTTTTTTGTGTGGCTGTGTAATAAAGGCACAAGTTCGGAAATTTTTTTTACAAACAATTAAATTTGTTTTTTGTGTTAAAATCTTAGAAGTGTTAGTGAGATAGAAGATTTGTTAGACAGATTTCAAAAGCTAAACACCGCGGGAAGTTCACAATAAAATAGTTAAGGATAAGCGCCAAGCTGAGGAAAGCGCACGCGGAGAGGTAAAACAAGAAATAAGTGATAATCAATCAACTCCACGAGGGAGTCTCGCTGAGAGCGGCTGTACAGTTGAGCCAAATACTGCGGCCAGTACTGATAACCGAAAAACGGTTTATAGTTCCGGTGGTCAGCCCCAAATCCGTGGCCGTGGTCATCAACAGTCGCTCATGTCAGTTCGAATTTGATTCCAAATCGCCCGTCACCATAATGAACGAATCTTCGTAACGGTACATCTGTCCAAACGGTCATCCCTTTTAAACCTTTCAAACCTCTTAGGGTGCAACTGGATTGAACCCCACGGAATCCGCTTAGAAGGCATTCATGGCGTGCAGTGCGGCAATGGTATCGTGGAAATTCTAAGGAAATTCGACCATTTGTTTTCATCAGAACTTGGTCGGTATACGGGGCCGCCAGTGGCCTTCAAGGTGGAACAGGAAGTTCCGCCGGTCAGACTACCACCGCGACGAATTCCTTACGCACTCCTCAAGCCTTATGAAGAAGAGGTGGACCGTCTCTGTGCCTAAGGAATTCTTGAGCCTGTAGAGTACTCTGAGTGGGCCACTCCGACGGTTCCCATAGTCAAGAAATGGTTCCATTCGCATTTGTGGAGATTATAAATCTACACTTAACACGCTATTAGCTTCGATAGAAAGAGGGTCAATTTTCGCAAAAATAGATTTGGCCCAGGCGTATCAACAATTGGTAATAGACGAAAAGTCAGCTGTGATGCAAAGGAACAGAGAGGAACTAGTCGCAGATCGACAGAGAAGCGGTAGCTTTAGTTGCTGGTGTCAAACAATTTCACAACTATTTATATGGAAGTTCACGCTTATTACAGATCATCGCCCACTGCTGGGAATCTTTTCGACAGAAATCACAATCTCTCAAATCATTTCCAACCCGATGATGCGTCGACAAATTTTTTTGAGAGCGTATAAATTCAAGTTAATTCATCAGCCTGGAACAAAAATAAGTAATGTAGATTTCCTAAGCCACTACCCAACGTCAGATATACAATGAGCCTCGAATAGAAGAAGTTTCATTAATTGGGTCACTAATCAGCCTAGCGTCACCGCGAACACCCTAGCGACCAACCCTTCTAAGGATTGTAGCCTCAGAAAGGTGCTCAACTGGGTGTTAAGGGGATGGAGTAGTGCTAAAGTTCAGCGTCATGATGACCTGTTCCCTTTCTTTGTTCGGCGAAACGAACTGACCAGCAACCAAGGAATATTATTTTGGGTAATCGAGCAGTTATTCCCTTGACGGACAGGAAGGAAATTCTCTCAGCGTTACACGCGCACCATCCGAACGAATGGTTCAAGACACGAAGAGTTAGCTGAAGAAACTAGATCGTCCCACTGATGTCAACTTAGCTTAAGCTCGTTTCTTGTTTGATCAACATTTCCGCCACATTCCGTCACAAAACATTCGCCAGCGGAGTTACTGTTCAATAGGGAGCTCCAGACATTCTTTGACAAATTAAGACCAGGCGAAAGATTATATGGTAAGATCTGCGAGGCCCAAACTAAAAAATCTTTTGTTACAGGCAGCCCTGTTTGGGTCCGAAACTATGCAAGCGGTCCCAAGTGGCTTGAGGGCCACGTATTGAGGTCGACTTAACAGTCAGGCGACATCTGGATCAGCTGCGATTGCGCAGTCCTTCGCAACAGCCAACACTACAGGAGACAGCATCACCAACTTGCTGTTCCAATCCAACCCCAGCTGAATCGGTAGCTGGCGGATCCACAACTCCAGCTGGGCCACAGCGCTCGCCTGAGCCATTCGGGACTGGAGGACCGCCACTCAGATCGGCCCATGACACTCGCCGTCCCCAGTTCTACGATCCGTCTGGGTGTTAAGGGGTGTTATGTATGTGACTGAATAATTACAATTACTTAAATAAATTTAATATATGTTTGCGCATACATAAAAAGTTCTTAAAAAAATGAAAAACTACGCTTCCCTATCTATATTTTCTATGGAGAAAACTTTTTCCAATAAAATTTCTGTCTTGGTGCCTGGCATCCGGTCAAGGGCACGAAGGGCCACCCTACTTTCGGGAAACACACACGGCTTGGTTGTCGCCACTAGTCGCTACACACCTGCGAGCATACGAGCTGTCGCCTCTGTGACAGGCCAAATACTTTAAATATAGGCAGGATTTATATACAGACGTTTGCATACCGCCACATCACACCCATAGGATATAATTCCCATTTCCCAAGGCAATGCCATAGAGAGAATGCGTAGCCTGGAGAGTGCAAGAACGATAAAAAAACATAAGATTTCATTTTGATTCACAAAGTATTAAATCTTTTGCTAAACACCATTTTTGAAAATTTTCAAGATCGGACTAAAGATTGCATTGGGCAGAGATGGATTTGAAGACAAAGCTTAAAATCATCTGCATACAAAAGATTAAGAGAGTTCATTAAAGCAGGGGTCATTAATAAAAAGAGTAAAAAGAAATGGGCCAAGATGCCTCCCTTGAGGAAACCCAAATGTAGAAAGGACCAAGCGGGAATGTACATCTGTAGCTGGAGATCCAAGTTAGGAGGTCTGTAGGAAATCCCAGAAGATTCAGTTTACTCAACAGGAGTGAGCAATTGACTGAAAATGTGAGTGAGTTGCAAATGAGGAGTAATTAAGATTCCTTCCAGGGGAAAATTCGAGGTATCCAAAGATAAGTTGAAAAGTCTATGAAGAGGTTTGCACAGAGCCCTGGCACATTATTTTAACACGCAGCCTGGTACTCCATCGGGGCCCGGCGAATAAACGGGTTTGACCCTTAGAAGATCAGATAATAAGCTATTCTAGGATTAAGACGGACAGAAAATAAGATTTGCTGATTGAATATTGTATGCGTAAGGCTGATCTGTCGTTTAAGGCGGAGAATATGTTGCTTGGAAAAATTTAGCGAATAGATCGGCAATGGCTTGAATCTGATCGGCAATCAGATTTCGTAGATGAATTGTCAAACGTAAGCAGAGGTCAAAAAGATCAATATTTGCTCTTAGTTTTTACTAAGTAAGAGCCTGTATTTAGTACTTTTTTTAAGTTTGTGAGGCACCTTGTAAACCAAAAAGATTTGTTGAAGCGGATAGATATTTCCATGGCACATATGAGTCAAAAAAAAGTATCTAAAGTATGGTAAAATTTTGTTAAGGTGATTTTAATAAAATGTATCTATAAGGCTATTAAGTTTGTGAAATCAGCTTTTCAGAAACATCGAATCTTATTTGCCATGCATGGAAACTACTGATCGATACCAGAAATGGTTTTTCTGGTAAGAGTGATACCATCAGGAGTAAAGATGGTGAGTTATCGACATTAGACCACTTTAATTTAGCGATATTAAAGTCTCCCAGAGCTACAAGCTGGTCACATAAGAAGATTTTTAATCATAAGATTAAAAACGGATTGAAGAGAGGACAAATGATGCCTCTGAAAACTCTGTGGATTCACCTCTTTAGAAGCAGGTTCAGAAGCAAGGGATTCTACCGAAATGAGGAGTCTACCGCCGAGGTGGAAATGAGCCACGTCCGAAAAGATAATTTTTCGATCAAATTCACCATCTTCTGCCAAACGATCTTCCGCCCAATTTGCGAACTGTAGACGGTTCGGATGATCAAGTGGGCTTTAGCTGTTGAGCCTATAGAACTTTATATGGCTTCAGAGCAAGGTCTTTGCGCAAAATTCGGCGCGTAGTTGATCGAGAAAGGTCCAACTCTTGCGCTCGATGCAAATCTTTTTTGGCAAATATTTTTTTCAAGTTTTGCACGGTTTGCGTTGGAGACTTATCTCTTTGGAAATATATTTTTAATATTTCCCAGCTTTCCTCAAACGAATAGCGACCCATTTCGTAAATTTCAGACTTATTACTAAATATGTAATACTTCTCCGATGACAGTTGACGTCTCCCATGTCAAATTATTGATAGATCAAATTCGAAACGCTAGGTGGGACACCTTGTATCTTGCTTCGCATCTTTGGCGGCTTGATGATATTGTTGGCAGGCGAACGCCTGCAGTTGAATTAAATGCATGCCTGAAGGCATCAGCTTTATGGAGTAACATTATTGCTTAATTTGAATCCACCGTGGCTTTGCAACGGTACTCGACTTTCAGTTAAAAGACTTATGCCAAATTGTATTAAGGCAACCATTATTAACGGAAAGTACGTAGGTGAAAATGTATGTATTCCTCGAAAACCATTGAATTTGAATGATCTTCCGTTTGACTTCAAACGATTGCAATTTTCAGTTCGCCTTGCGTTCGCATGGACAATTAACAAGTCACAAGGCCAATCGCTTAGTGTTTGCGGCCTAAATTTAAAAAAATCATTGTTTTTCACATGGGCAGTTATACGTTGCGTGCTCACGAGTTGGAAAACCATCCGCTTTGCTTGTGTTAACGTCAGACCAAAAAACAAAAAATGTGGTTTACCAAAAAGCACTTCAATAAAATGGATAAGTGAGTGAGCACACGAAGATCTGACGTCTGACGTCTCCCATTATCTTATATAGGAAACCCACGCTGTTTTGTAGGGGGGCGCTGCTGCCGCCAAAGATTCCAGGAAAGTTGAAAATGTTGAAATAAGAAGTCGGGGGCGTCTTTCGGATGGTATAACGCGGTCAGCTTTATTGTGCTGCTTACATGCGATAACTAACTTAAAACTAGTACAAAAAGACGATCGACGATCGACGACAACCAACGAGCGAGAGAGAGGGCACAGAGGGGCGAGTGTGGATGCGCTCTTCAGCGCGGGTGCGCTCTTTAGCGCGGGTGCGCTCTTCAGCGCGGATGCGCTCTTCAGCTGAGCGGCACAACGGCCCCTCACCTAAACATTCTCCCCCCCCTTGCAATCGCTCGGGTTGCAACAAATCCCTCGTCGCTAGCTATGCGTCACTGCAGCTAGAGGGCGTACACGGGTCGATGAAGGCCCCCGTGTCGAAAATCCGGGTCCCGATGTTGACGCTGTTCCGGTTCAGCATCGACGCTAGGGTGGGCGCAGCGACCGCGTCCTGCGGTGGCCCTCGGGGAGAGGCGGAAAGTTGCCTAGGCGCGGATGACGCGGGCGGAAGTGCGGTGGACGGCACCCGATGAGTGGCGGACGAAAGCAGGGGAGCACTTGACGGCTGCCGGCCAGTGGCGAAAGAATGCCGAGGAGTTATTGAAGAGTGCCGGGAAGTCGGCGGCCGTGGATCGGTTTGGGAATGCCGGAAAATGGCGAACGCAGGGCGAGAAACACCCGAACCGCGCCGGGAGTTGGCTGATGACGGCCGACGAGAGAGCGAGACACTCCGTGTACTGTCTCCCGCGGGCGGTGACCAGTGCTCCTTGGTCACGGGGTGCAGCAGCGTGTGGTGATCCTGACCACACGTCTTACAGCCGTCTCCACGCCGACAGGATCCGTCGGAGTGCTCGTGGGCCAGGCAGCTCGAGCAATAGCGGTTCGCGAGAGCCGCTCGGAGCCGCTCCTCGGCACTAAGGCGTAGGAAGCGCCGACACTTCTTCAATGGATGGATCCCATTGCAGACTCGGCATTGGTAGGATTGTGTACCTCGAGTACATCTGCTCTCCAGTGACTGGGCGTTGCGTGGGCGTGGCGACATTGTTCTGGATATGATCTTGGAATCCGATTCCGAACTGATCCGTGTGGGCACCTCTCCCTGATCCAGTGAGTCACCGAGGCTGCGGGCAACTCGTGCGGAAAAAACAGACACGCTGCGGGGGTTGACTGGAGATAATGGGCCGGTTAGCACCCATCCGAAAATGGTCTCCTGACCGAGAAGCGACCCGCAGATGTTAGACTTGGAATTACCGAGGAGAATGGACGGAAGAATGTCAGCTCCTATTAACACATCGACTTGGGAGCTCTCAAAGAAGTTGGGGTCCGCCAGGGTAATATTGGGCAGCCCCTTGAGACGATCTCGCGAAATCGGATATGATGGCAGATTTCCTGCCAACTGCGGAAGAACGTAAGCCGCAGTCTCTAATTGTAGTCCGGGTCTTGACGGCGACCGAATGGAGAGATGGCACAATTTAGTAGACTGCGCGGAAATGGTTTGATTAAGGCCGGAAACTTGGGCTTGAATCGTCTTGAAGGGAGGCTTGACGAGGTTGAACAGTCGTTCCGTTATGAAGGTCGCTTCGGACCCTGAGTCTATTAGTGCTCGTGCCTGGACGGTGCACCCCAAATGGCACACGTTGATCAGGGCCGTGCCTAGTATGACTGCTCCCGACCCGGAAGCGAAACACACCTGCACATTCGACTGATCCTCTGAGCCGTTTACTGGCGTAGGCGGACTTGGAGCGGTAGGCGGCATAGGAGGACTTGGAGCGGTGGCGAACGGATGGCCGCGGTGCAGGAGGGTGTGGTGTCGGCTGTGGCAGGTGAAACAGGTACGGGCGCTCGTGCAGTCTCGCTGCTGGTGCCCTCGGCCAAAACAGTTTAGACATAACTGCTTCCTTGTAATGTAGCCAAAGCGCCCATTTACATCCATATTTAGAAACCGCGGACATAAGCGAATGGGGTGGTCCTCCCTCGAACAGAGATCGCAGCCCTTTTGGCCCGGAACCACTCGAGTCTCGTGTGAATTGAGCCTCCGAGCGGGGGCAATAGGAATTCCCGACCTTGGCGGAAGTTGCCCGGAGCTACTAGGCCTGACGTCATCGATTGCTTCCAGAGTGCGATGGCGCTCTGTCAGGAAATTGTCTAATTCCTTCCATGTTGGAATTTCGGCCTTGTTATGAACGGATTGCTCCCACATGGAAAGTGTGACTTTGGGGAGCTTTGACGAAATCATAAACACCAGCAGGCAGTCCCAGGCCTCAACATTGATGGCGGACATTGCTAGGGCTGTCAGACAACTCTGAATGGTGGCTTGGAGCTCCTTCAGCGCGACCCCGGACTCTTGAGAAATAGCCTGGAGGTTGAAAAGGATTTTCAACTGGCTATTGACCAGTAGCCGCCGGTTCTCAAAGCGGTCTGTGAGGCTTTGCCAAGCGACGGCAAACCCCTCATGGGTAAGGGGAGCCTTGGAAACAATAGCGTGGGCGTCACCACTTGTTTTGGACAACAAGTGGAACAACCGCTCTACCGGGGTGAGCCGCGAGTTTTGAATGTAAATGGCCGTAAACAAGTCTCGGAAGGTGGGCCACCGAAGATAATCACCCGCGAAGACCTCGGTATCCACCGGAGGTAACCTGCAGCCTGTAGGCGCGGGCGTGTGGACATTGACGGGAGCCTGAGTGGATTGGGAAGCAATTTTCTGCCGAAGCTGGGCAATACATCTCGAATAGACGGAGTAACAGTTGCTGTACTTCGCTTCCAGCACTGTCGAGGCGGCCGCATTGTCGTCGGACACGGCTAGCAAATCGGAGCAGCTCTCATAGCTCTTCTCCACCTTCTCCCATAGTGCCCGAATTTGGTCCCGATGAACTTCGCACATGTATTGGGAGCCTATTTCCGTTTCTGGGGCGCCCGGAGTACTTATGTTAGCCTCAAATTGGATAATTCGATCTGTTGTGGCGATGAACTTTTTCAACGCCACTTCGACCGCACTTGGAGCCATTTTTGCAACGGAGTGAGTCTGCCTCTGTGAAGGACCGGGGGTTGTATTGACGGATTCGTCACTCCTTGCCCTTGGACTTGCACTGGTAGCCTTAGGCTTCAAAAGAGGCGTCCGCGGAGATGCGGATTGAGATCTGTCCAAACGGATGGCTGGGATCGAACGCGGCTTTTTGTCGTCTCCCGTGGGCATTCTCAGAGTCCAATTCGCTGGTCAGCGCTTGTCAACTGACTCGCGCAACAGGTGCCCCTGGTACGAAGGTGCCCCAGGTACGAAGTGGTGGCCGCTCGCACTAATGTGATGAGAACGGTGAGATCGCGGACCAAAGGCAATTACAAGGAGCAAGTGCGAACTAGTGGCGCCGATGTGGAAAGGAAGGTCCTGTGCGGCACAATTCGAATGTGGAAAGAAAAACTTCAGGACTCCAGAAAACCCACAAGGAGACGTGGTTTGCTCGGATTGCAGGCGGATGTTGACTGATGCGAAGTAGAAGCAGCGTTGGAGGCACGGAAAATGGAAAAAGTACCGGAAAATTCGTGCTTGTTCGGAAAAAAAATGATGACGGTCTATATATGTATGTATATTTCGACTTGTGTGGTTCGTACTGAATTTAATATATACGGAGATATTAAATTCTTAACTATTTTTAATTTGCGGAGCCGGAAGGTGGACTTAACTTGGCTTGAATTTAACACACAATTCAAACACACAATTATAAAAAATTAATAATTAGTTTTTGGCTAACTGGTTCGGATTTAATTATGATGGAGCCAGAAGGGTGGAGTTGAAAATCTTTATTTTTAATCAATTGAGGTTAATTATTACCAAGCTGGAACGGTGGAATTGAAACATAAATCTTTAAGTAATTGAATTTCATTAACACGAAGCCGGGAAGATGGAATTAAAACCGCGGCTCTATTCGGACAGAAGGAGGATAATTAAATTAATAAATTATAATTTTTTTTTTCGATAATTAAATTTTCGACTTTTGTTATTGAGTGGCCGGAAAGGTGAATTAAAAAACCCTGGCCCTTTGCTCGGACGGAAAAATACGAATTAAATAAATTTTGTAGTTATAAATATAAATAAATAAATTTATAATTAATTGATTTTTTTTTTTAATTTGTTTTGTTATATATTTCCTGGAACTGGAGGCAGAAAATATTGAAAATATGGGCATACATGCAAGTAGGGCAAGGGCATGTGGGCATACGATGGTACAGTGGAACGTCGAGAAGTGGACTGTATGGTTAAATTTTATCGGTTATATATTTTCCTGAAATTGGAGCCAGAAAATATATGGAAATATATGGACATGCATGCAGGTACGGATATATGTAAGGGCATGTGGGCATATATTGGCACAGTGGAGCCTTGATAAGTGGACTGTATAGTTGGGGGAACAGAAAAGTTATGTGGTGTAAAAAATGACACTGATTGAGGAAGATAAAAAACAAATATTACGACAGCGGCGGACTGTTCGGTGAATTTGGAAATTCCGGAACTAATTCACACCGGTGGCCAATATTAATTATGCCTTCTTTTTGTCACCACACAATTTCACTGTTCACTTGCGAGTTTTTCGCGGATTAATTGCACCAAAAAAATATGTATGTGCGTATGTATGTATGTGGATGCACATATGCCTCGACCGTTGGCAAGCGACTGGATAACGGAGAGGCCGAAAACGGCGAGGAATATGGGCAGCACACAAAACGGAGACGGATGGAAAAATTTGCAGAATTTTAAGAATATTATAGATTATTAGAAAATCTCAACTTGCCGTTGTGTCGGAAAACTCGGACTTGGAGTTGACACGGAGTGAAAAACAATCTTGCAGCAGTGTGAACGAAATTTAATGTTCGGATCACTGCTGAAGACCGGCAGAGAGATGGAGACGGAAAAATGTACTTATCTTTTGGCGGAACAATGCCGAGAACTGCTGGCAGAAGAAAATCCAGAAATTATCCGGCTCGAAGGACCAATGTTTTGTAGGGGGCGCTGCTGCCGCCAAAGATTCCAGGAAAGTTGAAAATGTTGAAATAAGAAGTCGGGGGCGTCTTTCGGATGGTATAACGCGGTCAGCTTTATTGTGCTGCTTACATGCGATAACTAACTTAAAACTAGTACAAAAAGACGATCGACGACAACCAACGAGCGAGAGAGAGGGCACAGAGGGGCGAGTGTGGATGCGCTCTTCAGCGCGGGTGCGCTCTTTAGCGCGGGTGCGCTCTTCAGCGCGGATGCGCTCTTCAGCTGAGCGGCACAACGGCCCCTCACCTAAACACACGCATTTTCAAATATAAAACAAAACAAGAAAGGAAAGCTAACTTCGGGCGGAGTTGAAGTTGATATACCCTTGCAATTAAAACCGGATATATACCGCAAACATCGGATTAAATTGGCCAATCCTTATGAGAATATCATAATATAACCAATTTATTACAATAACAAGAAAGGAAAGCTAACTTCGGGGGGAGCCGAAGTTGATATACCCTTGCAGTTAAAACCGGATATATATCGCAAACATCGGATTAAATTGGCCGATCCTTATGAGAATATCATAAAATAACCAATTTATTACAATAAAAAATCTAAAACAAAGTACCAAGCTTCCATCTTCAAAAATACCAAATTTGGTATTTTTACCAAATACCATTTCCGATCGTTCAGTTATATGGCAGCTATAAGATATAGTCGGCCGATCGTTATGCAATTTGGTAGGTTGTATTAACTGACCAAAAATAGAATCTGTACTTAGTTCCAGCTTTTTCTTTCAAAAACACGAAAGTTGGGTAATTTCCGATTGTTCAGTTATATGGCAGCTATAGGATATAGTCGGCTGATCCTTATGAAATTCGGCATGGAATTTGAGGAATCCTTGAGGTATGGTACTGAAGGGCTGTCTTCAAGGCCTTTTCTGACGTCGCTTCATTCATTGACCTTGAGCTTTATTTATGGTCATTGGGAACGCCAAACGAATGGGAAACTGCAATCTCTTGAACTGGAACGGTGTATCAGTGGGGAACATAGGAATCCTAGGAATGAGGACATCTTCACCTTTAAAAGGACAACTTATGATCGTTGCTTCTACAACGTTGTTCATCAATTTCTTGACTGCGAGTCGCGTACCGTGGCAGAGTTTGGGCTGATTCATATTCCGGAGCATGATAATCGGAACACCTATGTTTAATTTCAATATGTGTGGTGGCATTCCAGGCAGATCAAGTGAGTTTAGAAACTCCGTAGGGTAATTAACTGCTTCCTCTGCCTCCACAACGGTGTCTATCGACTTATATGTAATTTCGTCAGTTTCTATGCTCGGATCCCCGACTATGACAATTGCCACTTCGTCTATAGTTGGAGCATTATATCTCCTGATATGTTCTCCAGCAGGCGTTTTGTCTGCATGAATGACAATTTAATGGGTATCCGAAGGCATCATATCGATTGAGGTAAAGGAATGGCCCCCAAGGAATCCTCGGGGTATGTTTCATACAAACCATCAAGGAATTTCCATAGAAGAGATCCTCCCATCGAGGAATTCGAACACCCTAAGGAATACTGCAGGATTCCTGCAGTTATTCGAAGAGCATTTCGAACTAAATACCCCAAGGAATCCCTGGGGTATACTCTGAGGAATCTTTGAGGAAATACCCCAAGGAATCCCTGGGGTATGCTCTGAGCAATCTTTGAGGAAATACCCCAAGGAATCCCTGGGGTATACTCTTAGGAATCTTTGAGGAAATACCCCAAGGAATCCCTGGGGTATGCTCTGAGGAATCTTTGAGGAAATACCCCAAGGGAATCCCTGGGGAATCAGCGAGGAACTGTAAAGAATTTCACCCCCCCCTTCCAATCAATAAAAAGAATTCAATAAATAAATTAAAAATTATTATTATTATTATTATTACTATTATTATTTTTATAATTACAAATTATTATTATTTTACAAATTATTATTATTTTACAAATTACTAACTATTATTTATTTTTTTTTGTTTTTTATTATTATTATTTTTTATGCACGTCAAAGCGTGCCCCAACACTTTCTCCGGCGAGTTCCCCGGATCCACCTTAGATATACTATCTGTAAATAAAATTAATAGAAATTAGATATTATTTACATTATTTGTAATTAAAATACATACCGATCCAAACTCCATAAAAATTTGGGAACGCCTTCAATTTCTTCTTCCCACTAACTCCGTCAATATTGTATTGGACGATCAGGCCCTCGACGAAAATATATATCGCGTTATTAATTTTATTGTTTTATTGTATGTTTGAATATTTATTAGTATCATTTTATCATTTATAAAATTCATTTATATATAAAACTAGCAGTACCCTGCCACGTTTCGCTGTGGCATATTGTGGTTGCACGCATAAGAAATAAGTCAAACAAAAACGAATAATTTTCCAATTAATTTAATTCTGTAATACTTGTGGGTATACAATATTTTTTGTTTCTCCATTCTCCCCGTAAATATAAAGAGTATTTGGTTATCCGACACGGGAACACGCAACATATAATTGTCCGTGTGAAAAACAATCTGCATCCAAATCCAAACCACACAACTCCAGAGATTGACCTTGAGCTTTATTTATGGTCATTGCGAACGCCAAACGAATGGGAAACTGCAATCTCTTGAACTGGAACGGTATATCAGTGAGGAACATAGGAATCCTAGGAATGAGGACATCTTCACCTTTAAAAAGAACCACTTATGATCGTTGCTTCTACAACGTTGTTCATCAATTTCTTGACTGCGAGTCGCGTACCGTGGCAGAGTTTGGGCTGATTCATATTCCGGAGCATGATAATCGGCACACCTAGTTTAGAAACTCCGTAGGGTAATTAACTGCTTCCTCTGCCTCCACAACGGTGTCTATCGACTTATATGTAATTTCGTCAGTTTCTATGCTCGGATCCCCGACTATGACAATTGCCACTTCGTCTATAGTTGGAGCATTATATCTCCTGATATGTTCTCCAGCAGGCGTTTTGTCTGCATGAATGACAATTTAATGGGTATCCGAAGGCATCATATCGATTGAGGTAAAGGAATGGCCCCCAAGGAATCCTCGGGGTATGTTTCATACAAACCATCAAGGAATTTCCATAGAAGAGATCCTCCCATCGAGGAATTCGAACACCCTAAGGAATACTGCAGGATTCCTGCAGTTATTCGAAGAGCATTTCGAACTAAATACCCCAAGGAATCCCTGGGGTATACTCTGAGGAATCTTTGAGGAAATACCCCAAGGAATCCCTGGGGTATGCTCTGAGCAATCTTTGAGGAAATACCCCAAGGAATCCCTGGGGTATACTCTGAGGAATCTTTGAGGAAATACCCCAAGGAATCCCTGGGGTATGCTCTGAGGAATCTTTGAGGAAATACCCCAAGGGAATCCCTGGGGAATCAGCGAGGAACTGTAAAGAATTAAACCCCCCCTCCCCCCTTCCAATCAATAAAAAGAATTCAATAAATAAATTAAAAATTATTATTATTATTATTATTACTATTATTATTTTTATAATTACAAATTATTATTATTTTACAAATTATTATTATTTTACAAATTACTAACTATTATTTATTTTTTTTTGTTTTTTTTTATTATTATTATTTTTTATGCACGTCAAAGCGTGCCCCAACACTTTCTCCGGCGAGTTCCCCGGATCCACCTTAGATATACTATCTGTAAATACCATCAAGGAATTTCCATAGAAGAGATCCTCCCATCGAGGAATTCGAACACCCTAAGGAATACTGCAGGATTCCTGCAGTTATTCGAAGAGCATTTCGAACTAAATACCCCAAGGAATCCCTGGGGTATACTCTGAGGAATCTTTGAGGAAATACCCCAAGGAATCCCTGGGGTATGCTCTGAGCAATCTTTGAGGAAATACCCCAAGGAATCCCTGGGGTATACTCTGAGGAATCTTTGAGGAAATACCCCAAGGAATCCCTGGCGTATGCTCTGAGGAATCTTTGAGGAAATACCCCAAGGGAATCCCTGGGGAATCAGCGAGGAACTGTAAAGAATTAAACCCCCCCTCCCCCCTTCCAATCAATAAAAAGAATTCAATAAATAAATTAAAAATTATTATTATTATTATTATTACTATTATTATTTTTATAATTACAAATTATTATTTTACAAATTACTAACTATTATTTATTTTTTTTGTTTTTTTTATTATTATTATTTTTTATGCACGTCAAAGCGTGCCCCAACACTTTCTCCGGCGAGTTCCCCGGATCCACCTTAGATATACTATCTGTAAATAAAATTAATAGAAATTAGATATTACTTACATTATTTGTAATTAAAATACATACCGATCAAAACTCCATAAAAATTTGGGAACGCCTTCAATTTCTTCTTCCCACTAACTCCGTCAATATTGTATTGGACGATCAGGCCCTCGACGAAAATATATATCGCGTTATTAATTTTATTGTTTTATTGTATGTTTGAATATTTATTAGTATCATTTTATCATTTATAAAATTCATTTATATATAAAACTAGCAGTACCCTGCCACGTTTCGCTGTGGCATATTGTGATTGCACGCATAAGAAATAAGTCAAACAAAAAAGAATAATTTTCCAATTAATTTAATTCTGTAATACTTGTGGGTATACAATATTTTTTGTTTCTCCATTCTCCCCGTAAATATAAAGAGTATTTGGTTATCCGACACGGGAACACGCAACATATAATTGTCCGTGTGAAAAACAATCTGCATCCAAATCCAAACCACACAACAACGTTGTTCATCAATTTCTTGACTGCGAGTCGCGTACCGTGGCAGAGTTTGGGCTGATTCATATTCCGGAGCATGATAATCGGCACACCTAGTTTAGAAACTCCGTAGGGTAATTAACTGCTTCCTCTGCCTCCACAACGGTGTCTATCGACTTATATGTAATTTCGTCAGTTTCTATGCTCGGATCCCCGACTATGACAATTGCCACTTCGTCTATAGTTGGAGCATTATATCTCCTGATATGTTCTCCAGCAGGCGTTTTGTCTGCATGAATGACAATTTAATGGGTATCCGAAGGCATCATATCGATTGCTGTTTTGAACAAACGCACCAAATGGTTCCGTTCGTGAAAAAGCTTCTGTAGCTGCGAAATAGTGGGGTTCTTCAGCGAGGTATTGACTCCATAACGTGCATCGACTTCAGCTCCATCATCACAAATGAAGTACATTTGAAGAAATTTGTGTTCGCTGTCTGAGAACGGAAGCAGGGAACCGGCTTTGTGATAGATTTGTCCTTTGATTTTAAAAGTTGGCATGAATTGTTATCATTTCCGCACCAAATGACGTCATTTGGAAGCAAGAGTTGTATTTCCTAATGTTCGACAGGAAATGCTTCGATTCAACAGTAGATCCAGCGAATAGAAAGTGCAGAGGCTCTGGTGGTGCTTCAAGTTGAGGCAATTTCACTTTCCCCGAAGCGCAACACAATCGTTTTGGTTCGTTGTTGAATTAGAGATCCTGACAGTGTGTGCAGACCTGATGCATCCGGCCAATAACGACATTGCCATTCGAGCAATAATCAACAGTTGGATTATATCGGAATGCAAGACGATTGTATTGCAGGTTTCGATCTGTTGCAAGCTGTAAACGCGCTTCAGCTACCCTTGCCCAGTCGCGTTCATTAGTTTGAGACAGAATCAAATCGATTGCTGCAGAACGCGACTGCCCAACTCTCAATCGTGTTTGCTCAAGCCTAGCTGCTCGCGTTTCTGCTGATTCCGCGATGTGCATCCGCATTGCTCTCAGCCGCTCAGTCTCTCGGATGGAGGCCCGCTCTTCGGCAGTCATGAAATGTTACGTCTTTTTGCTTCTGTATTGCGAGTATAACGACCCAAATTCGACTTCTTGGGTGGCATGACTTCGTTTCTGACATTTTGACATTTGACATTTTCTTCTTAGCTGTCTGCCTAAATAAAAAAGTATGGGCACGGGAGGAACGCTGTCGAACGGGATAAAAAGTATCCTATGTCCGCCTCCTGGCTCTAAGCAACCTCCCTACCAATTTTCAGCCAAATCTGTTCTGCCGTTCTTGAGTTATAAGTGGTGTAACTAACACGACTTTCTTTTATATGCAACTTGAACATCAAATGCAAAGAGAAGGGGAGAGGCAAGACGAAACCAAAAATTGACAACCGAAAATTCTGGCGCGTGCCAGGGTACAGTCGACCAAAGCAATGCCTTGTAATTAGAATCGCACAAGGCTAATAATCAAACATGAACATATTGGCTTTGCCTAAAGCAAATTATTAATACATTTCAATATACCGTATGATTAGATAAGAAAAATTTATTAAATATAATCTTAAATATATAAAAATATTTCAACATATTTTAAAAAGGGTATTCTGACGTCGCTTCCATTCATTTGGTTTTCGACACAGATTTTTTTTCTCTCCCTTCCCTCTAATTGTCTCTCTGTCGCGTGCCTCTGCTCCGAAACTATGACGTAGAAGCTGCGAGAATCATTGTCGAAAACCGAAAGCAGGTAGAAGTTTCGTTTCCCCTTTCGTTTCGGACTTGAGTAAACGAAGCCCTTGCAATTTGTTTTTGTTTTTCGACAATGTCGCCAGGAAACGTCGGGGTAAGGAATTTTGGTACTGAAGGGATGAAATGGGTTGTCTATATGCTGTATGGTTATGGTCTCTGTATGTACGTAGAGAGACAAATCGAAGACGGATACAGGAGACAAATCCAATTGCCTTTGTCTCAAAAAAGTTTAGCATAGCTGAGAAAATTAATACATCTAAGATTTAAGTTTAAATGTTTCAAAGGTTTAAATCGAGCGGATACAAGATGTTTGCAGAGACGGTCGAGGTAAACATTCAACATTGAATAGAATAGTCTAGAATAGATTCAACATTGCTTCAGTTTATTAAAGTACATTATTTTAGGTTTACATTTCGTACATTTATTTATTAACTATCTTAAATTATAATTTTATTAGCTCGTATTATATTTATTTTTATTGAGACATCTTATACCATAAACATATGCTATTCAAGTTATCTAAACAAATTCCCAAAGTTTTGTAATGCACAAAGGCTAAAAACCAATCAGTCAATCAATCGTTATAAATTAAATTGCGTCGTTTTTAAGCCCAATATATTGTAACGTTTTTTTTTAATTTTAAATTAGGCAAGCGAGTAAATCAAAGCATTTTACGGACATATTAACAAGTTTTCAACTGAGGTATTTAATAATAAAAAAATTGTTTAATAAATTCTTATTTTTCTGTACCTAATATAGATAAAACTTCATTTTGAAATTTAAGTTGCATTCATTTTGTTTTGAAAGTGATATTTTGTTTTTGATTTTTTTTTTAATAAAATAAAAATAAAAATATTGCAAACTGTTTTATTAGTACATATTTTTGTGAAAGTCAATTGTAATTAAAGGCGTATATCATTAAAAAAAAATGAACTGTAAGTTTGAAAATTTACATTTATTTATAGTAGTTTTTATTTGACTATGATACCTCTATGTAAGTTATATGTATATACACTTTTAAATTACGTAGTGTCAGAAATTTTTTATTTTATTATTTATAAAGGGCCATGTCTATAATTAAATCGTGTTAATTTCCTAGGCTTTAAAATATAATACAATTCTTTACAGTTGTTAATTTTATCGAAGTCAAACATACATATATAATATGTGTAAAACAGTCTTTTACATTGGCAATGGCTTTACACATTGTTCAGAATATATATAAAATACCTTAATTAAATCAAATATTCTCGATTAATATTTTGACCTCTTTACTAACACAGATTTTTCGTCATATTATTCTCTTACATAAACTATCGTTACATATATACATGCATCCACATAAAATTACCTGACTAGAGCCCTACATAAATCGGTAGTTTTATTATCACAGCTACATATATTTCGATGTTTGTAAGCCTATTTGGTTTATATTCTTGTTTCGCTGTTAGGCATAGCAGACTTCGGCAATTTATCGAAATAATTAAATTGTGACGACATTAAAATTAAACACGACAATGTAAATTCAGATCTTTTATAATAATTTCAATGGAAATTTGAAAAATAAAATGATAAATTATATTCGGCATGTATATGAAAAATAGAAAAAATTAAGCATCCCTTTTAGACTCAATCTAAACATGGATTTATTAATTTTAAAATATATCACAATATATCCCAAGTATAACTTTCAGACAAAAAGATTCAAAATTGTACGCTTGTTACTATTCAAATCTTTTCATTGAATATTTTTCAAAGCCACGCTATTCTAAAATATAGCTAGGAATATTAACGAATAAGCCATATATATATTTTCTTTTTAGCAATAAATCTATAGATTTGCATAAGGCTCTAGTATATTTCGTATTAATTTATTCAGCTGAAGAAATCTATATTAATATGCATAATCCCACCGAAAACAGAGACAGTCTCATTTAAGAACCTAAATTTGGGACTGTGAGCGCTATTATTGGAATCAAAACAAATGAATTTAGAATATAAACATTTTTGGATTTGACTAAAACTAATTATTTTCATATATACATATGAATTTTTTTTATTCCCTATTGTATAATACCATATACAAGTGCTTAGCACTTTCTACGATATGCCAGAAAATTTGACCATGTAAATCATACTAATGTAATTAATTTAATAACTGAATGAAGACTAGTATAGAAATACGTACAATCATAATGTATTTAATATTAAAAACATTACCAACCAGCGAGTTTAACTTTTTATTTATTATTTAATCAGCACTTTTCTCCTTAATAAAATAGTCGCTATCAGGTCTTATGGTGAATAAATTCGTAAGCATTATAAATACCTTCTTTGTAACCATGTTTCTTATTTACAAAATAAAAATGCTTTATCGTTTTCAATATTTCTTTCTTAAAAGTTAAAATAAAAGTTGTTTTAAATCTATGTAGACGTTGGCAAGATTTCCATTCAAAATTAACTTAAATATACACAAATACCAGTCATCCATACCTACATAAGTTCTGATCTTCTGACCTAAGAGTACTGAAAAATAATGTACGCTTGAAATTTTGAAAATGTCTTAAATTCACGAATACGCACAAAATCACGAACGGATATTCTTCGGATTATTACTGAACAAAAACGCCTTTTTTATTTAAACATTCCCCACAATTAAAAAAAAAAATTTTACAAATCCGTACATGTTTCTTAGTTATATAAATCCCGCAGCTACACACCCCTACATTGAACGAAACCAGCATATTTGTATACCTTCAATATGATTCGAAAACGAAAAAAAAATGTTTTTCGTTGTTTATGCTTATTTTAGATAAAAACAAGAAAGGAAAGCTGATTTCGGGCGGAGCCGAAGTTGATATACCATTTCAGTTTAAACCGGATACATGTCGCAAACATCGGATATAGTTGGTCGACCCTTATACGAATATCATAATATAACCAATTTATTACAATACAAAATTTAAAATGAGTCCCAAGCTTCTATCTCCAAAAATATCAAATTTGGTATTTTTACCAAATACCATTTCCGATCGTTCAGTTATATGGCCTCTATAAGATATACTTGGCAGATCGTTATTAAATTGGGTAGGTCGGATCAACTGGAGAAAAATAGAATCTTTACGAAGTTCCTACTTTCTATCTTAAAAAACACGAAAGTTGGGTCATTTCCGATCATTCAGTTATATGGCAGCTATATGTGGGTGGGTCTGCCATATATAGTCTGATGGGAATGGGAATTGCTGGGTCGTATTATTTTGCCAAAAATAGCACTCATGCAAAATCCGAACTCTCTAACTTTAAAAACTTTAAAAAACCTAACTTTAAAAAACCAAAGATATACCATTTGCGATCAATAAGTTATATCCATATGTGTCAGCTATAGGATTTAGCCGGCCGATCCTGGCCGTTCCGACTTATATACTAAGGGTGTTTGCAAAGTTTCAAGTCGATAGCTTTGCAACTTAGAGATTAGTTCGCATAGAAACAGACAGACGGACATACGGATATGCTTATGTCAACTCAGGAGGTGATCCTGATCAAGAATATATATGTTCAGAAATGTCTCGTAACTGCGTTGCACACTTTTGATCAAAATAATAATACCCTCTTCAGGGGTATAAAAAATCAACATAGTTTCAACAAAGATTGCCTGAATTTCGATCTTTCAATATTTTTTTAATTACAAAATTAAAAAATTTTTTTTTTTATTACAAATACGACTTAATAATGTTATTAAATAGGAATGCAAAAATGAAATAAACCTAATATATACATACATACGGATTGGAAAAGGCCTTTTCGTTAAGGGACTTTTTTATTTATTTTTATACTTAAACATTTTTTATACAACTGAACTGCACTTTTTGTTTAGCATACCCATTTATAAAATTTTCTGCGGTGTGGCAATAAAAAAAATCTTCAAAATTGTGAAAAATTGTTAAATAAGATTAAATAGGAAATGTATGAGTGTTGTTTTCGAGAAAACAATAAAATTTTAGATGCAAAAAATAACAATGCTTCTTATGTAATGGATTTCAAGTTGAAAAATTAAAAAAAAAAAATTCAATGAATAAAAGGTTTGATTTAACTCAGTGGATATATAAAATCATGTCCTTTTTATATAGTTATATAATTTTCGTTTATGGATCTAGTAACATAAATTTGTTTCGTTGTCTCGTACGAACAAAAATAAAATTTAAACCAACACAAATGTTTGAATGCGAATGATAAAAAATAAATATGTTTAAAATTTGGCACTAGTATGGCCACTTGTTTCAAGAGATGGCGATTGAATGCTCAGAATATTTATTGCACATATTTTTAATCAAAGTTAATCTACTCCATTATCTTATAAAAGCACTCCTATGATACGCTTATAACTCCAGTTTCGGTAGCGCCGGCGCTAGGTGTAATTGAAACATTAGTTTTTCCGTCCGTTTTTTTTTTACATTCGCCATTGTCAATAGATTCACAAATCATTGAGGGGGTAATATTTTTTGATGTTCCAACAGAGCTACCAATTTGATTCTGTAAATTTTGATTCAAATTGCTACTTAAGAGAGTGTGGTTCATCACATGATAGTTATTAGTTGATACATGATGAATAAGAGACTTTGCGGCTTGAGCCACACTTGCCTCCGAACCAATAGTTTCAATAATTTCAAAACTTTTATTTTCACGTCTCTTAGTTAATTGATTAATGCTAAGGGGATTGTTTATATCTCTTGGATTTGCCCCAATTGGGCTTCGCAAAATATTTGATACTGGAGCTTTAGGTAGTAACCCAGAATTCAAGCAGTTACTTTTAATAATTTTCGGCAATGTAGGGAATGTATTATTAATTACTGTAGGGTGAGTGTGATAAAATGGTTCTGTTTGATTGTTAGTTGTATTAATTACAGGAGGGCTCAATCCCATTCCTAAGTGGCTAAACCGATTACCTAGCATCATAGCGCGTTCATTAGCTGAAATTGGAGAAGGTCCCGTTGTACCTGTTACTGGCGAGACCGTACTTGAGGTATTCGGAGTGGTGCTTATGCTGCATGTTGATCCACTACTCGATCCTGATATGGAAACTGATTTAGTTCTGAGATTAGATGACTGATCCGCACTTCCGCAAGAAAATACAGCCGGAGCAGTAGTATTTATATTAACAATTTGAGGGCTGGCTAGACTAGTTCTTGTCGAAGGACTTTGTAAACTGCTAAGACAACCTGGGCTGGACAAGGATTGGTTTAAAGATTCTGCGTCGTCATCTAAAATTTTGTTGTTTTCATCGGTGCTTCCACAGCTTTCACCAAGTGGGTTATCATCATCATCATCATCGTCGTCATCACTCAATTGGCTTCCATGGTCTTCATGACCGCTGCCGTCTTCCATTAGACCATTTCCATTCATTGCCTCCATATAACGAACACATTTTTTTTTGCGTCTGCACAAAAAAAATACAAATAATATAAGTATGTTGTTTAAATGAGTAGTTACATTCAATATTTATATAAGTTAATCATTCCAAAATATATAAAATTCATGCTGGCATTATTTAAAACTTAAAGAAATGCAAGGACAACGTTGTTTTACCTAATATGCCGTTACATGCGTAAAATATATGAAAAAAAATAAACTAAAATAATTTTTGTTGGATGATATTTTAATTTTAGAAAATCTGAATTTTTCAGAAAGAAATTAATAAATAAATATGCGTTTATATAAATATCTGTGAAAGTGTCTCAATTAAAGTATCTCAGTTGAAGATGTAAAATTACTTTAAGAGCACATTCGATTCTCCATTGGCCTGTGCCTTCAAATATTATCATAAAAACGTCATTATCAGAACTTCACAAGAAACAAAAGTTTTCGAAAATGTTATGTTAAAATTTATAATTCCAATTAAACAATATTTTTTTTTATTAAAATGTTATAAGATTTTGCCAGAAAAATCTGTAAGCTTTCTACATTTATTTTATTTATTTATTTAAATTTGGAAGCTTTTGAATAAAAATATTAATTTTAAATCATATTACAATACATTTTTTTTAACAGACATAAAATGCATAATCTACGAGATAATATAAGAATTAACATTTTCTTTTAGATTGTCTTTTTAATGTTTGTATTCCAAATTTAATATTTAATAAATACAACAACTTTTGTGCCGTCCCTTAAAAAAAGTAAACGAAATAGTTTTTTAGCCTCCAATGCAAATTCAAATGCATAATAATAAAAACATCAATATAACACATAAACAAAACTTAACAAAGCTTCAATTCATTATCAACATTGACTATAAATTTTAAAACATTACATACATTCATACACACATCAATAATAATGTATATGAGGATTCTTTAATATAAAATTGAAGATACTTGATATATTTAAAAAAAATTGTGTTCCCATAGTTTGATCAATGGCTGGTAAATATATTTATGGGTAAAAGACTACCGTTGAAAACCAGTTATGATTTTTATATTCTATAGTACTGAAAGTTTTCTTTTATGGACAAAAAATCGTTAATTGAAAAAGGACCAGAAATGAACTATCAATAAACAAGGCATACAAAATCTAACTTTTTTCCAAGAATTTTTAACCTTCTTCTTCAGCGAACTTTAGGAGCTGAAACAGTTTCTTGAAACAGGTTACAGCTGAGCTGTTCAGCGGCCTGAAAATAGACGCGCAATTTGAAGCTTGGTTTTGTCAATTATCTTTTTAAAATATAACTGTTACAGTTTGTTTTTATTCGATGATTCGGGTATTTTCTGGTAATAATGTTTTACAATCCCTATCAAAATACAAAAAAAAAATCATGAAGCATCAAATGATCGATCAAATCAGCTCAGCTAAGGGTTTTGTGTATCCGCTCTCATTTAAGGCGTGTGTTTGTTTTTGAGTGTGTTTGTTGTTTTTTCGTGTGTGCAAGCTGACATGCGCACTTATAAGACATATATTCAAATGTTAAAAATTAAATAAATTAATAAATTGACATAGCTTTTGAACATTTTAAAACCTGATTATTTAAAAATTTTACTTCAAGATATTTTACCAAACCAAGAATACATATATTTAACTAATAACCAATATATAGTAACATTGTATTGATTGTTTCTCTAAAGAATCCATGTACTAATAATTGATGCTTAAGACACTTAAAGATCTGGACTAGTTAAAATTCTGTGAGGAGTAAAAACATAGATTTTGTATACCTTTCCGTTTTAATAATGTTAAAAAAAAAATAATTATTTTCTGAATTTTATGTTTGCCTTTCCATCCAAGGGGGTATTCTGGTCAGGGGGTAAAATTTGTGAACTATTCAATTTACAATAAATAGGAAATTGAGAAATTGAAAATTTTGAGATAATTTCTAACCACTATCTTTACAGCTTATAGACTACTTCTATCCGGGGCCTGCTGGGGCCTGTCGCAGGAAATTTTTGCGTCCATTTTCGTTGTATAAAATGGAGAGTCTATATGCTGTATTGTTAGTGGTCTAGCCCATGTACCCTATTAATCATATTTTTAATTATAATCATACGGATCAGTTTACCAAGTTAATAAAGTCGGAAGCTTTAAAACTGAGAGACAGGCATAGAAACAGACAGAAAGACGTATAGAAAGGCGGACATACGGACATGCTTAAATGGAATCAAGAAGTGATGCTAAGTGAATAATCCTTATGGGGAGGGAGATGTCTCCTCCCTTTGCAATGGTTTAAACATATTTGGAAGGTTGGTTATTTTCGGTGCGGTCTATTATTATTCTGTAAGTTCAAGTTTTAATTATTTAATTTTAAAAGTTTGTCTACATTTCTAAATCTACATTTAGATTTTAGAAAATATTATGAAAGACAAAAAATATGGAAAACAAATATAAAGCCCTATCTTCAGTCTAATAAAAAACTTAGGAATCTCGCTTTAAATCGGTTTTATTTTTGTAGACCAGTGATTTTTTTGAAATCATGGCTCTATCTTTTACAATTACGTTAAACAAATAACAAAAATATATAATTTTTTATAAAGTTTTAGATATGGGTATATATTACTTCTTTTCATGCACATACATTATTATTATGTATGTATCTAATGTACGCCAAAAATTATTGCTAGGGAATAATTGACAAACCCTGATATGCATTAAAATAGTAGATTTAATCTAGTATTTACTAGTTTGCAGTTGAGGCACCTTGAAGATTTTTATTTTGCTCATCTTTGCATTATTTTATTTTTATCCTTAATCATCAGATACTTTATTTCAAAGAGCATTTACAAATTTACATATGTCGGTGGTGCTTGTGGCGACAACTGTTGAGAACATGCGCTCGCTGCACCACCTCCGCCTCCAGCGGTCACTGATATCCCATTCAAAGATGCAACTCCGTTTCCATTACTGCTTGCCATCAATTGTGCATGTGTATGGGAAGACGAGGTGGATGATGATGAAGAGGAAGAAGATGAGGAGTTGGGTAACATTACGGTACCCCCTATTCCACTTACAATCGGCGCTAACATGCTAACATTAATGGTATTAGCTGCTGCATTGCTGTTGATGCCAACGTTGCTGCTATTGTTGTTTACAGTTGAAATGACACTCAAGTTTGGACTACATTTTTTTCAAAGCATTTGTCAATAAAAAGTCCAAAAGTAATAAGGTCAAGTGTCAGCATTAAAAAGAAGAAAGTGTAGTCAAATACGTGAGAAATAATTTAATATAATTTAATTACATTTTTGTAGGTGTAATTTATTTTATTCATTCATAATTAAAATCGTTTCAATCGGCTGATCCGACGAGGAAGTACCCGATACACCCCTTATTCTTAAAATAAAACATAGAAAGACATGAAAAAAAATAAATAAGAAATAACTCAAGACAAAAAATAAATTGATCCTAAGTTATAAAGGTATAGTCTGCTGATTACCAGGGACTTACAATATACACGGACGATAGTCACGTCCATATAACTAACCTATAACTAACCTAGTAGACCGATTTTGTTCGTTCAGGATCTCCGATCAATCCAATTACATTAATATTTATAATATAAATATATATTATACAATTATTATATTATATTATATTAATACAATTACAGTTATGGGATTACTTGTTAGGACATATATTCAGCGTTCAAAGAAAAAACATGACAGATGAACATGCGATAATAAACCCAGAGGTGGCCTTGATCATGAAGGTATTCAAGGGTATACATAATTAGGTTATAATACCACACGTCGTAGAATTCACGATTATACTTATAAGGTCTGCGAAAAAGATACCTTTCGGATGAAGAGCGAGTCAGAATATTAGTATATCGTGAAACTGGAATGTCTTTCGCACAGTGGTTCCGCCCATAGGCCAAAAATAAAAAAGTGATAACAACAAAAATTTACGAAAAGTAAACAAATCGTTACTAAAATGTCCAAGCTTCTTCAATGCACACTAGATTTTTCGAGAAATCTAACGGTTCTTTCTAAAAATAGAATTGAAGATGTGAACACGTCTTCATTTTCAAAAAATACAAAAAAATACAAAAAATATAACAAGGTGAAGAATTATTTTTTTAATAACGACAAGTTAGCTTTTATTAACTAACTTATTAACTTCAAAATCCATTTGAACATACGTTGGGCAGCGTAATTAGTTGACTGAACACCTTGAAGTTCGCTTTTGTTGAAAAATATCCGCGATGCGTGCAGCTGCACTTTGAAAATGAAGACGTGTTCACATCTTCAATTCTATTTTTAGAAAGAACCGTTAGATTTCTAGAAAAATCTAGTGTGCATTGAAGAAGCTTGGACATTTTAACGATTTATTTACTTTTCGTAAATTTTAGTTGTTATCACTTTTTTATTTTTGGATGTGTGCATAATCAACAATATACTAACATCGTCTCTTTTTTTTCTTAAAGGTCGATGCAGCTGTTTTGCATTGTATGGTATGGCAAGTTATATGGCAGCTATAAGATATCGTCGGCCGATCCCTATGAAATTTGGTAGGTCATTTTATTTTACTAAAAATGGCTCTCACGTAAAATTTGAAACTGTAAAAACATTAAAGTTATAACATTTCCGATCAATCAGTTATGTGGAAGCTATATGATATAGTTGTCCGATCCGGCTGATTTAAACACATTATTTTAGAATAAAAACAAGAAAGGAAAGCTAACTTCGGGCGGAGCCGAAGTTGATATACCCTTGCAGTTAAAACCGGATATATATCGCAAACATCGGATTAAATTGGCCGATCCTTATGAGAATATCATAATATAACCAATTTATTACAATAAAAAATCTAAAACAAAGTACCAAGTTTCCATCTTCAAAAATACCAAATTTGGTATTTTTACCAAATACCATTTCCGATCGTTCAGTTATATGGCAGCTATAAGATATAGTCGGCCGATCGTTATGCAATTTGGTAGGTTGTATTAATTGACCCAAAATAGAATCTGTACGAAGTTCCAGCTTTTTATCTTCAAAAACACCAAAGCTTGTTAATTTCCGATTGTTCAGTTATATGGCAGCTATAGGATATTGTCGGCTGATCCTTATAAAATTCGGCATGTTGTATTATTTTGCCAAAAATTCGTACTAAATCCTAATTCTCTAGCTTTTAAAACACCGAAGTTATAGCATTTCCGATCAATCAGATATATGGCAGCTATATGATATAGTCGGCCGATCCTTATGAAATTTGGTAGGTCGTATGATTTTGCCAAAAGTAGCATTCGTACAAAATCTGAACTCTGAACTAATCTGTAACTCTAAAAACACCAAAGTTTTACCATTTCCGATCAATCAGTTATATGGCAGCTATAGGGTATAGTCGGCCGATCACGGCCGTTCCGACTTATATACTGCGTGCAAAGGAAAGAAGGGTGTGTGCAAAGTTTCAAGACGATAGCTTTAAAACTGAGAGACTAGTTCGCGTAGAAACAGACAGACAGACGGACAGACAGACGGACAGACGGACATGCTCATATCAACTCAGGAGTTGATCCTGATCAAGAATATATATACTTTATAGGGTCGGAGATGTCTCATTCACTGCGTTGCACACTTTTGACCAAAATTATACCTGCAAGGGTATAATAAAAATATTTTGTGCCAAGTTTCAAGTCCCTACCTCAACTAGAAGTATTTTTGGCCGCTCTCTCCATACAAGCGGGAGCCCTGTGCATCGCATCGAAAATGGAAAGAAGCTTTTTCACAATTCAAAAGTTCCTAAAAGATCCTGTTAATAATGGTAAAAAGCCACGTTCAGGGTGCCCACCCCTTGGACAAGATCGCACTAAACTTCCAGTTTCAAAGCGTCGAGTCCAACAGATTTTACGAGCAGATCCGTTCATTTCATATGAAAACAAGAAAGGAAAGCTAACTTCGGGCGGAGCCGAAGTTGATATACCCTTGCAGTTAAAACCGGATATATATCGCAAACATCGGATTAAATTGGCCGATCCTTATGAGAATATCCTAATATAACCAATTTATTACAATAAAAAATCTAAAACAAAGTACCAAGCTTCCATCTTCAAAAATACCAAAGTTGGTATTTTTACCAAATACCATTTCCGATCGTTCAGTTATATGACAGCTATAAGATATAGTCGGCCGATCGTTATGCAATTTGGTAGGTTGTATTAACTGACCAAAAATAGAATCTGTACTTAGTTCCAGCTTTTTATCTTCAAAAACACCAAAGTTGGGTAATTTCCGATTGTTCAGTTATATGGCAGCTATAGGATATAGTCGGCTGATCCTTATGAAATTTGGCATGTTGTATTATTTTGCCAAAAATAGCATTCGTACCAAATCCGAATTCTCTAGCTTTAAAAACACCGAAGTTATAACATTTCCGATCAATCAGTTATATGGCAGCTATAAGATATAGTCGGCCGATCCTTATGAAATTTTGTATGTCGTATTATTTTGCCAAAAGTAGCATTCGTACCAAATCTGAACTCTGTAACTCTAAAAACACCAAAGATATACCATTTCCGATCAATCAGTTATATGGCAGCTATAGGATATAGTCGGCCGATCCGGCCGTTCCGACTTATATACTGCATGCAAAGGAAAGAAGGGTGTGTGCAAAGTTTCAAGACGATAGCTTTAAAACTGAGAGACTAGTTCGCGTAGAAACAGACAGACAGACAGACGGACAGACGGACAGACGGACATGCTCATATCAACTCAGGAGGTGATCCTGATAAAGAATATATATACTTTATAGGGTCGGAGATGTCTCCTTCACTGCGTTGCACACTTTTGGACAAAATTATAATACCCTCTGCAAGGGTATAAAAAAGTGTCAAATGCAAGCAATTTGCAGAGACGCATAAATTTTGGGACCAGGAATGGCAAAATATTGTTTTTAGCGACGAAAAAAAATTTAATTTGGATGGTCCAGATGGGTATCAATATTATTATCGCGATATCAGGACCCCCAAGCAAGTTTAAGTGTCGCGCAATTTTCAAGGCAGCTCTCTTATGGTATGGGGAGTTTTTGGATTTTGGCTTTTGCAGGAAAGAGTCCGATCTGCTTCGTATCCCACAAAATGAATTCTGTACATAATGGGAAATATGTAGAGCTCCTTGACGATGCTCTTATTAATTTTGGTGAAAAATTTTACCACACATTTCTTGATTCTTGAACATTTCATCAGGATAATCCTGCCATCCATGTTTCAAAATACACAGAAAAGTTTTTTGAAGAAAGAAATATTCCAGTTTTGGGCTGGCCTTCTAGAAGTCCGGATCTAAACCCGATCGAAAACCTTTGGGGAATACTGTCCAGCAAGGTTTATGCGTATGGGCTGCAATTTGGCTCTTTAAAGGATTTAAAGAAAGCTATTGTAGCTGAATGGGACAAAATTTATGGATTACTTCTTAAAAATTTGGTGAATTCAATGCCAGACCGCATATTTAAAGTTATTAATAATAATGGAGGACATATTTAGCTTATAAAGATAATAATAAACTACTTCTAATTCGATCAGTTCATTTATTTCGTTCTAAAATAAATTACATTATTTTTAAGAAAATGTTCCTATAATTGTTTTAAGTTGAAAACATTTGGATCTGATTAGGTTTTGTAACTTCAAATTAAAATTAAAATTCATTTAAAGCAAGAAAGGAAGTTTCAACTTGCAGTTAAAACCGGATATACATATGTATATCGCTAATATCGATATAGTTGGCCGATCCTTATGAGAATATTATAATATAACCAATTTATAACAATAAAAAATCTAAAACAAAGTACCAAGCTTCCATCTTTAAAAATACTAAAGTTGGTATTTTTACCAAATACCATTTCCGATCGTTCAGTTCAGTACAGTACTCGGGAATAAAGGGCTCAAAAAAGGCTGAAGATGAATCTTGCAAAGATTTATATAATCTTTATACCCTTGCAGAGGGTATTATAATTTTGTCCAAAAGTGTGCAACGCAGTGAAGGAGACATCTCCGATCCTATAAAGTATATATATTCTTGATCAGGATCAACTCCTGAGTTGATATGAGCATGTCCGTCTGTCCGTCTGTCTGTCCGTTTCTACGCGAACTAGTCTCTCAGTTTTAAAGCTATCGTCTTGAAACTTTGCACACACCCTTCTTTCCTTTGCACGCAGTATATAAGTCGGAACGGCCGGTATCGGCCGACTATATCCTATAGCTGCCATATAACTGATTGATCGGAAATGGTATAACTTTGGTGTTTTTAGAGTTACAGAGTTTAAATTATTGTAATTATTGTGAGTTTAAATTGTACGAATGCTACTTTTGGCAAAATAATACGACCTACCAAATTTCATAAGGATCGGCCGACTATATCATATAGCTGCCATATATCTGATTGATCGGAAATGTTATAACTTCGGTGTTTTTAAAGCTAGACAATTCGGATTTGGTACGAATGCTATTTTTGGCAAAATAATAAAACATGCCAAATTTCATAAGGATCAGCCGACTATATCCTATAGCTGCCATATAACTGAACAATCGGAAATTACCCAACTTTGGTGTTTTTGAAGATAAAAAGCTGGAACTTAGTACAGATTCTATTTTTGGTCAGTTAATACAACCTACCAAATTGCATAACGATCGGCCGACTATATCTTATAGCTGCCATATAACTAAACGATCGGAAATGGTATTTGGTAAAAATACCAACTTTGGTATTTTTGAAGATGGAAGCTTGGTCTTTGTTTTAGATTTTTATACCCTTGCAGAGGGTATTATAATTTTGTCCAAAAGTGTGCAACGCAGTGAAGGAGACATCTCCGACCCTATAAAGTATATACATATATTCTTGATCAGGATCACCTCCTGAGTTGATATGAGCATGTCCGTCTGTCCGTCTGTCTGTCTGTCTGTTTCTACGCGAACTAGTCTCTCAGTTTTAAAGCTATCGTCTTGAAACTTTGCACACACCCTTCTTTCCTTTGCACGCAGTATATAAGTCAGAACGGCCGGGATCGGCCGACTATATCCTATAGCTGCCATATAACTGATTGATCGGAAATGTTATAACTTCGGTGTTTTTAAAGCTAGAGAATTCGGATTTGGTACGAATGCTATTTTTGGCAAAATAATACATGCCAAATTTCATAAGGATCAGCCGACTATATCCTATAGCTGCCATATAACTGAACAATCGGAAATTACCCAACTTTGGTGTTTTTGAAGATAAAAAGCTGGAACTAAGTACATATTCTATTTTTGGTCAGTTAATACAACCTACCAAATTGCATAACGATCGGCCGACTATATCTTATAGCTGCCATATAACTGAACGATCGGAAATGGTATTTGGTAAAAATACCAACTTTGGTATTTTTGAAGATGGAAGCTTGGTACTTTGTTTTAGATTCTTTTGGTTATATAAATTGGATAAATTGGTTATATTATGATATTCTCATAAGGATCGGCCAATTTAATCCGATATATATCCGGTTTTAACTGCAAGGGTATATCAACTTCGGCTCCGCCCGAAGTTAGCTTTCCTTTCTTGTTTATTGTAATAAATTGGTTATATTATGATATTCTTATAAGGATCGGCCAATTTAATCCGATATATATCCGGTTTTAACTGCAAGGGTATATCAACTTCGGCTCCGCCCGAAGTTAGCTTTCCTTTCTCGTTTTTAATTTTTTCAATTTTATAAATTTTTTGTTAAGTAAATTGAACTGTAAAGTATACATTTTTATACCCTTGCAGAGGGTATTATAATTTTGGTCAAAAGTGTGCAACGCAGTGAAGGAGACATCTCCAATCCTATAAAGTATATATATTCTTGATCACGATCACCTCCTGAGTTGATATGAGCATGTCCGTCTGTCGTCTGTCTGTCCGTCTGTCTGTCTGTTTCTACGCGAACTAGTCTCTCAGTTTTAAAGCTATCGTCTTGAAACTTTGCACACACCCTTCTTTCCTTTGCACGCAGTATATAAGTCGGAACGGCCGTGATCGGCCGACTATATCCTATAGCTGCCATATAACTGATTGATCGGAAATGGTATAACTTTGGTGTTTTTAGAGTTACAGATTAGTTCAGAGTTCAGATTTTGTACGAATGCTACTTTTGGCAAAATCATACGACCTACCAAATTTCATAAGGATCGGCCGACTATATCATATAGCTGCCATATATCTGATTGATCGGAAATGCTTTAACTTCGGTGTTTTTAAAGCTAGAGAATTAGGATTTAGTACGAATGCTATTTTTGGCAAAATAAGACAAAATGCCAAATTTCATAAGGATCAGCCGACAATATCCTATAGCTGCCATATAACTGAACAATCGGAAATTAACAAGCTTTGGTGTTTTTGAAGATAAAAAGCTGGAACTTTGTACAGATTCTATTTTGGGTCAATTAATACAACCTACCAAATTGCATAACGATCGGCCGACTATATCTTATAGCTGCCATATAACTGAACGATCGGAAATGGTATTTGGTAAAAATACCAAATTTGGTATTTTTGAAGATGGAAGCTTGGTACTTTGTTTTAGATTTTTTATTGTAATAAATTGGTTATTTTATGATATTCTCATAAGGATCGGCCAATTTAATCTGATGTTTGCGATATATATCCGGTTTTAACTGCAAGGGTATATCAACTTCGGTTCCGCCCGAAGTTAGCTTTCCTTTCTTGTTTGTATATAAGGTTAATTAATTTCGTGGCCATTTCAACATTTGCGCGGCTCTCACTGAAGAAAAAAGTTTTCTCCATTGAAAGATAGGGAAGCGTAGTTTTTCATTTGTTTACGAACTGTTTCTAGCAAAGCTTTCTTTAAAATAAAATACACTATTTTAGTGCCCATTCAAACTTTTGAATTAACTTTTAGAAAAAACAAGAGGTGTTGATATTTTCAATGCAATAATTGGAAGGATTGACCTTAAAGCCGAGTCTAGTAAATTTGTTTCTGTGTGTACAGATGGGGCCCCGGCAATGCTTGGTAGGAAAGAGAGTTTTGTTGGCCAACTAATTAAAAACGGGATATAAGTGCCTTCATTCCACTGCATTTTACACTAAGAAGCATTGTGCGCTAAACGGACCGGTCCTGTACGGACATTGGATGTGGTCACTAAAATTGTAAATAAAATCAGAGGTGGCCACAATTCCCTAACCCATAGAAAATTGAAATTGTTTCTTGACGAATGTGAAAGTGAATATGGTGATTTATTAATGTACACCCAAGTTAGATGGCTCAGCAAGGGGAAATGTTTAGAAAGGTTTTTTGATTTAAGAAAGGAAGTGACAGAGTTTATGGAGATTGAAAAACTGGATATGGTCAGTGAAATAAAATCTAAAGAATTTAATATTAATTTAGCGTTTTTAACTGACATAACATTACACATGAATCTTAATTCTTCGTTTCAAGATCAAAACAAATGTGAAAAAAATTTTTGATAATTTTGAAAATGGATATTTTTATTTTTGATTTAAATTTAGAAAGATTGTTTCATTTTCCTTGCCTAACAAAGATTTTTATTGATTTTTTTTTTGATATTTTTTAATTGGTTTTTGATTTTAATACATTTGAAATGTAAAATTAGTTTAAAAACAAATACACCAATAGGAATCGAATTTTGGAAGAAAGTCGATTTTCATAAATATCCATTGTTGCATAATGAAATCTTACAAATATATTCAATGTTTGGCAGTACCTACATTTGCGAAAGCGCCTTTTCAACTTTAAAACTTTAATCTCGACTAACGAATTCTCATTTAGAAGCATTGTTAAAATTATCACCTACTAGTTTAAATATAAATATAGTTAATATGTTGAGTAGTATTGAAGTAAAAATGTAAATAGTACTTTTTATTTTTATTTATTTTATTTATTTTTTTTCTTATTTTATTCTTAGATTTTATTTCATTGATATTTTTTTTTTCATCATAACTTTTTATACCCTTATAATTTTGGTCAAAAGTGTGAAACGCATTGAAGGATACATCTCCGACTCTATAAAGTATATATATTCTTGATCAGGATCACCTCCTGAGTTGATATGACCATGTTCGTCTGTCCGTCTGTCTGTTTCTACGCAAACTAGTCTCTCAGTTTTAAAGCTATAGTCTTGGAACTTTGCACACACCCTTCTTTCCTTTGCACGCAGTATATAAGTTGGAGCTGTATATGTATATCCTATAGCTGCCATATAACTGATTGATCGGAAATGGCATAACTTTGGTGTTTTTTGAGCTAGAAAATGGGGATTTTCTATGGATTCTATTTTTGGCAAAATAATACGACATACTAACTTTTAGAAGGGTCGGCCGACTATATTCTATAGCTTCCATATAACTGATTGATCGGAAATGGCATAACTTTGGTGTTTTTTGAGCTGAAAAGTAGGGATTTTCTATGGATTCTACTTTTGGCTAAACAATACGACATATCAAATTTTATAAGGATCGGCCGACTATATCCTACAGCTTCCATTTAACTGATTATTTTGACAACCTATAATAATTTTTTGTCCGTAGATAAAACAAAGGATTTATGCTAGTTTCCGTGATAAATATTATTAATCCTCACATACTTAGCTCCCTCACCACGTCAAGGTCGCGTTTTTGAAGATAGAAAGCTGCAACTTAGCACATATTCTATTTTTAGTCAGTTGATCCGACCTACCAAATTCCACGACCTGACGACTATAACTTATAGCTACCAACTTTGGTATTTTTTAAAAAAAGCTCATAAATTCTGCGTTTTTCATGTTTTTTCTTCATTCTGGATGCGGAAAATTTACAGACTAAGGACATATTCATCTTTTGCCGTTCAGATTTTTTTACGGACTCTACGACTTTCACCATGATGACAAGTTTCCGTCGACATGCCGCCATTATTGGGTACCTCCCCTCCACCTCCACACTTGGATCATCACCAAAAAATGGCGTAACTTCAATAAACTGTATTCTACGACTGGCTGAAATTTCATTTTCATGGTTTCATGGCAAACAAGGTAGAACCCCGCCCTAAGTCTAATAGGACCAAGGTCATTAACCTGTGTTAATTTTTCTAAGGTAATCCCATAGAGATTATACGTAGCCTGGAGAGGTAAAACTTGATAGGAAGACAAAAGTTTGCATCATAATTCGTTAAGTATTCGTTGAATTCGTTAAAAAGGTTTTGAACCTTTTCAATAAGTCTGCATTGGGCAGAAGCGGATTTGTACTGAAGACACAGCTTAACACAGCTATAATCGGTCACAATGAGTGACTAGTTCAACAGACAGGCTTGCAGATAGACGCATTGTGCGCAAACGCACCCTTAATACTTGTTATTGCAAACTCGGGACCGCGGCGTCGGCCCGCTACCTGCCTCGGAATTTGGGTAGCATTGTTTTTGTAAACTTCACGCCTTGCCCATTGCCCATTTTTTCTATTAGAAAGTAATTAGTCAAAATCATATTAATTTATTGGGGTGCCGACCACTGGTATATAATGAAGATTTCTATGAAAGAAGCACAGATTAAGTTTGTTTAAAATTTGTTATATTATTCCAGATTACTTATGCCCTCATAGCTGAGATCCTGTTGAAGCCTGTCCAAAAAGATTTTTTGGAAAATGTTTATTGATTTTTTTTGTTAATGATAAGTGGAGCAAATAAATTTTAAA
The DNA here is from genome assembly GCA_018153035.1 of Drosophila pseudoananassae pseudoananassae. NCBI lineage: Eukaryota > Metazoa > Arthropoda > Insecta > Diptera > Drosophilidae > Drosophila > Drosophila pseudoananassae. The sequence goes on from JAECXR010000034.1 coordinate 3,203,415, forward strand.
GTTTTCAATGTGAATATCGAATATGAATATTATCGACTCCACTCGACTCGATCGACTCGATTTCAAAATCTCACAGCATATTGCCTATTTTTAGATGGTTTACTATAGTTTACAGATGATTAAATATTTTTAAAAGCAAATAAATATCCCACCATTAATATGTTAGGAATTGGTAGGATTGTTTCAAAACTATTTCTTTTGCTTAATTTTATTTCGTATTGAAAAAAGGCCATGTTACCCAGCTTAAAATAAGATAGATATAAGATATTCTACATATTTACTGTATAAATAGAAACGGGAGAAACTAAGTTTTTTTTATATTAACAATTTTAACATGTATAATTTTTACAAAAAAAAAATAAAATAAATAAATAAATAAAAAAGGTTTGTCTTTGGTTCTTTTTTAAATTTAAATAAATAATTTTTAAGTATAAAATAAAAAAGTCAATTATTAAATCTATTTAGTGAGATTGTAGAGAAATGGTCGTATTCAAATACGTTTTTTGAATTCATGGTATAAGTCTCTATAAGTCCATAAGACGCCGACTATACATTAAAGGCAATAATAATATAAAAAATTTGTATCGAAGGGTTACGGTAGTAAATCTATAGGGATGCATAACGTGCATGTATTATTGATGAAATTTTTGTTCACGTTTAGATGTCAATGAATCCTAGAGCTGGGTGTTTTTGTGTATTTTTGTAGCTTTTCTAAATGTGCACCATATGCAATAATTTTCCAAAACCCACGCAAGTGTAATGCTTTAATGTAACTTGGAAAACTTTTAATAAAAAACAAATTAGCAGACGTGATTGTTATTTTGTGTTAACTTTTCTTAATGGAAACTGTTTAAGATTTATTTTAAGAGGAGAAAAATTGAGTACCTGTTCAAAAATTGATTTTTAAATGCTTGAAACACATAATTGTAAATGGTAACGACTTTTTTTCTAGGATATATTGGAATTTTAAAAATTCCTTGAAGTTTAGGACTCTAGATTAAAAAATATCCCCTAAAACTTACATTTTTATTTATTAATTTTTTACCAATTTATGCTAAGACAGATTCAATAATTTTGAATTTAAAAAATCTAGAGATTCTTTAGTGAAAATTATAAAGGATAATAGATTTTAATCTTTAAAAAAAATTCACGGAAGCATCACGTTCGACATGGTTTGATTTGCGAATGGGTAGCCATAAGGGTTCGAAAAAACATAGTTACCTTATTGGGTATTGAAAAGTAGACTTCTGCATGAATGTATTAATTTTTGACATAACAGATCTGTACAGTAGTGTACAGTAAAACACTGCACTCATTCTGTACTGTACAGTGTACTCTATAGGTCGGAACAAAATAGTACAACATTTTAAGTGTACTCACTTCGAGTAAGTACAGTATATTGTTGTACTTTTTGTTAGTGAGCACTAAATTTGTGCCTTTTTTTAACACGCTGTACAGTTTGTGTGTTGACGTGTACAACTATTTGACGTGTACAGAACCTATTCAAAGCACTAACGTTTTATCGTATATTCAGGATGAGTTTCAAATATATAAAAATGTTAATAAAGCGTAAAGTGAAGATTTTGATGTTCTGCAGTGGTGGTCAATAAATAAGGACCGTTTTCCGCTGCATTATGAAATTAGCTGCAAAATAATAGAAGCTCCCACGAGCAGTGCAGCATCGGAAAGACCATTTTCTGTTGCCAAAAATGTAATTTAAGAAAAACGGTCAAAAATTGCCATCACTGAAGACATGGTAAATAAAATAATGTTCGTTCATTACAACATTAATAATTTAAATAAAGACTATTTAACAACATAACATAATTATTAAAATAAGTTTTAATTTTAATTAAAACTATTAATATTAATTATAACGATTAAAAACTATTAAATTATAACTATTAAAAAATATTAATAGTTTATAAATACACAATTTTATTATAAATAAATTTGAAACGAAAATACAAATACATTTTTTAATCGGACATACATACACGAGAAATATTTATGTATGTGGGTATGTTCCAGTCATGAAGTTTCTCTCACTGTACAGTAAGTCAACTGAACACCAAAACACTGTACAGTGCGACTACTGCTCACCAATTTTGCTGTACTCATTAACAGCTGTACAACTATAGAATGAGCGAAAACACTGTCAATCAAAACAAAAAATTCTACCCTACTCACTCACACCCAAATATACTGTGCTGTAAAAAGAGTGTGCTCACTTTTAGAATAAATGATTCATTTGTCGTTTTGGATACATTCAGGCCATATAAGGCCCACTACGATTAAACGTCAATAGCCTACCCTTCCAACAGTTAAGGAAGAGGAAATATTAGAACCCCACAAAACGACTTCAAAACGAAGGTCTAATTGCAAATGTCTGTAAAGGAAGTACATAAATGGCTGTACCTTTCAATTACAGCCTTGCAACCTTTCCCAAAAATAGAAAATCCAAATTAATGAGGATAGTGAGATGATAGCATAGAATATCAGAGTAGTGCCAAATTATACAACTAGGAACACTGTAAAGGGCCATAAACATATCGGGATAGTGAAATTTAGAGGAAATATGTATCAAGATATAGTCGGCCGATCCTTATGAAAATTTTCTTACACAACCAATCTTAGAATACCATATTTAAAAAAGTCCAAAGCTTCTATTAAGGGGTTATATACCTTTTTGAGCGAACAAATTGAGGGAACTTTGGATTTTTATTTCGGGTGTGTAGCAATTATTTTATGACACTGAAGTTATTTTTTATTGAAAGTACATGTTTTTATTGAAACAATAAGCGTTTGTTCTTAAAAAAATATAAACAATTTACAAAGTTATGGCAATTCTCTCGGAACCCTTTTTTTTTTATAGCGGCTTGCGGTGACCACGATAGCAGTCCAGCCAAAATCCAAAAACCAAAAATTGTTTATTAGTATAATATTATATCCAGTTCGTGAACGTTTATTTTTAAGAATATTTGGTTTTTTCTGCATACAGTAAACATTTTTCCAAAAAATTTATGTTTTCAGTTCTAAAAATTTTATTAAAAAATTTTTATCTGCGAAATCAAAATGAAAGCAAAAAAACTGAATCGTTCACGAACTCGGCACAATCATTACGAACAATTTAAAAAAAATTGAAGAAGATCGATCAAATAGTTTTTGTGTAATCGTGGTCACGGCGAAGGCACTTTTGGAAAAAAACGACTTTGAGATAATCGCATTCAAAGTTGCTTGACGCTGTCCGCAGCCGTGACGAACCGCGCCTCAAAACGCTGTTTTCCTATCGAACTATTATTCGGATCTCCATGAAACTTTGGGAAAATATTCTCTAGGGGATATACTTTAGGATTCAGCAAAAAAAAATTTTTCGTTTTTTTGAAGAAAAAAAAGGTATATAACCCCTTAACTTCAAATGCCAAATGGGCAGCTATTGAATATACTAAGTGTTGCCTGGCGCTATCTGACGTTTTCATTGGAAAGTTTGACATGTTTTAGCAGAAACGTACTCAGAACGTTTTGACGTTCGGCCATAATGTGTGGTTTACAGTGACTTGAAAAAAATAAATTTGCCAACAAATTATATTAACTCGTGAACACTTTTGCGCAATTATTTTTCACTATTTTTGACGTGAATTAACACGACAAGAGTGCATCGATGAACTTAAATATTTGTATGGCGATAAAGCATCATCCTATAGCACTGTGAAAAACTGCTACATCCCAGGTCTATGCATATGAAACTGCGTTTTTTTTACAACATGGGAGATTTATAAAAAAAAAATGGTGACAATTTCAATCTTCAAAGTATGCCCCTTCAGAAGCCACAAATGTCCATCTTTCGGGCAATTTATGAATTCTTCGCCAGAAGAATTCTTTTTCCTTGGACCAAAACTAGTCTTCCACCCAATTCTTAAGGTTTCCTAGGAATCGAAGCGCTGGTTGGTTAATCCGTGTCTCAAACTGGCGAACAAATGGTAATCTGATGGAGCCAAGTCAAGTGAATAAGCCGCATGGCGTAAGGACTTCTAGCCCAACGTGGCTACCAATTCCTTGGTGACTCTTGCCCTGTGTGATGGCGGATTGTCGTCCAGAAGAATTGCTTTAAGCTGCCTTTTTTCGTATTCTAGGCGTTTTTGGAGCAGAGATTCTTTCAATTATTCCAATTGTTGCTGATAGCGTTCGCCCGTCAACGGTTTCACCCGGTTTGAGGAGCTCATACCAAACGATTCCGGCCTGATCCCAGAAAACGCACAGCGGCCGAAACGGTTTGGCCGAGATTGGGATTGGGCCGGCTGGACTGGGCTAACATACAATTTTTTTCGTTTGGGGTTTTGCAAATAGATTCACCTTTCATCCCAAGTAACAATGCAATGCCAAAACGACTTCTTTTTGTAGAAGTCGTTTTTGTTTTGTGTTCAAGAGAATTTCGGAAGTGTTTTTTCTGATGTCCGCGAATTGTGGTTTGTGGGTACCAAACATTAACATTTTCTATATTAAAAATTGATTAATTGATATTGGAAAAAAAAACTCGCAAAAAAAGTTTGAGCATTCAAAAGATGCTAAAAAAAATGTTTACCAAAAATTTATCGATCACTTTTGTTACCAGTAGTTAAACATGAAATAAAACGCAGAGTCATATGCATTAACCTAGTATAATGAATTCAATCGTGGCCGACGCTCGCTCGAAGACGAAGGTCGTTCAAAAACATTTGTTTTACCAAAGAACATTGACGCCTCGCATGAATTGATAACGCAAGATCGTCATGTGACATACTGTGAGATAGAGATAGAGGCATTCTTGGTTATTTCTTCCACCAGCTTATATTCAATATTGCATGAACACCTGGCCGTAAAAAATTTGTTCTCGTTTGGTAATCGATCAAAAAAAGGCTCGTGTGGATTGGCGGTGTTTCAAAAGACGTTTATAAGATTCTCGAGGGTGACGAATCATCTATGCTTATGAGCCCGAAACAAAACAGCAATCGACCGCGTGGGTCATCAAAGACGAGCCAAATCCAACGAGTTGTTCGTGCAAGAAGCACTTCGAAGCAAATGGTGGCCTGTTTCTTCGGTAAAACAGGTCATGTGGTCACTGTTCCGCTTGAGCTAGGTCAATTCTGAGTGGTGGTCAAACACCACCATTTGTTTTCCTGAAGTCTTTGGAGAAATTCAAAAAACGAACAAAAAGAAGGCGGATCATTGTGCACCATGCCAATGCGAGCTTTCACACATAAGCTCAATCCAGCGCATTTTTGGCCGTCGAAAACGACAAATTGATGGGTCATCCGCCATACAGCTCTGACTTGGCACCCAATAAATTTTTTTTTATTCCCGCACATCAAGAGAAAAATGTGTTGCCAACGATTTTTGACGCCAAAAGATCCTGTTGAAGCGTTCAAAACCATGTTTTGGAGGTGTCTCAATCGGAGTGGACAAAGAGCTTTGACAATTGGTTAGAGCGCACGCAAAAGTGTATTAATCTTGCTGGAGAATACTTTGAAAAGGAATAAATCCATTGTTACTCAGAAATATTTCTATTTTCATTATTAACCAGAAATATATATAGCAGCCCTTGTAGTTGGGCGATCCTTATGAAATTTGGAAGGTCGGTCAATTGGACAAAAATATAACACCTTTTTTTTTTTGTTTCGCGGTCTTTCAGAATTTTGAAAATGGCTTGTGCATCAATTAGAGTATCAGCTATCATTCCTGTATTCATCATAAAGCTTTCAGGACCAGACGACCGAGGGGCACTCGAGAAACGATTTATTACTGTTTATTAAGCTATTTGTATGTGTTAAGCTAAGAGAAGTTATTAAGGAAATTTAAAATACTAGATTTTAAATTTGAATGACACGAAAGAGATGTTATAGAGACCATTGTAGTTGGAACATAAGACCCTAAAAGGGTCGTGCTGTGCATATGTCGGACTACAATGGCTAAAGAATAGAGGACTAAAGTTTCTAGTCCTTCTAAATACTAGGAATGTTAAAATTTAAGCGGGTTAGTAAATGCTGGCTATCTACATCCCCATTGATTAGGTTATGTGGAAAAGCTACACCCAGTATTGTCCAACGATTTGTTAGGCTTGGTAAATTTATTAGTTGGAGTCCACTACTATTAGATGGAAGATGAAGATTTGCATCCCAGTTAAGACCTCTACTCCAGTCCGTACTCCAGTATCGGACGGACCAAAGAAGTGTTTTCGTTCACGATCGGAAATGGTATTTGGTAGAAATAAAGTCTGTGTTTCAAGTTGGAAATCCTTTTCGAAAGCCATCTATGACAAAGGACGTCAACTCCAGTAAATTAGTGGTGGTGTGATTAGTGGTGGTGATACTACTGCAGGTGGTGTGACGCTTAATTAAGGCATTCTGACATGGAGAGATGATCGAAGAGCAAAGGTGTTGCAGATGAGGAGTAATTAATTTTTCATATAACTTTGGAATTGCCGACAATTTAGCGATACCTCTGTAGTTGTCAGAATCTAATTATTCACTTTTTTATGTAAGGAAATTATGAAAGATTCCTTCCACTTAACGGGAAAAATCGGGGTTTCCAAAGATAAGTTGATAAGTTGAAAAAATTTTGCAAATAGATCGGCCAAGTTATAAAACTGTTTCGGATCTTGAGTAAATTGTATCCGGCAGCGGCGAATATAATTCCTTTACCACTCAGCGTTATGCACGGTAAAATTTTACCGAGCTAGTAGATATCTTTAAAACAGTGGTTGGCAAAACTAACACATGTTTAAAATTTCAGTGTGTGCGTAGCAGAGAAAAACAATGAGAGCAGAGAATTCACTGAGCGAAAAAAACTTATTTTTTATTTAATTTTTCGTTATTCAAAAGTTTGAATTGGAACTAAAATAGTGTATTTTATTTTAAAGACATCTTTTCTAGCAACATTTCTTAAAAAAATGAAAAACTACGCTTCCCTATCTTTATTTTTTATGCAGAAAACTTTTTTCAACCCAATTTGTGAGAAAATTTTTCTCAGTGGAAACATTTTGATTTTTAAGTTTGGGCTGTCAAATGAGCCAAAATGAGAGCAAATGAGAGGGCTTCTAAAAAAAATTGAGAATGCTCATACTGTCAGTGTGCCGGCAGCGTTGCGGCAGAATTTCCTACCCTTTACTCGCGTGCTATGTAAAATGAGAGTTTGCCCACCACTGCTTTAAAAATCTATACTACTGCAGGTTTTTTTATAATTAAGTAAAAGCCTTCTGATCTATACCAGCCAAGGTTTCGATTGAAACTTCAAGCGTGGGGTGATATGTATCCTCTGGGATTAAAGGGGCAAAGCTCTGAAAAGAGTGGTACCATCAGGATCAGATACAAAACATAAGTCTAAAAGCCGACCTAACGAATTTCTAACGTTAATTTGAATGAGTAATTTGACCTAGGGACATGTCAAACATTCCCGCGGTGAAATCATGGTATTATACTACAGTGCGTTATATATAATATAATACCCTACTTAATTCCAACCTTCTATCTTAAAAAACACGAAAGTTGTGCCATTTCCGATCGTTCAGTTATATAACAGCTAAGGGATGTAGTCGGAAAGTGTGACTTACATACTGCGTGGAAAAAAAAGAAGAGTGTGTGCAAAGTTTTCGCAAATTCTATAGCTTTAAAGCTAGGAGACTATTTTCCGTAGAAACAGAGAAACAGCCAGAAAGACCAGAATACAATACAGCCAGAATACATATAATTTATAGGGACTTTTGACCAAAATTATAGTTTTTGGCAAAGTTTAAAGTCAATATCTTTACAGGAGACTAGTTTGAGAACAGTCTTTTACAAAAAAGAAGAATTTTCAAACCTTCTGCAAAATTTATGGAAAAACAAATACAGAACTACTTTTTTTAAATTTTAAGACCATGAAATTATAACAAAGAAGAAATTAGGCCCCACGCACCGTCCTAGGCAGGGGTCACACTTCAGAACTGTCAATCTGACTCCCTTAAAGGAATGAAGGTTCTCGAATGTCGTCGAGAACTTGTGTATTGGAATTGATAGGTTTATGAGAAAGACATTGGAGAAATTAAACAACTTGGTTTTTTCAATTTTAAGTTATTGAAAATGATTTTTAAGAATTTTTTTTAAATGGAATTAAAAGCCATTTTTGATAGACAAAAAAAGGAGGAAAATCAAAGTATGAGAGTAAAAACTCTACTTGTTCCCTCTACTCGTATTAGATAAAGTTGAGCAAAAAATAAAAAAAAGGGTGTGAAACCCAAAGGAATCGGCGAAGAAATTATGTTTTTACCTTCTTGAAAGTGAAAAGTTAAGCCTGCAAGCATGAGATCTTTTTTTGTACAAATACCTTAATATTTATGAAATATATTATAAAAAAAAAATAAGGGATCTGATAATATAAAAATTATACATTTACATTGCGTGGATTACATCCTGTCTTATTTAAAATAAAATACGCTTGCGTGAATCTTGAAAAGCCCATTATTTAAACACTTTAATATTCAGTATAAAAATAATGTATCTTATCAATGGAAACATACCTGCATGGTTTACACCATTGGTTTTGTTGATCTAATCCAAATCGGGCTCTACATTTTTTCATATTATTACCTAAAATTCAAAAAAAAAAAAAAAATGTACATATAACATATATAATGTATACTTATAAAATGATTATAATTAATGGTTAAATTCATTATTTAATGAATGGTTATCACATAATATAAAATAGATGAATGAAAATATATGAGTTATGAATTACATAAAGGGATCCGATAGTGGAACTATAAACAACATACATACGCATGCATAAGCCATCAAATCCTTTAAATGCGAAAATAATAAAATGGCATGCTTAAATAATTTAATAAACAAACAATTTTCTCGCATTTTTTCTTTCTACTAACTTTTTTGAAAAATTTTGAATTCTGTTACTTTTGGTTAAAATTAAAATAAAAATTTGTAATCAATATGTATTTCAAATTGGTTTCTGATTTTAGAGCTTGGTCATTATAATATAATTTTAAAATAAACTAATTCATACATAATAAACATTAATAATTTATTTATATCTGGATTTTTAACATTTTTTCAAATTTTATTGATTTAGGATCTTATTAAAAATAGTTCATATTGTACTCAATTTAGGAAAATATGGCTAACCTCCGTCGTTGGCATCTTTCCTTTTCCGCTTTTTGCCACGGGAGGCGTTTGTACGAGAGCTCCAATCGGGATACATTTGCATATGTAGTTGACGTTCTCGTCGCGCCAATTCGTAATATTTTGCCTGTTCCTCACGCCCCAAGGCATGCCACTGGGTGTGGGATAACCATTTGGTTTCGTAAAAAACATTATACAATAAGGCAATAATTGGAATTATTGAAAATATAACCATCCAAATTATTAAATTGTAATTACACAGTGCGACAGTGATTTGGAACTTTTAAAGAGACATAGTAGGAATTGTTTATTTGGTCGAATATAGTACAAAATCGTGTTTGAAATATTTTTAACACCCTCAAAATCTAGAAGGTAACACCCTGAAGCGCAAAAGTCCCGAAAAAAGGGTTTTTTCTAAACAAATCAAGATTTTGTGTTACAAATATTCCATGCACGGTTTGGTACTAGATTCGACCTAATAAACAATTCCTACTATTTCATTTTAAAAGTTCCTCCAATTTTTTTTTTCGCACTGTGTTATGTATACTATGATTAATTATAAAGACACATTTCATCAATTGTTGAAATATTTAAGATTCATGAGTTTATTAAAAAACCTACAATCTTATACCGTGGGGGGATTTATAAGAATTATGCCGTACGAAAAAACGTGAAAAAAATTAAGTCACCATGAAAAATTTGGCAATTTCAATCTCAGCTTTAATTTATAAAAATTATATGTTTAAGTAAAAAAAAAGATATCTCTACTGTGTTAATTGGAGACGCTTTATATATGATTTTGATTTGTATTAAAAAAAACAAAGGATAGGAAAGGTAACCGCAAAACAAAATTAAATTAAACATATATTTCGAATCTATATATTTATTTTATTTGAAAATGTTATTTTTTAAAAAATGTATAAGAAAATCAAAAATTTATTCGTAACATATCATAATTTACATGGTAACCTAACATTTTTTCCATATTTGACACATTTTAACTAGATAACTGTAATTCACATTGAAACATTTAAAAATGTTTTAAAAGAAGCCCATCGACTCATTTTTGAGTTTTTTTTTGAAAGGCGTTTTTTTTTTATTTTAACTATTATATTAAATCCAAATTGCAAGTAGTTTTAAAAAATATTAGTATGCATCTATGTACATTTTTTGTTATCATTATATGTATGTTTCCAGCAAGAAACTGAAAAGCTGGGACTGATCGATCGATTCGGGTGCATGCTTTCGCCAATATAATGCCATACGCCCAATTTTAAATAGTTCTGGTAGTATTTATATTTTATGTTTTAAAATAAAAATGTTCTTTAAAAATAAAACTTTAAACCAAATATACCATTTTGTCTGTTTAAATTTAAAAAGTTTTCATTTTTTTTTATTAAAAGTTTTGATTGTGTTTGTGCAGTGTACATGTGTTTTTTATTTGTTTTAGAATTTTTGATAAGATTTTCACATGACTACAACAGTAAAAAAAATCAACAATCATTTCTTCCTAGTATTATTAAAAAAAAAAACATTGGAAATTTGTGTTCTACATAATTTCTATGGATTTACGTCCAAAATTACCCAATTTTCGTGTTTTTCCAGATAAAAGGTTGGGACTTTCTAAAGATTCTATTTTTGTCCAACTGATCCGATCTCAAGTTCATAAGGATCGACCAACTATAACCGATAATTTTTGTTAATAAATATATTACGTTCCTAACCCAAAAACATATTTTGGACACCTATTAAGATAAAAAAAAACTAAAGAAATACCAAATTTAACATTATCTAAGCAATCTTCACAGCTACAAACTTAAAGGTTTAAATCTGCCAAGATCATTCTTACAGCCTGTTTAAGATTAATCTTATTTTATATTTCTATTATATACAAAATTACTAAAAGACATATTTTTAATGTATCGTTACTTCTAATAAATGTTAATTACTTGTGGATGTTAGAGGTGTGCTTGACAATGTACGTGTTAGTGATTTCATGAAACAATATAATAGTAAAATGCAATTTTAATAAAAAAAGGTTATTTTGAGAATTTTGTGCAATACCTCCCGAATCCGTTGTCGATCTGTCTTTTTTACGCTTTTTCTTTTTTGACACATAACCGTAGTTATCTCGTGCGCTCCACCCCGGATATAATTCCATATGTAATTGCCGCTCTTGACGAGCTTTTTCGTAATATTTGCTTTGCTCTTCGCGGGAAAGTTCGTGCCACTATAATTAATAATGGAATTCATTAAAATCGATTTTTGAAAATGTATTAGTTTAATTGAACCGTTCAATATTGGTACTTTTTATATTTCTTTACTTTCTTAATGAGGATTCGTTTTTTTGTAACTTACGTGATATATAGTAAAATAAAAAATTATTTGTTTATTCGCTTACCCGCCTCCCTAAAATTTGATTTATAGCTGCAGATTCTTTAAGTGTACATTCAGCAACTACTTTGGCTCGCATTTCCTTCATGTACAACATAAACGCATTCAGGGGTTTTTTTATATGTGGTTTTTTTTTGTCATTCGAAATATCTTTAGCATCATTCGTTTGAACATTTGTTGAGTTTTTTGTTTCCAAGTTCCTGGGAAAAAGTTTAAAAGGAAATATATACAAATATAACATAGCAATGTATGAAACAACATTAAATTAACCTATAAAAGTTAAAACAAATTTTAAATTCTGTATTGTAATAAATTGGTTATATTATGATATTTTTATAAGGATCGGCCAACTATGTCCGATTTTAGCGATATATATCCCGTTTTAACTGCAAGGGTATATCAACTTCGGTTCCGTCCGAAGTTAGCTTTCCTTTCTTGCTATACCCTTGCAGAGGGTATTATAATTTTGGTCAAAAGTGTGCAACGCAGTGAAGGAGACATCTCCGACCCCATAAAGTATGTATATTCTTGATCAGGATCGCCTCCTGAGTTGATATGAGCATGTCCTTCTGTCTGTCTGTTTCTACGTTAACTAGTCTCTCAGTTTTAAAGCTATCCTCAGATTTAAATCGTTCCTACATATAAACTGCGTGCAAAGAAAAGAAGCGTATGTCAAGTTAAAAGTCAATACCTTTAAAATTCATTAAAAGTAGTTCGCGCAGAAACAGACATAAAGAGGTTCAAGCTTATATCACAATATTTATATCCAAATTTCCTATGCCCGCATGCCGTTTCCTATAGGGCCGTTCCGAACACTGCTTTAAATGTTTACGGACAGACTCAGACGAAATGACTCTCCTACATGTTTCCAAAATCGTTTGGAGTGCAATGTATAAAAAACAACAAAGAATTATAAAATTACATGTTTTTTAGCTTGGTTCCGATAGTTAGATCATATGGCGCATCTAGTATGGGCAAACGTTCACATTCAGAACGTCCAACGTTTTTATCGCTTTTAGTACATGCAGCATTTGTTAAGACGTTTAACTTAAAAATATTGTTAATAACCCGTTCTTGAATAGCAGTTACAGAATCCATTGTTGAAGTCGGTTTTTTTGAGATTGGTAGCGTGGTTTCGTCAAAATTTAGAATTGGCGATATTTTTAAATTGTGAAAATATTTTTCATCTCCCATATTCGGTAAAATATTGGATTTAGAGGATTCTAAAGTTGGAATTTCAATGCGACGTGCAAATTTTGATTTCCTTCGATTTTGATTTATTCCGCGATTTCCGGAACAAGTATCTATCAAGCTGTCTCTATTATTGCTCTTAGATGTAGCAGATGTTACTGAAACTTGATCATTAAATTCAGAGTCCCTAATAAACAAAACATCAGAAAGTTGTTTATTATTAATATTTAAAGAAACGGGAGACTGAACAATACTGTCTTCAACAGTGGCAGAAACATCTAACATTACGGTAGAGTACTTTGACGGTAAATTAGCATTCATATTTAGAAGTGCTGTAGACGATGATAGAGAAGCAAACTCTAAAATAATTTCTGCTGCAGTGCTACATTGTTCAATTTCGTTTTGAGTTTCCAAACGTTTTTTTTTTGGGTGCCAAATGCAAGATGGTGATGAAGATTTTTTAAATTCACTTTTATCACTATCCTTTTGATTCGCAGAAGGGCGACTGCCTAAGTAATATTGTTGGTTATGTACTGTGGAAGCAAATTGAAGTATAATATTTTCTATTTCAGTTAATGTTTTGGGCTTTCCTAAATTTGATATTAATTGTTGGTCAATTTTGTAGTCATTTTTTTTCCAGTCAACACAGTCAGATTTTATATCACTATTTTTTGACGGTATCAAACATTCTTCAGACAATGCTATTGCAGCAAGAGCCATAATGGAATAAACTGTAGTTTTATAAGAACTTTTATCGGGGTCAGGTTCCAATCGTTGCATACTTCTAGTGTAAAATAGCTCAGCTGTACTCCATTGATTACAAAGTTGTTTTACTTTATCCAACATGCCCTCAATTGTTTTTAAGTTATCATTTAATTGTCTTCGAACTGTCTTTTTAAGGGCCGTATCTACTTGATAATTTCGATCTATATGACCTTGACAAAATGCAGATGAAAGCAAGGATAGTTGCTCCAATTTATTTCTAACATCAGTGAGTATGTTATTGTGTTCTCGGAAAAAGCTAAAATTTTCTTGTCGCTCGCAAACGTTTCTGTATTTACTATAATTATTTAATTGATGAACCAATTTATCTTTATCGATTTCTTTTACTTTTGATTGACTTAGATTGCTTAACATTTTGTGAAAGTTTGAAAATTCTGAAGGGGATTCATCCCATCGCAAAAAACTATCAATTTCATTAAGAGTTTCATTATTATTATTATTATTATCTTGCGAAGATGGAGTTGGTGGAAGATCCTCTTGACAAATATCAGATTTCTTTTTCGAAAAGTTAACCATATCGACCACTTTATCGTATGTTTTTCCAGATTCAGAATGAAACTCCGATAAGTGAGGCTGAAAAAGGTGAGCATAAAGAAGTTGTGTAGCTAGAAGCTGATGCTGCGAGCACCTTTTTTGGCTCATTATACTATGACTGTTTATGGAAGTATATAATTTTCACCTTGACTGCGGAATCCTATTTCCTGATTTAGTACCTTAAGCTCTCTTTAATTTGGTTGCAAATTTTTGGAATACGATTTAATGTTGACTGCTTTCGTAAATGATTCCTTGGACACGAGAACATAACCATCCATGGAGACTATTGTTGGCGGGCACCAAGCAGACTATTTTTAGACCCAAAGCTTTATGGTACTGAAAAGTTAGTATAAAAACAGTTTCAGTATAATTTTTAATATTTTGTGTTGCTTGTAATAAGTTTTTCCATACATTTATGTTTTAAGCCTTTTAAGGAGTAACAATGTTTTTATGTTCTTATTTTTAGCTTAATCTTCAAGTTTTTTTTTCTCAATTTTTCATTTTTCCACAAAATATTCCACAATTTGGTAGTCTAAAAATTCAGTTTGATCCTCATAATATATCTATGGATCCGTTACATACATTATTATAAGAAATTAATAAAAATATAATATTTCCTAGATTGTTATTAAATGTTAAGTTACTTTTATAAGTATATTTAAGTTTGTATTATTTAATGTCTTTATATGCATTTGTATAAAATAGTCTAATTTGAATTTGATTAATATTTTTATAATAAAAGAAATTTAAACTGCAAATTGTAACTAGTAAGGAATACTGTTTCACGAGTGATTTTTTTAATGAAACTTCTAAAGATTTAGTGAGATATAATTACAAAAAGTTTGTCATTTATTTGATTATTTATTTATTTCAGGTAAGTTTATTTTTAAACTCTGGAAATTTTTATTAATTGAGAGTTGCCTTTTATACGTTCTGATTACAGCTTATATTTATTCTTCAATAATTGCAACACTAATACAACACTATTCTTGCAACATTGTATATTATTTTTTGTATGGTTTTTTTTTACTTGCGTTAACAAAAATGTTAATAAGGACGTTTCATTAATATCATTTCATTATTTTTTTATTTCAGATAATGAATTTTATCCATATTTTGTAATACTTTTTGGTTCTGAAACAAGTTCTGAACTTTTGTGTTTTCACAAAATTATATATACTGCCTGAACAATATGTCACAATACTCTCTTTCGGTCTTTAAAGACAAAATTCAATGAAAATTTGCAACCACAGAGAGAGCAAAGAGAGCATATGAATTCGAGCCTGAAACATCAGGAAACGAAAGACACCAAGTGCGCAGAAGTATGTTTTATAAGCTCTCTCAAATTACATACCTAAACTAATACTGGGACCATTAACAAAACGTAAAACCTATTTTTTTTAATTCAAAAATAAAATAATTTTTAATCCTCCGTCTGTCTACATTATATAAATGTTATTTAGATTTTAAAAAATTTAATTTGGGTAAAATTTGTTAGTGATATTTTGTTTTACGAACAAAACTTCATTATTGAGAAAATATATGTTTTTAACTTTCTAAACTTCTTAAAAACTGACCTCTTCTAAAAAATGTTCAATTTAATTTTTAACGTTTTTCCGCCTAAAGCTACGATTTTTTGCTTTGTTTTTTTAAGTTACGGCTATAAATAAAGGGAAATTTTATTCATACATTTTTGACTAGTGGAAAATTTGAGCGTCGGACCATGTTAAGTTGGCCTGCGCCATCTTGAGGTAAATTTAAGTCCATACGATTCGTGTTTTGCGCCCTCTTGTGTATATGAATAGAGGTAGAAATTTACAGTCTTGTAATGGTGAGGATATCAAATTCCGGTTGGCGGTGATGAAGAAATATACCTGATATATAATTTTCCTCAAGTCACGCAAAATTTAATTAATTTAAAACAATTTAAGGTCGAATTTGTAAAAGGTTACTTTTACGACGAAAATAATTTTTGACCCAATTGCTTTAGGAAAAAAGTATGTTTCTGGACTTGGAAGTAGAAGTATTTTTGACAAGAATTAACAGACTTTTACAAACGTGATCCGAAGACAATAACAATATAAGAGTATAAACAAGAAAGAAAAAGTAACTTCGGGCGGAGCCGAAGTTGATATACCCTTGCAGTTAAAAATGGATATATATCGAAAACATCGGATATATTTGGCCGATCCTTATGAGAATATCATGATAAAACAAATTAATTACAATAAAAAATCTAAAACAAAGTTCCGTGCTTTTATCTTCAAAAATACCAAAATTGGTATTTCTACCAAATACCATTTCCGATCAATTAGTTATATGGCAGTTATATAGTCGGCTGATCGTTATAAAATTCGGTAGGTTGAATCAAGTGGCCAAAAATAGAATCTGTACTAAGTTCCAGCTTTCTATCTTCAAAAACACAAAAGCGGGTCATTTCCGATTTTTCAGTAATATGGCAGCTATAGGATATAATCGGCCGATCCATAGGAAATTTGGTGGGTCGTATTATTTTGTTCAAAATACCACTCATGCAAAATCCCTAACTCGAAAAACACCAAAGGTTAAGACTTCCTGTATTCTGGGAATAGAAAAGAGGGATGATACTGAAAAAAATTTCAATTTCTATAAATATATACAGATGTACAATATGATGTGTATTATATAAAGTTTTTATCCTGAAACTTTTGAAATTAAAAAAAAAAACTATGTACATATGTATGTATATATACATAGAAATAACACTTATAAAATCTTTTGTACAAATATGTTATAATATGTTATAAAAAGCATCGTTGAACTTCTATCTTTTTGTTTTTATACACTTGCGGAGAGTATTTTGGTAGTTGTATTTTGGGTCGAAAGTGTATCAAGGAATCATCTCCAACCTTATAAGGTACATATATTTTTTTTTGATCAGGATCACCTACTGAGTTGATATAATCATGTGTCTGTTTAAAATTTTGTTTTCCAGATATAAATTAGCCATATAAATAGTTTGGTATCAAAACCAGAGTGACCGAATATGGTATTTTGGTATATTTTGAGCGCCGATTCACGCATTTGTATATTTATGGTATATTAGTATATTTTCTCAATTTTATGGTATATTATAATATTTTCTCTTTGGCCACTACTTGTTTGTAACCGACTCAATTACAATTACATTTTTAATATTTGGTCGGTCTATTTTTCGGAAATATATGTATATGAATACAAGCAAATTTACAAAACAACAAGAACGGAAAGCTAACTTCGGGCGGAGCTGAAGTTGATATACCCTTGCAGTTAAAACCAGATATATATCACCAAAATCGGATTGAATTCGCCGATCCTCATGAGAATATGATAATATAACCAATTTATTACAATAAAAAATCTAAAACAAAGTACCAAGCTTCCATCTTCAAAAATACCAAAGTTGGTATTTTTACCAAATACCATCTCCGATCGTTTAGTTATATAGCAGCTATAAGATATAGTCGGCTGATCGTTATGCATTTTGGTAGGTTATATTATTTTGCCAAGAATAGCATTCGTACCAAATTCGAATTCTGTAACTCTAAAAACACCAAAATTATACCATTTCCGATCAAACAGTTATATGGCAGCTATAGGATATAGTCGGCCGATCCTTATCAAATTTGGTAGATCTTATTATTTTGCCAAAAATAGCTTCCTTACAAAATCTGAACTATGTAACTCTCAAAACACCAAAGTTATACCATTTCCGATCAATCAGTTATATGGCAGCTATAGGATATAGTCGGCCGATCCCGGCCGTTCCGACTTATATACTGCGTGCAAAGGAAAAAAGGGTGTGTGCAAAGTTTCAAGACGATAGCTTTAAAACTGAGAGACTAGTTCGCGTAGAAACAGACAGACAGACGGACAGACGGACATGCTCATATCAACTCAGGAGTTGATCCTGATCAAGAATATATATACTTTATAGGGTCGGAGATGTCTCCTTCACTGCGTTGCACACTTTTGACCAAAATTATAATACCCTCTGCAAGGGTATAATAAAAATATTTTGTGCCAAGTTTCAAGTCCCTACCTCAACTAGAAGTATTTTTGGCCGCTCTCTCCATACAAGCGGGAGCCCTGTGCATCGCATCGAAAATGGAAAGAAGCTTTTTCACAATTCAAAAGTTCCTAAAAGATCCTGTTAATAATGGTAAAAAGCCACGTTCAGGGTGCCCACCCCTTGGACAAGATCGCACTAAACTTCCAGTTTCAAAGCGTCGAGTCCAACAGATTTTACGAGCAGATCCGTTCATTTCATATGAAAACAAGAAAGGAAAGCTAACTTCGGGCGGAGCCGAAGTTGATATACCCTTGCAGTTAAAACCGGATATATATCGCAAACATCGGATTAAATTGGCCGATCCTTATGAGAATATCCTAATATAACTAATTTATTACAATAAAAAATCTAAAACAAAGTACCAAGCTTCCATCTTCAAAAATACCAAAGTTGGTATTTTTACCAAATACCATTTCCGATCGTTCAGTTATATGACAGCTATAAGATATAGTCGGCCGATCGTTATGCAATTTGGTAGGTTGTATTAACTGACCAAAAATAGAATCTGTACGAAGTTCCAGCTTTTTATCTTCAAAAACACCAAAGCTTGTTAATTTCCGATTGTTCAGTTATATGGCAGCTATAGGATATTGTCGGCTGATCCTTATGAAATTCGGCATGTTGTATTATTTTGCCAAAAATTCGTACTAAATCCTAATTCTCTAGCTTTTAAAACACCGAAGTTATAGCATTTCCGATCAATCAGATATATGGCAGCTATATGATATAGTCGGCCGATCCTTATGAAATTTGGTAGGTCGTATGATTTTGCCAAAAGTAGCATTCGTACAAAATCTGAACTCTGAACTAATCTGTAACTCTAAAAACACCAAAGTTTTACCATTTCCGATCAATCAGTTATATGGCAGCTATAGGGTATAGTCGGCCGATCACGGCCGTTCCGACTTATATACTGCGTGCAAAGGAAAGAAGGGTGTGTGCAAAGTTTCAAGACGATAGCTTTAAAACTGAGAGACTAGTTCGCGTAGAAACAGACAGACAGACGGACAGACGGACATGCTCATATCAACTCAGGAGTTGATCCTGATCAAGAATATATATACTTTATAGGGTCGGAGATGTCTCATTCACTGCGTTGCACACTTTTGACCAAAATTATACCTGCAAGGGTATAATAAAAATATTTTGTGCCAAGTTTCAAGTCCCTACCTCAACTAGAAGTATTTTTGGCCGCTCTCTCCATACAAGCGGGAGCCCTGTGCATCGCATCGAAAATGGAAAGAAGCTTTTTCACAATTCAAAAGTTCCTAAAAGATCCTGTTAATAATGGTAAAAAGCCACGTTCAGGGTGCCCACCCCTTGGACAAGATCGCACTAAACTTCCAGTTTCAAAGCGTCGAGTCCAACAGATTTTACGAGCAGATCCGTTCATTTCATATGAAAACAAGAAAGGAAAGCTAACTTCGGGCGGAGCCGAAGTTGATATACCCTTGCAGTTAAAACCGGATATATATCGCAAACATCGGATTAAATTGGCCGATCCTTATGAGAATATCCTAATATAACCAATTTATTACAATAAAAAATCTAAAACAAAGTACCAAGCTTCCATCTTCAAAAATACCAAAGTTGGTATTTTTACCAAATACCATTTCCGATCGTTCAGTTATATGACAGCTATAAGATATAGTCGGCCGATCGTTATGCAATTTGGTAGGTTGTATTAACTGACCAAAAATAGAATCTGTACTTAGTTCCAGCTTTTTATCTTCAAAAACACCAAAGTTGGGTAATTTCCGATTGTTCAGTTATATGGCAGCTATAGGATATAGTCGGCTGATCCTTATGAAATTTGGCATGTTGTATTATTTTGCCAAAAATAGCATTCGTACCAAATCCGAATTCTCTAGCTTTAAAAACACCGAAGTTATAACATTTCCGATCAATCAGTTATATGGCAGCTATAAGATATAGTCGGCCGATCCTTATGAAATTTTGTATGTCGTATTATTTTGCCAAAAGTAGCATTCGTACCAAATCTGAACTCTGTAACTCTAAAAACACCAAAGTTATACCATTTCCGATCAATCAGTTATATGGCAGCTATAGGGTATAGTCGGCCGATCACGGCCGTTCCGACTTATATACTGCGTGCAAAGGAAAGAAGGGTGTGTGCAAAGTTTCAAGACGATAGCTTTAAAACTGAGAGACTAGTTCGCGTAGAAACAGACAGACAGACGGACAGACGGACATGCTCATATCAACTCAGGAGTTGATCCTGATCAAGAATATATATACTTTATAGGGTCGGAGATGTCTCCTTCACTGCGTTGCACACTTTTGACCAAAATTATAATACCCTCTGCAAGGGTATAATAAAAATATTTTGTGCCAAGTTTCAAGTCCCTACCTCAACTAGAAGTATTTTTGGCCGCTCTCTCCATACAAGCGGGAGCCCTGTGCATCGCATCGAAAATGGAAAGAAGCTTTTTCACAATTCAAAAGTTCCTAAAAGATCCTGTTAATAATGGTAAAAAGCCACGTTCAGGGTGCCCACCCCTTGGACAAGATCGCACTAAACTTCCAGTTTCAAAGCGTCGAGTCCAACAGATTTTACGAGCAGATCCGTTCATTTCATATGAAAACAAGAAAGGAAAGCTAACTTCGGGCGGAGCCGAAGTTGATATACCCTTGCAGTTAAAACCGGATATATATCGCAAACATCGGATTAAATTGGCCGATCCTTATGAGAATATCCTAATATAACTAATTTATTACAATAAAAAATCTAAAACAAAGTACCAAGCTTCCATCTTCAAAAATACCAAAGTTGGTATTTTTACCAAATACCATTTCCGATCGTTCAGTTATATGACAGCTATAAGATATAGTCGGCCGATCGTTATGCAATTTGGTAGGTTGTATTAACTGACCAAAAATAGAATCTGTACGAAGTTCCAGCTTTTTATCTTCAAAAACACCAAAGCTTGTTAATTTCCGATTGTTCAGTTATATGGCAGCTATAGGATATTGTCGGCTGATCCTTATGAAATTCGGCATGTTGTATTATTTTGCCAAAAATTCGTACTAAATCCTAATTCTCTAGCTTTTAAAACACCGAAGTTATAGCATTTCCGATCAATCAGATATATGGCAGCTATATGATATAGTCGGCCGATCCTTATGAAATTTGGTAGGTCGTATGATTTTGCCAAAAGTAGCATTCGTACAAAATCTGAACTCTGAACTAATCTGTAACTCTAAAAACACCAAAGTTTTACCATTTCCGATCAATCAGTTATATGGCAGCTATAGGGTATAGTCGGCCGATCACGGCCGTTCCGACTTATATACTGCGTGCAAAGGAAAGAAGGGTGTGTGCAAAGTTTCAAGACGATAGCTTTAAAACTGAGAGACTAGTTCGCGTAGAAACAGACAGACAGACGGACAGACGGACATGCTCATATCAACTCAGGAGTTGATCCTGATCAAGAATATATATACTTTATAGGGTCGGAGATGTCTCATTCACTGCGTTGCACACTTTTGACCAAAATTATACCTGCAAGGGTATAATAAAAATATTTTGTGCCAAGTTTCAAGTCCCTACCTCAACTAGAAGTATTTTTGGCCGCTCTCTCCATACAAGCGGGAGCCCTGTGCATCGCATCGAAAATGGAAAGAAGCTTTTTCACAATTCAAAAGTTCCTAAAAGATCCTGTTAATAATGGTAAAAAGCCACGTTCAGGGTGCCCACCCCTTGGACAAGATCGCACTAAACTTCCAGTTTCAAAGCGTCGAGTCCAACAGATTTTACGAGCAGATCCGTTCATTTCATATGAAAACAAGAAAGGAAAGCTAACTTCGGGCGGAGCCGAAGTTGATATACCCTTGCAGTTAAAACCGGATATATATCGCAAACATCGGATTAAATTGGCCGATCCTTATGAGAATATCCTAATATAACCAATTTATTACAATAAAAAATCTAAAACAAAGTACCAAGCTTCCATCTTCAAAAATACCAAAGTTGGTATTTTTACCAAATACCATTTCCGATCGTTCAGTTATATGACAGCTATAAGATATAGTCGGCCGATCGTTATGCAATTTGGTAGGTTGTATTAACTGACCAAAAATAGAATCTGTACTTAGTTCCAGCTTTTTATCTTCAAAAACACCAAAGTTGGGTAATTTCCGATTGTTCAGTTATATGGCAGCTATAGGATATAGTCGGCTGATCCTTATGAAATTTGGCATGTTGTATTATTTTGCCAAAAATAGCATTCGTACCAAATCCGAATTCTCTAGCTTTAAAAACACCGAAGTTATAACATTTCCGATCAATCAGTTATATGGCAGCTATAAGATATAGTCGGCCGATCCTTATGAAATTTTGTATGTCGTATTATTTTGCCAAAAGTAGCATTCGTACCAAATCTGAACTCTGTAACTCTAAAAACACCAAAGTTATACCATTTCCGATCAATCAGTTATATGGCAGCTATAGGATATAGTCGGCCGATCCGGCCGTTCCGACTTATATACTGCGTGCAAAGGAAAGAAGGGTGTGTGCAAAGTTTCAAGACGATAGCTTTAAAACTGAGAGACTAGTTCGCGTAGAAACAGACAGACAGACGGACAGACGGACATGCTCATATCAACTCAGGAGTTGATCCTGATCAAGAATATATATACTTTATAGGGTCGGAGATGTCTCCTTCACTGCGTTGCACACTTTTGACCAAAATTATAATACCCTCTGCAAGGGTATAATAAAAATATTTTGTGCCAAGTTTCAAGTCCCTACCTCAACTAGAAGTATTTTTGGCCGCTCTCTCCATACAAGCGGGAGCCCTGTGCATCGCATCGAAAATGGAAAGAAGCTTTTTCACAATTCAAAAGTTCCTAAAAGATCCTGTTAATAATGGTAAAAAGCCACGTTCAGGGTGCCCACCCCTTGGACAAGATCGCACTAAACTTCCAGTTTCAAAGCGTCGAGTCCAACAGATTTTACGAGCAGATCCGTTCATTTCATATGAAAACAAGAAAGGAAAGCTAACTTCGTGCGGAGCCGAAGTTGATATACCCTTGCAGTTAAAACCGGATATATATCGCAAACATCGGATTAAATTGGCCGATCCTTATGAGAATATCATAAAATAACCAATTTATTACAATAAAAAATCTTAAACAAAGTACCAAGCTTCCATCTTCAAAAATACCAAATTTGGTATTTTTACCAAATACCATTTCCGATCGTTCAGTTATATGGCAGCTATAAGATATAACTGACCCAAAATAGAATCTGTACGAAGTTCCAGCTTTTTATCTTCAAAAACACCAAAGTTTGTTAATTTCCGATTGTTCAGTTATATGGCAGCTATAGGATATAGTCGGCTGATCCTTATGAAATTTGGCATGTTGTATTATTGTGCCAAAAATAGCATTCGTACTAAATCCTAATTCTCTAGCTTTAAAAACACCGAAGTTATAGCATTTCCGATCAATCAGATATATGGCAGCTATATGATATAGTCGGCCGATCCTTATGAAATTTGGTAGGTCGTATGATTTTGCCAAAAGTAGCATTCGTACAAAATCTGAACTCTGTAACTCTAAAAACACCAAAGTTATACCATTTCCGATCAATCAGTTATATGGCAGCTATAGGATATAGTCGGCTGATCCCGGCCGTTCCGACTTATATACTGCGTGCAAAGGAAAGAAGGGTGTGTGCAAAGTTTCAAGACGATAGCTTTAAAACTGAGAGACTAGTTCGCGTAGAAACAGACAGACAGACGGACAGACAGACGGACAGACGGACAGACGGACATGCTCATATCAACTCAGGAGGTGATCCTGATCAAGAATATATATACTTTATAGGGTCGGAGATGTCTCCTTCACTGCGTTGCACACTTTTGACCAAAATTATAATACCCTCTGCAAGGGTATAAAAAAAGTGTCAAATGCAAGCAATTTGCAGAGACGCATAAATTTTGGGACCAGGAATGGCAAAATATTGTTTTTAGCGACGAAAAAAAATTTAATTTGGATGGTCCAGATGGGTATCAATATTATTATCGCGATATCAGGACCCCCAAGCAAGTTTAAGTGTCGCGCAATTTTCAAGGCAGCTCTCTTATGGTATGGGGAGCTTTTGGATTTTGGCTTTTGCAGGAAAGAGTCCGATCTGCTTCATATCCCACAAAATGAATTCTGTACATAATGGGAAATATGTAGAGCTCCTTGACGATGCTCTTATTAATTTTGGTGAAAAATTTTACCACACATTTCTTGATTCTTGAACATTTCATCAGGATAATGCTGCCATCCATGTTTCAAAATACACAGAAAAGTTTTTTGAAGAAAGAAATATTCCAGTTTTGGGCTGGCCTGCTAGAAGTCCGGATCTAAACCCGATCGAAAACCTTTGGGGAATCCTGTCCAGCAAGGTTTATGCGTATGGGCTGCAATTTGGCTCTTTAAAGGATTTAAAGAAAGCTATTGTAGCTGAATGGGACAAAATTTATGGTTTACTTCTTAAAAATTTGGTGAATTCAATGCCAGACCGCATATTTAAAGTTATTAATAATAATGGATGACATATTTAGCTTATAAAGATTATAATAAACTACTTCTAATTCGATTAGTTCATTTATTTCGTTCTAAAAAAAATTACATTATTTTTAAGAAAATGTTCCTATAATTGTTTTAAGTTGAAAACATTTGGATCTGATTAGGTTTTGTAACTTCAAATTAAAATTAAAATTAATTTAAAGCAAGAAAGGAAGTTTTAACTTGCAGTTAAAACCGGATATATGTATATCGCTAATATCGATATAGTTGGCCGATCCTTATGAGAATATTATAATATAACCAATTTATACCAATACAAAATCTAAAACAAAGTACCAAGCTTCCATCTTTAAAAATACTAAAGTTGGTATTTTTACCAAATACCATTTCCGATCGTTCAGTTATATGGCAGCTATAAGGTATAGTCGGCCGATCGTTAGAATCTGTACGTAGTTCCAGCTTTTTTTCTTCAAAAACACCAAAGTTGGGTAATTTCCAATTGTTCAGTTTTATGGCAGCTATAGGATATAGTCGGCTGATCCTTATGAAATTTGGCATGTTGTATTATTTTGCCAAAAATAGCATTCGTACAAAATCTGAACTCTGTAACTCTAATAACTCCGAAGTTATATCATTTCCGATCAATCAGTTATATGGCAGTTAGAGGATATAGTCGACCGATCCCGGCCGTTCCGACTTATATACTGCGTGCAAAGGAAAGAAGGGTGTGTGCAAAGTTTCAAGACGATAGCTTCAAAACTGAGAGACTAGTTCGCGTAGAAACAGACAGACGGACAGACGAACATGGTCATATCAACTCAGGAGGTGATCCTGATCAAGAATATATATACTTTATATTCTTTAACTCTGCAAGGGTATAATTGTAGAAAACTTTGTTTTAATAACAACTTTATATGGTGATAAGGTGAATTATTTCGCAGACCTAGAGTGGTATTTTATATATCTTTTTATGGACAGTACTCGGGAATAAAGGGCTCAAAAAAGGCTGAAGATGAATCTTGCAAAGATTTATGTAATCTTTTTTAATTTTTTCAATTTTATAAATTTTTTGTTAAGTAAATTGAACTGTAAAGTATACATGTTTATACCCTTGCAGAGGGTATTATAATTTTGGTCAAAAGTGTGCAACGCAGTGAAGGAGACATCTCCGACCCTATAAAGTATATATATTCCTAATCACGATCACCTCCTGAGTTGATATGAGCATGTCCGTTTCATAAGAAATTTCATAAGGATCGGCCGACTATATCATATAGCTGCCATATATCTGATTGATCGGAAATGCTATTACTTCGGTGTTTTTAAAGCTAGAGAATTAGGATTTAGTACGAATGCTATTTTTGGCAAAATAATACAAAATGCCAAATTTCATAAGGATCAGCCGACAATATCCTATAGCTGCCATATAACTGAACAATCGGAAATTAACAAGCTTTGGTGTTTTTGAAGATAAAAAGCTGGAACTTCGTACAGATTCTATTTTGGGTCAATTAATACAACCTACCAAATTGCATAACGATCGGCCGACTATATCTTATAGCTGCCATATAACTGAACGATCGGAAATGGTATTTGGTAAAAATACCAAATTTGGTATTTTTGAAGATGGAAGCTTGGTACTTTGTTTTAGATTTTTTATTGTAATAAATTGGTTATTTTATGATATTCTCATAAGGATCGGCCAATTTAATCTGATGTTTGCGATATATATCCGGTTTTAACTGCAAGGGTATATCAACTTCGGTTCCGCCCGAAGTTAGCTTTCCTTTCTTGTTTGTATATAAGGTTAATTAATTTCGTGGCCATTTCAACATTTGCGCGGCTCTCACTGAAGAAAAAAGTTTTCTCCATTGAAAGATAGGGAAGCGTAGTTTTTCATTTGTTTACGAACTGTTTCTAGCAAAGCTTTCTTTAAAATAAAATACACTATTTTAGTGCCCATTCAAACTTTTGAATTAACTTTTAGAAAAAACAAGAGGTGTTGATATTTTCAATGCAATAATTGGAAGGATTGACCTTAAAGCCGAGTCTAGTAAATTTGTTTCTGTGTGTACAGATGGGGCCCCGGCAATGCTTGGTAGGAAAGAGAGTTTTGTTGGCCAACTAATTAAAAACGGGATATAAGTGCCTTCATTCCACTGCATTTTACACTAAGAAGCATTGTGCGCTAAACGGACCGGTCCTGTACGGACATTGGATGTGGTCACTAAAATTGTAAATAAAATCAGAGGTGGCCACAATTCCCTAACCCATAGAAAATTGAAATTGTTTCTTGACGAATGTGAAAGTGAATATGGTGATTTATTAATGTACACCCAAGTTAGATGGCTCAGCAAGGGGAAATGTTTAGAAAGGTTTTTTGATTTAAGAAAGGAAGTGACAGAGTTTATGGAGATTGAAAAACTGG
This sequence comes from Drosophila pseudoananassae pseudoananassae, assembly GCA_018153035.1. Taxonomy (NCBI): domain Eukaryota; kingdom Metazoa; phylum Arthropoda; class Insecta; order Diptera; family Drosophilidae; genus Drosophila; species Drosophila pseudoananassae. The sequence goes on from JAECXR010000034.1 coordinate 3,230,527, forward strand.
ATATGGTCAGTGAAATAAAATCTAAAGAATTTAATATTAATTTAGCGTTTTTAACTGACATAACATTACACATGAATCTTAATTCTTCGTTTCAAGATCAAAACAAATGTGAAAAAAATTTTTGATAATTTTGAAAATGGATATTTTTATTTTTGATTTAAATTTAGAAAGATTGTTTCATTTTCCTTGCCTAACAAAGATTTTTATTGATTTTTTTTTTGATATTTTTTAATTGGTTTTTGATTTTAATACATTTGAAATGTAAAATTAGTTTAAAAACAAATACACCAATAGGAATCGAATTTTGGAAGAAAGTCGATTTTCATAAATATCCATTGTTGCATAATGAAATCTTACAAATATATTCAATGTTTGGCAGTACCTACATTTGCGAAAGCGCCTTTTCAACTTTAAAACTTTAATCTGGACTAACGAATTCTCATTTAGAAGCATTGTTAAAATTATCACCTACTAGTTTAAATATAAATATAGTTAATATGTTGAGTAGTATTGAAGTAAAAATGTAAATAGTACTTTTTATTTTTATTTATTTTATTTATTTTTTTCTTATTTTATTCTTAGATTTTATTTCATTGATATTTTTTTTTTCATCATAACTTTTTATACCCTTATAATTTTGGTCAAAAGTGTGAAACGCATTGAAGGATACATCTCCGACTCTATAAAGTATACATATTCTTGATCAGGATCACCTCCTGAGTTGATATGACCATGTTCGTCTGTCCGTCTGTCTGTTTCTACGCAAACTAGTCTCTCAGTTTTAAAGCTATAGTGCTATAGCTATAAGCTATAGCTATATACACTGACGAGCAAAACTGTAACACGAGTTTAATGTTTCAACTTCAAAGGTCTGTAACTTTGTTTCTAATTCACGCATTTTAAAGATCTCAGTCTTGTTATGTAGGTTATATAATTTACTACTATTATGTAAAACTAGAAGCCATCTGATATCAGTTAAAGAAAACTACACGCCAAACTGTAAAAAAAATTCAAATGTTACAGTTTTGCACTCTGGTTACTTTTTTAACAAATATTTTTATACCCTTGCAGAGGGTATTATAATTTTGTCCGACCCTATAAAGTATATATATTCTTGATCAGGATCACCTCCTGAGTTGATATGAGCATGTCCGTCTGTCCGTCTGTCTGTTTCTACGCAAACTAGTCTCTCAGTTTTAAAGCTATCGTCTTGAAACTTTGCACACACCCTTTTTTCCTTTGCACGCAGTATATAAGTCGGAACGGCCGGGATCGGCCGACTATATCCTATAGCTGCCATATAACTGATTCATCGGAAATGGTATAACTTTGGTGTATATAATAATACAACCTACCAAATTGCATAACGATCAGCCGACTATATCTTATAGCTGCAATATAACTAAACAATCGGAGATGGTATTTGGTAAAAATACCAACTTTGGTATTTTTGAAGATGAAAGCTTGGTTCTTTGTTTTAGATTTTTTATTGTAATAAATTGGTTATATTATGATATTCTTATAAGGATCGGCCAATTCTATCCGATTTTTGCGATATATATCTGGTTTTAGCTGCAAGGGTATATCAACTTCGGCTTTCCTTAGCTTTCCTTTCTTGTTTGAATTCGTATTGTACGTTTCGTACCGGATTTGTCTGAATAAATGGCAAGTGCGAGATGCAAATGACAAGGTTATGTTAAATTTGCCGAAAGAAAAATATTCAAGATGAATTATGGAAGAAAGTTGGACTGCACGTAAGTAGATCGACCAAAACAAAACGGAAGCGGTAATACTAATGATGGCAATACTGCTAGAAGGGCGTTTGCAATTAAACTATTTGCCTCTACATTAAAATATGATTTAAAAATTCTGGAATGCTTTAAAACAATTTTATTTGACATTTCTTGCGAGTTTGAAATAAATCCGCAAAAGTTTAAAAGTTTTTGTAATGAAACTGCTTCTTTATATATGGAAAAGTATCCGTGGTACCCAATGTCACCGACCATACACAAGATTTTGGTCCATGGATCACAAATAATTATTTTTTCCTCTACTGTTCCCGTCGGATGTTTAGGCGAAAACGCCTCCGAGGCTCGAAACAAATGTTATAAACGCGACAGAATATCTCACGCACGAAAAAATAGTCGTATTAATATAGAAGGACAAATTAATATAGAGGAAATGTTTCACCGAGCTATGGATACTTCGGATCCCTTAATATCGAGCCTTTATTCAAATAAAAAGCTTAAAATTTATAAGGATAAGCTACCGTCAGAAGTGATTGCTCTTTTCGCTGAGCCAGGCGTTATAGTAGATGACAATCATATTGAATCTAATATCGATTCTGATTCTGATACATCGGTAAAATAGGATCAAGTAGGACGATCCTTATGAGAATATCATAACATGACCAATATTACGATAAGAAATGTAAAAAAAAGTCCCAAGCTTCTATCTTCAAGAACACCAAAGTTGGTATTTTTTCCAAATACCATTTTCGATCGTTCAGTTATATGACAGCTATAAGATATAGTCGGCCGATTGTTATAAAATTTGGTAGGATCAACTGACCAAAAATAGTATCCGTACCAAGTTACATGTTTCTATCTTCAAAAATACAAATGTTGGGTCATTTCCGATTGTTCAATTATATGGCAGCTATAGGATATAGTCGGCCTTATGAAATTTGGCACGTCGTATTATTTTGCCAAAAATAGCATTCGTACTAAATCCGAATCCGTACTAAATAAAGCTTTAAAAACACCAAAGTAATAGACTTTTCGATCAATCAGTTATATGGCAGCTATAGGATATAGTTTGCCGATCCCAGCCGTTCCGACTTATATACAGCGTGCAAACGAAAGAGGGGTGTGTGCAAAGTTTCAAGTCGATAGCTTTAAAACTGAAAGACTAGTTTGCGTAGAAACAGACAGCCGAACAGACAGACAGACGGTCATCCTTATATCAACTGAGATGGTGATCCTGATCAAGAATATATATACTTTATATGGTCGGAGATGTCTCCTTCACTGCGTTGCACACTTTTGACCAAAATTATAATACCTTCTGCAAGGGTATAAAAATATACATGTATGAATAAGTATCAAATTCAAAACATTTTAATATGGTTAATATGGGAGGTAAGATTGGGCGTGGTCCAATCAATCTCAAAGTTTTTCCAATTTTTATATATATTATAACCATCAACTGTACCAATTTTTAACTCCCTGGGTGCTGTATTTTATTTTATGCCTCAACTTTTAATAATTCGGCCACTGTGCAATGCATTGGTGCTTTTTCGCATTGGTATGGTAGTTTGCTCTGACGTATGCAGAGCTTGGTCACTTCTTTTCTAGGGATATAGTTCTGGGAACTGTTCTCTGGAAATAAATAGATTAAAATTTGAATGCACAAAGTTCACGAAAGGACCCACTACAAAAGACATATCAAAGCCAGGTGGGATTTTTATAACAGCCACTTGAAAAGCCACTATCCAAATGACAGTGATCCTCCAAACATCGAGAATTACCCAAATTAAAACCCAGTAAAACTGGTGTACTTACTTACAATCCTGATATGGGTATACCTATGTAGGTATGAGGATGTAACAGCCAATAAAATCGTTAATTGGTAGTATTAGGTTATTTATAAGCTAATTTAAATTTTATTTAATTTTTATTGATACTATTTTATACCAGCTATTTTAAGGGGGACATCTGAGTAACATTTTTAAAAAATCTAAAATTTTTTTTTCGTTTAAAACATTCTTTAGGGTCCTTAAAATAACAAACCGTCAGATACAGTTCGGCATAAGTGTCTGGCAGCTATAAGATATAGTCGGCTGATCGTTATGCAATTTGGTAGGTTATACTATTCTAATGCAAGAATAGCATTCGTACCAAATTCGAATTCTGTAACTCTAAAAACACCAAAGTTATAGCATTTCCGATCAATCAGTTATATGGCAGCTATAGGATATAGTCGGCCGATCCTTATGAAATTTGGTAGATCGTATTATTTTGCTAAAAATAGCTCCCATACAATATCTGAATTCTGTAACTCTAAAAACACCAAAGTTATACCATTTCCGATCAATCAGTTATATGGCAGCTATAGGATATAGTCGGCCGATCCTTATGAAATTTGGTAGATCTTATTATTTTGCCAAAAATAGCTTCCTTACAAAATCTGAACTATGTAACTCTCAAAACACCAAAGTTATACCATTTCCGATCAATCAGTTATTTGGCAGCTATAGGATATAGTCGGCCGATCCCGGCCGTTCCGACTTATATACTGCGTGCAAAGGAAAGAAGGGTGTGTGCAAAGTTTCAAGACGATAGCTTTAAAACTGAGAGACTAGTGTGCGTAGAAACAGACAGACAGACAGACAGACGGACCGACGGACAGACGGACATGCTCATATCAACTCAGGAGGTGATCCTGATCAAGAATATATATACTTTATAGGGTCGGAGATGTCTCCTTCACTGCGTTGCACACTTTTGGACAAAATTATAATACCCTCTGCAAGGGTATTAAAAGGCTCATGGAGTATTCTCAACCGTATTTTGAGGCTCCTATTAAAATTGGCACCTAAATAGTGGCTAGATGTGCATTGACACACTCAGTCCAAGGTAGCTAAGATGGCTGCGAACTGGGTATAAAAGAGCTCAGTTTAAAATCGTAGTCCTCTGTTGTTTCCCCCAAGTGGTAAGGGACACACAGATTAAGAATTGCCATCGAGCAATAAGTGAGTTTTTTGTTTAGCGCAGGACTGTCCGAGGCCTTACATCGGAATGTTTATGAAAAATCTTTGGACTGGAATGCAGCCATCGAATCTGCAAAGCTATACGGCGCAAGGAGTTAACAAGAAAGGAAAGCTAACTTCGGGCGGAGCCGAAGTTGATATACCCTTGCAGTTAAAACCGGATATATATCGCAAACATCGGATTAAATTGGCCGATCCTTATGAGAATACCATAATATTACCAATTTATTGCAATAAAAAATCTAACACAAAGTACCAAGCTTCCATCTTCAAAAATACCAAAGTTGGTTTTTTTTACCAAATTCCATTTCCGATCGTTCAGTTATATGGCAGCTATAAGATATAGTCGGCCGATCGTTATGTTATTTGGTAGGTTGTATTATTTTGCCAAAAATAGCATTCGTACCAAATCCGAATTCTCTAGCTTTAAAAACACCAAAGTTATACTATTTCCGATCAATCAGTTATATGGCAGCTATAGGATATAGTCGGCCGATCCTTATCAAATTTGGTAGATCTTATTATTTTGCCAAAAATAGCTTCCTTACAAAATCTGAACTATGTAACTCTCAAAACACCAAAGTTATACCATTTCCGATCAATCAGTTATATGACAGCTATAGGATATAGTCGGCCGATCCTTATGAAATTTGGTAGGTCGTATTATTTTGCCAAAAATAGCTTCCGTACAAAATCTGAACTCTGTAACTCTACAAATACCAAAGTTATACCATTTCCGATCAATCAGTTATATGACAGCTATAGGATATAGTCGGCCGATCCTTATGAAATTTGGTAGGTCGTATTATTTTGCCAAAAATAGCTTCCGTACAAAATCTGAACTCTGTAACTCTACAAATACCAAAGTTATACCATTTCCGATCAATCAGTTATATGGCAGCTATAGGATATAGTCGGCCGATCCCGGCCGTTCCGACTTATATACTGCGTGCAAAGGAAAGAAGGGTGTGTGCAAAGTTTCAAGACGATAGCTTTAAAACTGAGAGACTAGTTTGCGTAGAAACAGACAGACGGACAGACGGACATGCTCATATCAACTCAGGAGGTGATCCTGATCAAGAATATATATACTTTATAGGGTCGGAGATGTCTCCTTCACTGCGTTGCACACTTTTGGACAAAATTATAATACCCTCTGCAAGGGTATAAAAACACAACTTGTGTAGGAAAATATCCTGATCAAAAATAAGATTTCAGTTAAAACAAGAAAGGAAAGCTAACTTCGGGTGGAGCCGAAGTTGATATACCCTTGCAGCTAAAACAGGATATATATCGCTAAAATCTAAATCTAAAAAAAATTCCAAACTTCTATCTTGAAGAACCCCAAAGTTGGTATTTTTACCAAATACCATTTCCGATCGTTCAGATATATGGCAGCTATAAGATATAGTCGGCCGATCCATATGAAACTTGATAAGTCATATTATTTTTCCAAAAAAAGAATTCATAGAAAATCCCAAGTTTCTAGCTCGAAAATCACTGAAGTTATGCCATTTCCGATAAATTAGTTATATGGCAGATATAGGATATAGTCGGCTGATCCTTATAAAATTTGGCATGTTGTATTATTTTGCCAAAAATAGCAATCGTACCAAATCCGAATTCTCTAGCTTTAAAAACACCGAAGTTATAGCATTTCCGATCAATCAGTTATATGGCAGCTATAAGATATAGTCGGCCGATCCCGGCCGTTCCGACTTATATACTGCGTGCAAAGGAAAGAAGGGTGTGTGCAAAGTTTCAAGACGATAGCTTTAAAACTGAGAGACTAGTTCGCGTAGAAACAGACAGACGGACAGACGGACGGACGGACAGACGGACAGACGGACATGCTCATATCAACTCAGGAGCTGATCCTGATCAAGAATATATATACTTTATAGGGTCGGAGATGTCTCCTTCACTGCGTTGCACACTTTTGGACAAAATTATAATACCCTCTGCAAGGGTATAAAAATTACGTTTTTTCGGACCAACACAGGAAATTTATAAATATTAAAAATAATATACGGCCGATATGTCCTAGGGACATGACAAAAAATAATATAATAATATATATAATAACAAGAAAGGAAAGCTAACTTCGGGCGGAGCCGAAGTTGATATAGACTTGCAGTTAAAACCGGATATATATCGCAAACATCGGATTAAATTGGCCGATCCTTATGAGAATATCATAATATAACCAATTTATTACAATAAAAAATCTAAAACAAAGTACCAAGCTTCCATCTTCGAAAATACCAAATTTGGTATTTTTACCAAATACCATTTCCGATCGTTCAGTTATATGGCAGCTATAAGTTCCAGCTTTTTATCTTCAAAAACACGAAAGTTGGGTAATTTCCGATTGTTCAGTTATATGGCAGCTATAGGATATAGTCGGACGATCCTTATGAAATTTAACACGTTATTTTGCCATATATAACTTTCGCACAAATTCTGAACTCTGTAACTCTCAAAACACCAAAGTTATTTTATTTCCGATCAATCAGTTATATGGCAGTTATAGGATATAGTCGGCCGATCCCGGCCGTTCCGAATTATATACTGCTTGCAAATAGCTTTAAAACTGAGAGACTAGTTCGCCTAGAAACAGACAGACATTAGGATCAACTCAGGGGGTGATCCTGATCAAGAATATATATACTTTATAGGGTCGGAGATGACCCCTTCACTCCCTTGCACCATTTTGGACAAAATTATAATACCCTCTGCAAGGGTATAAAAAAAAAGTCCCAATTTTCTATCTTCAGGAACATCAAAGTCAATATTTTTAACAAAATAAATTATAGCTATAAGATATAATAAGCCGATTGTTATGAAATTTGGTAGGTGGGATCAACTGACCAAAAATAGAATCCGTACAAAGTAACATGTTTCTATCTTCAAAAATACAAAAGTTGGGTCATTACCGATTGTTCAGTTATATGGCAGATATAGGATATAGTCGGCCGATCTGTATAAAATTCAGCATGTCGTATTATTTTTCCAAAAATAGCATTCGTACTACATAAGTATCAATCAATCAGTTATATGGCAGCTATAGGATATAGTTGGCCGATCCCGGCCGTTCCGACTTATATACTGCGTGCAAAGGAAAGAAGGGTGTGTGCAAAGTTTCAAATCGATACCTTTAGAATTGAGAGACTAGTTAGGAAGAACAGACATGCTTATATCAACTCATTATGTGCTCCTAATCAAGAATATATAATATATACTTTGTATATATACTTTGCACACTTTTGCACAAAATCATAATACCCTCTGCAAGGGAATAATTATATTCAGATCCTTTTTTGGGGGTTTTCGAATTTCGAAGCTAAGGGGAAACAGATTTCGAATTCATGTTGTTTTAGGGGTTGATTTACGTGCGCACGCGCCAGTTTAACGAGAGGGCCAATGAGAGAGTATATATATTTTGAAATGTGTCTATTTGTTCATAAAAGCAGTGGTGTATGTGATTGTGTGCTTTGAAGAAAGCCATTGGTAAATTAAAGATGGCGACTGAAAATATCTTCATCCATTATAGAACAAATACAGGCTTGATAAAATGTTGAATTTAAATTTGAATTACAATAATTGGTAACGCATATTAGAAATTAATAAAAATAAATCGACTATACGAATGAAATATAGAAAAAAATTTATTTTCTTATTTTAGGCCTTTATAACATTACATCGAAATAACATTAAAACATATATATTTTTTTTAAATATATTTTTACTTTTTGTTTTATGGCCATTATGCATGTCCTGCTTAACCTTCCGCCCCACCTCCCTAACCAATGGGCGCTACCGTTAAACCCTTTGTTTCGTAGGGATAGATTTGATAGTATGAAACATAAATACCCAAGTAATAAACAAGATTATGAGAAAATATGAAAAGAATGTTGATACTTAATTATTGGAAAGTTAATAGTATAGTAAGAATTACTACGAATAGATTTTTTATACGAAATAGTCAAAATAAAATATATCGAATGGTTCATACTAGTCACACGATAGACAACCATCATTTTAGAATCTAAAAATCATACTCATTTTTTTTAGATAAATCCGTTTATTAGAAATATTATTTTTTTATGCGTGAAATCGTGTTAAATGGTTTTTCAAATAAAATATTTCAAGAAACCCCTCTTTAAAGTTTTAAGTGACAAGGGAAATGGAAGAATAGTCCAGCTTCTTTTGACTTTATCTCCAAAAGTATATTGAAAGACATTTAGGTATACTTGTTCATTATTTAAATGTTACCAAGCGATTCGAAAATAATTATTTATTAAATTTCCGGTTTTTATAGCGTTATGCCCACTGTTACTTTGTTAAATTACTTAAATAAACACTCAATGCTCCCTGACACAACTTTCTTAAGATAACTAAATCCGATATATAATTTTAAACATATAATTTAATTCACATTTCTTTGGACGTGTCATTTTGCTTTGGACAAGAAAAATTTTGTAATCTCTATAATATGTCCGGCAAAGTAAAGACTTAAAAATACATATGTATGTATAAACAAGAAAGGAAAGTTAACTTCGGTCGGAGCCAAAGTTGATATACCCTTGCAGTTACATAAATATAAACCGGATATATATAGCATACATCGGATATAGTTGGCCAATCCTTATGGGAATATAAAAATAAAACCAAATCATGTCAAAAAAAATTTCCCAATCTTCTCCCTGAAAGAACGCTAAAGTTGGTATTTCTATCAAATAATATTTCCGATCGTTCAATTATATGGCAGCTATAAGATATAGTCGGCCGATCGTTATTGAATTTGGTAGGATAAACTGACCAAAAATAGAATCTGTACTCAGTTCCAACTTTCTATCATCAAAAACACAAAAGTCGACCGATCTCGGCCGACTTATATACTGCGTGCAATGGAAAGAAAAGTGTGTGCAGTTTCAAGTCGATAGCTTCAAAACTGAGAGACTAGTTCGCAGAGAAAAATACAGATAGACAAACCGACGGACAGACGGACATGTTCATATCAAGGTGATCCTGATCAAGAATATATATACTTTGCAGGGTCGGAGATGCCTCCTTCGTTGCACACTTTTGACCAAAATTAAAATACCTTCTACAAGGGTATTAAATTGTTAGCACAAAAAAAAAAATTAATTGACTTACCTTGAAAATCTACTATTAGTTGTATCTTGAGCTACACTGTCTTGTTTGGAACTTGCTCCCATTATAGATGGATGTGTATTTAATACATGGTGAGATGTAGCATGTACTGAAGGCAAAAGGCTCGGTGAAAATCGGAAAGGAAAATCGCTAAAATATATAAGCCATTTATTATTATATAAGTATAGTTTAATTTTGCGCTTTATGTTTTTATTCAAAAATTTATTGGTATTGTTTGCCAAACTTTCGAAAAACTTCAATAAAAATTTTGGATCAGACATATATTGCAAAAAATCGAATATAGTTTCGAATAAAAAGTAAAAGTTTTAATCGAATAAAAGTAAGGCCCATCCTTACTTTTAAGTAATTTTGAAGGGGAATTTCATTTTTAACTATAACTATAACTATAAAAATGTTAAAAAAGTCCCAAGTTTCTATCTTCTTAAAAGCCAATGTTATGGATGTTATGAATATGGTAGATCGGATCCGTTAGCAAAAAATATAATCCATAGATAGTCCCGTAACTTAAACAAGAAAAGACGGCTATAGTCGATTTTCCACCCCATTTAAACCATCTCTTAAACCTCATCTCTTTCACCCACAATTTAATTTATAGTTTCAACTTTAACGGTATGAATTCTCAGCAAACAATATTTCTTGCATACTTTTGTGCTTGGGCAAAACAACAAAAACAAACCTACTGCCATACTACCGATTCAGTAAGGAAGCAGACTACAAAGTCTATGACTCCTCTAAATATTATCCGAATTGGCTGCTTTTTGGCTGCTGCTTTTCGAACAGTTTGGCAGCAAAACATTTTCCAGATTTCAAAAACAAACAGATTTCTGTTTTTGGGGCGGAAGTGGGCGTGGCCAAATTTGGACACAAACTTGATCTACACGGATACGATAGCTCCTCTTATATGTAGTCTTCGAGATAGAGATTTTTTGAGATTTTTTTTTCAGATGTATATAAACTATAGAAATAGTTTGGCATTATAAATTTTTCAAGAAACATTCCTGTACTTCAGACATTCGCTATTTGTGGGGATTGGAGGGGCGTACACAAATTTTGAAACAAACAAGAACTGCCTGGGTATTGTAGGAGTCTCCATGGCAAATCCTATAGTCTCGAAATATAAAATCCAAATCTCTTATAGTCTTTAAGATCCAGGCGTTCATACGCACAGACGGCTCAACTCGGCTGTTGATGCTGTGCAAGAATATATTAGCTTATAATTTACCACATATATATGGGGTCGGAAATAATTCCTTTTCCCGGTCTCTACAAGTACCGGGAACAAAAACTCACTAAAAAAAAGGAGGTGATCCTTGTCAAGAATATATGTTCTTTAAAGGGCGTTTTACACATTGAACCAAAATTATCGACCCTTAGCAAAATTATTAAAACTGAGGAACTAGTCGCGGAAAAACCGACAGAGTATACTGAAAGAGTATCATAACATGCATTTAGTTAATAATTTCATCCCGTAACAGAATCAAGGAAAACTAAAAATAATGAAAATTGAATTTTTGGAAGGGACCGTCTAACACATTAAGCTCTTAAGGGGGGACGTCTGAGTAGAATTTTGAAAAAAGCGAAATTTTTTTTTTTCGCTTAAAAAATTCTTTAGGGTCTTAAAAATGACATATCAAAAGATAGAGTCCGCCAAAAGTGTCTAAGTGTCGAAATTTTTCATTCTGCGGCGATGCCTCACAGGTATATCCCACAGTACTTAAAACTTTAAACGCGTTTTTCTCGAAACCGCTTTTTTTGAGTTGGCCGAACACATAACTCGAACAACTCTTAACCTATCGATCTAAAATTTTGACAGTATACTCAGAATACCTATGTCTATCGACACACGTAGGATTTTTTTTTATTTTGCTTACAATTGTGACGTTTTTTGTTCGTGAAAATTGAAATTTTTTTTCAATCACTCACTATTTTTCAAAAAATCAATATATCGAAAAAATCCTACGTGTGTCGATAGCCGTTGAGATACAGAAACTAACAAATTTTGAATTTTTGTTCTAGATCAAAAATTAAGGACGTTAGGTGTTCGGCCATGGACCCCCTTTAAAAAAATAGGGCCTACGAATAAGGGCTGCAGGGCCGCCATTTTGTTTTCGATTTATTAAAAAAAAATTTTATTGTGTACTTTAATTATAATATAATAAAACCTCATTTACAAATTTTCGATAAGCTGTTTTGATTTGGCCAAAAAAAATTCCAGAAAATCCGCTTTTTTTGGCCTGTTACTCAGATGTCCCCCCTTAAGGATATACATATATATTTATAAATTTTGTCCAAAAGTGTGCAACGCAGTGAAGGAGACATCTTCGACCCTTCAAAGTATATATATTCTTGATCAGGATCACCTTCTAAGTAGATATGAGCATGTCTATTTATTTTTCCCAAATTCTTTAAAATGGTTATGCTGCTTTTTCTAGAAATTTTGAAAACTATGCAGCGACTATGCATTTTTGAGAAATCCTTTGGTAATAGAAGTAATTAATGAATGTTTTAAATACAAAAGATTACCTTGAAAGCGTTGTATTTATTGGCAAAGAAGAAGGATATGGAGTTCTAAAGCTTGATGCAGAGTATACAGACGGTGTATGCCTGTAAATAAAAATATATATGGACAAAGAAGCATTTTTTGTATTAAATTGTCTTTGTCATTAAGTCTTCAAACTCTCAAAAAGTAAGCATACCACGAAGCCACTTGAGATATGTCAGAACTCAGCATTGGGTATGGATATTGACCTGCGGCAAACGGATATATGGTGGGACGAGTTAGGCCTGAAAATACAATTTAAAAAATAAGTGATAAAAAGTTAGGATAATTGCTTATGATCATTTTATTTTGTAAAGAATAGGAACTTTTGAAACCTTTATGATTGACTTATTGGTTTGTAACGAAGTGGACATTTTATCTCCCGCAATATAAAGTATATAAACATAATGTTTACACACATGATTACAATAGTTGGTTCACTTACCTTTCTGAGACTTTTAAATAGAAACGATATTTCGTACTCATCTCTTCCACCCACACAAAGCATAAAATACACAAGTATCCTTGCAAAGCATTATTTCTCAAAAAAAAAAAAAAAAAATCCCATAATTCTTTAGGTTTTAAAACTAGACATATAAAACATCCATTAGGAAAGCAGAAAAAACTCCTCTAAACTCCTCCTAAATCTCCTCTAAAAATCGTTCAATTTGGATGAATTTTTTTGTACAGATATGTATAAATTGTGCATTGTCGCAAATGAAATCATCAATTTTAAGGGCGGAATTTGGCGAAACATGCTGGGAATATGGGGATATGGGAATAACAATATAAATGTCTATGACTCCTCTAAAAATAGTCAGATTTCAGTAAATTTTGTTTATAGATTTAAAATAGCCTTAGCAATAATTTGGCATCAGAAGTTTTTCTTAAGAAAAAAATCTTTTTTAAGATTTTTTATTGTAATAAATTGGTTAAATTCTATAAATGGCTCCGCCCGAAGTTAGCTTTCCTTTATTTTTAAGAATCAATTTACCACGGTTTTTGTAATTTTTATTTACTTGCTTGATATTAAATGTATCCATTATACTTAATCTTCTTTTAATCTTTGCATAATCTTTTTAAATATCTGATTGGTTTCTTTTATATAACATAAATATCTGTACATCCATGTACATCCATTAATTGTTTAAAATGAATGCCAATGTTACTCAATGAAATTGAAAATTGTTTTTTCTAGCAAAAGGGAATTTAATTTGCAAATATAAATAATTACACCTTTGATGCTTTTGTTAACGCCATATAAAATAAAAATTTTATTAATTTAGTTAGAATTAGAATTTAGTATAGTATTCTAATGTTGGAGAAAGGATCATAGACTGTGGATTTCTATGGATTATATTTTGGCGCAATGAATTCAACCAAATTTCATAAGGATCGGACGACTGTATCCTTTAGGTGGAAACGACAAAACTTTGGTGTTTTTGAAAATACTTTTTTTAGATGATTAGGACGTTTTCCAAATTTTAATTGTAAGAAATTGATTTTATTATAAAATTCTTCTAAGGATCTCCTCCTAACTGTAACCGTTATTTGTGGTATATATCTGATCTTAATTGCAAGGGTATATAAACTGCGGCATCCCTCGAAGTTACTTTTCCTTTCTAGCTTTGAATATTTGTTGTGCTTTTAATTTTAAAATTGTAGTTAGTTGTTGGCCCATATATATTTTCTATTGTTGTCATTTTTAAGTTCAATTGTTATAAGATGCTTTTAAAATAGAATTTAAGCGTGAAGGGTAATAGGACAGAACCCGCGGGCTATAATGTGTATTACAAAAAACGATTGAATGAATTAATCCAGCGACAAAAGGATGTCATTATTATGTGGTTGCGCAACATGTTCTATTCTTTCAGATTTTCTACCCTTTTCCCATCCCATCTTCACAAACACAATGGTCATGTCCTATTAACAATGTTTTCCCTTAATCTTTATTTTTGTTTGTAGTGCAACCCTTAAATGCAACTATCCATATCATGTAAGGGAAGGATTTTTCAGTGCGCTTTATGTGACAGTTTTTTTATGTTCATTATTATTAAGAGATTTTTTTCCTAACACTTTGTAAACAAGAGGGAAAATCTAACTTCAGATGGAACCGAAGTTGATATACCCTTAAATTTAAGATCGAATATATAAGCAAATATCGGATATAGTTCACCAGTCTTTATTAAAATTTCATTATAAATCAACTTCTTGTAACAAAAATACCAAAGTTCGGTCATTTCCGATCGTTCATCCATATGCTTTTTGTTGGGTAAAATGAATTGAACAAAAAATGAATCTATAGAAAGCCTTTACACTAAAAACACTCAAAATTTTCAATCAATTAGTTATATAGCCGCTTTAAAATTAAGAGACTAGTTCGCTTCAGAAACACAGACAGACGGTCAGCCAGACATGCTTATAACGACACAAGAGGTGATCCTGATCTAAAATATGTAAACTTTATAGGGTTGGAGATGTCTTCTTATTTGCGTTGCACACTTAAAAAAAACTTCAAGAGGGTTTAAAAAATTACATCAAACTTATATTGTAGGAAAACATTGATAGATAATAACCTTTGTGTAAGTTTTATATTTTTTAAAATTTTATATTTTTATATTTTAAGCTAGCAGACAAATACGAAGAGAGGCAGAGGTAAAGTCGCTTGAAGAATGCAATTCTACTCTTTCAAGCGATTTACAAATTTGATATTATCTCTTTTTGTTCATTTTTAAATGGGTCGTATCATTTTTATAATATCTGGGACAATTTTCGAGCAGCTCGGTAAATGAATATAAGCACCCTGATATTCAAACGTATGCGCATTAAAATCACAGGGGTTGGTTTACGCAACTAATAGGTCATGTGCGACGGTCTTTTAACCACTTTGCCTTAGGGGCGGTTTCTCTTTAATCCTTATCAAAAAACTACTATTTCTAATTACTTAGAAATTTGTAGAATATACATATAGTAGAAAAGACAAACAATAGAATAACATAATTCGTCATTAATACTATTAAATAAACTAATTTCTTTTTAAGTTAGGATATCCAATCCCTATAGAATTTAATTATTATACATACTTATACATTTAATGAAGTATATAACTTAAAAAAATATATGTTCATAGTTTAACCACATCAGCACATCACCCTTATTTGTTTTTGTTACCCTCGATAATTCCAATTTTATTGTGTTGTTCAATTAATATTGTGAAGTCTTTGTAAAGATTCATAATGGCGTGTAATCCTGTGGACCTCTTGAGTGCGCGCCTTTTATTTATGCCGCCGGTTTTTATTTGATCAGTGGGGTCGCCACTCAGTTTGGTTTCAATTTCTCCCTTCTACAATTTCATTTCAATGTGTACAAACTATGGGGGAAACTCAGCAGAATGAAAAGATCATTGGCATATAATACTTGCTCACAAATAAAATCGCATCATAAGCAATCATTATTTCATAATTTGCTTGAGCGATTCAGTTTGGGTGAGAAAGTCAAGAATGATATGGTAAAATTATTTGAAAATATTATTATGGAAAGTTATAATTTTTAAATTACAGTTCTACTGTAGACAATCCAAATTTATCAAAGATACTTTTTTAAGATAGCTGTTACGCTAGCTCAAAGAGTAATTTAAGGGTACCACCAAAATTATGTTTTAGAGAGCTTTTTCGTGCTTTTGTTTTAACCAGAGCTCTGGTTAAAACCAGAGGGAAAGGTACACCCCAAAATAAAATAAAACAAGAAAGGAAGCTAACTTCGGGCGGAGCCGAAGTTGATATACCCTTGCAGCTAAAACAGGATATTTCTCGCTAAAATCGGATATAGTTGACCGATTCTTATGGGAATATCATAATATAACCAATAAATTACAAGACAAAATCTAAAAAAAAATCCAAAACTTCTATCTTGAAGAACCCCAAAGTTGGTATTTTTACCAAATACCATTTCCGATCGTTCAGTTATATGGCAGCTATAAGATATAGTCATCCAATCCATATGAAACTTGATAAGTCGTATTATATTTCCAAAAATAGAATTCATAGAAAATCCCAACTTTCTAGCTCGAAAAACACTGAAGTTATGCTATTTTCGATCAATCAGTTATATGGCAGATATAGGATATAGTCGGCTGATCCTTATAAAATTTGGCATGTTGTATTATTTTGCCAAAAATAGCAATCGTACCAAATCCGAATTCTCTAGCTTTAAAAACACCGAAGTTATAGCATTTCCGATCAATCAGTTATATGGCAGCTATAAGATATAGTCGGCCGATCCCGGCCGTTCCGACTTATATACTGCGTGCAAAGGAAAGAAGGGTGTGTGCAAAGTTTCAAGGCGATAGCTTTAAAACTGAGAGACTAGTTCGCGTAGAAACAGACAGACAGACGGACTGACGGACAGACGGACATGCTTATTTCAACTCAGGAGGTGATCCTGATCAAGAATATATATACTTTATAGGGTCGGAGATGTCTCCTTCACTGCGTTGCACACTTTTCGACAAAATTATAATACCCTCTGCAAGTGTATAAATATTACGATTCGGGAAATGTGTTCCGCTTTATGCCTTCCGGAAAAAAATATCTTAATTTAGATCAAACCTTTTGAAAGACATACGGACTTAAAAAAAATTACAAAAAGTAATTTTGATTTTTTGAACAAAAAAGCTAAAATATTTCGGGGACGTTTTTCGTTAATTAAAAATTGATGTAATAAAAATATTAAAAAAACAAGAAAGGAAAGCTAACTTCGGGCGGAGCTGAAGTTGATATACCCTTGCAGTTAAAACCAGATATATATCACCAAAATCGATAATATGATAATATGATAATATAACCAATTTATTACAATAAAAAATCTAAAACAAAGTACCAAGCTTCCATCTTCAAAAATACCAAAGTTGGTTACCAAATACCATCTCCGATCGTTTAGTTATATGGCAGCTATAAGATATAGTCGGCTGATCGTTATGCAATTTAGAGGGTTATATTATTTTGCCAAGAATAGCATTCGTACCAAATTCGAATTCTCTAGCTTTAAAAACACCGAAGTTATAGCATTTCCGATCAATCAGTTATATGGCAGCTATAGGATATAGTCGGACGATCCTTATGAAATTTGGTAGATCGTATTATTTTGCTAAAAATAGATCCCGTACACAATCTGAATTCAGTAACTCTAAAAACACCAAAGTTATACCATTTCCGATCAATCAGTTATATGGCAGCTATAGGATATAGTCGGCCGATCCTTATGAAATTTGGTAGATCTTATTATTTTGCCAAAAATAGTTTCCTTACAAAATCTGAACTATGTAACTCTAAAAACACCAAAGTTATATCATTTCCGATCAATCAGTTATATGGCAGCTATAGGATATAGTCGGCCGATCCCGGCCGTTCCGACTTATATACTGCGTGCAAAGGAAAGAAGGGTGTGTGCAAAGTTTCAAGACGATAGCTTTAAAACTGAGAGACTAGTTCGCGTAGGGTCGGAGATGTCTCCTTCACATCATTGTATACTTTTGACCCGCCCGAAGTTAGCTTTCCTTTCTTGTTATACCCACCATTTTTTTTCCCACTAAAATTGATATCAAATATTTTGGTCGTGGATTGCAGGGGTATCACTGGTATTTTACGTCGTCAAGAGGTTTTTAATCCGTTTTTCCCTTCTCATTTTTTTTGCGATATTCTCAAATAATTAGACTATAAAAAAAAGATGAGGTATACTCACTCATAGCCTTTGGGTCCAGTTGATATGGTGGTATGCCGCAATGTGCCGGCGGGGGTGTAGCTAAAGCATCTGCATTATGACAGAAAAATGGAGGTAGTCCAATTTTGTTGGCCTGGACAAGAAATTAAGAAAATAGATAATGTTTAATATTTATATTAATTTTTAATACTACATATTTTCATATTACGCAAGAAAAACATGGTGATTTTTCATGCCGAACTTATACTAAATATTTATATTTGGTACTTTACTGAACAAGTTGTTTAGCAACCAGATAATAAAGTAAAAGAATATGTAACAGAAATAAAATATTAATTTTAATTTAAATCAACTTCTAAAAAACGAAACATTTTTAAATGCACCAGTTACAATTATGTCGACATTAATAGAAAACGGACTTTTCTAAAATACAAACATAAAAACAAACGTTCTGACCATTTACTTATTTTTATACCCTTGCAGAGGGTATTATAATTTTGTCCAAAAGTGTGCAACGCAGTGAAGGAGACATCTCCGACCCTATAAAGTGTATATATTCTTGATCAGGATCACCTCCTGAGTTGATATGAGCATGTCCGTCTGTCCGTCTGTCTGTCTGTTTCTACGCGAACTAGTCTCTCAGTTTTAAAGCTATCGTCTTGAAACTTTGCACACACCCTTCTTTCCTTTGCACGCAGTATATAAGTCGGAACGGCCGAAATCGGCCGACTATATCCTATAGCTGCCATATAAATGGTATAACTTTGGTGTTTTTAGAGTTACAGAGTTCAGATTTTGTACGAATGCTACTTTTGGCAAAATAATACGACCTACCAAATTTCATAAGGATCGGCCGACTATATTATATAGCTGCCATATATCTGATTGATCGGAAATGTTATAACTTCGGTGTTTTTAAAGCTAGAGAATTCGGATTTGGTACGAATGGAATGCTATTTTTGGCAAAATAATACAACATGCCAAATTTCATAAGGATCATCCGACTATATCCTATAGCTGCCATATAACTGAACAATCGGAAATTACCCAACTTTCGTGTTTTTGAAGATAGAAAGTTGGAAAGTTGTACAGATTCTATTTTTGGTCAGTTGATCCAACCTACCAAATTGCATAACTATCGGCCGACTATATCTTATAGCTGCCATATAACTGAACGATCGGAAATGTTATTTGGTAAAAATACCAACTTTGGTATTTTTGAAGATGAAAGCTTGGTACTTTGTTTTAGATTGTTTATTGTAATAAATTGGTTATATTATGATATTCTCATAAGGATCGGCCAATTTAATCCGATGTTTGCGATATATACCCGGTTTTAACTGCAAGGGTATATCAACTTCGGCTCCGCCCGAAGTTAGCTTTCCTTTCTTGTTTATAAATTAAACTGGCAGATTATTAAAGCTTCGCCCGCCACCAAATAGTCTAGCTACCCTTGCAGTTAAAAACGGATCCTTATGAAATTTTACCTGTTGCATTATTTTGCCCAAAATAGCATTCGTACTAAATCCGAACTCTCTAGCTTTAAAAACATCGAACTAATAGCATTTCCGATCAATCAGTTATATGGCAGCTATAAGATATAGGGCCGATCTCGGCCGTCCTGACTTATATGTATACTGCGTGCAAAGGAAAGAAGGGTGTGTGCAAAGTTTCAATACGATAGCTTTAAAACTGAGAGACTAGTTCGCGTAGAAACAAATAGACAAACGGACATGCTCATATCAACTCAGGAGGTAATCCTGATCAAAAATATATATACTTTATAGGGTCGGAAATATTTTATTTATCCTTCACTGCGTTGCACACTTTTGACCAAAATTATAATAACCTCTGCAAGGGTATAATAAAATTTTGAAGTCGGAGGACTCCATTTCAATCAAAAAAATTTCTTACTTTTAAGACAAGAAAATTTTTAAAACGAAATATTATTATTTAAAAATAATTAGTTTTGTTTAGAAAGTTTTACAAATTAATTAGTAATAAAAGATCAACTATACAATGGAAAATGTAACCATATCTCTAAACTCTATCTCTATCTTTAATATAAACTTTTGCATTTCAAACGAATTTTTTTTCCTTTCTGGTTATGTACATTTTTACTCGCTTATCTAACATTTGTATACTATGTGTACTAGGTCTAGCAGCGTATAAACAATAATAACAAGCTACGTTAGCTACAGCAGCAAATGATTCAGTGAAACTGAAAAATTTTCTTTGATGTTGCCGCGGCTAAATGAATAAGAAACGTGCCGCTGGCATAGGCTTCCTTCCCCACACAGATCTACCCCCATTCACATCGAAATGTGATGTTGAATATATTTTTGATGAACAAGAAAGGAAAGCTAACTTCGGGCAGCGCCGAAGTTGATATACCCTTGCAGTTAAAACCGGATGTATATCGCAAACATCGGATATGGTTGGCCGATCCTTCCTAAAAGATTTTTTATCGTAATTAATTGTACATATTTTGATATTCTCATAAGGATCCCATTAAACTAAAAAAAAGTCCCAATCTTCTATCTTGAAAAATATTAAAGTTGGTATTTTATGTTATACATATGTCAGTTATAAGATATAGCCGGCTGATCTTTATAAAATTTGGTGGGTCGGATCAACTGACCAAAAATAGAATTTGTATGAAGTTCCAACTTTCTATCTTCAAAAACACAAAAATTGTGTAATTTCCGATTGTTCAGTTATATGGCAGCTATAGGATATAGTTTGCCGATACCCAGCCGTTCCGACTTACATATATACAGCTTGCAAACGAAAGAGGGGTGTTTGCAAAGTTTCAAGTCGATAGCTTTAAAACTGAAAGACTAGTTTGCGTAGAAACAGACAGCCGAACAGACAGACAGACGGACAGACGGTCATCCTTATATCAACTCAGATGGTGATGCTGATCAAGAATATATATACTTTATATGGTCGGAGATGTCTCCTTCACTGCGTTGCACACTTTTGACCAAAATTATAATACCCTCTGCAAGGGTATAAAAACACCAAATATATGGCATTTAAAATTTGTCAGTTAAATGGAGGCTTCAGCATATACCATTATTTGGTATATGGCTGGCCAAGCCAGACGTTCCCACATGCATTATTTAAGGATGTAGTCTCATGTGTGAAGTTGAAAAAATCGATATTTTTTCACATATTTTGAAATTACTGTTTATTAAGAATGTACTGTTAAAGTTTCAAATAACAAGAAAGGAAAGCTAACTTCGTGCGGAGCCGAAGTTGATATACCCTTGCAGTTAAAACCGGATATATATCGCAAACATCGGATTATTGGCCGATCCTTATGAGAATATCATAAAATAACCAATTTATTACAATAAAAAATCTTAAACAAAGTACCAAGCTTCCATCTTCAAAAATACCAAATTTGGTATTTTTACCAAATACCATTTCCGATCGTTCAGTTATATGGCAGCTATAAGATATAACTGACCCAAAATAGAATCTGTACGAAGTTCCAGCTTTTTATCTTCCAAAACACCAAAGTTTGTTAATTTCCGATTGTTCAGTTATATGGCAGCTATAGGATATAGTCGGCCGATCCTTATGAAATTTGGTAGGTCGTATGATTTTGCCAAAAGTAGCATTCGTACAAAATCTGAACTCTGTAACTCTAAAAACACCAAAGTTATACCATTTCCGATCAATCAGTTATATGGCAGCTATAAGATATAGTCGGCCGATTCCGGCCGTTCCGACTTATATACTGCGTGCAAAGGAAAGAAGGGTGTGCGCAAAGTTTCAAGCCGATAGATTTAAAACTGAGAGACTAGTTCGCGTAGAAACAGACAGACAGACGGACCGACGGACATGCTTATATCCACTCAGGAGGTGATCCTGATCAAGAATCCTGATCACTTTATAGGGTCGGAGATGTCTCCTTCACTGCGTTGCACACTTTTGACCAAAATTATAATACCCTCTGCAAGGGTATAAAAAGTAGGCCGGACTACATCCTTAAGTGGGGACATCCGAGTTACATTTTTAAAAAATCCAAATTTGTCTTTTCGCAAAAAAATTTTTTAGGGTCTTAAAAATAACATACCGTAAGATAGAGTTCGCAAAAGTGTCTATATGTCGAAATTTTCCATTCCGCGGCGATGCCTATATATATCCCACAGTACTTTAAACGCGTTTTTATCGAAACTAATTTTTTCGAGACGGCCCGACGCTTAACTCGACCGACTCTTAACCGATCGATCTGAAATTTCTCAGCATATTTTGACAATTTTTGATAGCCTTGTACATTTTTTTCAATCAGTCACCATTTTGAAAAAAATCAATATATTCGAAAAAATCATACGTGTGTCGAAAGCCGTTGATGTATAGAAACTAACCAAATTTGATTTTTTGTTCTAGATTAAAAATTAGGGACGTTAACTGTCCGGCCATGGACCCCCTTAAAAAGGGCCTACGAAGAAAAGCTGCACAGCCGCCATTTTGTTTTCGATCTAGTTTCGGTATAGTTTGCGTAGAAACAGACAGACGGACATGCTATCAACTGGAGGTGATCCTGATCAAGATTATATATGTATATATATTTAATAGGGTCGGAGATGTCTCCTTCACTGCGTTGCACACTTTTGACCAAAATTATAATACCCTCTGCAAGGGTATAAAAATATAAAGATTTTTCAGAATAATTTTCGGTATGCCCGTTTATCATAATAATAATGTAAGATATAAAACAAGAAAGGAAAGCTAACTTCGGGCGGAGCTGAAGTTGATATACCCTTGCAGTTAAAACCAGATATATATAACCAAAATCGGATTGAATTCGCCGATCCTCATGAGAATATGATAATATAACCAATTTATTACAATAAAAAATCTAAAACAAAGTACCAAGCTTCCATCTTCAAAAATACCAAAGTTGGTTACCAAATACCATCTCCGATCGTTTATATGGCAGCTATAAGATATAGTCGGCTGATCGTTATGCAATTTAGAAGGTTATATTATTTTGCCAAGAATAGCATTCGTACCAAATTCGAATTCTCTAGCTTTAAAAACACCGAAGTTATAGCATTTCCGATCAATCAGTTATATGGCAGCTATAGGATATAGTCGGACGATCCTTATGAAATTTGGTAGATCGTATTATTTTGCTAAAAATAGATCCCGTACACAATCTGAATTCAGTAACTCTAAAAACACCAAAGTTATACCATTTCCGATCAATCAGTTATATGGCAGCTATAGGATATAGTCGGCCGAACCCGGCCGTTCCGACTTATATACTGCGTGCAAATGAAAGAAGGTTGTGTGCAAAGTTTCAAGACGATAGCTTTAAAACTGAGAGACTAGTTCGCGTAGAAACAGACAGACAGACAGACGGACAGACGGACCGACGGACAGACGGACATGCTCATATCAACTCAGGAGGTGATCCTGATCAAGAATATATATACTTTATAGGGTCGGAGATGTCTCCTTCACTGCGTTGCACTTTTTTGGACAAAATTATAATACCCTCTGCAAGGGTATAAAAATTAAAAATCAAAACAAAACTTTTCTTTTAAAGCAGTGGTGGGCAAATACTCATTTTACATAGCACGCGAGTATAGAGTAGGAAATTCTGCCGCAGCGCTGCCGGCACACTGACAGTGTTACCACTCTCAAATTTTTTAGAAGCTCTCCCATTTGCTCTCATTTTGACTCATTTGACAGCCCAAACTTAAAAATCAAAATGTTTCCACTGAGAAAAATTTTCTAACAAATTGGGTTGAAAAAGTTTTCTTCATAGAAAATAAAGATAGGGAAGCGTAGTTTTTAATTTTTTTAATAACTTTTGCTAGCAAAGCTTTCTTTAAAATAAATTACACTATTTTAGTACCCATTCAATCTTTTGAATTAACGAAAAAAGACATTAAAAACTACGTTTTTTTTGCTCAGTGGATGCTCTGCTCTCATTGTTTTTCTCTGCTACGCATACACTCAAATTTTAAACATGTGTGCGTTGCCCCCCACTTTTTTAAAGCCAAATAACAAAATTTTGAATCATATTCAATGTTAATAATTATATGTGCATTTTTTAAGTTTCCACTCAAAATTAATAATTATGTGAATTTCTTAACCTTTTACTCGTTTTGTGTGTACTTAGCTAAAAGATAATTTAAATTTAATATTCATAGATTTCCCTTTCAAAATTAAATTAAACCGAATGAATTTAATATAGTAAAATCAAATTTTTACCACTCATGCTTTATAGCCAATGTTCTGTTTTTTAAAACTCGGGCAAAAAGGACCTTCCAGAAATTCTTGATCAGGTTCACGTCGCGACTCAATTCTGGACAATTTAAAAACGAAATTTTTCGTGAATAGAACGACTAGTTTAAGCTATGCAGCCAGGTCGCTGTATGAACGGAGATACCGAAAACTATCATACAGAAAGATTAAGTTCGTTTTACATTTTTCTACTGCCTTCAATATATTGCACAAATTAGCGAAAACAGGAAGTATGTATATGGTCGAGTTTTCCGACTATATTATAACATCACGTCACGTATCATGGATATTTAATAAAAAACTCCACACTTTTCTATACATTCATAATTTTTTTCGCGTAAATAGTCTAATGTTTAAGTTGCCTACCTCTTAATCAGATGGTATTAGTATTATTTTGTTTACTTTTATAAATTAATTTCTATTTGACTATTTCATAACTATTTCACTATTCATAAGTGACTATTTATAATAGTGACTATTTCATAAGTGACAAATTTTACGAAACATATCGTTGACAGTCGCAGCCTACATGCGACGGATTAAAAGCTTATAATTTAAGCCTGTATGTTTTCACATGTAAGAGGCATGTTTATGTTAATCTAATAAACAAAAGGTTCAATTTCCAGCAGAGGGTAAGTGATTAAAATATGTAGATTAGTATATTTATAAGATTACTTAATATTTGAATTTAATTTAAAATATTTGGTCAATAATATTTATTAAATATGTGTAGCACAAATAAATTTTAAGAAAAAAAACCAAGAATTTCCACTTCGCAAAAAGTGGGTTTAAAATTATTTTTTTTAGTTTTCAGGGCTATGAATGAGGCCTTATTTAGTCTTTTTTTAAGTCCTGCTTCAGCATTGTTTTTTAGTCCAGATTCAGTTCTTTTTCAGTCCTGAGAATGCTCTGATTTCTAAAA
Source organism: Drosophila pseudoananassae pseudoananassae (assembly GCA_018153035.1). NCBI lineage: Eukaryota > Metazoa > Arthropoda > Insecta > Diptera > Drosophilidae > Drosophila > Drosophila pseudoananassae. Next base: position 3,255,925 of record JAECXR010000034.1, read on the forward strand.
TATCGAAACTCCTGAATCGAAGTCAAAATCTGGTCTGAAACAGGCCTGAAAGTCAATTTTGATTTGTATGTGTAGAATAGCCAATTAATAGTTTCCCAAAAACATTGCTACAACGATATTTCCGTTTTGGGGGTGAGTGCGGGCGTGGCAAAATTTTGACACAAACTAGATCTTCGCGGATTCTATACAAGTACAAGTTCTAAAGCGGATAGTTCTATCTCTTATACTCTTCGAGATCAACGCGTTCAAAATTTTAGGCCGTTTATATGGGAAATCTTCTTAAACAATCGGCCGATTTGGATGAAATTTGTTTTTAGATATACATAAATTATATAAATTGTTTGGCAACAAAAGTTTTTTCAAAAAACCTTCCAGTACTTGCGCTACGGAATTTCGTGATTTGTCGGGCGGGAGGGGTCGTGACAAAATGTTGGGACAAACTTGAACTGCATGGGTATTGTAGGAGTCTCCATATAGCCAAATCCTATAGCTCTATCTCTGATAGTCTCTGAGATCCACCCGTTTCTTAACATTCTTATTTTGACTCAGGAGGTAATACTGATCAAGAATGTATACTTTATAGGTTAGGATATGTTTCCTTCAATGGCCTTCAATAACCAAAATTACAAAACTCTCTACAAGGGTTTAAAACACGAACAGTCGCTGGTGTTATTTTAGCCCGGGACTGGATTGCGTTTAATTTTGTATATATTTTCTTACCATTGTGACTGGTAATCCACTTGGGGACCCATTAGCATATGAATATGGCGAAACTAAATATCCCATATTAAAGCCTGGTGGGTGGGTATCAAGTTTATCTAAAATGTAAAGAATTAAACATTGTAAGTATTGAAAAAAAAGAAAAGACGGCTATAGTCGAGTTTCCCGACTATTTTATACCCTGTATCTCTTCCACCCATAACACAGTGCGACAAAAAAAGAAAAATTGAAAAACTTTTGAAGAGACCTGGTAGGAATTGTTTATTAGGTCAAATATAGTACAAAACCGTGTTTGAAATATTTCTAACACCCTCAAAATCTTGATTTATTTAGAGAAAACGTTTTTTCAGGAGTGTTTTGCTCTTGAAAATTCCTGGACGCGTAATTTTAGGCCGCATTTAAATTTTTTTACTTTTTTCAATAGTTAAATTTTGTAGCTTTTGAAAAAAAAAAATGACTTTAAATTATTTAACCAAAAGGTTAAAAATTTTACCAAAGAAACTGACATTTTTGAATTTTTGTCGAACTTTGACGCCATTTTTTCGGAACAACTTCCAAGAAATGGTATCATTCTTAACACATATCAATATTGTCTCATTAATCTTGAATAAAACGAGACGAATTTCATTACGAAATTATGAAAATTGTTAAAGTTATAATGCTTTTCCTAAAACAAGTCAGTGCAATTTTGCTAGCGTTCGGGAGCAATGGTGTGCCCTTCCATTTCGCTTATTTCTTTCTCTTATACACTTTTACTCCCAAGCGCTAGTAAAATTCGGCCAAGCTCCCGAAAAATCCGAAGTTTTGAGGGTGTTAGAAATATTTCAAACACGGTTTTGTACTATATTTGACTTAATAAACATAGGTCTCTTTGAAAGTTCCAAAACACTGTCGCAGTGTGTAATTTAACTACCCTTATAAGTTTAAACGTTAACGGTACGGATTTTCCTTTAATAGTAGTGTTTTTTTTCGAGAAACTTGAAAAAAAATAGCTTCGTAAGAGACTTGGGAAAATGACAGAAAAACTTAAAAAAAAAATAAAATAAAAATGTTGAATCGGCGTTATTGGTCAAAATAATAGTAGTGAAAATTTGGAAAACATACTACAGCCTATTGTAGTAATTTTTTTAAAATTGTTTTAAACGATTGATTATTATAAAGTAATATTGAAAGAATTTGTTTGTATTCATTTGAACCGCATGTGCCTGTTAGCTAAAGCAACTTCGAAACGTTTTATCAAATAGTTTACCAAATTTTTGCGTCTCTCGCCAGTAATAAGGGCTTAGGACCTTTAAAAATGTTTCCAAAGTTGAATATTATTGGGTGGTTTCATTTCGAGGACTAATCTTCAATTTACACCACAAGATCGCAATTGGGTTGCGATTAAGTGACTGTGGCGGCGATTCCATAACCTTGATTCGGTTGTCGGTAAACTACTCTTTAGCCAAAAAACTGGTGTGATTCACTTCTTTATCCTTTTCAAACGTCCCAAAAAATGTCATGTCCTCTAAAAAGTACGGAAGTCTCCATTCGCATAAAATTTTTGAGTAATGGTGACGACCAGTGATGGTTTTGAGCCAATTAATGTGGACGAAAAATTTTTTTAATGTATGTTTTGGGGCTAATATACTAGGTATATCTTGTAACATACTGCCAGGACCTCCAGCCTCAAAAAAAAAAAATTAAATTGGACTCATACTGCCAGGACCCCCAGCCAAAAAAAAAAATTAATTTTGGACTCATACTACCAAAAGATGAGTTTCTCCATATTTTAAAGGGCTATTTCGAATGCCAGTTGCGAACGCGAAGCGTTTGACTTACTGTTTTTTTGGTTGGAGAAGCACTTTTCCAGGATTTTCTATTTTTTTCACTTTCACTTTTCTATTTATTGGAATTATTTTCACTTTTCTATTTATTGGAATTAATTGAATATTTATGTATAATATTATAGAATATTTATTTGAATCATAAAGAATCTTTTATTTACCCGGCATACCTATGCAAAGGCGTAAAAAAAAGTCCTATATAGAGAAGAGACAACGAGTTGAACAAATCTTACGGATCAGTATGGGTGTAACGGTCCATTGACACCCATCAGTATGGGTGTAACGAGAGTTTGGTAAAATAATAGTAAAACCAATAAAATTTTAAAATTACTATATACTTACTAAAAACTGGGTTATGCTCCAGACGTACTGTTTTTTGGCCCTTTTCCTAAAACGAAAAAATAAAGAATGGATATACTTAATAATATAAGCTATATAAACATATTTACTACTATATGAGCAACATTTAATATTATATTTAGTTGTGATTAAATAGTCATATACACAAACAAGATGGAAAGCTAACTTCGGGCGGAGCGGGCGGAAGTTGATATACCCTTGCAGTTAAAACCAGATATATATCGCTAAAATCGGATATAGTTGGCCGATCCTTTTGAGAATAACCTTATAATATAACCAATTTTTAACAATACAAAATCTAAAACAAAGTACCAAGTACCATCAGTACCATCTTCAAAAATACCAAAGTTGGTATTTTTACCAAATAACATTTCCGATCGTTCAGTTATATGGCAGCTATATAGTCGGCCGATCCTTATGAAGTTTGGTAGGTTGGATCAACTGACCAAAAATAGAATCTGTACGAAGTTCCAACTTTCTATCGTCAAAAACACAAAATTTGTGTAATTTCCGATTGTTCAGTTATATGGCAGCTATAGGATGTAGTTTGCCGATCCTTATGAAATTTGTTGTATTATTTTGCCAAGAATAGCATTCAACATCGAAAACATCGAAGTAATAGCATTTCCGATCAATCAGTTATACGGCAGCTATAGGATATAGTCGACCGTTCCGACAAAGGTGCAAAGGAAAGACGGGTGTGTCCAAAGTTTTAAGACGATAGCTTTAAAACTGAGAGACTAGTTCGCGTAGAAACAGACAGACAGACGGACAGCCGAACATACTCATAACAACTCAGGAGGTGATCCTGATCAAGAATACATATACTTCATGGGGTCGGAGATGTCTCCTTCACACTTTTGTCAAAATTATAATACCCTCTGCGAGGATATAAAAATAGTCCAACGGGTGTGTCCAAAGTCCAAATTGAATGCTTTCTTTTTGTCGGTCTCTGAAAGGAGCGAGATGAAGAAGGTTGGTCTGCGCTTGCACTTACACGCGTGATTTTTGTTACTTTTCAGGCTTGCTACCCTAAGAAAATTCGGGTATTCTTTATACCCGAAAAATGTTATATTATTTTTTATATCATATTTTTTAATATTTCAGCATTCATTTTACATTTATTTAGGAATAAGATTAAGTGTAGGCAGTAAAATGTTTTTCATATATATATTTTTACGAATCATTAAAAATCAATATACTGAGATAGGAACAGGGTATATTTCGGTCATTTAATAAATCGCTTTTAATTTTTTGTTGTTCTTCATGTGGATTATGCCTGCATACCCTACCGATGGACGAGTAGTAAAATTTATGCTGTATTAAAAATGTATTAAAAATATTATATAAAAAATCCTTCTCTTCCATTCGAGAAAATAAAAAGTCGTTTAACATACCGCGATGGCGGACACCTTTAACGGTTGCGGAGAAAAACGCGTTTGAAAATTTGAACACGATGAGTCGCGCGCTTGTCACGGGTTTAACAAACGGCCGATAACTTTATTGAAACTTGAAAACAATTGAAAATTGAAACATATTCATATCTATCCGGAAATTTTAAAAAGGGGGGGTTTTTTTTTGAACTTTAAAAGGTAGAACTAACTTTTAATAAAATTTGTGGTACTACCATTTACTTTAGAAAATTTTAATATTAGTATAACTACTACAAAACCAATATAAGTATAGGTAATTGGTCAAAAGTGTGCAACGCATCTCCGACCCTATAAAGTATATATATTCTTGATCAGGATCACCTCCTGAGTTGATATGAGTCCGTCTGTCTATCGTCGTTCTGTCTGTTTCTACGCGAACTCGTCTCTCAGTTTTAAAGCTATCGACTTGAAACTTTGCACACACCCTGCCGAGATCGGCCGACTATATCCTAAAGCTGTCATATAACTGATAGATCGGAAATGCTATAACTTTGGAGTTTTTAGAGTTCGGATTTTGCATTAGTGCTATTTTTGGTAAAATAATACGACCTACCAAACTTCATAGGGATCGGCCGACTATATCCTATAGCTATAACTGATTGATCGGAAATGCTATAACTTCGGTGTTTTTAATGCTAGAGAATTTGAATTTAGTACAAATGCTATTTTTGGCAAAATAATACAAAATGATCATAAGGATCGGCCGCCTATTGCTGCCATATAACTGAACAATCGGAAATTACTTAACTCTTGTGTTTTGGAAGATAGAAAGTTGAAACTTACAGATTCTATTTTTGGTCAGTTGATCCAACTTACCAAATTTCATAACAATCGGCCGACTATATTTTATAGCTGCCATACAACTGAACGATCGGAAATGGTATTTAATAGAAATACCAACTTTAGTATTTTTAAAGACAGAAGATTGCGACTTTTTCTTAGATTTTGTATTGGAACAAATTGGTTTTATTATGATATTCTAATATTTTGCGATATATTATATATCCGGTTTTAACTGTTAGGGTATATCAACTTAGGCTCCGCCCGAAGTTAGCTTTCCTTTCTTATTTTTATTTTTATTTACGTTTTTTCAGAATTGAAGGAATCTCTCGACCACCAATTATTTATCACAAGGCCCACGCGTCGGAGGGGTGCTCGTTACACGAGTTATTAAGCTAAATACAATAGTTAGAAAGATAACGAGGAATAATTACTTAGAAAATTACAAAATGTACGTTTTTAAGTTTGAAGGAGAGGAAAGTGAGATCATAGAGTGGAGACTATTGTAGTAAGAGCCTAAGACCCTAAGAAGGTCGTGTTGGTTATATGTCGAACTATAATAGCTTAGGAATAGATAAAAGAATGTTTCTAGTCCTTCTATTAGGAACGATGGAATGTAAACGTGTTAGTGGTGGTGCCTATCTACATATCCATTAATAATGTTGTGTAGAAAAATGACACCCAGCATTGTTTCACGAATCGTTAGGGAGGGTAAGTTAGAGTCTGCTACGATATGAAGGAAGATGAAGTTTTACATCCCAGTTAAGACGTCTAAAAGCAAATGGTCAAAAATTCTTTTGAACAGTTTCTATGCGGTGTTGATATACCCTATATTGGGGACTCCAGACACATTAACCGTACTCTAGTATCGGACGGACCAAAGAAATAACTAAACTTTAGTAATATAGGGGTCGTTAAATTATTTTGACCACCTTTTAATAAAATAAGGAAACCTTTATCCTTATTAACCATTGTGGAAATCATGGTACCGAAAAAATTAGAAAAAATCATGGTACCGGTATATGTGGTCTAAGGAGCAGTCAAATGCCCAGAAAGTTTACTAAATATCCTGCAATCATGATCTGTGATTAGAGAATAATTTATTGATTTTTAAAACAACAAGAAAGGAAAGCTAACTTCGGGCGGACCCAAAGTTGATATACCCTTGCAGTTACAATCGGATAAATATTGCACATATCGGATATAATTGACCGCTTCTTATAGAATATCATACTAAAAAAAGATTTATAAAAATAAAAAATTAAAAAAAAAAATTTTAAGTCACAAGCTTCTAGAAGCTTGAGAAGACGAGAAAAAAAAATGTAAAACAAACTTGTACTGCGTGGGTATTTAAGGAGTCTCCTATACTACCTTTTATAGCAGTGCAAACTGGCTAATTAAACCTGTTTTTTTGGCTCAAATGTGTTTTTTTTTAATTTTTAACCGTATTAAAAATAAACCAAAATCGTATGTTACATATCAAGAATGGTATTTTTCCAATCCAGTATTAAAATACCAGCGATTAAAGTCAGCTGTTGGGAATTTACGTTTCGTGGTTGCATTTGGCTTTATTTTGTAGAGTGTTTTCAAATAAATAATTCTTTAACTTCGAATCAAAAATCAATCTAGTTTAACTATTTATAATACTAATATTTTGACAAATTCGTGCGTGTCTTTCTAATAATTTGTAATTAAAGCAAGTAGTGTCCAGACAAAACTTTTGACAGATGTCCAGACAAAACTTTTGTAATGAAAGTTTAACTTTGGAAAGAGTTTTAAAAAAAAGTTTAGATTCAATCAGTGAGTGTCTATATCCATGTTGTAGAGCCATTAGGTCCAAAAAAAATTGGGGCTGGGGTGGGAAACGCCTACTTTGCTTAAAAAACTTATCAAAAACTTGTATAACACTAGAAAAAAAACCCCATACAAATATCTTGCCTCGTTTGCAAGTTATTAATAAATGCCACAAAAACAGAGCAACTACCCTGCGATTTACCGCAAATAAAAGGACCGATCTCGCCTACTTTTTTTGTAATGCATAAAACTACCCTTATTGTCATACAAAGAAAAAAAAAATCAATGTTGTTCAAATCAAATGTTCAAAATATCGTAATTTCTTTATTAATAACTTAATTCAAAAAACAAAATGTCCTATACAAAAACAGGGCAAATTCCCCACTGTGCAGTGCCCAGAGGTTGCTCCCATAGGCCAAAAATAAAAAAATTGGTAACGGCAAAAATGTACGAAAAGTAAACAAATCGCCTCTAAAATGTCCAAGCTTCTTCATGGCAAACCCGATTTTTCTAAAATTATTAACGAGCTTTTCTAAAATTATATTTGAAGATGAGAACAGTTGCTCATTTGTAAAGCGCAGCTGCGCGCATCGCGAATATTTCACAGCTAAACCAAACTTTGAAGTCATATCCATATTTACGTGTTCAAATTAAAATTATTTATAATAGATTTTGAAGTGAATTTGAATTTGATATGAATTTGAATTTAATATATTAATAATAATTATTGATATTATTATATTATTGTGAACTAATACATGTTCCTAATTGTGCCTAATATCGTAAAAATACTAACACCATCTTAACTTTTTCAGGGTCAGTTTTGACGTTTATTTACTTGTTATGCTGTTGCTCTATTTACTCATAGTTTTTATTTTATAATTTTTTTATAATTTATTTTTCTTTTATAATTTTAATGTCATTATGTGTTGTGTTATTTTTTAAAGATTGTGTTTCCCTTTAATGAAACTTATTTATTAATTCTAGTGAATGCTGTAACTTTTGGCAAATTTTCACTTATTTCCTTTTTTGTGTACGATCAAATTTTGTGTTTTGTTGTTTTAATAATAAAACCAATTAATTACAATAAAAAATCTAACACAAAGTCCCAAGCTTCTATCTTCAAAAATACCAATGTTGTTATTTCTACCAAAACCATTTCCGATCATTCAGTTATATGGCAGCAAAGATTATAAAGAACATAGATGGGACATCTCATACAAAGAAAATAATTTCATTTTCTATGGCGGGTTCCAGCGCTGGAACGAGCGGGTTCCATTGCGCAAAAAGTTAAATTCGAGAAATTTTTCGCGCGACAACGATTGAGGGATAGCCTAGTGGTAGAGTGCTTGGCTGATGTGCATAGTAAAATGAGTTCAAATCAGGCTCGGAACGTCAACTTTTTTTTTATTTTAAATCTATTAATCTTCTATATCAGGGGTGCCCAGCCCCATTGCTCTCGGTGCTCCTTTGTTGTTGGAATTGCTCTTTATATGGGAAATGAAATTTCATATACGTGTGTTGCTTCTAGCATAGGCAAGGCCCAAATACAACAACAATTTTTCGTTTTTTCCTCTCTCTGTTCGTTGCCTCCGTTGCCGAACTAAGCAACAACAATTGTATAGTCTCTCAGTTGTTCGTCAAAATACGAAGGCACTTCGTTTTTGTATTGCCAAAAACTTTTTACTGTAAAAAATTACATTCAGCGCTGAAGTTTCATTGAACGTGCAAATCATCGAGACTCCTATGTGCAATATTTCCAGAGCATCTGGCATGGGAAAAGAATTGCAAAGATGTAAACTCATTGAATCATTGAAACTCATTGAGATGAATGCACGATGGCACATAAAAAATCGCTGGAGACTCTCGATCGATTATTGCGGTATTTGCGTGGAGCTGTCCAACCATTTGGGAATGCGTTAATATTGCTCGCAGGGGATTTCAGACAAATGTTGCCTGTGATTTCCCGATCGACACCAACTGACAAGAAAAATGCTTGCCTGAAATATTCTATATTGTGGCAACATGTACGTACATTACAGTTGAAGACGAATATGTGTGCCCAGTTACAGAACGATGACTCAGCCGACGTATTCTCACGACACCTACTGGACAATGGGAACGGAAAGCTGTCAGTCAATAAGACGTCGAGAAAAATAGCATTGCCCGAAAATTTCTGTAATTTAGTTACATCGAAGGAAGGACTTATCCAAAAAGTGTTCCCCGATATCCGAATAAATTATAAAAATCACGATTTGCTCAGTGGACGAGCGATTCTCGCTGCCAAGAACAAAGATGTCTACCAGCTCAATCATGTAATCCAATCCAACATAGAAACTGACGAAATTACATATAAGTCGATAGACACCGTTGTGGAGGCAGATGAAGCAGTTAATTACCCTACGGAGTTTCTAAACTCACTTTATCTGCCTGAAATGCGACCACACATATTGAAATTAAAAATAGGTGTGCCGATTATCATGCTCCGGAATATGAGTCAGCCGAAACTCTGCAACGGTACGCGACTCGCAGTCAAGAACTTGATGAACAACGTTGTAGAAGCAACGATCATAAGTGGTCCTTGTAAAGGTGAAGATGTCCTCATTCCTAGGATTCCTATGTTCCCGACTGATACACCGTTCCAGTTCAAGAGATTGCAGTTTCCCATTCGTTGGCGTTCGCAATGACCATAAATAAAGCTCAAGGTCAATCTCTGGAGTTGTGTGGTTTGGATTTGGATGCAGATTGTTTTTCACACGGAAAATTATATGTTGCGTGTTCCCGTGTCGGAAAACCAAATAATCTTTATATTTACGCGGAGAATGGAGAAACAAAGAATATTGTATACCCACAAGTATTACAGAATTAAATTAATTTGAAAATTGTTCTTTTTTGTTTGACTTATTTCTTATGCGTGTAACCACAACATGCCACAGCGAAACGTGGCAGGGTACTGCTAGTATTACATGTTTATTTTTTTAAAGTGTTTTCTAGAATTTATAATCCAATCAAGAAAAATACAAAATTTTGAAATCACCTTAAAATTGCCTCTGTTCGTAGTGGAACCCGCTGTAAAAATCTTTATAAATGAGGGTTCTACGGCATATTGTCAGGCCGAGTCGTGGAACCCGCTGTAAAAATGAAAATATTTGAGAGCGGGTTCCACGACAAACGGCTGGCAGATGAGAGAGAGAAAGAGAGAATATTATTTTTAGAACGTTCAAATCGAACCTGTGTGAGAGCAAAGAGATCAGAAATATCTTCTACTATCTTTACTCTTCAGATCGGATTTTACTATGAATTCTTGCGTTTACTTTTATACCATCTTTAAGTACCGTTAGATCAACTTAGAGAGTAGCCTAGGTGGAAAGCGCGTGATCCTTATCCTTGGGGTTCTGGGTTCGATTTTGTTAGTGGGCATTTTAAATTTTTATACCCTTGCAGAGGGTATTATAATTTTGGTCAAAAGTGTGCAACGCAGTGAAGGAGACATCTTCGACCCTATAAAGTATATATATTCTTGATCAGGATCACCTCCTGAGTTGATATGAGCATGTCCGTCTGTCCGTCTGTCTGTCTGTTTCTACGCGAACTAGTCTCTCAATTTTAAAGCTATCGTCTTGAAACTTTGCACACTTCTTTCCTTTGGACGCAGTATATAAGCCGGAACGGACGGAATCGGCCGACTATATCTTATAGCTGCTATATAACTGATTGATCGAAAATGCTGTAACTTCGGTGTTTTTAAAGCTAGAATTTGGTACGAATGCTATTTTTGGAAAAATAATACAACATGCCAAATTTCATAAGGATCAGCCGACTATATCCTATAGCTGTCATATAACTGAACAATCGAAAATTACCCAACTTTCGTGTTTTTGAAGATAGAAATTTGGAATTTCGTACAGATTCTATTTTTGGTCAGTTAATACAACCTACCAAATTGCATAACGATCGGCCGACTATATCTTATAGCTGCCATAAAACTGAACGATCGGAAATCTTATTTGGTAAAAATACCAACTTTGGTATTTTTTATGATGGTATCTTGGTACTTAGTTTTAGATTTTTTATTGTGATAAATTGGTTATATTTTCATACTCTCATAAAGATCGGCCAATTTAATCCAATGTTTGCGATATATATCCGGTTTTAACTGCAAGGGTATATCAACTTCGGCTCCGCCCGAAGTTAGCTTTCCTTTCTTGTTTTTCTTTACTTTTAATATTTACTTTATTATTGTTATTTTTAATTGCATTCTATTAAAATTTTTGTAAAAATAAATAAAGGACGTGTCGGATGACAAAATTCCGGAGGGACTCCCTTGGTATTTACTGATCAAGAATATATATACTTTATAGGGTCAGAGATGTCTCCTTTACTGCGTTGCACACTTTTGACCGAAATCATAATACCCTCTGCAAGGGTTTAATAAAAATATTTTGTGCCAAGTTTCATGTCTCTACCTCAAATAGAAGTATTTTTGGCCGCATCCATGTGCGTTGTGCACTGAAAAATAAAATTATAGTAACATTTACATTAAAAAATCCTCCATTTTACAACAGCTTATTATTATACTACGACAAATAATGCAAAATGAATTTCTTGCAGTGAAAAATTTTCGGCACTCCAACAACAAAATACATTCGGCACGATTGAGGAGAATATGGAAAACACGAAAAATTGTTATTGTAATTGCCCTTTGCCTATGCTCGGATCAACGAAGCTTATGCAACGGAACTTTATGGCGTGAGCTGTCTCACACAACTCCGTATGCATGAGCATTTGCAAAAACAAATGAGCAGCAAGAGCAATGGGATGACCACCACTGTCTTATAGTCATAGTTCATATGGAAAGACAGACATAGCTATGTCAACCCGGATGTTGATCAAGAATTTATATACTGTATGGGGTCAGAGATGATTTCTTCTCTATGTTAATTGCATGCACACGAATACAATATACCCTTGCACTCTTTGAGTATAACTTACCTCGCTTTCCGTTAGGTCTATCAAGCTTGATTTCTCTTCAACTAATAGGTTTTCCGAAGATATTTTATCATCTTCACGATCCCCTTCGTCTTTGAATATTTTAACTTCATCAGTACTGCATAAATCATCTCCAGATGATCCATGTCTGGTGTGTGTATGCGGCATGGTTTTATCCTTACAATTTTGATGTGGGGTCTAGAGTATGCTAGATCTTGTTACCTGCAACAAATATGCAATCTTCGAAAATTGTCGCCATAGTAAGGTTACGTCCTTAGTTTTTAATGTTGCCAGATTTAATACTTTTCAAACCGTTTGAGACAACTAAAAATGAAGAAAATATAGTATTTATATATTAACAGTAAAAGGTTTTTTCATTATCATTTATATTTAATTTATCAAAAGAACATTATAGCATCGTTAAGAAAACACATTGATGAAGACAATTCGAATCTTTTTAAAAAAAAAATAAAAATTTAAAGTTTTTGTTCATAATTACACTTAAGATAACACCACTTTCACAGAATAAATTGACTGTGTGAAGCTGCACCTTGTTTGATAAAACAGACCAACAAAAATTGTTCTGGACTTTGGTTCAGGGGAGCCCAATTACCCATAATAGAAACAAACTTAGGTTTCACCACCCACAGTTTTCGTGGAATACCGAAGAGAAGAAATTGATCAAATTTGACCATATATTGAATTATTTATGACGTGTAATTGAGTTAAACAGCATTTTTTTATTGTCTATATCATTTCTGAAATGTATGTGTTTCAAGTAAAACAAGAAAGGAAAGCTAACTTCGGGCGGAGCCGAAGTTGATATACCCTTGCAGTTAAAACCGGATATACAATATCGCAAACACCCGATATGATTGGCCGATCCTTATGAGAATATCATAATAAAACCAATTAATTACAATAAAAAATCTAAAACAAAGTACCAAGCTTATATCTTCAAAAATACCAAAGTTGGTGTTTCTACCAAATACCATTTCCGATCGTTCAGTTATATGGCAGCTATAAGATATAGTCGGCCGATCGTTATGAATTTTGGTAGGTTGGCCAACTGACCAAAAAGGGAATTTGTACCAAGTTCCAGCTGTCTATCTTCAGAAACACGAAAGTTGGGTCATTTTCGATCTCTAAAAACTCTAAAAACCCCGAAGTTATAGCATTTCCGATCAATCAGTTATATGGCAACTATAGAATTTAGTCGGCCGATCCTGGCCGATATATAAAGTATATATAATCTTGATCAGTATCACATCCGGAGTTGATATGAGCATGTCCGTCTGTTTCTACGCGAACTAGTCTCTCAGTTTTAAAGCTATCGTCTGAAACTTTGCTCACACTCTTCTTTCCTTTGCACGCAGTATATAAGTCGGAACGGCCGGGATCGGCCGACTATATCCTATAGCTGATTGATCGGAAATGGTATAACTTTGGTGTTCGATTTTTTGTTGTAATAAATTGGTTATATTATGATATTCACATAAGAATCGGCCAATTTAATCCGATGTTTGCGATATATATCCGGTTTTAACTGCAAGGGTATATCAACTTCGGCTCCGCCCGAAGTTAGCTATAAATAATTTATTTACAATATTATATTTGTTATAATTTATTTATAATTTATTTACTAAATACACATTTATTTAAAACAAAAAAGGAAAGCTAACCAAAAGATTAATATTATAATTAAATTGTAAATTTAATACACATTTTTACAAACTGCCAAGTTTTATTTTAAACAAGAAAGGAAAGCTAACTTCGGGCGGAGCCGAAGTTGATATACCCTTGCAGTTAAAACCGGATATATATCGCAAACATTGGATTAAATTGGCCGATCCTTATGAGAGTATGAAAATATAACCAATTTATCACAATAAAAAATCTAAAACTAAGTACCAAGATACCATCATCAAAAATACCAAAGTTGGTATTTTTACCAAATAACATTTTCGATCGTTCAGTTATATGACAGCTACAGGATATAGTCGGCTGATCCTTATGAAATTTGGCATGTTGTATTATTTTTCCAAAAATAGCATTCGTAGCATTCGTAGCAATAGCATTCTCTAGCTTTAAAAACACCGAAGTTATAGCATTTCCGATCAATCAGTTATATGGCAGCTATAAGATATAGTCGGCCGATTCCGGCCGTTCCGACTTATATACTGCGTGCAAAGGAAAGAAGGGTGTGTGCAAAGTTTCAAGACGATAGCTTTAAAACTGAAAGACTAGTTCGCGTAGAAACAGACAGACAGACGGACATGCTCATATCAACTCAGGAGGTGATGCTGATCAAGAATATATATACTTTATAGTAGAGGTGGGCGCGGGCCTGTATTTTGGGGCCCGGGCCCGCACGACAACAAAGTCTTTTTTGAGAGGCCCGGCCAGGCCGAACACGAAACTTTTTCATCAAGGCCCGGCCCGGCCCGGCACGACACCTATTTACACATATTACGAAATTTAAAAGAATGTTATTGTAAAATATTGTTTAAGCAAATCAATAGTAACATCGATAAGCAATTAAGGGGACCTTCACCTGAATTTTTTTGAAAAAATCGATTTTTTTTTTTTTAATAAAATGAAAGTTCTATATGTCTAGAATATATGTGCCAACGGATATTTCGATACGACGCGTATTTCTTGAGCTAGATCGTGTCAAACATACCTATGATAACAAGAAAGCTATCTAAAGGCAAAGCTTCTAAAAACTTTAAACGCGTTTTTCTCGGAACCATGTTTTCTGAACTCATGTCAAGCACAGGGCTCGTTCTATTGATCCGATTTCCTTCATTCAAGAAGCGTTTGAAAGTATATACTTTTTTGTATGGCTTATACCTAAAATTGACATGAAAAATTGTTTATTTATAATTGTTAAACAAGATCAAAATAAAAAAAAAAAGGAAAAAAATGGAAAAAAAATCAATTTTTTTTCAAACGCTTATAAAATTGGTTTATTTTCACCAAAATTGATTGTCGTTAGGTATAAGCCATAGGAAATTTCATAAATTTTAATAATTTATATACATTTCTAATTTCGGTTCACTACCAGAGGCCCGACACTTGACAAAGCGGAAAAAACGAGGTCGACGAGATCCGCCATTTTGAAGGCGCCATTTTGAATTTCCTAAATATCGAAAACTTTTTTTTTATCGTAAATAAACAACGAATCAAAGTTCAAAAACTCAAGTTCGTATGTCTTTTCATTTTCCCCCAATCCATTCTCAAATTTTGCTTCATTTTCGGCCAAATCCAGGTGAAGGTCCCCTTAAAATACGATAAATGGCGGTTGTAATTCGAGAATAAAAAAAAATAGCACGGTCAAATCAAAATTGTTTTAATGCCTATTTCGGGTTTTTACGGGCCGGGCCGTTTTGCAAGGGCCCGGACCCGCACGAAGCCCGCACGAATCTTAATTTTAAGGCCCGGGCCCGCTCCGGGCCTGTGTAAGCCCGCGGGCCACGAAAAAAAGCCCGGCCTGTGCCCACCTCTACTTTATAGGGTCGGAGATGTCTCCTTCACTGCGTTGCACACTTTTGACCAAAATTATAATAACCTCTGCAAGGGTATAAAAACACTAAAGTTGTGAGATCTTTGGTCGACCTGTTATTTGGTAGCTAATGCAATCTGTATGAATTCCTAATCTTCTATCTAAAAAAGTTAAGTATTTCCAGTCACCAAAGTTATGTAATTTCCCTCAGTTACGGAAAGAATAAAGCCTTTACAAGGTGGTGATGCATATCTGCATAATTTTTGTGAGCTCCAAAAATATTATTTTTAAACAAATTGGTGATTTAGTTTAATAGAATGTAAGAGTTATTTGGTTTAAAATTTTTTTCAATTCGTTAAGCTTACGTTAAAAAAAAAAATAAAATTTCTAAATTAAAAAACCTATAACTAAATTAAAAACTTTAAGCATTAAGCATGTTTATGCAATACTTCATTGAAAAAGGATTTTTAATACATATCTATTGAACTTTCACTAAGAATAAACATATAAATAGTTTGAGAAAAAATTCACAAAAAGAGATTTTTTGAGCCAATTTGTTTTTAATTGGCTCTAACGATTTGTTTTAATTTACTATTAAAGAGAGCCCTTCGAATGACACAACTTTTGATATATCGCTTATATTTATAATAACCCTATTACTCAAGATATAGTCTGATATATTTTGACTGCTTAACCTGACAGTATTATTTCGTTATTATCGTTAGGCACTACGATTTCCCATTCATATTTACACCCTTGCAGAGGGTATTATAATTTTGTCCAAAAGTGTGAAACGCAGTGAAGGAGACATCTCCGACCCTATATAAATATATAGGTATATATATTCTTGATCAGGATCACCTCCTGAGTTGATATAAGCATGTCCGTCCGTCTGTTTGCAAACTAGTCCGCAAACTAGTCTCTCAGTTTTAAAGCTATCGTCTTGAAACTTTGCACACACCCTTCTTTCCTTTGCACGCAGTATATAAGTCGGAACGGCCGGGATCGGCCGACTATATCCTATAGCTGCCATATAACTGATTGATCGGAAATGGTAAAACTTTGGTTTTTTTAGAGTTACAGAGTTACAGAGAGATTTTGTACGGAAGCTATTTTTGGCAAAATAATACGATCTACCAAATTTCATAAGGATCGGCCGACTATATCCTATAGCTGCCATATAACTGATTGATCGGAAATGCTATAACTTCGGTGTTTTTGAAGCTAGAGAATTTGGGTTTGGTACGATTGCTATTTTTGGCAAAATAATACAACATGCCAAATTTTATAAGGATCAGCCGACTATATCCTATATCTGCCATATAACTGATTGATCGGAAATGGCATAACTTCAGTGTTGTTGGAGCTAGAAAGTTGGGATTTTCTATGAATTCTATTTTTGGAAAAATAAAACGACGTATCATGTTTCATATGGATCGGCCGACTATATCTTATAGCTGCCATATAACTGAACGATCGGAAATGGTATTTGGTAAAAATACCAACTTTGGGGTTCTTCAAGATAGAAGTTTGGAATTTTTTTTAGATTTTGTCTTGTAATTTATTGGTTATATTATGTTATTCCCATAAGAATCGGTCAACTATATCCGATTTTAGCGATATATATCCTGTTTTAGCTGCAAGGGTATATCAACTTCGGCTCCGCCCGAAGTTAGCTTTCCTTTCTTGTTTTTATGTGGTTTGGAGTTCGTGCTTATATTTGAAGAGTTACGAATATGTGAATCGGTCATCAGAAAGAGAATACGTTTATTCCTTTATTAATTCTGATTATTTCCTTTTTTACAAATAAAATTACTAAGTCGATATAAACATACATATGTATATGTACATGTTTGTCCGATGCAATAAAAAATATAAGTTTGTTCATTTCAAAAATGATTTTCAAAAATGATACCTATAGACGAGCTAAATTACCGGTGATGAACTTAACTTGGTGCCACGCCTAAAATATCTGATAGAAATTTTCGAGTCACCTCAAATTTCTCCCAAATGATTGGCCCAAATGACCAAATGATTTTTATAAACATGTACTATTAAAAACAATACCTTTCACTTGGTATATCACTCATTCATATCGAACACACATGAAAAATTGCCAACTCTTTGGCTATATACATATAGTGACTCTAAATCATGCGGTTTGTCACCTTGTGGACTTTCGTTAAAAAGGAAATTTAAAAAAAAAAATCATTTTGATCTTCTCTTTAAAGAATTATACAAAGAAAATCTGCCAAAATTTGGATTTTGGTTTAGGGGAGCCCAAAGGTTATGGAGCAAGTAATATTATACGTAAAATACACAATTAAATTTGGTCGGCCTCGGAACTATTCGGCCTCGGTATTCGGAACTATAAAGTATAGAATTAAAAATATATATGTATATAATTATATTTTGTAAGGCAAATCTTTGAAGCTAATTTTTGATAAGCACTGTTTTAAAGATTTTTCAATAATTCGGAGTATTAGCCGAATACAATATCGCACTTTGCTACCTGTATGTCGGTTTCCTGAGATTTTAAAGCAAAGGGAAAGGTAGGTAATATGGTACTCGAAGAAGGAAATAATTTTATGTATGTACATCAATACATACATAGTTCAAGGTAAGACTACCTACGAAAGCAGTGTCAATAACAAGCTACGCATCGGCGCAAGAATAATGACACAACGAGTTTCTATTTAGAGACCAGATTGTGGTATATCAACAGGTAGAGACCAAAATACGGCTTGGGCTATACAAAAATAAGAGTAAAACAGAATACAGAAAATTTTATTTTCAGCAAACAAATAAACAAACATCATGGTTTTGGGTTGTTGGGTTACGCTATCACTGTATGAGTGGTGAAGACAAAACCAAAGACTCGAAACAGAGGATCTTCGGATGATGTATATATGAATGTATGTACATATGTACCTCCTACATAAAGCAAAATGACGCCTTTTACGACACTTGCGTTTAGAACTGTTTACATAAATACATTTTTATTTATTTTGAAAGTCGATTGCCATTATGAAGAATTTGAAAAATATTTCAAAAGACAATATAATCCTATATTTTATTTTATTAAAATTAAATATAAATATATATTTATTTATATATAAATTAAATCTGACTTACATTTTCTACATGGGAAGACACAAATTCTTACAGCGGTAGAAAAATAATTTTCCGACGGCAAAACATGATTTTTAAAAGTGTGTTTAACTTTCTTTTGAATAGGCCTGAAACATATTCCATGTGTTCCAAAATTTCTATTTATGATTTTTTCACTTTTATATACAAATTTATATTTTTTACACACTTTCACAAGTTTTTATTCTTGGATTGAAGTTAACGAATACGCCGAACATTCATATGTATGAAGCTTGATCGCACTGTGTTCTGTTTGTATCTGCCAAAGCACGATACCGAGGTACATACATTAATATCCTAGATTTACATACACCTACAATACTGCATGTGTATGTATAGGTACGTACATATATAAATATATACTTGTCAAAGCAGATCGTAACACGATGGAAATATTGTGTTCCACTTATGTATGTAAAAATTTTTGTACTTTGAGTTAGGTGTCGGGCCCAGCTTAGCACTTCTGATCAAACAGGCACGAGGAACTTTAAAAATAAATTAACCTCCACATTTAAACATATTCTTTAAACCAAATGAATCCGCCACCGCGATACGTCAGTAAAGAAATTCAAAATTAGAGTGGAGAGAAATATTCAAGCAACCATCGAATTAAACATCGTTTAATAAGCTCAATATGTGTTCTCTAGCGATAATTTAGCCCATCACTTTTTGATTGCTCTCCGTCTCTCTCTCAATCGGTATAGCACGAACCGGGTAATAGAGGTGAGAGAACGTCGATGAAAATAAATGATTATATTTTAGACAATATATTAAATATCGATATTTTTAGTGTTCAATAGCTCCTTTTTTTATGTTTACTTTTGAAAACTTTACAGCACGGTGAACACTTTTGTCGTTTGTAACAATCCAAATAAAGTGCCGCAAACTTATCCTTACTTATGGAATCAACGGAGTCTAAAATATCCGCGCTTTCCAACACCAATTTTGGCGTTTACTTGCCCGCTATTTAAATTTAATCGATTAATTTTTTATTGAAACAAAATTTATTTTTTTTGATGAACATTTTCTGACATTTATTTGCAACATTTTTTCAGAAGGCACCTATAAAAACATTTGAAATAAATTACATTATATGGAAATTTTTATCGCGACCGAATTTGAATTATACATACACCTAACCTAACCCAACTATCTAAATATTTATTAATATTTTTTAAGAAGAATAAGTTATTCAAGAAATTCGATCTACCTCCTTTTCCCAACTGAAAAATATTGTTTGTTTCGGAGCCACTAATAAAAAATTAATAAATAAATAGGACACTATAATTAAATATAATAAACAAAAATAAAACAAGTAATGAAATTAAAAAGAAAACAACAATCAAATATACATTAAAATAAATATGTATATATTTTCTAAATATTTGGGTCCAATTGTTGAATTATTGACTCCTTTTTTCCGTTATCTTGTTTAGCCACTTGTTTAATATATCTGGTAGAGAGGTGTCTTCGTGCAAGAGTGCGGGTCCTAGTTTTGTTTTTGTCAGACTTTAGGCCAACGGCGGGCTTAACGAAGGAAATTAATGTCCCAAAAAATAGGACAGTGGGCTCCAAAAAAAAAAAGAGATTCTGGCTTGCTAGGCTAGGGTTTTTAACCACAAAATAAACAAAAAGTAAAAATCGCCAGACCCAATTTTTCAATCAGGCCAGGCTTTTTTATCCGGATATACGGGTCTGGTCGGTCTGAAAAGAATCAATCCATTAGTGATGGGTCTTCTTCCTGGACCGACCTCTTACCTGGATAATTGTCCGATCCTGCTTCCCCTTTTCGTATCTTCTTCCAAGATTTCTTTATTAACATTTTTTATTTTTTCTCTTTGTTATTTACTTCTACATTTTTACTTGTGTTTATTTTATTTCCGGATTATACGCCAGCACTACCCGGGTCAACAGCTCTCCAAATCCCAAATTTCCCTGTTTATCATTCCGTAGCATCACTAAGGCCTTCCATTTCCATCAGGTGGCATCGCCATGACCGATTATTTTTATCGGGTACAACAACAGTTATTTTCATTTTCCAGTTCACTTTCCACAAGACCAATCATCTAACTATTAAGGAAAATACACTAAAAAAATCTCGAAACTTTTTTTTTCTCAAAACTGTGTCTAAACTTTAGACACAGAATAAGGAAAGAAAAGAATTAAGGAAGAATTCTTTAAAGATTTCCTTTGGAATAAGGAATGCAGCCGAATGTCTCGAATGGTTTTTAACACACTCTATGCATTAATTTATTTTCTTCTGTTGAGCAGAACTCTTCTATTAATACATATTTGATAATGAGGGAGTTGGTTTTCTTACTATGGTTTTTAATTCTTTTATACAGGCATCCTCCGGTTTTCACTTTTGGTTTTCGTTTTCGTTTTGGGACCAAAACCGAGATTTTCGTTTTTATGTGCTCCGGTTTTCACAAGTTTTTAGTTATCGTTTTGCTATCGAAACGTTTCATTTCTCATCATTTCTTGCTGCCGAAACAGCTGATTTCAGGTTTGGTCAGCAGCAAAAAACGCAAAAAAATGCCTTTTTTATTTTCAATTGCATCTTTCGAAGCCAAAAGAAAGCAAAAGTTATTTCAAAAACTTTAAAACTCACATTTTAAAAAAACAGTTGAAAGGCAATCAGCTGTTTCCCACACATTAAGGGGATGCCACCTTTTCAATGGATTTCATTTTCATTTCATCCCGGTGTTTTCAACAATTTTTTGTATACTTTTTTAGCACATAACTAATAAAATTAAATTAATTAATTTTTAAAAAACATATTTTACCCAACTTCAACAAATTTATCGCCATCCGTTTGATTATAGAAGTATTTTTAACTTGCTTATTCATTCTATTAAAAGTATGGCAGCTTAGGCGATAACTCATGGTGTCGGACCTATCGGTCGCTCACCAAAACGAAAATTTTTGTTGCCTACGGCAACAACATTTGAAATCCAAATTTGAAGTGGGGTCAGAAATTACTCGTTTTAAAAATAATTACAAGCCTAATTGATCTTCTAGAGGTCTTAAAAAAACGACAATAAACCAATAAGTCAACTACTTTTTTTCCTTTTGCAAATAAGATCCGATTTAATATAGAAAAAGGCATTTACTTTTCATTTAGGCAAGACAAATTTTCTCGTTTTGGAATTCGAAAAAATCTTGTGAAAGTGAAAACGGGATCACCAATTTGTTCTTTTTCGTTTTCAAAACGAAAACCGAAAATGAAAACCGGAGCATGCCTGTAAGTAAACTGTAAACTAACTAAGTAAACTAAACTGTATCAAAAACTGTATTCATCGAAGAATCGTGCTAATAATTTAATGAAGTCAACGGAAGCCTTTCTCTACATTTGGATAAAACTTATTTATTTTATATATATGTAAGTATTAAACTATATATGAAAAATAATTAATCTTAATTAATCTTTTTTCCCGTCTGACAGGGTCAGTGTACGTCTTGAAACACATTCTCGAGGTTTTATTTTGTTGTAATAATGCAGAAAATCAATATGAATGGTTCCTAAAGTCAAGTTGATGAATTCGATGGGCTGGAAATTATTCATCTAATTAAATTCGTAAAAATTCTTATTGTCATTTTAGCTTTGTGGGACAATTCTTCATCTTTAATTGTAATATGGGCAATAGTATTAAAGAAAAAAATTAAAAATTGTGAACGGTAAATAAAATTCCAAGGGGAATTTTACGTCAGTCACTATTTTCCCCATTCCGGTTATTACCAGTTATACCAGTTATTTTATACCATAATAAATAGAATGAAACAGAATGAAATTAAAAATAATAATAATAAAGTTTAATATTTACTTGTATATTTTATAAAAGTTATTTTATATTTAAACAAAAAAGGAAAGCTAACTTCGGGCGGAACCGAAGTTGATATACCCTTGCAGTTAAAACCGGATATATATTGCTAAAATCGGATATAGTTGACCGATCCTTATGAGAATGTTATAATTTAACCAATTTATAACAATACAAAATCAAAAACAAAGTACCAAGCTTCCATCTTCAAAAATACCAAAGTTGGTATTTTTACCAAATACCATTTCCGATCGTTCAGCTATATGGCAGCTACATAGTCGGCCGATCGTTATGAAATTTGGTAGGTTGGATCAACTGACCAAAAATAGAATCTGTTCGAAGTTCAAACTTTCTATCTTCAAAAACACAAAAATTGGTTAATTTACGATTGTTCAGTTATATGGCAGCTATAGGATATAGTCGGACTTAGTCGGACCGTTCCAACTTATATACTGCAAAGGAATATACAAAGGAAAAAAGGGTGTGTGCAAAGCTTCAAGACGATAGCTTTAAAACTGAGAGACTAGTTCGTGTAGAAACAGACAGACAGACGGACAGACGGACATGCTCTTATCAACTTAGGAGGTGATCCTGATCAAGAATATATATACTTTATATGGTCGGAGATGTCTCCTTCACTGCGTTGCACACTTTTGGATAAAATTATAATACCCTCTGCAAGGGTATAAAAAAAATTGTTTATATAAAGTGTATAAATTTTACACAGTGAGTGTGAAAAAAATAAAATAAAACCCCAAGCAACATCCACAAAAAACATACAAAAACAATAGTAGCACATCAATAGTAACGGCGACAACGAGAAAGGCAACCCATCATCAGGAGCAGCAACGGCGGCAACAACATCAGAAGCATCAACGTCAGCAACCCAACATCCGGAGCAGCAAGGTCAGCGGCAACAACATCAGCAGCAATAACTAGAAATTAGTCCTCGGAAAGTTTCGTTTTTATTTTTATATATATACTTGAATTTTGTTTTAGAACTTAATTTAGTTTAAAAACATATATAATGTCGACTAAGGATAAAATTCCCATTATTGAAGACCAGGTGCTCCTCACCCGGCAAATAGATGCGCTTCTCGCAAAAAATTCTTATTTAGAAGAGGACAGGGAAATATTAAAAAAATTAGAGCAAAAAGCCATTACGAACCATAAATATTTGATTAAACTAGGTCCAGTAGATCATGACTATTTTAAAGCAAATCATTACGATAGCATGCTAGCGAAATTTAAGTTCGCAAAGGACAAAATGAAAAAAATGATTGGCCAGGATGAGCTTTTCACGAGGCCTGAGGGGGCTATTAAGAACCTCGAGGGTTACCTCGAGAAAACTTATATAGAAATTCAGGAAAGGAAAAATGAAACCTTTCCAATAAGAATTAAAAAATTAATAATGTTGCTAAACAAAATAGATACAGTGTCCGATTTAATAAAAATTGAAGGGTTCAATAATAAATATATGAGCAAAATTATAGAGCTCAAAGATGATGTTGAAATACACATCGAGCTAATGGATAATAAAATCCAAGAAAAAAAAGTTGACAAGGTAGAAGGTCGGCTATTTTTTGGTAGGCTAGGTAGTTCGTCCATTCTAGGGCTAAGAAGGAGGTCCCCAATTTCTTTGGAAATTCCAAAGATTGGGACCATCTCTATGAACAATTTAAGGAGCTGGTTCATTCAAGAACGGATTTCCTTGAAGCTAAGCTACCTTAAAAGTGCTCTAAAAGGGGAAGCACGAAATGTGGTTTCCCATTTATTGCTCGGCTCAGGCAATAATTACGAAGCAGCCTGGGAATTACTCATTAAGTGCTATGAGATTAATAGAAAAATATTCTCAGATCAGCTTAATCGCCTCATTGAGCTTCAAAAAATAAATTTGGACTCATATAGGCAGCTTAAAAATACAATTGATTCAATCAATGAATCAATTTTTATTATGCGCCTAAAAGCAAAGCTGACAGAAGAATCAGATTGCATTTTTGCGTATATTATTTAAAAAAAATTAAATATTGAGACTACAACAGTATGAGGGCCAAGTTAAAAAAACAAGTGAGATTCAAAATTTAAAGGATGCCACAGAGTTTTTAGACCAACGGCTTAGTTCGTTGACATCAGTGGAAAATGAGTTCCCAACAAAGAAAATAATAAAAAATTACATCAATTAGTTTATTGCTAAAAATTTAAAGCATTAAGTCCACAGGAAAGAATGGACGTTGTTAATAAATAGAACTGGTGCCACTTATATCTACAGCACAGTTCTGATACTAAGTGCAATAGCTGGTTAGAATGCTCGTTTTGCCATAGAAATAATCACCATAGATAGCATCACCACATAAACAAGACAATAGTGAATGCATGCATGACTTCTGAATAAGTGTTGTTGGCCACCGCTTATGTTCAAATAAAATGCAAAGATGGTGAATTTAAAAAATTAAATTAAATTAATTTAAATTTAATTTAAATAAAATTCCCACAGCTACGAGTTGGTCACGGACAGAGTGATTTTAATTCAAATAAATTTTATGTCACCAAACTGTTGTGATTTCACCTCTTCAGAAGGAAGAGTGGAGTCTATCGAAATGAGGACTCCACCCCTTCGCTGAGATCGATCCCGTCTAAAAGTGGTGTACTTACTTGGAAAAACTTCGGAGCTAAAGATCTCCGGATTTAACCAGGTTTCTGTAAATGCTATTATATGGGATGCAAAGAAAGAACTATCAGAATATAGCTTGGGGAGTTTGCTACGTAGCCCCCTAGTATTCTGATAGGTAAGAGTTAGTGAGGAAACTAGTTTTTTGGGTTAGTAGCCAAAGAAGAGGTGGAGGGTTGGTCAGTGGTTCCGATATTGGGAAGTCTCACTCCCACTGGTTTTTGAACTTTTTCTTAACGGAACTAGGCTGATGTTCTTGGACGAAAAGATTCTCTGGCCAAAAACTGGGAGAACAAATCGTCTTGAACATCAGCGCGGGCACACGAATCTTGAAAGAAGACGTGCGCCTTGTATAATTATATTTAAATTTTTGTATGTCCTCCACCTTTATATCGGCTTTTGTTTTGGCTTTGATATAAGCCGAGATATAATCTCTGAAGTATCAGGGGCGAGCCGAGAAACAAATATATGTTTCGATGGAGGAATCACCTGTAAGGGTTTTGGTGTCGCAGGTACTAGAACTGCAGCATCAGTCTGTGCCGGTGGTCCGGACTGTCACCCTTTTGGGTGACTCTGACGGGGGTTTCATTTACTTGGACCGAATTGTTCTCAGTTCTAGCCCTTAGGGTGGCCAAAGATATGAGCGGCTGCGTTATTAACGGCTGAATAGGCTGAGCCGGATCACAAACAGCGGATTTCCTACGCTTAGGGGACTTAGTAGCTAAAGGCTATAGGTGCCAATAAAGGTGCAAAGGAAAAATGCAGAAATAGAGATAAGACGGGGAAGAAGCAGAGCTGAGCTATGCTTGGAATTGAATTTTACCAAATTAATAATTCGCCTCCAAATATACCGCAGCACCCGCGAAGCGATACGGTTAAAGTTAAAACTGAAGTTTCTCAAAAAGAATTTCGATTCACAAGCAAGTAAACACCAGTTTACCAATATACATATATCATAAACGCAGTGCGCACAAAAAAAAAAACAACCGATCGCTTGAGAGGAAGAGAGAAAAGTGAAATGAGGAGTGAGAAGTTGTTAAATAGAACAAAGATGACAGTGACACTGTGTTTGTAAAAAAAAAATACAAACACACATTCAAACAAAAACAAAAAAGCTGCTTGCGACTCGTCCGTGAAGTGCAACATCAATTTAAAAAAAAAATTCACCAATTCGCCACCAGGCCTTGAAAGCCAAGGATCATCACCACCAGGATCACCAGCGAGCTCCATGTCCTGCAGCTGCATCGACTGCACGAGGAAAGTGACAGCTGGATTAAAGGTTCCTAAGGCAAAACCGCAGGTATTTGTGCAAAAAATTGAAAGTCGAGAAAAGACTAAAAAAAGGTCGGGTTTCCTGTATGAGTGTGTCAATCCAGAACGCACGAACCGATTTACACGGTTTTGCATTCGTTGGAAAGGTCTCAGGCTGCGCAATGTAACTGTACTATAAACCAATATCTTAAGTAGAGGGCGCAGGCGCGTAAAACGTTGTTTGACAGCTACTCATTGATTTCTGCTGATTTCATGTGACAAATTGTGTTTTGTGTCACATTGTGTTTTCTGTAAAAATGTGAAAAAATTTGAAAAAATAAGTTATATACCAAAAAACACTTCAATAAAATGGAACAGTGAGTGAGCACACGAAAATCATAGGCGTCTGACGTCTCCCATCATATTATATCGGAAACCCACGCATTTTCAAACTTAAAACAAAAAAATGTTGTCTCGATTTTTTTATAACAAAAAGAAATCTTACATAAAACCCGCAGTTCGCCGGACTTGCAAGTTCTAAATAATTATCTTTCAAGGAGCTTCTCACTTTGCTCATGATTTTTTTTTGCTCACTCTTGAACGCGCTGACTCCAGCTGACCAAATTTTGTTTTAGCGAGTAAACGTCATAGGTCCCCCAAGCCTGCACTCCGAGTAAACTCTATAGCAGGGGTGCCCAAGCTCAGCATACGGCAGAGCAAACTCGAATACCAATGCAAAAAATCACCAATACATTAAAGCTAGAAATTTTTTTTGCAAGTCATGTCGGTATACTGAAAAAAATTATAGTGCAATTTTCAATGGGAAAAAGTAATACAAAAATATTTATGAAATAAAAATTAAAAACTGTAATAAAGTTGTAAATAAAAGAAATTCAAAGCTCAGATGTTAATCATTCTTTTTGAGATTTCAACCAAAAGTAATTTTTTGCAGTGAAAAGTTTTCTGTAATACAAAAACAAAGTGCCTTCGTATTAGTACGAAAAACTGAGACACTATACAATTGTTGTTGCTTATCTCGAAAAAACGAAAAATTGTTTTTGTATTTAGCCCTTGCCTATGCTACGAGCCAGCCACACGCGTATATAAAATTTCATTTCCCATATAACGAGCAATTCCAACAACAAAGGAGCTCCGAGAGCAATGGGGCTGGGCACCCCTGCTCTATAAAAACAGACAAACAGGCGAATATTCTTATTTTATGTACACAACCTTTTATGTACACAACATTTTATGTACACAACATCCTGATCAAGATTATTTATAGGGTCAAAGGTGCTTTCTTGTTTTTAAACATCTGCAAAAAATTAATATAACCTTCAAGGATATATACATAAGGTGGTTGTTTGGTCATTGATGATTTTCAATGCCAGTAAATAAAAATAAAAAATAAATAGCCTAGGCATAGCCTAGTGGGTAGTGTAGCTGCGCGCTAAGCGATGGGTCGTGGGTTCGAACCCCACTCATGGCAATCATGACCCCAAAAGTTTTTCGGCTTCAGTATGCTTCTTTCCGATGCTACTAAACATGTGAGGTCGAAAAACGGTATTCCCAGATATCGACAAGTGGCAGCCCCACCTCTGGGATAGGTAGCACCTGGCTAATCACCGGACAAGAAGAAAAGACAAGAAAAACAACCACCCCCCCAACCCGTTGACGACCATTCGCATATCGAAACGGACACGAATTGGACAATGGAAAGTGAGGACTTTAATTGGAACCAACCAGACTGGCGCAGTTTGAAGGAGAAATGCTCGGAAGAACATCAGCTGGGTCCCAGCTCACAATAAAGCAAAAACAGCGGCAAATAAAAGTTAGGTGGAGAGCCCTTGTAGAGGACCTAAGCTCCCGAGAGGAGTAATAAGGAAAAAAAAAATGAGTTTGGTGTAGTTAAACATAAAATCAAATTTCTTCATGTCTTCTGGGGAAGGCATGCGAAGCATATATATATTCGATTTTCGAAAGTTGTTGACACATCGGATTCGTACATTTACAGCAGTAAAAGCGAGTTTTTTGACACCGCTGATAAACGTGCCGTATGTTTCCGTAAAAAATACATAGGGGTCAGGCACCAAGTGCGTGTAGAAAGGTGCGGATTTTAAATCTTTTTTTTTAGTCCTGTTTTAAGGACTTTTTTAAATTATAAAATGCACATATCGGAAACCAATAGAATTTGTGGAGATTACCTGGAAGTAATTTTCGATATCTTCATTGGGAGTGAGTTAAACTAGCGTTAAAAGTCGAAATATGCCTGGCCAGACCCATGTGCATGTACGAGGGTTAATTTAAACGTTATAAACTTTATTCGGGCCGCATATGAAATTAGGATTTATTTACATTATATGAAATCTAATTTAGGATGCGAGCGCAATAAGAAGACGAACGAGAGTGGCGCCAACCTTCCAGAATAGGCTGAGCGGATGCTCGCTAACCTTAAATGCCGAGTTAGAAAAGCAGAGCGGCCGAAAGAGAGTCGGCTTGCGACCAACAAAACACCAGTTAATAATTCATTATTATGTTTAAATTAGTTGCTTGCTGCTTGACCCGACCCTGGTCATCGGTCGTTCGTGTCCGCTTCAGATTAAGGTAAGGTGTGTTAATTAAATGTAATATGTAGAAATATAGATTAAATCTGCTAATTTCGGAATGACACATCGGATTCGTACATTTACAGCAGTAAAAGAGAGTTTTTTTGACACCGCTGATAAACGTGCGTGAAAATCCGTACTTTGATTTTTGTAACGCGATCGCATATTAGAAACGAATTCCACTTCATCACTCATGATTGACAAAAATGAAACAAGCAAACGAAAAATTGCAGCGAAAGAAGTTTTTCAGCTCTGACAGTAGTTGTTTTCTGTTCAGCGCTTTATCGAAAAATGACTTACAAATAAAAACAAAACAAGAAAGAGAAAAAAAGAATAAGCAATAAGCTCGTTAATAATGACGAAATGCATGAAAACAAATATCCTATGTAAAATCCGTATGTTTCCGTAAAAAATACATAGGGGTCAGGCACCAAGTGCGTGTAGAAAGGTGCGGACTTTAAATCTTTTTTTTAGTCCTGTTTTAAGGAATTTTTTAAATTATAAAATGCACATATCAGAAACCAATAGAATTTGTGGAGATTACCTGGAAGCAATTTTCGATATCTTCATTGGGAGTGAGTTAAATTAACGTTAAAAGTAGAAATATGCCTGGCCAGACCCATATGCGTGTACGAGGGTTAAGTTAAACGTTATAAACTTTATTCGAGCCGCATATGAAATTAGGATTTATTTACATTATATGAAATCTAATTTAGGATGCGAGCGCAATAAGAAGACGAACGAGAGTGGCGCCAACCTTCCAGAATAGGCTGAGCGGATGCTCGCTAACCTTAAATGGCGAGTTAGAAAAGCAGAGCGGCCGAAAGAGAGTCGGCTTGCGACCAACAAAACACCAGTTAATAATTCATTATTATGTTTAAATTTGTTGCTTGCTGCTTGACCCGACACTTGTCATCGGTCGTTCGTGTCCGCTTCAGATTAAGGTAAGGTGTGTTAATTAAATGTAACATGTAGAAATATAGATTAAATCTGCTAATTTCGGAATGACACATCGGATTCGTACATTTACAGCAGTAAAAGAGAGTTTTTTTGACACCGCTGATAAACGTGCGTGAAAATCCGTACTTTGATTCTTGTAACGCGATCGCATATTAGAAACGAATTCCACTTCATCACTCATGATTGACAAAAATGAAACAAGCAAACGAAAAATTGCAGCGAAAGAAGTTTTTCAGCTCCGACAGTAGTTGTTTTCTGTTCAGCGCTTTATCGAAAAATGACTTACAAATAGAAACAAAGCAAGAAAGATCAAAAAAAGAATAAGCAATAAGCTCGTTAATAATGACGAAACGCATGAAAACAAAAATCCTATGTAAAATCCGTATGTTTCCGTAAAAAATACATAGGGGTCAGGCACCAAGTGCGTGTAGAAAGGTGCGGATTTTAAATCTTTTTTTTTAGTCCTGTTTTAAGGACTTTTTTAAATTATAAAATGCACATATCGGAAACCAATAGAATTTGTGGAGATTACCTGGAAGCAATTTTCGATATCTTCATTGGGAGTGAGTTAAACTAGCGTTAAAAGTCGAAATATGCCTGGCCAGACCCATGTGCGTGTACGAGGGTTAAGTTAAACGTTATAAACTTTATTCGGGCCGCATATGAAATTAGGATTTATTTACATTATATGAAATCCAATTTAGGATGCGAGCGCAATAAGAAGACGAACGAGAGTGGCGCCAACCTTCCAGAATAGGCTGAGCGGATGCTCGCTAACCTTAAATGCCGAGTTAGAAAAGCCGAGCGGCCGAAAGAGAGTCGGCTTGCGACCAACAAAACACCAGTTAATAATTCATTATTATGTTTAAATTTGTTGCTTGCTGCTTGACCCGACACTGGTCATCGGTCGTTCGTGTCCGCTTCAGATTAAGGTAAGGTGTGTTAATTAAATGTAACATGTAGAAATATAGATTAAATCTGCTAATTTCGGAATGACACATCGGATTCGTACATTTACAGCAGTAAAAGAGAGTTTTTTTGACACCGCTGATAAACGTGCGTGAAAATCCGTACTTTGATTTTTGTAACGCGATCGCATATTAGAAACGAATTCCACTTCATCACTCATGATTGACAAAAATGAAACAAGCAAACGAAAAATTGCAGCGAAAGAAGTTTTTCAGCTCTGACAGTAGTAGTTTTCTGTTCAGCGCTTTATCGAAAAATGACTTACAAATAGAAACAAAACAAGAAAGATCAAAAAAAGAATAAGCAATAAGCTCGTTAATAATGACGAAACGCATGAAAACAAAAATCCTATGTAAAATCCGTATGTTTCCGTAAAAAATACATAGGGGTCAGGCACCAAGTGCGTGTAGAAAGGTGCGGATTTTAAATCTTTTTTTAGTCCTGTTTTAAGGACTTTTTAAATTATAAAATGCACATATCGGAAACCAATAGAATTTGTGGAGATTACCTGGAAGCAATTTTCGATATCTTCATTGGGAGTGAGTTAAACTAGCGTTAAAAGTCGAAATATGCCTGGCCAGACCCATGTGCGTGTACGAGGGTTAAGTAAAACGTTATAAACTTTATTCGGGCCGCATATGAAATTAGGATTTATTTACATTATATGAAATCCAATTTAGGATGCGAGCGCAATAAGAAGACGAACGAGAGTGGCGCCAACCTTCCAGAATAGGCTGAGCGGATGCTCCCTAACCTTAAATGCCGAGTTAGAAAAGCCGAGCGGCCGAAAGAGAGTCGGCTTGCGACCAACAAAACACCAGTTAATAATTCATTATTATGTTTAAATTTGTTGCTTGCTGCTTGACCCGACACTGGTCATCGGTCGTTCGTGTCCGCTTCAGATTAAGGTAAGGTGTGTTAATTAAATGTAACATGTAGAAATATAGATTAAATCTGCTAATTTCGGAATGACACATCGGATTCGTACATTTACAGCAGTAAAAGAGAGTTTTTTTGACACCGCTGATAAACGTGCGTGAAAATCCGTACTTTGATTTTTGTAACGCGATCGCATATTAGAAACGAATTCCACTTCATCACTCATGATTGACAAAAATGAAACAAGCAAACGAAAAATTGCAGCGAAAGAAGTTTTTCAGCTCTGACAGTAGTAGTTTTCTGTTCAGCGCTTTATCGAAAAATGACTTACAAATAGAAACAAAACAAGAAAGATCAAAAAAAGAATAAGCAATAAGCTCGTTAATAATGACGAAACGCATGAAAACAAAAATCCTATGTAAAATCCGTATGTTTCCGTAAAAAATACATAGGGGTCAGGCACCAAGTGCGTGTAGAAAGGTGCGGATTTTAAATCTTTTTTTTTAGTCCTGTTTTAAGGACTTTTTTAAATTATAAAATGCACATATCGGAAACCAATAGAATTTGTGGAGATTACCTGGAAGCAATTTTCGATATCTTCATTGGGAGTGAGTTAAACTAGCGTTAAAAGTCGAAATATGCCTGGCCAGACCCATGTGCGTGTACGAGGGTTAAGTAAAACGTTATAAACTTTATTCGGGCCGCATATGAAATTAGGATTTATTTACATTATATGAAATCCAATTTAGGATGCGAGCGCAATAAGAAGACGAACGAGAGTGGCGCCAACCTTCCAGAATAGGCTGAGCGGATGCTCCCTAACCTTAAATGCCGAGTTAGAAAAGCCGAGCGGCCGAAAGAGAGTCGGCTTGCGACCAACAAAACACCAGTTAATAATTCATTATTATGTTTAAATTTGTTGCTTGCTGCTTGACCCGACACTGGTCATCGGTCGTTCGTGTCCGCTTCAGATTAAGGTAAGGTGTGTTAATTAAATGTAACATGTAAAAATATAGATTAAATCTGCTAATTTCGGAATGACACATCGGATTCGTACATTTACAGCAGTAAAAGAGAGTTTTTTTGACACCGCTGATAAACGTGCGTGAAAATCCGTACTTTGATTTTTGTAACGCGATCGCATATTAGAAACGAATTCCACTTCATCACTCATGATTGACAAAAATGAAACAAGCAAACGAAAAATTGCAGCGAAAGAAGTTTTTCAGCTCTGACAGTAGTAGTTTTCTGTTCAGCGCTTTATCGAAAAATGACTTACAAATAGAAACAAAACAAGAAAGATCAAAAAAAGAATAAGCAATAAGCTCGTTAATAATGACGAAACGCATGAAAACAAAAATCCTATGTAAAATCCGTATGTTTCCGTAAAAAATACATAGGGGTCAGGCACCAAGTGCGTGTAGAAAGGTGCGGATTTTAAATCTTTTTTTTTAGTCCTGTTTTAAGGACTTTTTTAAATTATAAAATGCACATATCGGAAACCAATAGAATTTGTGGAGATTACCTGGAAGCAATTTTCGATATCTTCATTGGGAGTGAGTTAAACTAGCGTTAAAAGTCGAAATATGCCTGGCCAGACCCATGTGCGTGTACGAGGGTTAAGTAAAACGTTATAAACTTTATTCGGGCCGCATATGAAATTAGGATTTATTTACATTATATGAAATCCAATTTAGGATGCGAGCGCAATAAGAAGACGAACGAGAGTGGCGCCAACCTTCCAGAATAGGCTGAGCGGATGCTCCCTAACCTTAAATGCCGAGTTAGAAAAGCCGAGCGGCCGAAAGAGAGTCGGCTTGCGACCAACAAAACACCAGTTAATAATTCATTATTATGTTTAAATTTGTTGCTTGCTGCTTGACCCGACACTGGTCATCGGTCGTTCGTGTCCGCTTCAGATTAAGGTAAGGTGTGTTAATTAAATGTAACATGTAAAAATATAGATTAAATCTGCTAATTTCGGAATGACACATCGGATTCGTACATTTACAGCAGTAAAAGAGAGTTTTTTTGACACCGCTGATAAACGTGCGTGAAAATCCGTACTTTGATTTTTGTAACGCGATCGCATATTAGAAACGAATTCCACTTCATCACTCATGATTGACAAAAATGAAACAAGCAAACGAAAAATTGCAGCGAAAGAAGTTTTTCAGCTCTGACAGTAGTAGTTTTCTGTTCAGCGCTTTATCGAAAAATGACTTACAAATAGAAACAAAACAAGAAAGATCAAAAAAGAATAAGCAATAAGCTCGTTAATAATGACGAAACGCATGAAAACAAAAATCCTATGTAAAATCCGTATGTTTCCGTAAAAAATACATAGGGGTCAGGCACCAAGTGCGTGTAGAAAGGTGCGGATTTTAAATCTTTTTTTTAGTCCTGTTTTAAGGACTTTTTAAATTATAAAATGCACATATCGGAAACCAATAGAATTTGTGGAGATTACCTGGAAGCAATTTTCGATATCTTCATTGGGAGTGAGTTAAACTAGCGTTAAAAGTCGAAATATGCCTGGCCAGACCCATGTGCGTGTACGAGGGTTAAGTAAAACGTTATAAACTTTATTCGGGCCGCATATGAAATTAGGATTTATTTACATTATATGAAATCCAATTTAGGATGCGAGCGCAATAAGAAGACGAACGAGAGTGGCGCCAACCTTCCAGAATAGGCTGAGCGGATGCTCCCTAACCTTAAATGCCGAGTTAGAAAAGCCGAGCGGCCGAAAGAGAGTCGGCTTGCGACCAACAAAACACCAGTTAATAATTCATTATTATGTTTAAATTTGTTGCTTGCTGCTTGACCCGACACTGGTCATCGGTCGTTCGTGTCCGCTTCAGATTAAGGTAAGGTGTGTTAATTAAATGTAACATGTAGAAATATAGATTAAATCTGCTAATTTCGGAATGACACATCGGATTCGTACATTTACAGCAGTAAAAGAGAGTTTTTTTGACACCGCTGATAAACGTGCGTGAAAATCCGTACTTTGATTTTTGTAACGCGATCGCATATTAGAAACGAATTCCACTTCATCACTCATGATTGACAAAAATGAAACAAGCAAACGAAAAATTGCAGCGAAAGAAGTTTTTCAGCTCTGACAGTAGTAGTTTTCTGTTCAGCGCTTTATCGAAAAATGACTTACAAATAGAAACAAAACAAGAAAGATCAAAAAAAGAATAAGCAATAAGCTCGTTAATAATGACGAAACGCATGAAAAAAAAAATCCTATGTAAAATCCGTATGTTTCCGTAAAAAATACATAGGGGTCAGGCACCAAGTGCGTGTAGAAAGGTGCGGATTTTAAATCTTTTTTTTAGTCCTGTTTTAAGGACTTTTTAAATTATAAAATGCACATATCGGAAACCAATAGAATTTGTGGAGATTACCTGGAAGCAATTTTCGATATCTTCATTGGGAGTGAGTTAAACTAGCGTTAAAAGTCGAAATATGCCTGGCCAGACCCATGTGCGTGTACGAGGGTTAAGTAAAACGTTATAAACTTTAGTCGGGCCGCATATGAAATTAGGATTTATTTACATTATATGAAATCCAATTTAGGATGCGAGCGCAATAAGAAGACGAACGAGAGTGGCGCCAACCTTCCAGAATAGGCTGAGCGGATGCTCCCTAACCTTAAATGCCGAGTTAGAAAAGCCGAGCGGCCGAAAGAGAGTCGGCTTGCGACCAACAAAACACCAGTTAATAATTCATTATTATGTTTAAATTTGTTGCTTGCTGCTTGACCCGACACTGGTCATCGGTCGTTCGTGTCCGCTTCAGATTAAGGTAAGGTGTGTTAATTAAATGTAACATGTAGAAATATAGATTAAATCTGCTAATTTCGGAATGACACATCGGATTCGTACATTTACAGCAGTAAAAGAGAGTTTTTTTGACACCGCTGATAAACGTGCGTGAAAATCCGTACTTTGATTTTTGTAACGCGATCGCATATTAGAAACGAATTCCACTTCATCACTCATGATTGACAAAAATGAAACAAGCAAACGAAAAATTGCAGCGAAAGAAGTTTTTTAGCTCTGACAGTAGTTGTTTTCTGTTCAGCGCTTTATCGAAAAATGACTTACAAATAGAAACAAAACAAGAAAGATCAAAAACAGAATAAGCAATAAGCTCGTTAATAATGACGAAACGCATGAAAACAAAAATCCTATGTAAAATCCATGTTTCCGTAAAAAATACATAGGGGTCAGGCACCAAGTGCGTGTAGAAAGGTGCGGATTTAAAATTTTTTTTTTAGTCCTGTTTTAAGGACTTTTTTAAATTATAAAATGCACATATCGGAAACCAATAGAATTTGTGGAGATTACCTGGAAGCAATTTTCGATATCTTCATTGGGAGTGAGTTAAACTAGCGTTAAAAGTCGAAATATGCCTGTCCAGACCCATGTGCGTGTACGAGGGTTAAGTTAAACGTTATAAACTTTATTCGGGCCGCATATGAAATTAGGATTTATTTAAATTATATTAAATCCAATTTAGGATGCGAGCGCAATAAGAAGACGAACGAGAGTGGCGCCAACCTTCCAGAATAGGCTGAGCGGATGCTCGCTAACCTTAAATGCCGAGTTAGAAAAGCCGAGCGGCCGAAAGAGAGTCGGCTTGCGACCAACAAAACACCAGTTAATAATTCATTATTATGTTTAAATTAGTTGCTTGCTGCTTGACCCGACACTGGTCATCGGTCGTTCGTGTCCGCTTCAGATTAAGGTAAGGTGTGTTAATTAAATGTAATATGTAGAAATATAGATTAAATCTGCTAATTTCGGAATGACACATCGGATTCATACATTTACAGCAGTAAAAGAGAGTTTTTTTGACACCGCTGATAAACGTGCGTGAAAATCCGTACTTTGATTTTTGTAACGCGATCGCATATTAGAAACGAATTCCACTTCATCACTCATGATTGACAAAAATGAAACAAGCAAACGAAAAATTGCAGCGAAAGAAGTTTTTCAGCTCTGACAGTAGTAGTTTTCTGTTCAGCGCTTTATCGAAAAATGACTTACAAATAGAAACAAAACAAGAAAGCTTGCGACCAACAAAACACCAGTTAATAATTCATTATTATGTTTAAATTTGTTGCTTGCTGCTTGACCCGACACTGGTCATCGGTCGTTCGTGTCCGCTTCAGATTAAGGTAAGGTGTGTTAATTAAATGTAATATGTAGAAATATAGATTAAATCTGCTAATTTCGGAATGACACATCGGATTCGTACATTTACAGCAGTAAAAGAGAGTTTTTTGACACCGCTGATAAACGTGCGTGAAAATCCGTACTTTGATTCTTGTAACGCGATCGCATATTAGAAACGAATTCCACTTCATCACTCATGATTGACAAAAATGAAACAAGCAAACGAAAAATTGCAGCCAAAGAAGTTTTTCAGCTCTGACAGTAGTTGTTTTCTGTTCAGCGCTTTATCGAAAAATGACTTACAAATAAAAACAAAACAAGAAAGAGAAAAAAAGAATAAGCAATAAGCTCGTTAATAATGACGAAATGCATGAAAAC
Organism: Drosophila pseudoananassae pseudoananassae; assembly: GCA_018153035.1. Lineage (NCBI taxonomy): Eukaryota > Metazoa > Arthropoda > Insecta > Diptera > Drosophilidae > Drosophila > Drosophila pseudoananassae. The sequence continues at coordinate 3,293,206 of JAECXR010000034.1, forward strand.
AAATATCCTATGTAAAATCCGTATGTTTCCGTAAAAAATAAATAGGGGTCAGGCACCAAGTGCGTGTAGAAAGGTGCGGATTTTAAATCTTTTTTTTTAGTCCTGTTTTAAGGACTTCTTTAAATTATAAAATGCACATATCGGAAACCAATAGAATTTGTGGAGATTACCTGGAAGCAATTTTCGATATCTTCATTGGGAGTGAGTTAAACTAGCGTTAAAAGTCGAAATATGCCTGGCCAGACCCATGTGCATGTACGAGGGTTAAGTTAAACGTTATAAACTTTATTCGGGCCGCATATGAAATTAGGATTTATTTACATTATATGAAATCCAATTTAGGATGCGAGCGCAATAAGAAGACGAACGAGAGTGGCGCCAACCTTCCAGAATAGGCTGAGCGGATGCTCGCTAACCTTAAATGCCGAGTTAGAAAAGCCGAGCGGCCGAAAGAGAGTCGGCTTGCGACCAACAAAACACCAGTTAATAATTCATTATTATGTTTAAATTAGTTGCTTGCTGCTTGACCCGACACTGGTCATCGGTCGTTCGTGTCCGCTTCAGATTAAGGTAAGGTGTGTTAATTAAATGTAATATGTAGAAATATAGATTAAATCTGCTAATTTCGGAATGACACATCGGATTCGTACATTTACAGCAGTAAAAGAGAGTTTTTTTGACACTGCTGATAAACGTGCGTGAAAATCCGTACTTTGATTCTTGTAACGCGATCGCATATTAGAAACGAATTCCACTTCATCACTCATGATTGACAAAAATGAAACAAGCAAACGAAAAATTGCAGCCAAAGAAGTTTTTCAGCTCTGACAGTAGTTGTTTTCTGTTCAGCGCTTTATCGAAAAATGACTTACAAATAAAAACAAAACAAGAAAGAGAAAAAAAGAATAAGCAATAAGCTCGTTAATAATGACGAAATGCATGAAAACAAATATCCTATGTAAAATCCGTATGTTTCCGTAAAAAATAAATAGGGGTCAGGCACCAAGTGCGTGTAGAAAGGTGCGGATTTTAAATCTTTTTTTTTAGTCCTGTTTTAAGGACTTCTTTAAATTATAAAATGCACATATCGGAAACCAATAGAATTTGTGGAGATTACCTGGAAGCAATTTTCGATATCTTCATTGGGAGTGAGTTAAACTAGCGTTAAAAGTCGAAATATGCCTGGCCAGACCCATGTGCGTGTACGAGGGTTAAGTTAAACGTTATAAACTTTATTCGGGCCGCATATGAAATTAGGGTTTATTTACATTATATGAAATCCAATTTAGGATGCGAGCGCAATAAGAAGACGAACGAGAGTGGCGCCAACCTTCCAAAATAGGCTGAGCGGATGCTCGCTAACCTTAAATGCCGAGTTAGAAAAGCCGAGCGGCCGAAAGAGAGTCGGCTTGCGACCAACAAAACACCAGTTAATAATTCATTATTATGTTTAAATTAGTTGCTTGCTGCTTGACCCGACACTGGTCATCGGTCGTTCGTGTCCGCTTCAGATTAAGGTAAGGTGTGTTAATTAAATGTAATATGTAGAAATATAGATTAAATCTGCTAATTTCGGAATGACACATCGGATTCGTACATTTACAGCAGTAAAAGAGAGTTTTTTTGACACCGCTGATAAACGTGCGTGAAAATCCGTACTTTGATTCTTGTAACGCGATCGCATATTAGAAACGAATTCCACTTCATCACTCATGATTGACAAAAATGAAACAAGCAAACGAAAAATTGCAGCCAAAGAAGTTTTTCAGCTCTGACAGTAGTTGTTTTCTGTTCAGCGCTTTATCGAAAAATGACTTACAAATAAAAGCAAAACAAGAAAGAGAAAAAAAAGAATAAGCAATAAGCTCGTTAATAATGACGAAATGCATGAAAACAAATATCCTATGTAAAATCCGTATGTTTCCGTAAAAAATAAATAGGGGTCAGGCACCAAGTGCGTGTAGAAAGGTGCGGATTTTAAATCTTTTTTTTTAGTCCTGTTTTAAGGACTTCTTTAAATTATAAAATGCACATATCGGAAACCAATAGAATTTGTGGAGATTACCTGGAAGCAATTTTCGATATCTTCATTGGGAGTGAGTTAAACTAGCGTTAAAAGTCGAAATATGCCTGGCCAGACCCATGTGCATGTACGAGGGTTAAGTTAAACGTTATAAACTTTATTCGGGCCGCATATGAAATTAGGATTTATTTAAATTATATGAAATCCAATTTAGGATGCGAGCGCAATAAGAAGACGAACGAGAGTGGCGCCAACCTTCCAAAATAGGCTGAGCGGATGCTCGCTAACCTTAAATGCCGAGTTAGAAAAGCCGAGCGGCCGCAAGAGAGTCGGCTTGCGACCAACAAAACACCAGTTAATAATTCATTATTATGTTTAAATTTGTTGCTTGCTGCTTGACCCGACACTGGTCATCGGTCGTTCGTGTCCGCTTCAGATTAAGGTAAGGTGTGTTAATTAAATGTAATATGTAGAAATATAGATTAAATCTGCTAATTTCGGAATGAAACATCGGATTCGTACATTTACAGCAGTAAAAGAGAGTTTTTTTGACACCGCTGATAAACGTGCGTGAAAATCCGTACTTTGATTCTTGTAACGCGATCGCATATTAGAAACGAATTCCACTTCATCACTCATGATTGACAAAAATGAAACAAGCAAACGAAAAATTGCAGCCAAAGAAGTTTTTCAGCTCTGACAGTAGTTGTTTTCTGTTCAGCGCTTTATCGAAAAATGACTTACAAATAAAAACAAAACAAGAAAGAGAAAAAAAGAATAAGCAATAAGCTCGTTAATAATGACGAAATGCATGAAAACAAATATCCTATGTAAAATCCGTATGTTTCCGTAAAAAATAAATAGGGGTCAGGCACCAAGTGCGTGTAGAAAGGTGCGGATTTTAAATCTTTTTTTTTAGTCCTGTTTTAAGGACTTCTTTAAATTATAAAATGCACATATCGGAAACCAATAGAATTTGTGGAGATTACCTGGAAGCAATTTTCGATATCTTCATTGGGAGTGAGTTAAACTAGCGTTAAAAGTCGAAATATGCCTGGCCAGACCCATGTGCATGTACGAGGGTTAAGTTAAACGTTATAAACTTTATTCGGGCCGCATATGAAATTAGGATTTATTTACATTATATGAAATCCAATTTAGGATGCGAGCGCAATAAGAAGACGAACGAGAGTGGCGCCAACCTTCCAAAATAGGCTGAGCGGATGCTCGCTAACCTTAAATGCCGAGTTAGAAAAGCCGAGCGGCCGAAAGAGAGTCGGCTTGCGACCAACAAAACACCAGTTAATAATTCATTATTATGTTTAAATTAGTTGCTTGCTGCTTGACCCGACACTGGTCATCGGTCGTTCGTGTCCGCTTCAGATTAAGGTAAGGTGTGTTAATTAAATGTAATATGTAGAAATATAGATTAAATCTGCTAATTTCGGAATGACACATCGGATTCGTACATTTACAGCAGTAAAAGAGAGTTTTTTTGACACCGCTGATAAACGTGCGTGAAAATCCGTACTTTGATTTTTGTAACGCGATCGCATATTAGAAACGAATTCCACTTCATCACTCATGATTGACAAAAATGAAACAAGCAAACGAAAAATTGCAGCGAAAGAAGTTTTTCAGCTCTGACAGTAGTTGTTTTCTGTTCAGCGCTTTATCGAAAAATGACTTACAAATAGAAACAAAATAAGAAAGAGAAAAAAAGAATAAGCAATAAGCTCGTTAATAATGACGAAATGCATGAAACCAAATATACTATGTAAAATCCGTATGTTTCCGTAAAAAATACATAGGGGTCAGGCACCAAGTGCGTGTAGAAAGGTGCGGATTTTAAATCTTTTTTTTAGTCCTGTTTTAAGGACTTCTTTAAATTATAAAATGCACATATCGAAAACCAATAGAATTTGTGGAGATTACCTGGAAGCAATTTTCGATATCTTCATTGGGAGTGAGTTAAATTAACGTTAAAAGTCGAAATATGCCTGGCCAGACCCATGTGCGTGGACGAGGGTTAAGTTAAACGTTATAAACTTTATTCGGGCCGCATATGAAATTAGGATTTATTTACATTATATGAAATCCAATTTAGGATGCGAGCGCAATAAGAAGACGAACGAGAGTGGCGCCAACCTTCCAGAATAGGCTGAGCGGATGCTCGCTAACCTTAAATGCCGAGTTAGAAAAGCCGAGCGGCCGAAAGAGAGTCGGCTTGCGACCAACAAAACACCAGTTAATAATTCATTATTATGTTTAAATTAGTTGCTTGCTGCTTGACCCGACACTGGTCATCGGTCGTTCGTGTCCGCTTCAGATTAAGGTAAGGTGTGTTAATTAAATGTAATATGTAGAAATATAGATTAAATCTGCTAATTTCGGAATGACACATCGGATTCGTACATTTACAGCAGTAAAAGAGAGTTTTTTTGACACCGCTGATAAACGTGCGTGAAAATCCGTACTTTGATTCTTGTAACGCGATCGCATATTAGAAACGAATTCCACTTCATCACTCATGATTGACAAAAATGAAACAAGCAAACGAAAAATTGCAGCCAAAGAAGTTTTTCAGCTCTGACAGTAGTTGTTTTCTGTTCAGCGCTTTATCGAAAAATGACTTACAAATAAAAACAAAACAAGAAAGAGAAAAAAAGAATAAGCAATAAGCTCGTTAATAATGACGAAATGCATGAAAACAAATATCCTATGTAAAATCCGTATGTTTCCGTAAAAAATAAATAGGGGTCAGGCACCAAGTGCGTGTAGAAAGGTGCGGATTTTAAATCTTTTTTTTTAGTCCTGTTTTAAGGACTTCTTTAAATTATAAAATGCACATATCGGAAACCAATAGAATTTGTGGAGATTACCTGGAAGCAATTTTCGATATCTTCATTGGGAGTGAGTTAAACTAGCGTTAAAAGTCGAAATATGCCTGGCCAGACCCATGTGCATGTACGAGGGTTAAGTTAAACGTTATAAACTTTATTCGGGCCGCATATGAAATTAGGATTTATTTACATTATATGAAATCCAATTTAGGATGCGAGCGCAATAAGAAGACGAACGAGAGTGGCGCCAACCTTCCAAAATAGGCTGAGCGGATGCTCGCTAACCTTAAATGCCGAGTTAGAAAAGCCGAGCGGCCGAAAGAGAGTCGGCTTGCGACCAACAAAACACCAGTTAATAATTCATTATTATGTTTAAATTAGTTGCTTGCTGCTTGACCCGACACTGGTCATCGGTCGTTCGTGTCCGCTTCAGATTAAGGTAAGGTGTGTTAATTAAATGTAATATGTAGAAATATAGATTAAATCTGCTAATTTCGGAATGACACATCGGATTCGTACATTTACAGCAGTAAAAGAGAGTTTTTTTGACACCGCTGATAAACGTGCGTGAAAATCCGTACTTTGATTTTTGTAACGCGATCGCATATTAGAAACGAATTCCACTTCATCACTCATGATTGACAAAAATGAAACAAGCAAACTAAAAATTGCAGCGAAAGAAGTTTTTCAGCTCTGACAGTAGTTGTTTTCTTTTCAGCGCTTTATCGAAAAATGACTTACAAATAGAAACAAAATAAGAAAGAGAAAAAAAGAATAAGCAATAAGCTCGTTAATAATGACGAAATGCATGAAACCAAATATACTATGTAAAATCCGTATGTTTCCGTAAAAAATACATAGGGGTCAGGCACCAAGTGCGTGTAGAAAGGTGCGGATTTTAAATCTTTTTTTTAGTCCTGTTTTAAGGACTTCTTTAAATTATAAAATGCACATATCGGAAACCAATAGAATTTGTGGAGATTACCTGGAAGCAATTTTCGATATCTTCATTGGGAGTGAGTTAAATTAACGTTAAAAGTCGAAATATGCCTGGCCAGACCCATGTGCGTGGACGAGGGTTAAGTTAAACGTTATAAACTTTATTCGGGCCGCATATGAAATTAGGATTTATTTACATTATATGAAATCCAATTTAGGATGCGAGCGCAATAAGAAGACGAACGAGAGTGGCGCCAACCTTCCAGAATAGGCTGAGCGGATGCTCGCTAACCTTAAATGCCGAGTTAGAAAAGCCGAGCGGCCGAAAGAGAGTCGGCTTGCGACCAACAAAACACCAGTTAATAATTCATTATTATGTTTAAATTAGTTGCTTGCTGCTTGACCCGACACTGGTCATCGGTCGTTCGTGTCCGCTTCAGATTAAGGTAAGGTGTGTTAATTAAATGTAATATGTAGAAATATAGATTAAATCTGCTAATTTCGGAATGACACATCGGATTCGTACATTTACAGCAGTAAAAGAGAGTTTTTTGACACCGCTGATAAACGTGCGTGAAAATCCGTACTTTGATTCTTGTAACGCGATCGCATATTAGAAACGAATTCCACTTCATCACTCATGATTGACAAAAATGAAACAAGCAAACGAAAAATTGCAGCGAAAGAAGTTTTTCAGCTCTGACAGTAGTTGTTTTCTGTTCAGCGCTTTATCGAAAAATGACTTACAAATAGAAACAAAACAAGAAAGAGAAAAAAAAACATAAGCAATAAGCTCGTTAATAATGACGAAATGCATGAAAACAAATATCCTATGTTAAATCCGTATGTTTCCGTAAAAAATACATAGGGGTCAGGCACCAAGTGCGTGTAGAAAGGTGCGGATTTTAAATCTTTTTTTTAGTCCTGTTTTAAGGACTTTTTTAAATTATAAAATGCACATATCGGAAACCAATAGAATTTGTGGAGATTACCTGGAAGCAATTTTCGATATCTTCATTGGGAGTGAGTTAAATTAACGTTAAAAGTCGAAATATGCCTGGACCCATGTGCGTGTACGAGAGTTAAGTTAAACGTTATAAACTTTATTCGGGCCGCATATGAAATTAGGATTTATTTACATTATATGAAATCCAATTTAGGATGCGAGCGCAATAAGAAGACGAACGAGAGTGGCGCCACCCTTTCAGAATAGGCTGAGCGGATGCTCGCTAACCTTAAATGCCGAGTTAGAAAAGCTGAGCGGCCGAAAGAGAGTCGGCTTGCGACCAACAAAACACCAGTTAATAATTCATTATTAGTTTAAATTAGTTGCTTGGTGCTTGACCCGACACTGGTCATCGGTCGTTCGTGTCCGCTTCAGATTAAGGTAAGGTGTGTTAATTAAATGTAATATGTAGAAATATAGATTAAATCTGCTAATTTCGGAATGACCAAAAAAATTAACACCAAAAGACTTGTAACTTGTAATGAAAAGCAGATAAACTTTCTAGTGCGTGAAAAATGCAGGTATCAGGATAAAAATAAATAATCTGCCAATCTCCATAGCCAAAGTGACGAAAAATAATAAAGTTCACTTTCCTGAGAGTCGGATCCTGCATCACACTATTTTTTGTAAAATTCCTTCATTATGAAAATGATTAAACTCTTTAGTTCTTCTTATTGGTACTTAAAAAACGATATTTAAAGAATTTTTAATTAGGCCCTTGAACTCCTAAAAAATATAATTTTGGACATAATAATTATAAAGATCATCTCCCAACTTCTCCTTCTTAATATAGTTTTTTTGTACTGGCTTAATACTGGTTTTCTGCTTCCCGCTTGAAGCATTTTGCCGCGGCTAGCTCACAGGGTTTGTGGGTCTGTTCCACCGAATTTATAGTGGAACATAGAATTTATAGTGGATTATAGAAAATAATCACTTATATAGTTCGAAGTGATTGCCCGAACCCAGAAATAATACAGATAGCATAAAACTTTATTAACTCTTTATTCAGAGGTCTTTCCAAATACAATATAGATTACCAAATTCCGATTACCGATTACCTGTTCCACCGAATTTACAGTTCGGCGTGATTTCCCGGGCCCAGAAATAATACAGATTGCATAAAACCCTTATTTCTGAGGTCTTTCCAAATACAATATAGATTACTTCTTGTTTCCTAAATAGGCTCCGCTGCGGATCCTGCTGCTCATCCTGGTTTCCGTTCTGCTCCGTCGTCGGCTCTTCCTTTCCTGTTGCTATGATCGCGGCTGTTGCTTCATTGCTTGCCGTTGGTTCCCTAAATGTCGCTCTTTCGATGGCCGCATGCAGGCCTTCCTACCTTTCGGAACACACCCTTGGGTCGTCTAAGACTGGTCAAAGGTCGTGAGCTAGCGCCGGACTGTCGCCGCCGCTACACCTAAGATAGAACGCGCATACGCGCTAGCGAATGCAGATCGGGATTTGGCCGGTGGTCGTTGCGCCACCACTACTTCGTCACTGCTCCTTCTGTCTTTCTTCCATCCCCTCGGTCTTGGCGTGTGGTGAGACTAAATCTCTTCATCAAGCACCCTAATATTTGCAGTTGTAAGAGTCAGCCTACTTTTCTATTGGGATTTTTACACTTTGCCGGCTAGCACACGTTGAAATCATCTGAAATCAAAATAGATTTCAAACAAAAAAAAGTAAAAATGATTACGTTACACCCAGTAGACGAGAGGACATTGGAGGATTCTATGCCGTTAATGTGCCGAATTATCTCATCCCTTAGGTCTTGTATTGTTGCTGGCTTACCGACGTAGACCTTTTCTTTCAAAAAACTCCAAAGAAAAAAGTCCAACGTGTCAAATCACATGATCTTGGCGGCTAATTGACAGGCGGCTAACACGGCCATTGAATTTGTTGCGCAAAAGACCCATTGTTTTGTTAGCTGTGTGGCATGTGGCACCGTCCTGCTGAAACAACATGTCCACAGCCATATCTTCCAATTCGGGCCATAGAACCTCCATTATGACTCAGGATCATCGAAAATTTGGACCATCGGATGAAGGTGTGCCACCGTGGTCGCGGCGCCCATTTGGTCGATATTTTGTTCCATACATAATTGAGTAATTCCAATATATTATGGTACAATAACAAAAAATTACAATTATTTCCTAAATAGTTTGTGTTTTATTCAAAATCAACATCGGCCCTTGAAATTTAACCCCGTTTTCACTCCCCCTTTTATATGTTCTCACTCACATTTCATTTCCGTTTATAATTATATTAATATTTAAGTTAATTTATAGATTTTAATTTAATATTTATTTTTTCATGTTTTTTTTTTATCTATTCAGTTTGGTAACACTCTTAAATATTAATGGATTAACCTAACACCTAAACAAGGCACCTTGGGACGAATACAGATCATTGAGAAATAAAAAAAAAATAAATAACCCATAAATAATTTAAACAAATAAGTATATAATATAAATTTCTACAAGGACAGGGTTTTTGGTATTTTTCAAATTCTTTAACTCTCAGAAAAACCTGAGGGCCACCCATGAGGGCGACCAATTTCCTTTCTTGCTGAAATTTTCGCCTTCGGGTGGCTCCAGTTGGATGATGAGCTCCCAGTCTTGTTTCTTGGAAATGTACTGAAAATCAATGAATCGTTATAATTTTATGTTTTCGATTTCATTTTTTGTACTTACAAAGAACTTACTTACTTGTAGAATTTTGATTTCTCTTCCTTTTTATCTTTTCTCGTTGATCCCTGCTTTCCTTGCAATCACACCGTTTGAAACCCTCCGGCTCGTCGTGGCTTCTTTTTTTTCGGTTCCATTCATTTCGCCCCAATGTGCCATCTCTAGCACTGCTATGCCTTCTCTAGCTATCGCTTGTAGAGACTTTCGACACCTAACAGCAACTACGGTTTCCTTAGCTTGTGAGGATAACAGGAGTGGAAGAAAAGTGTCGACTGCTTTGATCCTTAGTCCAACGTAGCCTTCGTCCTCGCCCTGAGATTTCTGTGGATTCAGGAGCTAGCCGGGCCTCTATTGCTTCAAACCTTTGGAATGAAAGACGTAAAGAAAGCGATCGGCCGTTCCGCTTTATTGTTGTCCTTCTGGAACAACACCGCGCCGATACCTACAGGAACCGTGCAAACCCGATCTGTCTTCAAAACGCAATCTCCAAGAACATACCCAAAATACCGGATCCCCCCATGAAGCGCCATCTCCCCTTCATGTGCTTGCTTCACTAATAAGTATGCAAAGCAGAACTTTGACTTCAGCAACCCGATGTTTAAATTCGCCCTCCGCAAAAATCTTCCTATTTCTAGCAACTCACAACGCTCCTCAAAGGTCTTCGAGATCATTCACAGGTCTTCCAGGTATACGAACACTCGGTCTCTGAGTCTGCGTGGAATTACACTATCCATCAACCTTAACAGTCTTTGCGTTGCATAATCCAAAAGGCATCCTCCGGAACTGATACAGTGGCTTACCAGGAATTGTGAAAGCCGTATACTGACGACTCTTTTTATCCAGTTCCACTTGCCAAAATGCATGTTTCAGATGCTGCTAATGAAAATCGACCCAGCTGAAAATGAACTCTATATTTTGCAGCGGGTAGGCATCCTTCACCGTCAAAGCATTTAGTTTCGTCCACTTCTGCGAACAAGAGTTGCTACTTGGCCGGGGACACAGAAAAAACCTTTCCTTAATTGGCAGTGCCCCCTCTACCAGCTGTATGGTGTGCTGTCCCATTGTGGTGAGTTTTAATCCTTGATGGTCATATGACAAGAAACCTTCATTTTCCTTATCCAATCGTTCCTTTTGCTCGTTGGTTAGGGTGTGAGGCTCTACTGGTTCCCCTTTGTTGTGGAACTCGGTTTCCACGTACTCCAAAAACTCGACCCCGATGCACTCGGGCACGATGTGGAACTTCTTCCAAAAGTCTACGCCCAGAAACAGTTTTTGCTTTAAGGAGGGTTGAGTTTTGCGAGGAGTTTTCCCTTGGTATTTAATCTCTGAATATACTTTGCCAACTACCTGGTTTTTTGCATCGCCCGCGGACTGCATGATTGCTCGCGTATTTTTCCGGCTCAATCTTAATCTCTCCATTAGCTCCAGGAATCCTTCACCGAGGAGGATGACGGATTGTCTAATAGGCCTTCGATGCTGATTCCCTTCAACTGCACGATCGTAAATGGCCTGTTATCGCAGCGTACCGCGTCTAGAATCGCCGTTCACGCTCGATTTTTGGCGTTACTTGGTTTTTTTGGAAACTCCGCGGCTTACACTCCTTGTAATCCGCTTCTCATACTGCAATTGGATTCCTATCCGACCTTTTTACCGTTGAATCTATTTATTTTTAGTAATACTTGATTAATAACACTACCTAATTCCTTATTTTCTAAAGTCTGCGGATCCCACACACTTCCCACGCATACCACGGATGCCACACTTATAGCAAAATATGTTGCGCACCGTTGATTCACACTCCCAAAATGTGTGCCTCCGCTCTCCGATCTTCTAGCTCTTCCACGCTTGGATGATAGGAGAATAGCCGCTCACCCTCCGCTGACTGCCTAGACCATCGAGTGGCTAGCATCCTCTCCGTATTGTGACACTCATGGCGTAGCTGCTCCAGGTTTGTGACATGAATGGGATAGACGATTTTAGATATCCTCTCTCTGAGGTTCATTTTTATCAGAAATCGGATACCGGTGTCTCCAATCTTGCCCTCAGTATCAACATCACCTGGATATAATCCTTCATACTCTCTTTGGATCTTTGTTTTCACTCTCGCAGCTCATACTTCCTTTCAAAGTTTGACCGATGGCTTTGGAATTGTTGTTGGAGCTCTTACCGCAGGTATGGCCAGTGCGTCCTCTCGTTGCTACGTATGTACATTCAATACCATTCTCTGGCTGGACCTTTCACTAACCCAATTAACTTCCTCAGCACCTCGCTCCACGGAATGCGATACGACCTCTGCAGGTGCTCCAGTCGGAACAAAAACTCCGAGACAGGCATGTTTCTGGGACTTCCAAGACTCATTGGCGGTTTCTTCAAACTTCTCAGATCTGTGAGATTTTCTCCCATCTCGTCTTTTTTGCTGCTTCTCCCGATTTTCTTTACTTAATTCTATATATAAAAAAAAAGAATATTTTCTTTCACATACTTCATCACAGTTATCGTATGCGGACCACATCCTCGAGCCGCTGAACTAAAAGCAAAACACACAGAAAGGGACCTATTCAGATAAGTACTTTACTTTACCTTATTACCCTTTGCAAATTCAGTCTCGCAGATTGCAGATTTTTACAGATTTGGAAGGGCAGCGCGTGATCTGGATTCTACGATCATGCGGGTCCAGCTTCAGAGAATCCTTCGATCCTACCGAGTCATGTTCCGATTGGGCGCCATTTGTAGGTGTCTGCCTACTTCTCTATCGGGATTTTTCCACTTTGCCGGCTAGCACACGTTAACATCACCTGCAGGGATGGGAGCACCCGGAAAAACCCGAAAGGCAGTCTCACAAAAAAAATAAATTAATTCAAATAAATAAATTAAAAATAAATAAATTAAATAAATAAACTAATTCAGTTCATTAAACAAAAGTAAAAATGATTACTTTACACAATTTATCAATTCACCAAAACACATCAGACGAGATGACATTACGGTATTGGGCCCAGTGAGGCCCTCCCTTCCTTGGGACAAATCCTAGATCCTTGGGACCATTACCGGTTGATCTTCCCTAAACTCTTCTCTTCACCGATCTGCACTCACATATTTTGTATTCTACATTTTTTCACGGTTCCGATTTCATTCTTCTTCGTAATGTAACGAACCGATTTTTTGCTTCCCGCTCACAACAATTTGCCGCGGCTAGCTCCCAGAATTTGTGGGTGTGTTCCACCGAATTTATAATTCGACGTGATTGCCCAAGCCCAGAAATAATACAAATAGCATCAAACTTTACACATCTTTATTCAGATGTTTTTCCCAAATACAATGTTAATTATTCCTTGATCTCAACAAACAGGCTCCGCCTGTAAATTCTCTATTCTCTTCCTTTTTTAACAAATTTTTTTTTACACTTTTTTCATTTTTTTCTATAAAATTTACCGGCTAAAATTTTTTTTTAACTAAACTTTTTTCTTCATAAATCTCTTTTTTTTAATTCTCTATTCTCTTTCTTATTTTTAAAATTTTTTTTGTACACTTTTTCCATTATTTATTATTCCTTTACCGGTAACTCTACATCTTGGCGTTTAGCTCACTCACTTGTGCCCTCTTCTCTTTGTTTGTGTCACCGTGCCGTAAAATGGAAATCACCGGTGACACGAAATCCACCACCGTGTAGGGACTGTCATAACGTGGCGCCAGCTTTGCGTTTTTCGTCGACGTTTTCGTCGAACAGGACTCGCGGCATCCCCGACTCCTTGCCCCTGCGTCACAAAACACGGCGAATACCCCGTGGACTCCGACACTCCCGAGTTTAGTGCCAACATTAATACAGACCAACGTCCCACATCCTTTGACCCTCTGCATCCCAGCCAGAAGAATCAGGTGGCCACTTTGGCTATTGTTTTTCTCACGCCTAGGTGTCCTGCTGTCGGTGAGTCATGGATCTCTTTGAGGACCTGCTGCCTCATCTCCGTCGGCACGCACAATTTCCACGATGCCACTTTCTCGCTTCCACTTTTTCTAGATCGAGCTGCCCTCTTCGACGGAATCCGGAAACTTCTGCGGGCTTTTTTCATCTTATTCTTCAGCGCGCTTATCCACACGCATTCTTTGATTTCAATATCCGTGGTACTTCTTAGTCTCTCCATTACTGGCTGGCGGGACTGCGCGTCGGCGACCACGTCAACGTGGCTGACTTACCCTTTCGGTAGCTGATACTGCTGCAGCTCGAACACCCACCTCGTTATTCTCCCAAGCGGGCTCCCGATTGTGTTGAGCCACTTCAGCTCCATATGGTCCGTGATCACGTCGACCTGGTAACCCACCAGGTAGGGTCTCATTTGCCTGATCGCCAGGCATTCCTTCTCCGTCGCTAAGTAATTTTTTTCAGCCACAATCAACGTCCGACTGGCGTAGGCGATCATTCGCTCTCCCTCCCCAGTGTCCTGGGTCAGGACCGCCCGACGCCGTAGTCGCTGGCGTCCGTTTGCAGCACAAATCTTTTCTCAAAGTCTGGGCACGCCAGTACTGGATCTTCCGCCAGCCGTGACTTCAATGTATCAAACGCCTCCTGGTGCTTGGGTGTCCATTCCCATTTCGCACGTCAAGATTTTCTAGTCAAGATCCCTCTGAAACGTTGCGAGGCTGAGTGCAACCCGAAGGGGAGACATCACCTTTGACTGGTATAGACCCTTTCCTGATACGGTGAAGGCGGTGTACTTCCTGCTCCCTTTCTCTAGAGAGATCTGCCAATAACCGTCCTTCGAGTCGAGGGTGCTGAAGAATCTCACCTCTCTAAGTTGCTCCAAAATGTACTTGATCCGTGGCATCGGGTATGCATCCTTTACCATGTAATGTGGTGGCCTGCGCATATGACTGTTGCGCCTAACTCGCTGAAGTAATCCCATCCTAGTACCAGCAGGTTTAGGGTCTTTGTCTTGTCACCGAAGTTTATTCTTGCCTGGAATCCGGCTCGTGTCTCCATATGGCTTCCATTGGCCAATTTCACCCGTCTCCTTTTCGCGATGCGTTGCCCGGTGATTTCCGGGATCTCTTTTAGTTCCTCAGAGATAAAGCTCGCCGTTGCTCCTGTATCCAGCATTGTCTTTACTTCCGTGCCCTCGACCTCGATGGTTGCTGTCAACTGCTTCTCTTCTCCGGATAAGCCTCCTACTAGTTTTGAGAGGCAGCACAGTGCGATCCCTGTTCTCATCCCTGTTGCTGGGACAGCTGCGCATTTTCCGACCGCTGGCAGCATTCTGTGCTCCTTACTCCTGTCGCGCCTACGCGCTGAGGGTTGGAAGTCGGAGGTCGAAGCGGACAGACGTGTAATGTGGTGCTTTCCAAAGCTCAAGCCGTAAATAGTACCTGCGCGAAACATAGTGTCAAATAAAGTTGCTCAACAGCTGCGCGAAGATCTTACCAGCAAGGGAACATCGAGGCCTGCCTAAAACAGCCTAATCCGTGTCCATTCGACGCGTCCGGATTGATGGCGCCAACGCTAACGTAAGAGACGGGGAGATTACTTTCTCTTCCGGTCACTCTCTTTGCAGCTCTTCCTGCTTCCGTGAGATATTTTCTCCGGGACGAACACGAGCGTGGCCACCCACCAAAAAGTGCACTGCACTGCCAGCTGCTTGCTAATGTAGCCCTGGCAGTGTGGGGCAACGAAGATGGGAGGGCGTTAGATGGCGCTACCAAAAAGCGCCTCCCAAATGGAGCATATCTGCTGGCGTGGGCTATAGACTAGCCTAGCACTAGGGTTATATTATATATTTTCCCTCATGCAAAATAAACTTCCACCAACCATCCCAAAACCCCGCCGGCAGCGGGAGTATAGAATACTACCGGGACAAGCTCTGGTTTTTCATAATAGGCGACGAACAGGGCCGGGAAATATCCCTGCAGTAAAGCGGGGAAAGAGCTACTCGCAACCTTTCTTCATAACGCGAAAGGCATCCCTTTCAAAATAGCGAGAAAGTGACCAGGGCCGAGTCCAGTAAAGCCTTTGGATAGGTAACTGGAATAAAGGAATTCGAAACGACGAACTCTGGGCTGACGGACAGCTGTATTCTGGCAACTGAGTACGCAGAGTGAACTCCCGCTGAAATGGCTGCCAGGCTCATGCAGCTTCTGCCCCCGTCCCGCTAAAATTTGGCAAGTCTTAAGATAACGCTCCTTAGGTGTCGCCACTAAGCTGGCCGTGGAGGCTCAGTTGAACCTGACCAACACGAATCTGGCTCTGTACTCTACACCTCGTAAGGGCTAGAGTCAACCGTAGCAAGGACCACTCTGCGCGCGAAGGGCCAGAAAAGGAGCAAAAATCATAAGTCAGGAAACGCAACAACAACCTTCATAAGGATCGACCGACTATATTCATAGCTGCCACATAACCGAATATAATTTATTTTTCGCCATGACATAATCGCCAGGGTATTTCAGCAAAATCTCAAGGTTTTGATGGATGTGCTTACTAAGTATTGAGTTTTTGTTATTCGTTCTCGGTGGAATGGCAGAAGCGTGAACTACCGCATGTTCATATCCTTATTTGGTTGATGAACAAATTACATTCAAATAAAATGGATGACATCATATCAGCTAAAATTCCTGATCCACTGATTGATCCCTATCTACACGACATTGTGACGACTCAGATGGTGCATGATGCACACGCACTGAATTTCACCATTCAATCGAAAATTTCTGGCGATTTGGTGACATAAAAATCAGTTAATTCGATAACAAATCCCGATGATGTAGTAAATTATCAAACGGAGTTTTTGAACTCTTTGGAGTTACCAGGATTTCCACCACATAACTTGTACCTAAAAGTTGGTACAGTTATTATGATATTGAGTAATTTGAATCCACGTCAGACCAAAAAAACAAAAAATGTGCACACGAGTGAGCACACAAAGATCATTGGCGTCTCCCGTCTCCCATAACGGAAACCCACTCATTTTCAAGTATAAAACAAAACAAAAAAAGTTTGCCTCGATCTTTTAATAACAATGTAACATTTCGTTACATAAAACGAAGCTATCTGGTGACGAAAAAGAGTTCGCCGGCTAGTGTACATATATTATAAATATTTACGTGCATAAATAATTTGGCGTACATACAAATATAGGATGACAATAAATAACCCCGACAAACTTTGAAGTAATCCATTATAAATGCAGCCCTTAAATCAGGGGTGCCCAAGCTCAGCATACGGCAGAGCAAACTCGAATACCAATGCATAAAATTATCAATACATTAAAGCTAGAAATTTTTTTTGCAAGTCATGTCGGTATACTGAAAAAAATTATAGTGCAATTTTCAATGGGAAAAAGTAATACATAAATATTTATGAAATAAAAATTAAAAACTGTAATAAAGTTTTAAATAAAAGAAATTCATAGCTCAGATGTTAACCATTCTTTTTGAGATCTTATAGAATTCTATAGAATCTATAGAATTTTGATAATCCGTTCACAACTAAAACGTATCGTTGGTTCATCCTATCTTGGAATACTGTTCGAACGATTTGAGTTCTCAATAATTTCTGTTATTTCTGCAGTTTCTGTTATTTGCATTAAAAAGTTCAAACTGGGATACTGTCACTTGCCTTCCGTCGTATCATTGCCGGTTAAAACTAATAAATTTACTGTTTAGGTGAGGTTGAGCGGTTGTACCGCTCAGCTGACCTTAAGAGCGCACCCGCGCTGAAGAGCGCATCCGCGCGCGCCCCTCTTTGCGCTCTCGCTCTTTCGTCGGCCGTCGGCCGACGTCAATCGTACTCTTTTTATTACCTTTGCCTTGTTCCTTTTCTAAGTTAAGTTTTAATCCTCTGTAAGCAGCCCAATAAAGCTGAACGCGCTTCTTTTTGAATTTACTGAAGACGCCTCCGACTTTTCATTTCAACCCCTACTTCTGGAATCTTTTGCGGCAACAACGCCCCCCTGCAACATTTGGTCCTTCGAGCCGGATATTTTGGATATTTGGATATTTTCTACCAGCTATCCAGCCCTTGAAATCGGAGTGAATTGAGGAAGTGGTCCTTCGGTTGATTGCAAAAAATGAACTTAATCTCAAGCCCTACAAGCTCCAAAAAGTGCATCTTCTTACGGATGACAAAGCGTCGGGCCGTATGTCAAAAATGGGAGCGTATTCTCTTCACGGACGAGAAGTTATTCACCATCCAACAGGCGCACATTCACCAAAATGACAGAGTTTCCATAAGAAACTCATTGGAGTGAGACCCGTATTTGGGTCTCCTCTTAACATTTGGTCCTTCGAGCCGGATCCTTACCCAAGTGGTAAGGGACACAGAAAAAGAGTTTCCAAAAGGAACTCATTGGAGTAAGATTCTTATTTGGGGCTCCTCTTAACATTTGGTCCTTCGAGCCGGATCCTCTGTTATTTCCCTCAAGTATTAAGGGGCACAGAAAAAGAGTTTTGAAAAGGAACTCATTGGAGTAAGACCCTTATTTGGGGCTCCTCTTAACATTTGGTCCTTCGAGGCACCCTGACGTTTTCCCCCCTGTGGTCGAGACTCAGGTTTAAAAAACTGGCACCTATAAGTGGCTGCAGAAAAATAAAAATTCTCAGCCCAGGGTAGCTAAAAAGTAAGGCTGCCATCTGGGAAAAAAGAGCCCAAAATCGTAGTCCTCTGTTGTTTCTCCCCAAGTGGTAAGGGACACAGAAAAAGAGTTTCCAAAAGGAACTCATTGGAGTAAGACCCGAATTTGGGGCTCCTCTACAATTTTCTACAATAAATAATTGTAGAAAAAAAAAAAGAGTTTCCATAAGAAACTCATTGGAGTAAGACCCGTATTTGGGGCTCCTCTTAACATTTTTTCCTTCTAGCCGGATCCTTACCCAAGTGGTAAGGGACACAGAAAAAGAGTTTCCAAAAGGAACTCATTGGAGTAAAACCCGAATTTGGGGCTCCTCTTAGCATTTGGTCCTTCAAGCCTGATCTTCTGTTGTTGTTGTGACAAATGCCGTTCATGGGCATAATGTCATAGTTGAGCACAGTTTTGCTCGGGGGTTTGAATCCAAACGACTAGACAAAGTTATGCATTGAACTTCATTTTCTTTATTTGCTTAGTTTATGTTGGTTAGCTTAGAATTATTTTGAATGGGTCAGCTTTAATCCCGCGTGGTTTATCTCTGACTTTCTCCACCACTCCGATCGTCTTGCTTGCTTTACGACTCTTCCTTAACAAGACTCTTCCTATACGCTGCTTTACGACACTTAAGCTCGCTGAAGATGGAGCGATAAATTAAAAGGATAAAAACGCCCGTACATGCCGCCCCCGGATTGCTGGGATCAGCATGATATGGCTTCTATATGGCTATATTGTAGGTTTCGAAGTAGGATTGGTGGATATTGGCAATCGACATAACTTGGACAGGGATCTCTTATGGGTTCCAGAAACGGATTTCAGTGAGGCAACGCGAACTAGTCCATTTTCTCCAGGATGCAAATCGATTATTCGAGCCATCTTTCATTCGTTTGGGGGGAGCCGTTCATCCTTGATTACAACTAGATCGTCAATTTGCAGATTGGTTCGTTCTTGGCGCCACTTCGGACGTGCTTGTAGATGTGAAATGTAGATGTGAGATGTGAATCGGCGCTCCATCGATGCCAAAATTGTCTCAGGAGCCGTTGACCGTCGAATAAGCGTGCATTGATGGACTTGTCTCAAAGCGAAGGTTCCGGAGGTGCCAATAAAGGTCTTCCTATAAGGAAATGCCCGGGAGTAAGTGGGGATCGTTTGGATCTGCTGATAAGGGGCAGAGTGGACGTGAGTTTAAACATAATTCGATCTGGGCGAGCATCGTGGATAGTTCTTCATAGGTCATAGCAGTGAGTTTGAAGCAACGATACAGATGTGTTTTGACGGCCGTTACTTTCACCTCTCACAGTCCCCCAAAATTAGGACTGTGCGGATTCCACGGGCCGTAAAAATGGCTGCGATATCCGTGTCAATGGAATTTCTAAACTCCTTTTGCACGATGCGAAGAGAATTGTCTGCTCCGATGAAATTGGTCCCTCCATCGCTGTATAGATGCTTGCACAAACCTCTACGTCCAATAAAGTGTTGAAGAGCCCAAAGGAAGTGTTGAGTAGATAATCCTGTGACCGCTTCTAGATGTATCGCCTTGGGTGCTAAACATATAAACACTGCGATATATGCCTTGTATGTGTAATGCCGACGAAATCTGGATGCTTTCAAGTAAAAGGCGCCCGTGTAGTCGACGCCAGTGGCTTCAAAGGCTCGACCAGGTGGGTTGACTCGATGTAGTGGCAGATCCCCCATTAACTGCTTGTTTCCCATTGACTATCCAGAATGTGTGCCGAATGGTTGCTAAGGTGAGCTCAGTGCCACCGTGAAGAGTGTTCAGAAGCGCATTTTTGATTACGAAATGATGCATTTTGGGTATAGTCGTCCTTTTGAGTCGCAGAATCCCAAAGTCGTCTAAAAACGGACAAAGAGCGCTGAGGGCACTGTGCCTGGATAGAGATTTTCGTGCCAGTACTCGGCTGATCTCTTGAGAAAAGGCTTCTTTCTGAACCATCCTTACGATTTGATGCAGAGCTTCTCGTAATTCTGGTACTCGAATCGCGCCCACATGACGAGTCGCCAAGTGAACAAATATGTGCTGTGATGTTGGTTGGTTGTCTTCTTTCTTCGTGATGTTGGTCAGGGGGAGGAGAGTACGGTGCCTCGGCCACCGCTTCTCATCCTCCCGTAGCCAATCGGGACCGAACCACCAGATGTTATGCCTGGCTAGCTGGAAAGGAGTAAGTCCCCTTGAAGCGCAATCGGCTGGGTTTTCTCCCGAAGGTACGTGCTGCCATTGGATTGTAGTACTTAGTTCCAAAATCTTGCCAATTTGGTTGGAGACGAAAGACTTCCACCGGGTCGGATTTCCTTAAAATCCAATATAAAACGATTCATGCATCAGTTAAGAAATTAACTGACATGCGAATTCCGGTGGATGAAAACTGCGTTAGTACTGGCTACATAGTAAGTTGTGCAGCCAACACTGCGCCAGAGAGTTGATTCGAGGGATCGTTAGCGGCTTCGTGGGCGTGACTCGACTCCGTGCTGTCAATAGGGCCGTGCTCACTCTCTCGGATGGATATTGTATTCGGAGATAAACACAGGCTGCGTAAGCTTCCGAGGATCATCACAAAAGTCACAAAAAGGTGACTGTGGTTCACCGGTCTGGTGACCAAGCCACCGAGGTGTTTTCAACTTTTCAATGTTTGGTAAATGATGTCGGAATTCTTCACATCGGACTTGAAGAATTGAGGGTAACGGGCCGTCCCAATCGAGAGCGGGCTGGTTTTTGTCGGATGTTTGGGGTCGTCACTGCCAGATGTCCTTTAGAATACTCTTGGCAGCAGTAGTGATAGGAACTATAAAGCCTAAGGGATCATAGAGGCGAGCGACTACTGAAAGAAAGGAACGTTTAGTAAAGGAGGCAGGAAGGTCAAATCGAACCTTGAAGCTATATAAATCCTCGTGTGGGCTCCAATAAAGTCCCAGAGTTTTAATAGTCTCTTGAAAATGTACTTCTACATGTCTCTTTTGAGCCATGTGCTGGTCAGGAATTGCGGATAATATTTGTGGATTTTCTGAGTTCCATTCCAGCCCATTTTAGTGTAGCGATAAGTTGATTTCGTATTTCCAATGCTCCATGAATAGTATTGTGACTAGTTTGGACGTCGTCGACATATACTTCATTAAATAAGACTGGAGTTGCTAATGGGTAGCGATGTTGTTCGTCGTGAGCGAGTTGACGGAGTACGCGTATGGCTGTATACGGTGCTGATGCAGTCCCAAAGGTGACAGTATTTAGGCTGTACTCGGCTATTTCGTTTTGATCATTCCGCCATAAGATGCGTTACATGCGTTGGATATCTGCTGCAAACACGTAACGATGCAGCCTCCATTTCATGATGACTCCTCCTAAATCGTTTTGCAGCGGTGGGCCGATGCACAATATGTCGATGCACAATATATGTATTCCGTTCGAAGTGGTACATGATGCATCGTACACCACCCTAACTTTGTACGTTGTACTGTCCTTCTTTATCACGGCGTGGTGTGGGAGAGTACATGATGAGAAATACTGTTGACCTCTTGGAGTGATCATCTGATGTCGAGCTTCTGCGGTAGTGACTTTGGAGAGTTGCTTAAGATCAAAATATTCCTTAATGGTGGAGTGATATTGTTGTTTAAGTGTGTAGTTTCTGTTTAGCCGACGTTTTAAGAGGCTGAATCTATTGAGTGAGATTTGGTGAGACTTTCCGATGACTTGTTCCTTATCAAATTCAGTTTTTAACGGAAGCCGGACCAGGTATTTACCATTGGGTTGTCGGGTGCAGGTACGCTGGAAATGATCCTCACACCATTGTTCTTCTGCTGTTAAGGTCCTCTCAGAGCTGATTTGATCGAGATCGAAGAAACCCTTTACCAGTGCATCTGGATTAGTCTGATGGCAAAGAATGGTTACAACATTTGCCCTTGTTTCATTGCTATGGCGAAACACGATCCAACCTAACGTTGGCGGCAGTTTGTCCGGTGCTGTTATTATGTAGTTGTACTAGAGCTGTGGCCAGCAAAATGGATCGAGTTGACTGCGCAGCAGTGGCCATCAGCACTGTAGTGAAATCGGAAGGATGAGCAGGATCGGAGCTCTCACTTGTTGCGTTCTGAAGAATCGTTGATGAGCTGGTATACGTCGTGGGGAAGTGAAGCAGGGTATGGTGACGATGTCCGCATTGTAAACAATTCTTGTTGCTGCCATAAATGCTGCGATAAAATTAAAAAAAAAATTTTAATTTTCTAAAACCAACAATTATAAACCGCCATTTCACTACAAATCCGTGTCGTTTAAATTCTCGACCCAGCCGCCGCAGTAGCCGTGTTGTGTTTTTTGGTGCTGTTTTTTTTCCTTTGGGGTACGTACAGGGTGCCAACGGCATAACCGGCTGCGTAACAACTAACTTCAAAAAAAAAAATCAATTAATTATAAATTTATATATTTAGCGAAGGGACAGGTTTTTTTTATTCACCTTTCCGGCCACTCAATAATTAAAGTCGAAAATTTAATTATCGAAAAATTATAATTAATTTTATAATAATTATCCACCAATTATCCAATAATTATAATTATATTAATTATCCATATTATAATTAATTATCCACCTTCTGTCCGAATAAAGCCGCGGTTTTAATTCCACCTTCCCGGCTTCGTGATAATTAAATTCAATTAATTAAAGATTAAGGTTTCAACTCCACCTTTCTGGCTCCACAACTTGTCAAAAATGTATTATTAATTATTTTTTTTCTTTTCTTTTCGTGTTACATCCAAGCCAAGGTGAAGTCTACCTTTCCGGCTCCGCAAATTCGAAAATAGTTAAGAATTCAATTTCTACGTACGAGCCACACTTGTCAAAATATACATATATAGACCGTCATCAATTTTTTTCCGAACGAGCACGAATTTTCCGGTACTTGTTCAGTTTCCGTCCCCCTAACGCTGCTTCGACTCCGCATCAGGCAACATCCGCCTAGAATCTCAACAAACCTCTTCCTATTTGGGTGTTTTTGGGTTCCTGACGTTTTCTTCCACATTCGATTTGTGCCGCATACGACGTTCCTTTCGACATCGGCGCTACTAATTCCCACTTGTGCCTTGTAATCGCATTTCATCCGCGATCTCATCGGTCTCATCACATTACATGACCGGCCACCGATTCGTGCGAGGCACATATTGCGCAAGTCAGTCGACAAGCGCTGACCACCGAATTGGATTCTGAGAATGCCCACGGGAGACGACAAAAAGCCACGTCCGATCCCAACCATCCGTTTGGACAGATCTCCATCCCCGGACGCCTCTTTTAAAGCCTAAGGCGTCCAGTGCCATTCCAAGGGCAAAGAGTGACGAATCCGTCAACACAATCGCCGGTCCTTCACAGAGGCAGACTCGTTCCGTCGCAAAAATGGCTCAAAGTGCGGTCGACGTTGCGCTGAAGAAGTTCATCGCCACAACAGATCGAGTTAGCCAATTTGAGGCCAACATAAATACTCCGGGCGCCAGAGAAACGGACGTGGGGTCCCAATACATGTGCAAAGTCCATCGGGACCAAATTCGGGCACTGTGGGAGAAGGTGGAGAAAAGCTATGAGAGCTGCTCCGATTTGCTAGCCTTGTCAGACGACAATGCGGCCACCTCGACAGTGCTGGAATCGAAGTACAGCTACTGTTACTCCGTCTATGCGAGGTGTATTACCCAGCTTCGGGAGAAAATTGCCTCCCAATCCACTCAGGCTTCCGTCAATGTACACACGCCCGCGTCTACAGGCTGCCGGTTACCTCCGGTGGATACCGAGGTTTTCGCGGGTGATTATATGCAGTGGCCCACCTTCAGAGACTTGTTTACGGCCATTTACATCCAAAACTCGCGGCTCACCCCAGTAGAGAAGTTGTTCCACTTACTGTCCAAAACAAGTGGTGACGCCCACGCCATTGTTTCTAAGGCTCCGCTTACCCATGAGGGGTTTGTCGCCGCGTGGCAAAGCCTCACAGCCCGCTTTGAGAACCGGCGGCTATTGGTCAACAGCCAGTTGAAGATCCTTTTCAACATCCAGGCTATTTCTCGACCCGGGGTCGCGCTGAAAGAGCTGCAAGCCACCATTCAGAGTTGTCTGACAGCCTAGAAATGTCCTCCATCAATGTTGAGGCTTGGGACTGCCTCCTGGTGTTTATGATTTCGTCAAAGTTCCCCAAAGTCACACTTTCTATGTGGGAGCAATCCGTACACAATAAGGCGAAATTCCAACATGGAAGGAATTAGATAAATTCCTGACAGAGCGCCATCGCACTCTGGAGGCCATCGACGACGCCAGGCCTAGTGGTTCCGTGCAGTTTCCGCCAAGGTCGGGACTTCCTAATGCCCCTGCTCGGAGGCTCACTGCATACGAAACTCGAGTGGTTCCGGGCCAAAAGGGCTGCGATCTCTGTTCGAGGGAGGACCACCCCATTCGCTTATGTCCGCGTTTCCTAGAAATGGATGTAAATGGGCGCTCTGACTACATTAAGAGGAAGCAGTTATGTTTAAACGGTTTTGCCCGAGGGCAACAGCAGCGAGACTGCACGAGCGCCCATACCTGCTTCACATGCCACAGCCGACACCACACCCTCTTGCACCGCGGCAATCCGTTCGCTACCGCTCCTAGTCCGCCTATGCTAGCAAACGGCTCAGAGGATCAGTCGAATGTGCAGGTGTGTTTCGCTTCCGGGTCAGGAGCCGTCCTACTGGGCACGGCCCTTTTCAACGTGTGCCATTTGGGGTGCACCGTCCAGGCACGAGCACTGATAGACTCAGCGTCCGAAGCGACCTTCATAACGGAACGACTGTTCAACCTTGTCAAGTTTCCCTTCAAGACGATTCACGCACAAGTTTCCGGCCTTAATCAGACCATTTCCGCGCAGTCTACTAAATTGTGCCGTTTCTCCATTCGGTCGCCGTCATGACCCGGGCTACACTTAGAGACTGCGGCTTACGTTCTTCCGCAGTTGGCAGGAAATCTGCCATCATATCCGATTTCGCGAGATCGTCTCAAGGGGCTGCCCGACATTCCCCTGGTGGACCCCAACTTCTTTGAGAGCTGCCAAGTCGATGTGTTATTAGGAGCTGACATTCTTCCGTCCATTCTCCTCGGTAATTCTAAGGCTAACATCTGCGGGTCGCTTCTCGGTCAGGAGACCATTTTTGGATGGGTGCTGACAGGGCCCATTATCTCCAGCCATCCCCCGCAGCGTGTCTGTTTTTTCCACACGAGTTGCCCGCAGCCTCGGTGATTTACTGGATCACGGTTTCGATTCAGGGTGCGAGCACAATTCTGTCTTGACTCCTTCTTCAATTTACGCATCGCATCAGGTTGCATCGTCTGATGATCCGTCTGATCCTGGCCAAATTCTGGATTCCAAGGTCATATTCAGCAAAATGTCGCCACGCGCACGCAACGTCCAGTCACTGGAGAGCAGATATACTCGATGTATACAATCCTACCGATGCCGAGTCTGCAATGGGATTCATTGTCGGCGACAGATCCTGTCGGCGTGGGGACGGCTGTAAGACGTGTGGTCAGGATCACCACACGCTGCTGCACCCCGTGACCGAGGAGCACCGGTCACGGAGCGCGGGAGACAGTACACGGGGTGTCTCGCTCTCTCGTCGGCCGTCGTCTGCCAACTCCCGGCGCGGTTCGGTTACTTCTCGGCCTTCGTCCGCCACTTTCCGGCACTCACAAGCCGATCCACGGCCATCGACTTCCCGACGCTCGTCGGCAACTCGTCGGCATTCTTTCGCCACTGGCCGGCAGTCGTCAAGCGCTCCATTGCTTTCGTCCGCCACTCATCGGGTGCCGTCCACCGCTCGTCCGCCCGCGTCATCCGCGCCTTGGCAATTTTCCGCCTCTCCTCGAGGGTCCCTGCAGTACGCGGTCGCAGCGCCCATTCTTGCTGCTTTTATTCTTTCTAAGTTAAGTTTTTATAACCATGTAAGCAGCGAATAAAGCTGAATGCGAGAATACCCACACGACGCCCCCGACTTCTTCATTTTTCTTACTGGAATCTTTTGCGGCAGCAACGCCCCCCTACAAAACAACGGGCATAATGTCATAGTTGAGCACAGTTCTGCTCGGGAATTTGAATCCAAACGACTACACAGAGTTATGCATTGAACTTCATTTTATTTACTTGCTTAGTATATGTTGGTTAGTTTATAATTATTTTAAATGGGTCAGCTTTAATCCCGTGTGGTCTATCTCTGACCTTCCCCACTATTCCGATCGCCTTGCTGGCTCTACGACTCTTCTTAAACAACAACTTTTACTAGGGGAGAGACAAGACAAGGAAAGCTTTGCAAAAATTACAGGGAGAAATCTGGGTGGATTCTAAGCTCGCTGAAGATGGAGCGATAAATCGAAACGATAAATAACGCCCGTACAGTTGTTTCCCCCCAATTGGTACGGGACACAGAATAAGAGTTTCCAAAAGGAACTCATTGGAGTAAGACCCTTATGTGGGGCTCCTTAACATTTGGTCCTTCGAGGCACCCTGACGTTTTCCCCCCTGTGGTAAGAGACTCAGGCTTAAAAAAACTGGCACCTATAAGTGGCTGCAGAAAAATAAAAATTCTCAGCCCAGAGTAGCTAAAAAGTAAGGCTGCGATCTGGGTAAAAAAGAGCCAAAATCGTAGTCCTCTGTTGTTTCCCCCCAAGAGGTAAGGAACACAGAGAATGAAATTATTTAAATGCCAATGAGCATAAAACTATATGTTTTTGTTTCGGAACAACACCGAGATAAAAAATTATATACAAATTATATACTGTCCGAGGCATTATATCGGAAAAATTAATAAATATTTAAATGCCATTGAGCATAAAACAATAGAAAGAGAAAACAAAAATGTTTTCCTTTCTGAAAAGTCTGTTTTTGTTTCGGAACAACACTGAAATAAAAAATTATTATTATATATAAATTATAAAAATTTATTATATAATAAATTATATTTTATTATAAAATTATTATATTTACGTCGGAAAAGAAAAAAAAAGTTTGTCCGGAACAACACCGGCAATTCATAAATATTGAAAATAATATACGGCGTGTTCGAGGCCAAATATAGAGCAAAAATAAAAAGTCGGGTTCCTGGGAACAACGACAGGCAAAGTCTTTGGAATTTCTCTTAACATTTGATCCTTCGAGCCGGATCCTCTGTGTCCCTTAACACTTGGGGGAAAACAGAGGATCCGGCTCGAAGGATCAAATGTTAAGAGGAGCCCCAAAAAAATTTTCCATTAGGAACTCATTGGAGTAAGACCCGTATTTTGGGCTCTTCTTAACAGCCTGTTTAGTTCTTTGTTCTATTGGTCTTATGTATATTAAATTCGTATAATAGGTTGTTTATCGGTGAGGAGCGAAAGGCCCCGAAGCCTAATAGCTGAATGGTATATTATTTTTATTTTGTTAAGTTTTGATTTGGATGCCTTTCCGTATAGAAATAACCCATAATCAATTCTTATATGATAATTGAGTTGATTATATAGATGATAGTCTAAATGTGGCAGGTAAAACTAGTGCTAGATAGACATTTTATAAAATTTAGTATTTTAGAAATTTGTATTGATAGTCGATCTATGTGAGCATCCCATTTATAATTATTAGTTATGGTAACACCCAATATTTTTAGAGACCTTCCGTTTTTTAAATTAAAGGTGTTAAGCAATTTAAATTTGCATTTTTTTTTTCGACAAATGTGTAGAAATTCAGAATTGGGTATAGAAAGACTGGCAGCAGAATAATTTCACCATTCTTGATGGTCAGTAAGCAGTGGGTTAACGTTTATTGTTGTGTCTGTTCTTCTGTGCCTAATTATAATTATAATTAAGGTGTAGTCATCTGCGTATGCTGTAAATTCAAACGATTTGTTAAGACCTATGATTCTATTAACTTTATTATAGGCAAATGCAGAAACAATTACTGATAAGAGTGATCCTTTCGGGATCCCATTCTCAAGTTTCAAGGGTTGGAATTGTATATTTTGAATGTGAACGCAAATTTTTCGATTAGTTAGAATGTATTTCATCATTTTTGGCCCTAATTTCCAATATACGAGTTCATTTAGAATTTTGCGAATTGCTATTTTGTCAAATGCTTTTGAGAAGTCTAGTGAAATTATCGGAAGGTGACTTTATCTGGAGAGGGTGGTGTTTGTCAGATAGTCTAGCATTGCTAGAGAGTCTGATACCGATTTTTTCTTTCTGAAACTCATTTGACGACTATCGAGTAGCTGGCCGCTGTTTAGTAGCCACCATAGCCGCTTAGATATTATTTTGTCCATGACTTTGGGTAGACAGCCATTTAGGGATATAGGTCTATAGGAAGATATTTCGCGTTTGTTTGAGTCTGGTTTTAATATTGGTATTATGTTGCTAACTTTAAATTGCTACCTGGTTTCTTTGTGTGATCTAAAAGTAGGATGGAAATTATTGTTAAGTGATGCATTTGGCTTTGGAGATGTCATATTTGTTTGTATGGATGTCAGATGTGGGGTTTGTGGGTTTACGTCTGCGGTAAATTCATACAGGACTTTGCGTTTTTTTTGTTTTTATACCCTTGCAGAGGGTATTATAATTTTGTTCAAAAGTGTCCAACGCAGTGAAGGAGACATCTCCGACCCTATAAAGTATATATATTCTTAATCAGGATCACCTCCTGAGTTGATATGAGCATGTCCGTCTGTCTGTTTCTACGCAAACTAGTCTCTCAGTTTTAAAGCTATCGTCTTGAAACATTGCACACACCCTTATTTCCATTGCACGCAGTATATAAGTCGGAAAAGCTGGGATCGGCCGACTATATCCTATAGCTGCCATATAACTGATTGATCGGAAATTCTTCGGTGTTTTTAAAGCTAAAGAATTCGAATGTTATGGTACGAATGTTATTGCCAAAAAAATATAACCTACCAAATTTGATAACGATCAGCAGACTATTTCTTATAGCTGCCATATAACTGAACGATCGGAAATGGTATTTGGTAAAAATACTAACTTTGGTATTTTTGAAGATGGTACTTGGTACTTTGTTTTGAAATTTTTCATTGTAATAAATTGGTTATATTATGATATTCTCATAAGGATCGGCCAACTTTATCTAATGTTTGCGATATATATCGGGTTTTAACTGCAAGGGTATCAACTTTGGCTCCGCCCGAAGATAGCTTTCCTTTCTTGTTACAGGCTATTTTTATGTTAATTTTTAGAATTTGTAGATCGGTGTCCCACCAGGGGACCTGTTTGGATGAGTTAGGGTTATATTGTGGTATGGATATATATTCATATATCTATATTGAACTTTGAATTGCTAATGGAGGAGTCAGTTGATTCATTTCCAAAAAGTTGGATTGAGATCATGAAGTGGTCACTACCTGAGAGTCAATTGTCCATTTAGCGTGTAGGTATAGTACAGGGGAAGCTAAGGAGAGGTCAATATGTGTATATCCGACGAACTTAAAAAAAAAAAAAAAAAAAAAAAAAAAAACTTCGTCGGAGCGAGTCGCCACCTCGCAGAGCTTCGTCAGAGAACCGAGGACGAGGTCGACGCGGTCACGCAATACGCATCAAGAAAAGGTTGCGTATTTGCTTTTATACCGCCGCGGCCTCCGCATATGGGTGGACTATGGGAGGCAGGTGTGAAGTCTGCAAAACACCTACTCCTACGGTATATAATAATATATAATACTAGCTGACCCGGCAGACTTCGTACTGCCTCATCGATGTTGCTTACTTACAAAACAGAGTTTTCCTGAAATACTGGCTATTTATAAGGTTTAAATTTGATATTCACAGACACACACTGTTAAAATACAGTCTGTTAAATAATTTAAAGCTTTCTCATAAACTATATTTTTTGTTTTGTTTTGTGGTGCGTAAATAAACAAAGAAGACGGTTTTCCGACGCGCGAACACGCGACGTATAATTGTCCATGCGCGAAACAGGGAAACTCCAAGTTGATTCCACAAACTTCTAACGACTGTCCTTGCGATTTATTTATGGTCATCGCAAAGGCCAGACGCACTGGAAATTGTAACCGTTTAAAATCGAATGGTAAGTTCGTTGGAATCATCGGTATCCGCGGGATCAAGACATCCTCTCCTTTGTATTTTCCTTTTATGATTGTCGCCTCAATGACGTTATTCATCAGTCTTTTCACAGCCAGTCTTGTTCCATTGCATAGTCGAGGTTGATTAATGTTACGCAGCATGATGACAACTGATCCCACTTTTAACTGCAAATTGTGAGGTGGTAATCCAGGCAATTCCAGTGAATTTAAAAACTCAGTGGGATAGTTGACTACGTCAACCTGGTTCAAGAATCACAGGAGCACTGCGTCTGCGGATTCGCTCAATTTCATTATGTCTAGCTTGCTGTTGTTGTGTTTGATGTGCACGAACTCGTTGCATTCTAAGCCTATCTCCTACATTGTCACTCACTAAAGAACGCAATTCTGACATAGCAATACGACTATTTTCTTGATCTCTCTGTCTCTGGTCATCAGTGCGGTTAGCACGTGAGGTAGCTCTTCGCACATTTGATTGACTACGACGACCTACGTTAGGTCGTCTTCTCCTCGGCATCGTAAATTGTAATTGAGAAAATTTCCCGCTTATTTAGCAGTAAAGTGTCACTATCACAAAAAAGAGCACATTACTTGGAATGTCACTATCACAAAGGATCACCAAAGTAAAGAAAGTTCTCGCGCACGTAGCCACAAAGATAGAAGGATGCACTCATAGATATCGTAACTCGTAATACAATATAATATCGTAATACTTTTTTCCGTGCTCTGACTGAAAAGCGAAAGACAGGATGGATTGACATATTAGTTGGTTGTCAAATCTAATGTCAAATATTATGATTGCGTTCAGAAATTTAACTTAAGATTTATAATTTAACGTTTGTGACAAAACTTAAGATTTATCTTTCGATTTCTATATAGTCTTATTAAAAAAATAATCGGACAGATTAACAACTGAAGTTAGCTAAAATTAATTTTCTCGAAGCTATATGAAGCTGTGAGACTATGCAATTTTGTCGCGTTCGCGATTCACTTTCACTTTTGTTGAGTTTCGGAACGCGATATTAGATCCTCCAACGCGCATGCGAATTTGAACTTTATACAGCGGTAATAAATTACAAATTGACTCTCCATTTTATTTAGAAAACGTTTGTATGGGAAATAGAAAAATACTTGAGGATTTTCCCGGCAATTATTCGAATTTTTCTCACCTTTTAAACCTTCCCTAGACCTCCACGAATAATTCAAGACCAAGATAAGATAAATCCGTTCAGCCATTCTCGAGTTTTAGCGAGACTAACGAACAGCAATTGATTTTTATATATATAGATATAATATAATATTATACTCCTACGGTATAATCTTATTGTTGTAAGATTATACCCTACGGTATAATAGGGTATGGTAGGGTATGCAGGCACAATCCACATGAAGAACAACAAAAAACTTAAAAGCGATCGGCGTATTAAGAGATGTCGACTGAAATTTACCCTGTTCCTATCTCAGTATATCAGAACTTGCAAATAACTGTCGACCGTTTCTCGTTGTCTGCAAATAAGTGTCTCTTTCTGACTCTTTACGAAAAGACTCAGAGAGTAACCGTTTCATGGGTTCATGAGCGAGCACATGCTCGCGCTCAGAGCGAAACTGATTTTTTGTATTCTGTTTTGTTTCGGTTGTTCCAAGACCGTTTTGTCGTTTTCAGTGAAGCAAAAAGTCTTTTGCTTATGTATTGGTATACATTTACACGCATAGGCAAGCAAATCGTTAGATGTTTAATTGCGATCGTGTATTGAGTGTGTTAAGTTGCGTTTAACTGTGTTAACTAATTGTTCTAATTTAACGGGCATTCTCAGCCCTACATTTTATATTAAGTGAACGAAGAAGTTCGATTAGTGCAGAAAATTTAAACTCCTTACTTAAAAATTTACAAAAAATATGAATATAATATATAAAATAAAAAAAAATCTAAAAACAACATTGTCTGAAACTTTTTTTGCATTCGTTTTGCAGTCAAAACATAATAATTACGAAAGCAAAAACAAAGAAAGTAAATGAAAAGACCGTTTGCATTGAGTTTTTCGGTCAATCGGTCTTTTGCTGACTCTCTTTGTGCGAGCGTTTCTCGTTCCGCTCTTCACGCACTGCTCATTAAATGACCGAAATAAAAAAGGCTCAACGAAAAGCGCTCAACAGAAAACAGAATTAAGGACAGCAAAAGTCTCTTGCTCAGAGCGAGAGCGAGAGAGTATGAACTTTTTCGGTTCTGCTCGCAACGAGAGCGCAAGAAAAAAAACGGTTGACAGTTATTTACAAGCTCTGACTAACACTCTTAAAATGTAACATTCCTAATAGAAGGACTCGAAACTTCAGTCCTCTGTTTCTTAGCCATTGTAGTTCGACATATGCACTGCATGACCCTTTTAGGGTATTATGTTCGAACTACAATGGTCTCTACGCCATAACATCTCTTTCCTGTCTCTCTAATTTAAAATATAGAATTTTCAATTTCCTTACTAACTCCTCCTAGCTTAACATATTACAAATAGCTTAATATATACTAACAAATCGTTTCTGAGCGCCCCTCGGTCGTCTGGGCCTCTAAGCTTTATGATGAATACAGGAATGCTAGCTGATGCACAAGCCATTTCCAAATTCTGAAAGACCGCGAAAAAAATAAAGAAAATATATTATATAATATATTATATTATAATATTATATTATATTATAACAAAACTATAGAGTAAAATGTCGGATGACGTATTCAAAAATAAAATATAAATATGTTTAATTGTCATATAAAATTAGTAAGAAATAAGTTGGAAGTTTTTAAGTTTATAAATAATAGCAAAGAAAAAAATTTTACTTTTAGCCTTATCTAAACCACAGAGTTTTTAATTTCACTGTATTATGAGACCAATCTTTTACAAAAGGTAGAATTTTTTAATAAAAAATAAGAAATTTTTCTATATTTATATTTTTTTATAACCCAAATAATTTTATCGCCTGCAATGCGTTCAATGCAGCAGCTTGTTATTCTCACCAATAAGTTCCCACTTTATCTTTACGCTCTTCTTGGTGATCCCTGATCAAAACAGTAACGCCTAGTACTGAGATCGAAAACTTCCCTCTCTTTCTCTTAAGCGAACTGTCGTGTTTTTTTGTGCGCACTGCGTTTGATAAATAAATATTATATTTAATATGATATATTTTATATGATAAATATTGGTAAACGGGTGTTTTTTTACTTGTGAATCGAATATATAAAGAATCTTAAGCTTAAACCGTATCGCATCGCGAGTGCTGCGGTATATTTGGAGGCGAATTAATAATTTGTCTAAATTCAATTCCAAGCATAGCTGAGATCTGCTTCTTCCCCGTCTTATCTCTATTTCTGCATTTCTCCTTTGCACTCCCCGAAGCTCCCGGTTCGGCTTCCTATTTGGCACAGTGGTTCAAGGTATAGTGTTTTTTAACTTTTTTACATTAATTTTGTTTTATTTATTAGAAATATGGAATTTAAACTGGTCTGCTCTATGAAGTCCTGTAACAAGACAATCTCCTCATTCCAGCCTACCGTCTATTGCTGGCTATGTGAAAACGTCGTACACGCCAAGTGTGTCACGCCATTTCCCGTAGGTCTGATATACATTACATTACATACATACATTGTTGCTAAAATTGTCGTGCTGTCCAAGGTGAAATGAGGTCGTTCATGAGACACACTAAGAATGGATTTAAAGAGCTGATCACTGGTTTTCTTAAAATCAATGACCAGCTCTGTGCGCTTGACACTCAGTTTAGTGGCCTTCAGCTGCCAACAAAGTCCCCTAAGCGTAAGAAATCCGCTGTTTTTGATCCGCCTCAGTCTACTCAGCCGTCAATAACGCAGCCGCTCATATCTCTGGCCCCCCCAAGGGGTAGAACTGAGAACAATTCCTCTGTATTTCTCAGGGAAAATGAACAATTGTCTGATATGTCCGCCATGGCATCCCTTCAAGTGATGCCGCAGGTCCTAGTGAACGAAACTCCCGTTAGAGTAACCCAAAAGGGTATTACACAGTCCGGACCACCGGTACAGTTCTCGTACCTGTGACACCAAAACTTTTACAGGTGATTTTGAAACAAAAGCCGATAAAGAGGTGGAGGTTATAGCTAAATTTAAATATAATTATATGCTTCGCACGTTTTCTTTCAAGATTCGTGTGCCCGCGCTGATGTTTGACGATTAAGACGCTTTTTTCACCCAGTTTTTGGCCAGAGAACATTTTTGTCCAAAAACATCAGCCTAGTACTGCAAAGTTAAAAGTTTTAAAACCAGTGGGAGTGAAACTTCCCCATATTGGAACCACTGACCAACCATCCACCTCTTCCTTGTCCACTAACCCAAAAAACTAGTATCATCACTAACAATTACCTATCAGAATACTAGGTGGATACGTAGCAAACTTCCTAAACTATATTCTGAACGTCCCTTTTTTGCATCCCATATTATAGCCTTAACAGAAACTTGGTTAAAGCCGGAGATCTTTAGCTCTGAAGTTTTTCCAAGTAGTAAGTACACCACTTTTAGACGGGATCGACCTCAGCGAAGAGGGGACGGAGTCCTCATTTCGGTAGACTCTACTCTTACTTCTGAAGAGGTGAAATCATAAGAGTTTGGTGACATAGAATTTATTTGCATTAAAATCAATCTATCCGTGAAATCGTTATACATTACATGTTCGTATATACCGCCTTCGTCCGAACCGCCCACTTATTGGCAGCATTTGTCCGCTATTCGGTACGTTTTTAATCTTATGACTGATCGTGACCAGCTCGTAGCTGTGGGCGACTTTAATATCCAGAATTAAAGTGGTCCAACGTCGAAAACTCACCATCTTTATCACTTATTACGCACCACGACTTCACCGCGGGCATGTTTGATATGCCCCTAGGTTAGATTAACCATTTTAGAAATTCGTTAGGTCGTCTTTTAGACTTATGTTTTGTATCTGATCCTGATGGTACCGCTCTCTCCAGAGCTTTTCCCCTTTCAACCCCAGAGGATCCATACCACCCGCCGCTGGAGGTCTCAATCGAAACCATTCCAGGTATCAATCAGATGTCTCCACGCGCGGTAAATTAGATTCGCTGTTTCCTTAAAGCTGATTTTCACAAACTTAATAGCCTTATCGCACCGAATAGCCGGCATGCACCGATCTTAACTACATCTTAAATACATTTTATGACTCATCTGTGCCATGGAAATATCCGTCCGCTTCAACAAATCCTCCTTGGTTCACAAGGTGCCTCACTAACCTAAAAAATACTAAAAATAAGCGTTTACTTAAATATAAAAAAAACCGCCAGTAGTATAGATTTTTCGAGATATCTACTAGCTTGGTCAAATTTTATCGCGCATAACGCTGAATGTTACAAGAATTATATTCGCCGCTGCCGGATACAATTTACTCAGGATCCAAAGCAGTTTATAATTTTGTAAACACTAAGCGTAAACACGTATCTTTTTCATCCCTGCTTACGTTTGAAAATTCCTCCGCGACCTCTGCGAAACAACTTATTCTCCGTCTAAATTGACAGATCAGCCTTACGCATATAACATTCAAGCAGCTAATCTTATTTTCTGTCCGTTTTTCTCTGAGAACTTATTATCTGATCTTTTACTCCGACGGAGTACCAGGCTGTACGCTAAAATACTGTGCCAGGGCTCTGTGCAAACCTCTT
The DNA here is from genome assembly GCA_018153035.1 of Drosophila pseudoananassae pseudoananassae. NCBI lineage: Eukaryota > Metazoa > Arthropoda > Insecta > Diptera > Drosophilidae > Drosophila > Drosophila pseudoananassae. Next base: position 3,329,077 of record JAECXR010000034.1, read on the forward strand.
CTAAGACTTTTCAACTTATCTTTGAAAACCTCGATTTTTCCCCTTAAGTGGAAGGAATCATTCATAACTCCCCTACATAAAAAAGGGAAAAAGTCCGATGCTGCCAACTACAGAGGCATCTCCAAGTTGTCGGCAATTCCAAAGTTATTTGAAAAATTAATTACCCCTCATTTGCAACACCTTTGCTCTTCGATTATCTCTCCCTGTCAGCATTGCTTTATTAAGCGTCGCTCCACCACCACAAATTTACTGGAGTTGACATCCTTTGTCATAGATGGCTTTTGTAAGGGATATCAAAACGATGTAATTTACACAGACTTCAGCAAAGCATTTGATTCAGTTTATCACTCACTCTTGTTGAATAAACTGAATATGCTGGATTTTCCTATAGACCTCTTAACGTGGATCTCCAGCTGCTTAGATGGAAGGACACAAAGAGCCTTATTTAAAAACATACAGTCCCGTCTGCTCAAGGAAGTCATCTTGGCCCGCTATTATTTACGCTTTTTATAAACGACTTGCCCCCTGCTTGAACGAACTCTCTAGTTCTTATGTATGCAGATGATGTAAAGCTTTGTCTTCAGTACAACTCCATTTCTGCCCAATGCAGTCTTCAGTCTGACCTTGATAACTTTCAAAAATGGTGTTTAGCTAATGATTTAATACTTAACGGATCAAAATGCAAGCATATGTTTTTTTTACCGCTCTTGCCCTCTGCAACCTACGTATTAATGGGATGGCCCTGGAGAAATTAACCCAGGTTAGTGATCTCGGCGTCCTATTAGACATTAAATTTAAATTTTCCGACCATATTTCCTTAATGGTTAATAAGGCTAAAGGAGTCTTTGGTTTTATTAAAAGGTGGTCAAAAGAATTTACTGACCCATACATAACCAAAACATAATTTATTTCTTTGGTCGGTCCGATAATGGAGTACGGTTCATGTGTCTGGAGACCCCAATATGGAGTACATAATGACCGCATAGAATCCGTACAAAAGAATTTTTTAATATTCGCACTTAGAGGTCTAAACTGGGATGTGAATCTTCACCATCCAACTTATAATAGTAGACTCTTACTTATAAACTTACCTAGCTTAACAAATCGTAGGACAATGCTCGGTGTAGTCTTTCTGCATAACCTTATTAACAGTAACCTTATTATCACAGTTCGATCGCTCTTGCCAGTTTGCAATTATTTTCGATCTTGAACTCAAGCTTTCTCTTTCTGCGACAAGTTGAAATATAACAATTAATCACTAAAAATAAATTCGACCTAATAAGTTCATTGAACTATTTATTCCAAATTATACATTTAATCGGTTATAGTTATCTCTGTTGCGCCTTAACTATACTCTCCAACATAAGTCTCTCCGAGCTGTACTCTCCGGACGTAACCCGTTACATCATAGTTACTGTGGAGTTTGTTGTTCTTCACGACGCCGAACCTTCGTTGCACATCTCTTTTGTAACGTCATCTCTTACATCCGATCTGATCGTCCACTCTCGGCTACAGAGTGCTTCAGAGAGCCTAAATTCTTTACACGCTATTACAGTGGTCTGCATTCCGTCAAAAAAGAAGTCAAAAATGAGTCTTACTTGCACAGCAAAAAAATGTGAATTTGGTGGAACCATCACGGGTGACTACCTGTCTTGTTGGCTCTGCAATAACTGCTCACATTTTAAATGTGCTGGAGGAGGACACAATGGACGGATAAGTGACCTTATCAACAAGAAAATTGGCCTGACATGGTCTTGCATCGCTTGTAGAGAAATTGAGTCAGAGATGCGGACTTTTATGAAACAGACGAGAAATGGTTTCTCCATCGTTGGACATCGTTGGACAACCCCCATCGTTGGACAACCTACCCTCTGCTCTAGCTGTGTTGTCTCCAAGGCATTTACTAACACGTTTAAAATTTAATATTCCTAATAGAAGGACTCGAAACTTTAGTCCTCTGTTCCTTAGCCATTGTAGTTCGACATATGCACTGCATGACCCTTTTAGGGTATTATGTTCGAACTACAATGGTCTCTACTCTATAGAGCATCTCTAGAGAGACAGGAACTCTAATTTAAAATATAGAATTTTAAATTTCCTTACTAACTCCTCCTAGCTTAATAAATTACAAATAGCTTCATATATTCTAAAAAATTGTTTCTTGAGCGCCCCTCGGTCGTCTGGGCCTCTAATCTTTATGATGAATACAGGAATGCTAGCTGATGCTCTTATTGATGCACTGAAAATTCTAAACGACCGGTAAAAAACAAAAAAAAAAAAAAAAAAAAAAAAAAAAGAAACGGGAACTCGCAACACATAGCCAGACTTACGGGAAGAAAGGCGCAGGACTCCGCAGCACGGGCTCAGAAGAGACGCAGCAAAAGGATTCGCACTCTAGAGCGCCTTCGTGATACTGAAGCACATGCTGATCGGCGACATGATCATCAATTAAGTATTTCAGAGAGGATTCGGGACATGGAAGCACGTGCGAACCGTCGGACTATTCCGGAGTACCGAAATTGGGAATGGGTGCGGGATGCCGTAGCGCGTGCTATTCGTCGAGAGAACTCCAAGGAGCCGCGACAAGAGCAGGTGCAAAATACTGCTGATCATGCGACACGGAGGACTATTTCGGAGTATTAAAATCGGGAACGGGTTCGGGACGCCACAGCGCGGGCTATTCGTCGAGAGAACTCCGAGGAACTGCGACAAGAGCAGGTGCAAAATACTGCTGACCATGCCTCTCTGAGGACCAATCCCGAATTTCGAATTCAAGAGCGGATTCGGGACCCCGCAGCGCGAGCTGCTCATCGAGAGAACCCAGAAGAACGTGCAAGGGAACAGGAAAGAAACACTGGAGAACACCGACAGCGACGAAGGGATACGGAAGACAGGCAGCGAGAACGGGAAAGGGACGCAGATTACAGGAGAGCAACCAGGAGAAATCCCATCGCAAGAGCACGGGAGCAGCGAATAAACACATCACATCGCCGGGAACCACGACAACAGCGAATGGAAGAACAAATTCGGCAAATGGTAGAGGATCGATTAATAAACTTCCGGACGGACCCCTAAAATCGACGGCAGCTCTTTCCAGTTCCGAAAAGGCTCGGTTAATCCGATCCGATCCAGTGACGTGCTCCAGATACTTCGATTACAGGTTGCGACAATTAATGAAATTGTTCACAACCGATATTTTTGGGGAATTCAATCGTTCCCATTTTTAATGGAGAATCGAATTCCAGCACTGAGGATCTGCGCATTCTCATAGTATGTACTGGCTTGCTGGTGCTCCTAAGTTCGAAGACACTGAAAATACCGAGCATGTAGAACACTTTATCGATAGGTTTATTACTACAAATGGAGACGATCCTGAGCTACAAGAAGTAATTCAGTATCAACGCCACAAGCATAGTGCTTCCTGCCTAAGAGAGTTACGCGGACATGAGTTTTGCCGATTTAATATTCCATATCCTCCAATGCCCGAAACGCTTCTTTTGCATCCAAAAGAAAAAAACGAACTAAATTTTGAAGAACATAAAACTATGTTTAAAAAAATTAAGGAAGCTTTGAGGACTATTTCAAATAAAGACGCAGCTTTAAAAAATAGCTTTGATTATATTCTGTCCCACCTTGAAACTAATTTTGAAGCCTACAATTTAGCCTTCCGTTCTAGCACTAACCATACAGAATATAGACAACCCATTTCATACAACGAAAATGGACTCAAAAATTTCTTGCGACAGGTCCCAGCAGGACCCAGAGAGAATTCTTACTCTTTTTCTTACGCTGATCGTTCGTTCATCTTACGCTCATACTCTCATTGATCTTTCTGTTTCTCAGTCTCTGAAACTAGCGCAATGAAGAAGGTTGGTCTGCGCTTAGATTAATCTTTGTATAAAGGCATGTCACACATTCACGAACACGATTCACTTCCCTCTCTTTCTCTTAAGCGAACGGTCGTGTTGTTTTGTGCGCACTGCGTTTATTTGATAAATATTGGTAAACCGGTGTTTACATACTTGTGAATTGAATATATTGAGAATCTGTAGAATCTTAAAGCTTAAACCGTATCGCTTCGCGAGTGCTGTGGTATATTTGGAGTCGAATTAATAATTTGTCTAAATTCTATTCCAAGCATAGCTCAGCTCTGCTTCTTCCCCGTCTTATCTGTATTTCTGCATTTCCTCTTTTCACTCTCCAAAGCTCCCGCTTCGGCTTCCTATTTGGCACAGTGGTTCAAGGAATAGTGTTTTTTAACTTTTTATACCCTTGCAGAGGGTATTATAATTTTGTCCAAAAGTGTGCAACGCAGTGAAGGAGACATCTCCGACCCTATAAAGTATATATATTCTTGATCAGGATCACCTCCTGAGTTGATATAAGCATGTCCGTCTGTCTGTCCGTCTGTCTGTTTCTACGCAAACTAGTTTCTCAGTTTTAAAGCTATCGTCTTGAAACTTTGCACACACCCTTCTTTCCTTTGCACGCAGTATATAAGTCGGAACGGCCGGGATCGGCCGACTATATCCTATAGCTGCCATATAACTGATTGATTGGAAATGGTTTAATGAAATGGTGTTTTTAGAGTTACAGAGTTCAGATTTAATACGAATGCTACTTTTGGCAAAATAATACGACCTACGAAATTTCATAAGGATCGGCCGACTATATCATATAGCTGCCATATACCTGATTGATCGGAAATGTTATATCTTCGGTGTTTTTAAAGCTAGAGAATTCGAATTTGGTACGAATGCTATTTTTGGCAAAATAATACAACCTACCAAATAACATAACGATTGGCCGACTATATCTTATAGCTGCCATAGAACTGAACGATCGGAAATGGAATTTGGTAAAAAAAACCAACTTTGGTATTTTTGAAGATGGAAGCTTGGTACTTTGTGTTAGATTTTTTATTGTAATAAATTGGTAATATTATGGTATTCTCATAAGGATCGGCCAATTTAATCCGATGTTTGCGATATATATCCGGTTTTAACTGCAAGGGTATATAAACTTCGGCTCCGCCCGAAGTTAGCTTTCCTTTCTTGTTATACCCTTGCAGAGGGTATTATAATTTTGTCCAAAAATGTGCAACGCAGTGAAGGAGACATCTCCGACCCTATAAAGTATATATATTCTTGATCAGGATCACCTCCTGAGTTGATATAAGCATGTCCGTCTGTCCGTCTGTCTGTCCGTCTGTCTGTTTCTACGCAAACTAGTCTCTCAGTTTTAAAGCTATTGTCTTGAAACTTTGCACACACCCTTCTTTCCTTTGCACGCAGTATATAAGTCGGAACGGCCGGGATCGGCCGACTATATCTTATAGCTGCCATATAACTGATTGATCGGAAATGTTATAACTTTGGTATTTTTAAAGCTAGAGAATTCGGATTTGGTACGATTGCTATTTTTGGCAAAATAATTCAACATGCCAAATTTTATAAGGATCAGCCGACTATATCCTATATCTGCCATATAACTGATTGATCGGAAATGGCATAACTTCAGTGTTTTTCGAGCTAGAAAGTTGGGATTTTCTATGAATTCTATTTTTAGAAAAATAATACGACTTATCAAGTTTCATATGGATCGGCCGACTATATCTTATAGCTGCCATATAACTGAACGATCGGAAATGGTATTTTTACCAACTTTGGGGTTCTTCAAGATAGAAGTTTGGGTTTTTTTTTAGATTTTGTCTTGTAATTGACAAAATATTGGTAATTGGTTATATTATGATATTCCCATAAGTATCGGTCAACTATATCCGATTTTAGCGATATATATCCTGTTTTAGCTGCAAGGGTATATCAACTTCGGCTCCGCCCGAAGTTAGCTTTCCTTTCTTGTTATACCCTTGCAGAGGGTATTATAATTTTGTCCAAAAGTGTGCAACGCAGTGAAGGAGACATCTCCGACCCTATAAAGTATATATATTCTTGATCAGGATCACCTCCTGAGTTGATATGAGCATGTCCGTCTGTCCGTCTGTCTGTTTCTACGCAAACTAGTCTCTCAGTTTTAAAGCTATCGTCTTGAACACCCTTCTTTCCTTTGCACGCAGTATATAAGTCTGAACGGCCGGGATCGGCCGACTATATCCTATAGCTGCCATATAACTGATTGATCGAAAATGGTATAACTTTGGTGTTTTTGGAGTTACAGAGTTCAGATTTTGTACGAATGCTATTTTTGGCAAAATAATACGACCTACCAAATTTCATAAGGATCGGCCGACTATATCCTATAGCTGCCATATAACTGATTGATCGGAAATGGTATAACTTTGGTGTTTTTGGAGTTACAGAGTTCAGATTTTGTACGAATGCTATTTTTGGCAAAATAATACGACCTACCAAATTTCATAAGGATCGGCCGACTATATCCTATAGCTGCCATATAACTGATTGATCGGAAATGGTATAACTTTGGTGTTTTTAGAGTTACAGAGTTCAGATTTTGTATGAAAGCTATTTTTGGCAAAATAATACGAGCTACCAAATTTTATAAGGATCGGCCGACTATATCCTATAGCTGCCATATAACTGATTGATCGGAAATGGTATAACTTTGGTGTTTTTAGAGCTAGAGAATTCGAATTTGGTACGAATGCTATTTTTGGCAAAATAATACAACCTACCAAATTGCATAACGATCAGCCGACTATATCTTATAGCTGCCATATAACTGAACAATCGGAAATGGTATTTGGTAAAAATACCAACTTTGGTATTTTTGAAGATTAAAGCTTGGTACTTTGTTTTAGATTTTTTATTGTAATAAATTGGTTATATTAAGATATTCTCATAAGGATTGGCCAATTCAATCCGATTTTTGCGATAATATCGGGTTTAAACTGCAAGGGTATATCAACTTCGGCTCCGCCCGAAGTTAGCTTTCCTTTCTTGTTATATATAAATTTGTTTTATTTATTAAAAAATATGGAATTTAAACTTGTCTGTGCTATTAAGTCTTGTAACAAGACAAGTTCCTATGGCTATGTGAGAACGTCGTACACGCTAAGTGTGCCGGGTTCACTGCCTCAGTTTCGGATGCCATTTCCCGTAGGTCTGGGATACATTATTGTTGTGAAAATTGTCGTGCTGTGCACGACATGAGGTCGTTCATGAGGATCGGCCGACTATATCTTATAGCTGCCATATAACTGATTGATCGGAAATGTTATAACTTTGGTATTTTTAAAGCTAGAGAATTCGGATTTGGTACGATTGCTATTTTTGGCAAAATAATTCAACATGCCAAATTTTATAAGGATCAGCCGACTATATCCTATATCGGAAATTGATCGGAAATGGCATAAGTTCAGTGTTTTTCGAGCTAGAAAGTTGGGATTTTCTATGAATTCTATTTTTAGAAAAATAATACGACTTATCAAGTTTCATATGGATCGGCCGACTATATCTTATAGCTGCCATATAACTGAACGATCGGAAATGGTATTTTTACCAACTTTGGGGTTCTTCAAGATAGAAGTTTGGGCTTTTTTTTAGATTTTGTCTTGTAATTTATTGGTTATATTATGATATTCCCATAAGTATCGGTCAACTATATCCGATTTTAGCGATATATATCCTGTTTTAGCTGCAAGGGTATATCAACTTCGGCTCCGCCCGAAGTTAGCTTTCCTTTCTTGTTATACCCTTGCAGAGGGTATTATAATTTTGTCCAAAAGTGTGCAACGCAGTGAAGGAGACATCTCCGACCCTATAAAGTATATATATTCTTGATCAGGATCACCTCCTGAGTTGATATGAGCATGTCCGTCTGTCCGTCTGTCTGTTTCTACGCAAACTAGTCTCTCAGTTTTAAAGCTATCGTCTTGAACACCCTTCTTTCCTTTGCACGCAGTATATATGTAAGTCTGAACGGCCGGGATCGGCCGACTATATCCTATAGCTGCCATATAACTGATTGATCGAAAATGGTATAACTTTGGTGTTTTTGGAGTTACAGAGTTCAGATTTTGTACGAATGCTATTTTTGGCAAAATAATACGACCTACCAAATTTCATAAGGATCGGCCGACTATATCCTATAGCTGCCATATAACTGATTGATCGGAAATGGTATAACTTTGGTGTTTTTAGAGTTACAGAGTTCAGATTTTGTATGAAAGCTATTTTTGGCAAAATAATACGAGCTACCAAATTTTATAAGGATCGGCCGACTATATCCTATAGCTGCCATATAACTGATTGATCGGAAATGGTATAACTTTGGTGTTTTTAGAGCTAGAGAATTCGAATTTGGTACGAATGCTATTTTTGGCAAAATAATACAACCTACCAAATTGCATAACGATCAGCCGACTATATCTTATAGCTGCCATATAACTGAACAATCGGAAATGGTATTTGGTAAAAATACCAACTTTGGTATTTTTGAAGATTAAAGCTTGGTACTTTGTTTTAGATTTTTTATTGTAATAAATTGGTTATATTAAGATATTCTCATAAGGATTGGCCAATTCAATCCGATTTTTGCGATAATATCGGGTTTAAACTGCAAGGGTATATCAACTTCGGCTCCGCCCGAAGTTAGCTTTCCTTTCTTGTTATATATAAATTTGTTTTATTTATTAAAAAATATGGAATTTAAACTTGTCTGTGCTATTAAGTCTTGTAACAAGACAAGTTCCTATGGCTATGTGAGAACGTCGTACACGCTAAGTGTGCCGGGTTCACTGCCTCAGTTTCGGATGCCATTTCCCGTAGGTCTGGGATACATTATTGTTGTGAAAATTGTCGTGCTGTGCACGACATGAGGTCGTTCATGAGGATCGGCCGACTATATCTTATAGCTGCCATATAACTGATTGATCGGAAATGTTATAACTTTGGTATTTTTAAAGCTAGAGAATTCGGATTTGGTACGATTGCTATTTTTGGCAAAATAATTCAACATGCCAAATTTTATAAGGATCAGCCGACTATATCCTATATCTGCCATATAACTGATTGATCGGAAATGGCATAACTTCAGTGTTTTTCGAGCTAGAAAGTTGGGATTTTCTATGAATTCTATTTTTAGAAAAATAATACGACTTATCAAGTTTCATATGGATCGGCCGACTATATCTTATAGCTGCCATATAACTGATTGATCGGAAATGGTATAACTTTGGTGTTTTTAGAGTTACAGAGTTCAGATTTTGTATGAAAGCTATTTTTGGCAAAATAATACGAGCTACCAAATTTTATAAGGATCGGCCGACTATATCCTATAGCTGCCATATAACTGATTGATCGGAAATGGTATAACTTTGGTGTTTTTAGAGCTAGAGAATTCGAATTTGGTACGAATGCTATTTTTGGCAAAATAATACAACCTACCAAATTGCATAACGATCAGCCGACTATATCTTATAGCTGCCATATAACTGAACAATCGGAAATGGTATTTGGTAAAAATACCAACTTTGGTATTTTTGAAGATTAAAGCTTGGTACTTTGTTTTAGATTTTTTATTGTAATAAATTGGTTATATTAAGATATTCTCATAAGGATTGGCCAATTCAATCCGATTTTTGCGATAATATCGGGTTTAAACTGCAAGGGTATATCAACTTCGGCTCCGCCCGAAGTTAGCTTTCCTTTCTTGTTATATATAAATTTGTTTTATTTATTAAAAAATATGGAATTTAAACTTGTCTGTGCTATTAAGTCTTGTAACAAGACAAGTTCCTATGGCTATGTGAGAACGTCGTACACGCTAAGTGTGCCGGGTTCACTGCCTCAGTTTCGGATGCCATTTCCCGTAGGTCTGGGATACATTATTGTTGTGAAAATTGTCGTGCTGTGCACGACATGAGGTCGTTCATGAGACAGACCAAAAATGGATTTAAAGAGCTGATCACTGGTTTTCGTAAAATCAATGACCAGCTCTGTGCGCTTGACACTCAGTTTAGTGGCCTTCAGCTGCTAAATGAGTCCCCTAAGCGTAAGAAATCCGCTGTTTCTGATCCGCCTCAGCCTGCTCAGCCGACATTAATGAAGCCGCTCATATCTCTGGCCACCCCAAGGGCTAGAACTGAGAAAAACTCGTCCGAATTTCTCAGGGAAAATGAGCAATTGTCTGATATGTCCGCCATGGCATCCCTTCAAGTGATGCCACAGGTCCTAGGGAACGAAACCCCCATTAGAGTCACCCAAAAGGGTATTCCACAGTCCGGACCACCGGCACCGACTGATGCTGCAGTTCTCGTACCTGCGACACCAAAACCCTTACAGGTGATCCCTCCATCGAAACTTATATTTGTTTCTCGGCTTTCCCCTGATACTTCTGAGATTTATATCTCGGCTTATATCAAAGCCAAAACAAAAGCCCATATAGAGGTGGAGGATAAAGCTAAATTTTAATATAATTATATAAGGCGCACGTCATCTTTCAAGATTCGGGAGCCCCGGTTGATGTTCAAGACGATTTGTTCACCCAGTTTTTGGCCAGAGAACATCTTCGTCCAAGAACATCAGCCTAGTACTGCAAAGTTAAAAGATTTAAAACCAGTGGGAGTGAAACTTCCCCATATCGGAACCACTGACCAACCTTCCACCTCTTCCTTGTCCACTAACCCAAAAAATTAGTATCATCACTAACACTTACCTATCAGAATACTAGGGGGCTACGTAGCAAACTCCCTAAACTATATTCTAATTGTTCTTCCTTTGCATCCCATATTATAGCCTTTACAGAAACTTGGTTAAAGCCGGAGATCTTTAGCTCCGAAGTTTTTTCAAGTAAGTTCACCACTTTTAGACGGGATCGACCTCAGCGAAGAGGGGACGGAGTCTTCATTTCAGTAGACTCTTGTTTCTGAAGAGGTGAAATCAATAGAGTTTGGAGACATAGAATTTATTTGCATCACAAATCACTTTGTCTGCGAAATCTTTATACATTGCATGTTCATATATACCGCCTTCGTCCGAACCCACATATTGGCAGAATTTGTCCTCTATTCAATCCGTTTTTATACCCTTGCAGAGGGTATTATAATTTTGGTCAAAAGTGTGCAACGCAGTGAAGGAGACACCTCCGACCCTATAAAGTATATATATTCTTGATCAGGAAATGGTATAACTTTGGTGTTTTTAGAGTTACAGATTTCAGATTGTGTACGAATGCTACTTTTGGCAAAATAATACGACCTTCCAAATTTCATAAGGATCGGCCGACTATATCTTATAGCTGCCATATAACTGAACGATCGAAAATGATATTTGGTAAAAATACCAACTTTGGGGTTCTTCAAGATAGAAGTTTGGAATTTTTTTTAGATTTTGTCTTGTAATTTATTGGTTATATTATGATATTCCCATAAGAATCGGTCAACTATATCCGATTTTAGCGATATATATCCTGTTTTAGATGCAAGGGTATATCAACTTCGGCTCCGACCGAAGTTAGCTTTTCTTTCTTGTTAATCTTATGACTGATCGTGACTTTAATATCCAGAATTAAAGTGGTCCAACGTCGAAAACTCACCATCTTTATCACTTATTACGCACCACGACTTCACCGCGGGCATGTTTGATATGCCCCTAGGTTAGATTAACCATTTTAGAAATTCGTTAGGTCGGCTTTTAGACTTATGTTATGTATCTGATCCTGATGGTACCTCTTTCTCCAGAGCATTTTTCCTTTCAACCCCAGAGGATCCATATCACCCCACGCTGGAGGTCTCAATCGAGACCATTCCTGGTATCGATCAGATGTCTCCACGCGCGGTAAAACAGATTCGCTGTTTTCGTAAAGCTGATTTTCACCAACTTTTTTTTTTTTTTTAATAGCAGGATAACGTTTATTTAAAACTGTCCTGTAGGGACAACCATTAAATGTTATCACATAAACTTCACTTATAAATAATTTTACATATTAATATGGTAGAAATAAATTACAATCGATTATAAATTACGGGATCGAGCTCAGCGAAGGGGGGACGGAGTCCTCATTTCGGTAGACTCTTGTTTCTGAAGAGGTGAAATCACAAGAGTTTGGTGACATAGAATTTATTTTTCTATAATTTCTTTAGAATTTAAAATCAATCTATCCGTGAAATCGTTATACATTACATGTTCGTATATACCGCCTTCGTCCGAACCGCCCACATATTGGCAGCATTTGTCTGTCCGTCTGTCTGTCCGTCTGTCTGTCCGTCTGTCTGTTTCTACGCAAACTAGTCTCTCAGTTTTAAAGCTATTGTCTTGAAACTTTGCACACACCCTTCTTTCCTTTGCACGCAGTATATAAGTCGGAACGGCCAGGATCGGCCGACTATATCTTATAGCTGCCATATAACTGATTGATCGGAAATGTTATAACTTTGGTATTTTTAAAGCTAGAGAATTCGGATTTGGTACGATTGCTATTTTTGGCAAAATAATTCAACATGCCAAATTTTATAAGGATCAGCCGACTATATCCTATATCTGCCATATAACTGATTGATCGGAAATGGCATAACTTCAGTGTTTTTCGAGCTAGAAAGTTGGGATTTTCTATGAATTCTATTTTTAGAAAAATAATACGACTTATCAAGTTTCATATGGATCGGCCGACTATATCTTATAGCTGCCATATAACTGAACGATCGGAAATGGTATTTTTACCAACTTTGGGGTTCTTCAAGATAGAAGTTTGGGCTTTTTTTTAGATTTTGTCTTGTAATTTATTGGTTATATTATGATATTCCCATAAGTATCGGTCAACTATATCCGATTTTAGCGATATATATCCTGTTTTAGCTGCAAGGGTATATCAACTTCGGCTCCGCCCGAAGTTAGCTTTCCTTTCTTGTTATACCCTTGCAGAGGGTATTATAATTTTGTCCAAAAGTGTGCAACGCAGTGAAGGAGACATCTCCGACCCTATAAAGTATATATATTCTTGATCAGGATCACCTCCTGAGTTGATATGAGCATGTCCGTCTGTCCGTCTGTCTGTTTCTACGCAAACTAGTCTCTCAGTTTTAAAGCTATCGTCTTGAACACCCTTCTTTCCTTTGCACGCAGTATATAAGTCTGAACGGCCGGGATCGGCCGACTATATCCTATAGCTGCCATATAACTGATTGATCGAAAATGGTATAACTTTGGTGTTTTTGGAGTTACAGAGTTCAGATTTTGTACGAATGCTATTTTTGGCAAAATAATACGACCTACCAAATTTCATAAGGATCGGCCGACTATATCCTATAGCTGCCATATAACTGATTGATCGGAAATGGTATAACTTTGGTGTTTTTAGAGTTACAGAGTTCAGATTTTGTATGAAAGCTATTTTTGGCAAAATAATACGAGCTACCAAATTTTATAAGGATCGGCCGACTATATCCTATAGCTGCCATATAACTGATTGATCGGAAATGGTATAACTTTGGTGTTTTTAGAGCTAGAGAATTCGAATTTGGTACGAATGCTATTTTTGGCAAAATAATACAACCTACCAAATTGCATAACGATCAGCCGACTATATCTTATAGCTGCCATATAACTGAACAATCGGAAATGGTATTTGGTAAAAATACCAACTTTGGTATTTTTGAAGATTAAAGCTTGGTACTTTGTTTTAGATTTTTTATTGTAATAAATTGGTTATATTAAGATATTCTCATAAGGATTGGCCAATTCAATCCGATTTTTGCGATAATATCGGGTTTAAACTGCAAGGGTATATCAACTTCGGCTCCGCCCGAAGTTAGCTTTCCTTTCTTGTTATATATAAATTTGTTTTATTTATTAAAAAATATGGAATTTAAACTTGTCTGTGCTATTAAGTCTTGTAACAAGACAAGTTCCTATGGCTATGTGAGAACGTCGTACACGCTAAGTGTGCCGGGTTCACTGCCTCAGTTTCGGATGCCATTTCCCGTAGGTCTGGGATACATTATTGTTGTGAAAATTGTCGTGCTGTGCACGACATGAGGTCGTTCATGAGGATCGGCCGACTATATCTTATAGCTGCCATATAACTGATTGATCGGAAATGTTATAACTTTGGTATTTTTAAAGCTAGAGAATTCGGATTTGGTACGATTGCTATTTTTGGCAAAATAATTCAACATGCCAAATTTTATAAGGATCAGCCGACTATATCCTATATCTGCCATATAACTGATTGATCGGAAATGGCATAACTTCAGTGTTTTTCGAGCTAGAAAGTTGGGATTTTCTATGAATTCTATTTTTAGAAAAATAATACGACTTATCAAGTTTCATATGGATCGGCCGACTATATCTTATAGCTGCCATATAACTGAACGATCGGAAATGGTATTTTTACCAACTTTGGGGTTCTTCAAGATAGAAGTTTGGGCTTTTTTTTAGATTTTGTCTTGTAATTTATTGGTTATATTATGATATTCCCATAAGTATCGGTCAACTATATCCGATTTTAGCGATATATATCCTGTTTTAGCTGCAAGGGTATATCAACTTCGGCTCCGCCCGAAGTTAGCTTTCCTTTCTTGTTATACCCTTGCAGAGGGTATTATAATTTTGTCCAAAAGTGTGCAACGCAGTGAAGGAGACATCTCCGACCCTATAAAGTATATATATTCTTGATCAGGATCACCTCCTGAGTTGATATGAGCATGTCCGTCTGTCCGTCTGTCTGTTTCTACGCAAACTAGTCTCTCAGTTTTAAAGCTATCGTCTTGAACACCCTTCTTTCCTTTGCACGCAGTATATAAGTCTGAACGGCCGGGATCGGCCGACTATATCCTATAGCTGCCATATAACTGATTGATCGAAAATGGTATAACTTTGGTGTTTTTGGAGTTACAGAGTTCAGATTTTGTACGAATGCTATTTTTGGCAAAATAATACGACCTACCAAATTTCATAAGGATCGGCCGACTATATCCTATAGCTGCCATATAACTGATTGATCGGAAATGGTATAACTTTGGTGTTTTTAGAGTTACAGAGTTCAGATTTTGTATGAAAGCTATTTTTGGCAAAATAATACGAGCTACCAAATTTTATAAGGATCGGCCGACTATATCCTATAGCTGCCATATAACTGATTGATCGGAAATGGTATAACTTTGGTGTTTTTAGAGCTAGAGAATTCGAATTTGGTACGAATGCTATTTTTGGCAAAATAATACAACCTACCAAATTGCATAACGATCAGCCGACTATATCTTATAGCTGCCATATAACTGAACAATCGGAAATGGTATTTGGTAAAAATACCAACTTTGGTATTTTTGAAGATTAAAGCTTGGTACTTTGTTTTAGATTTTTTATTGTAATAAATTGGTTATATTAAGATATTCTCATAAGGATTGGCCAATTCAATCCGATTTTTGCGATAATATCGGGTTTAAACTGCAAGGGTATATCAACTTCGGCTCCGCCCGAAGTTAGCTTTCCTTTCTTGTTATATATAAATTTGTTTTATTTATTAAAAAATATGGAATTTAAACTTGTCTGTGCTATTAAGTCTTGTAACAAGACAAGTTCCTATGGCTATGTGAGAACGTCGTACACGCTAAGTGTGCCGGGTTCACTGCCTCAGTTTCGGATGCCATTTCCCGTAGGTCTGGGATACATTATTGTTGTGAAAATTGTCGTGCTGTGCACGACATGAGGTCGTTCATGAGGATCGGCCGACTATATCTTATAGCTGCCATATAACTGATTGATCGGAAATGTTATAACTTTGGTATTTTTAAAGCTAGAGAATTCGGATTTGGTACGATTGCTATTTTTGGCAAAATAATTCAACATGCCAAATTTTATAAGGATCAGCCGACTATATCCTATATCTGCCATATAACTGATTGATCGGAAATGGCATAACTTCAGTGTTTTTCGAGCTAGAAAGTTGGGATTTTCTATGAATTCTATTTTTAGAAAAATAATACGACTTATCAAGTTTCATATGGATCGGCCGACTATATCTTATAGCTGCCATATAACTGAACGATCGGAAATGGTATTTTTACCAACTTTGGGGTTCTTCAAGATAGAAGTTTGGGCTTTTTTTTAGATTTTGTCTTGTAATTGACAAAATATTGGTAATTGGTTATATTATGATATTCCCATAAGTATCGGTCAACTATATCCGATTTTAGCGATATATATCCTGTTTTAGCTGCAAGGGTATATCAACTTCGGCTCCGCCCGAAGTTAGCTTTCCTTTCTTGTTATACCCTTGCAGAGGGTATTATAATTTTGTCCAAAAGTGTGCAACGCAGTGAAGGAGACATCTCCGACCCTATAAAGTATATATATTCTTGATCAGGATCACCTCCTGAGTTGATATGAGCATGTCCGTCTGTCCGTCTGTCTGTTTCTACGCAAACTAGTCTCTCAGTTTTAAAGCTATCGTCTTGAACACCCTTCTTTCCTTTGCACGCAGTATATAAGTCTGAACGGCCGGGATCGGCCGACTATATCCTATAGCTGCCATATAACTGATTGATCGAAAATGGTATAACTTTGGTGTTTTTGGAGTTACAGAGTTCAGATTTTGTACGAATGCTATTTTTGGCAAAATAATACGACCTACCAAATTTCATAAGGATCGGCCGACTATATCCTATAGCTGCCATATAACTGATTGATCGGAAATGGATAACTTTGGTGTTTTTAGAGTTACAGAGTTCAGATTTTGTATGAAAGCTATTTTTGGCAAAATAATACGAGCTACCAAATTTTATAAGGATCGGCCGACTATATCCTATAGCTGCCATATAACTGATTGATCGGAAATGGTATAACTTTGGTGTTTTTAGAGCTAGAGAATTCGAATTTGGTACGAATGCTATTTTTGGCAAAATAATACAACCTACCAAATTGCATAACGATCAGCCGACTATATCTTATAGCTGCCATATAACTGAACAATCGGAAATGGTATTTGGTAAAAATACCAACTTTGGTATTTTTGAAGATTAAAGCTTGGTACTTTGTTTTAGATTTTTTATTGTAATAAATTGGTTATATTAAGATATTCTCATAAGGATTGGCCAATTCAATCCGATTTTTGCGATAATATCGGGTTTAAACTGCAAGGGTATATCAACTTCGGCTCCGCCCGAAGTTAGCTTTCCTTTCTTGTTATATATAAATTTGTTTTATTTATTAAAAAATATGGAATTTAAACTTGTCTGTGCTATTAAGTCTTGTAACAAGACAAGTTCCTATGGCTATGTGAGAACGTCGTACACGCTAAGTGTGCCGGGTTCACTGCCTCAGTTTCGGATGCCATTTCCCGTAGGTCTGGGATACATTATTGTTGTGAAAATTGTCGTGCTGTGCACGACATGAGGTCGTTCATGAGACAGACCAAAAATGGATTTAAAGAGCTGATCACTGGTTTTCGTAAAATCAATGACCAGCTCTGTGCGCTTGACACTCAGTTTAGTGGCCTTCAGCTGCTAAATGAGTCCCCTAAGCGTAAGAAATCCGCTGTTTCTGATCCGCCTCAGCCTGCTCAGCCGACATTAATGAAGCCGCTCATATCTCTGGCCACCCCAAGGGCTAGAACTGAGAAAAACTCGTCCGAATTTCTCAGGGAAAATGAGCAATTGTCTGATATGTCCGCCATGGCATCCCTTCAAGTGATGCCACAGGTCCTAGGGAACGAAACCCCCATTAGAGTCACCCAAAAGGGTATTCCACAGTCCGGACCACCGGCACCGACTGATGCTGCAGTTCTCGTACCTGCGACACCAAAACCCTTACAGGTGATCCCTCCATCGAAACTTATATTTGTTTCTCGGCTTTCCCCTGATACTTCTGAGATTTATATCTCGGCTTATATCAAAGCCAAAACAAAAGCCCATATAGAGGTGGAGGATAAAGCTAAATTTTAATATAATTATATAAGGCGCACGTCATCTTTCAAGATTCGGGAGCCCCGGTTGATGTTCAAGACGATTTGTTCACCCAGTTTTTGGCCAGAGAACATCTTCGTCCAAGAACATCAGCCTAGAAGTGTAAAGTTAAAAGTTTCAAGACCTGTGGGAGTGAAACTTTCCCTTATCGGAACCACGGACCAACCTTCCACCTCTTCCTTGTCCACTAACCCAAAAAATTAGTATCATCACTAACACTTACCTATCAGAATACTAGGGGGCTACGTAGCAAACTCCCTAAACTATATTCTAATTGTTCTTCCTTTGCATCCCATATTATAGCCTT
The DNA here is from genome assembly GCA_018153035.1 of Drosophila pseudoananassae pseudoananassae. Taxonomy (NCBI): domain Eukaryota; kingdom Metazoa; phylum Arthropoda; class Insecta; order Diptera; family Drosophilidae; genus Drosophila; species Drosophila pseudoananassae. Next base: position 3,347,262 of record JAECXR010000034.1, read on the forward strand.
TACAGAAACTTGGTTAAAGCCGGAGATCTTTAGCTCCGAAGTTTTTTCAAGTAAGTTCACCACTTTTAGACGGGATCGACCTCAGCGAAGAGGGGACGGAGTCTTCATTTCAGTAGACTCTTGTTTCTGAAGAGGTGAAATCAATAGAGTTTGGAGACATAGAATTTATTTGCATCACAAATCACTTTGTCTGCGAAATCTTTATACATTGCATGTTCATATATACCGCCTTCGTCCGAACCCACATATTGGCAGAATTTGTCCTCTATTCAATCCGTTTTTATACCCTTGCAGAGGGTATTATAATTTTGGTCAAAAGTGTGCAACGCAGTGAAGGAGACACCTCCGACCCTATAAAGTATATATATTCTTGATCAGGAAATGGTATAACTTTGGTGTTTTTAGAGTTACAGATTTCAGATTGTGTACGAATGCTACTTTTGGCAAAATAATACGACCTTCCAAATTTCATAAGGATCGGCCGACTATATCTTATAGCTGCCATATAACTGAACGATCGAAAATGATATTTGGTAAGAAACTTTGGGGTTCTTCAAGATAGAAGTTTGGAATTTTTTTTAGATTTTGTCTTGTAATTTATTGGTTATATTATGATATTCCCATAAGAATCGGTCAACTATATCCGATTTTAGCGATATATATCCTGTTTTAGATGCAAGGGTATATCAACTTCGGCTCCGACCGAAGTTAGCTTTTCTTTCTTGTTAATCTTATGACTGATCGTGACTTTAATATCCAGAATTAAAGTGGTCCAACGTCGAAAACTCACCATCTTTATCACTTATTACGCACCACGACTTCACCGCGGGCATGTTTGATATGCCCCTAGGTTAGATTAACCATTTTAGAAATTCGTTAGGTCGGCTTTTAGACTTATGTTATGTATCTGATCCTGATGGTACCTCTTTCTCCAGAGCATTTTTCCTTTCAACCCCAGAGGATCCATATCACCCCACGCTGGAGGTCTCAATCGAGACCATTCCTGGTATCGATCAGATGTCTCCACGCGCGGTAAAACAGATTCGCTGTTTTCGTAAAGCTGATTTTCACCAACTTTTTTTTTTTTTTTTAATAGCAGGATAACGTTTATTTAAAACTGTCCTGTAGGGACAACCATTAAATGTTATCACATAAACTTCACTTATAAATAATTTTACATATTAATATGGTAGAAATAAATTACAATCGATTATAAATTACGGGATCGAGCTCAGCGAAGGGGGGACGGAGTCCTCATTTCGGTAGACTCTTGTTTCTGAAGAGGTGAAATCACAAGAGTTTGGTGACATAGAATTTATTTTTCTATAATTTCTTTAGAATTTAAAATCAATCTATCCGTGAAATCGTTATACATTACATGTTCGTATATACCGCCTTCGTCCGAACCGCCCACATATTGGCAGCATTTGTCTGTCCGTCTGTCTGTCCGTCTGTCTGTTTCTACGCAAACTAGTCTCTCAGTTTTAAAGCTATTGTCTTGAAACTTTGCACACACCCTTCTTTCCTTTGCACGCAGTATATAAGTCGGAACGGCCGGGATCGGCCGACTATATCTTATAGCTGCCATATAACTGATTGATCGGAAATGGTATAACTTTGGTGTTTTTAAAGTTACAGAGTTCAGATTTTGTACGAAAGCTATTTTTGGCAAAATAATACGACCTACCAAATTTTATAAGGATCGGCCGACTATATCTTATAGCTGCCATATAACTGATTGATCGGAAATGTTATAACTTTGGTATTTTTAAAGCTAGAGAATTCGGATTTGGTACGATTGCTATTTTTGGCAAAATAATTCAACATGCCAAATTTTATAAGGATCAGCCGACTATATCCTATATCTGCCATATAACTGATTGATCGGAAATGGCATAACTTCAGTGTTTTTCGAGCTAGAAAGTTGGGATTTTCTATGAATTCTATTTTTAGAAAAATAATACGACTTATCAAGTTTCATATGGATCGGCCGACTATATCTTATAGCTGCCATATAACTGAACGATCGGAAATGGTATTTTTACCAACTTTGGGGTTCTTCAAGATAGAAGTTTGGGCTTTTTTTTAGATTTTGTCTTGTAATTTATTGGTTATATTATGATATTCCCATAAGTATCGGTCAACTATATCCGATTTTAGCGATATATATCCTGTTTTAGCTGCAAGGGTATATCAACTTCGGCTCCGCCCGAAGTTAGCTTTCCTTTCTTGTTATACCCTTGCAGAGGGTATTATAATTTTGTCCAAAAGTGTGCAACGCAGTGAAGGAGACATCTCCGACCCTATAAAGTATATATATTCTTGATCAGGATCACCTCCTGAGTTGATATGAGCATGTCCGTCTGTCCGTCTGTCTGTTTCTACGCAAACTAGTCTCTCAGTTTTAAAGCTATCGTCTTGAACACCCTTCTTTCCTTTGCACGCAGTATATAAGTCTGAACGGCCGGGATCGGCCGACTATATCCTATAGCTGCCATATAACTGATTGATCGGAAATGGTATAACTTGGTGTTTTTAGAGTTACAGAGTTCAGATTTTGTATGAAAGCTATTTTTGGCAAAATAATACGAGCTACCAAATTTTATAAGGATCGGCCGACTATATCCTATAGCTGCCATATAACTGATTGATCGGAAATGGTATAACTTTGGTGTTTTTAGAGCTAGAGAATTCGAATTTGGTACGAATGCTATTTTTGGCAAAATAATACAACCTACCAAATTGCATAACGATCAGCCGACTATATCTTATAGCTGCCATATAACTGAACAATCGGAAATGGTATTTGGTAAAAATACCAACTTTGGTATTTTTGAAGATTAAAGCTTGGTACTTTGTTTTAGATTTTTTATTGTAATAAATTGGTTATATTAAGATATTCTCATAAGGATTGGCCAATTCAATCCGATTTTTGCGATAATATCGGGTTTAAACTGCAAGGGTATATCAACTTCGGCTCCGCCCGAAGTTAGCTTTCCTTTCTTGTTATATATAAATTTGTTTTATTTATTAAAAAATATGGAATTTAAACTTGTCTGTGCTATTAAGTCTTGTAACAAGACAAGTTCCTATGGCTATGTGAGAACGTCGTACACGCTAAGTGTGCCGGGTTCACTGCCTCAGTTTCGGATGCCATTTCCCGTAGGTCTGGGATACATTATTGTTGTGAAAATTGTCGTGCTGTGCACGACATGAGGTCGTTCATGAGACAGACCAAAAATGGATTTAAAGAGCTGATCACTGGTTTTCGTAAAATCAATGACCAGCTCTGTGCGCTTGACACTCAGTTTAGTGGCCTTCAGCTGCTAAATGAGTCCCCTAAGCGTAAGAAATCCGCTGTTTCTGACCCGCCTCAGCCTGCTCAGGCGACATTAATGAAGCCGCTCATATCTCTGGCCACCCCAAGGGCTAGAACTGAGAAAAACTCGTCCGAATTTCTCAGGGAAAATGAGCAATTGTCTGATATGTCCGCCATGGCATCCCTTCAAGTGATGCCACAGGTCCTAGGGAACGAAACCCCCATTAGAGTCACCCAAAAGGGTATTCCACAGTCCGGACCACCGGCACCGACTGATGCTGCAGTTCTCGTACCTGCGACACCAAAACCCTTACAGGTGATCCCTCCATCGAAACTTATATTTGTTTCTCGGCTTTCCCCTGATACTTCTGAGATTTATATCTCGGCTTATATCAAAGCCAAAACAAAAGCCCATATAGAGGTGGAGGATAAAGCTAAATTTTAATATAATTATATAAGGCGCACGTCATCTTTCAAGATTCGGGAGCCCCGGTTGATGTTCAAGACGATTTGTTCACCCAGTTTTTGGCCAGAGAACATCTTCGTCCAAGAACATCAGCCTAGTACTGCAAAGTTAAAAGATTTAAAACCAGTGGGAGTGAAACTTCCCCATATCGGAACCACTGACCAACCTTCCACCTCTTCCTTGTCCACTAACCCAAAAAATTAGTATCATCACTAACACTTACCTATCAGAATACTAGGGGGCTACGTAGCAAACTCCCTAAACTATATTCTAATTGTTCTTCCTTTGCATCCCATATTATAGCCTTTACAGAAACTTGGTTAAAGCCGGAGATCTTTAGCTCCGAAGTTTTTTCAAGTAAGTTCACCACTTTTAGACGGGATCGACCTCAGCGAAGAGGGGACGGAGTCTTCATTTCAGTAGACTCTTGTTTCTGAAGAGGTGAAATCAATAGAGTTTGGAGACATAGAATTTATTTGCATCACAAATCACTTTGTCTGCGAAATCTTTATACATTGCATGTTCATATATACCGCCTTCGTCCGAACCCACATATTGGCAGAATTTGTCCTCTATTCAATCCGTTTTTATACCCTTGCAGAGGGTATTATAATTTTGGTCAAAAGTGTGCAACGCAGTGAAGGAGACACCTCCGACCCTATAAAGTATATATATTCTTGATCAGGAAATGGTATAACTTTGGTGTTTTTAGAGTTACAGATTTCAGATTGTGTACGAATGCTACTTTTGGCAAAATAATACGACCTTCCAAATTTCATAAGGATCGGCCGACTATATCTTATAGCTGCCATATAACTGAACGATCGAAAATGATATTTGGTAAGAAACTTTGGGGTTCTTCAAGATAGAAGTTTGGAATTTTTTTTAGATTTTGTCTTGTAATTTATTGGTTATATTATGATATTCCCATAAGAATCGGTCAACTATATCCGATTTTAGCGATATATATCCTGTTTTAGATGCAAGGGTATATCAACTTCGGCTCCGACCGAAGTTAGCTTTTCTTTCTTGTTAATCTTATGACTGATCGTGACTTTAATATCCAGAATTAAAGTGGTCCAACGTCGAAAACTCACCATCTTTATCACTTATTACGCACCACGACTTCACCGCGGGCATGTTTGATATGCCCCTAGGTTAGATTAACCATTTTAGAAATTCGTTAGGTCGGCTTTTAGACTTATGTTATGTATCTGATCCTGATGGTACCTCTTTCTCCAGAGCATTTTTCCTTTCAACCCCAGAGGATCCATATCACCCCACGCTGGAGGTCTCAATCGAGACCATTCCTGGTATCGATCAGATGTCTCCACGCGCGGTAAAACAGATTCGCTGTTTTCGTAAAGCTGATTTTCACCAACTTTTTTTTTTTTTTTAATAGCAGGATAACGTTTATTTAAAACTGTCCTGTAGGGACAACCATTAAATGTTATCACATAAACTTCACTTATAAATAATTTTACATATTAATATGGTAGAAATAAATTACAATCGATTATAAATTACGGGATCGAGCTCAGCGAAGGGGGGACGGAGTCCTCATTTCGGTAGACTCTTGTTTCTGAAGAGGTGAAATCACAAGAGTTTGGTGACATAGAATTTATTTTTCTATAATTTCTTTAGAATTTAAAATCAATCTATCCGTGAAATCGTTATACATTACATGTTCGTATATACCGCCTTCGTCCGAACCGCCCACATATTGGCAGCATTTGTCTGTCCGTCTGTCTGTCCGTCTGTCTGTTTCTACGCAAACTAGTCTCTCAGTTTTAAAGCTATTGTCTTGAAACTTTGCACACACCCTTCTTTCCTTTGCACGCAGTATATAAGTCGGAACGGCCGGGATCGGCCGACTATATCTTATAGCTGCCATATAACTGATTGATCGGAAATGGTATAACTTTGGTGTTTTTAAAGTTACAGAGTTCAGATTTTGTACGAAAGCTATTTTTGGCAAAATAATACGACCTACCAAATTTTATAAGGATCGGCCGACTATATCTTATAGCTGCCATATAACTGATTGATCGGAAATGTTATAACTTTGGTATTTTTAAAGCTAGAGAATTCGGATTTGGTACGATTGCTATTTTTGGCAAAATAATTCAACATGCCAAATTTTATAAGGATCAGCCGACTATATCCTATATCTGCCATATAACTGATTGATCGGAAATGGCATAACTTCAGTGTTTTTCGAGCTAGAAAGTTGGGATTTTCTATGAATTCTATTTTTAGAAAAATAATACGACTTATCAAGTTTCATATGGATCGGCCGACTATATCTTATAGCTGCCATATAACTGAACGATCGGAAATGGTATTTTTACCAACTTTGGGGTTCTTCAAGATAGAAGTTTGGGCTTTTTTTTAGATTTTGTCTTGTAATTTATTGGTTATATTATGATATTCCCATAAGTATCGGTCAACTATATCCGATTTTAGCGATATATATCCTGTTTTAGCTGCAAGGGTATATCAACTTCGGCTCCGCCCGAAGTTAGCTTTCCTTTCTTGTTATACCCTTGCAGAGGGTATTATAATTTTGTCCAAAAGTGTGCAACGCAGTGAAGGAGACATCTCCGACCCTATAAAGTATATATATTCTTGATCAGGATCACCTCCTGAGTTGATATGAGCATGTCCGTCTGTCCGTCTGTCTGTTTCTACGCAAACTAGTCTCTCAGTTTTAAAGCTATCGTCTTGAACACCCTTCTTTCCTTTGCACGCAGTATATAAGTCTGAACGGCCGGGATCGGCCGACTATATCCTATAGCTGCCATATAACTGATTGATCGGAAATGGTATAACTTGGTGTTTTTAGAGTTACAGAGTTCAGATTTTGTATGAAAGCTATTTTTGGCAAAATAATACGAGCTACCAAATTTTATAAGGATCGGCCGACTATATCCTATAGCTGCCATATAACTGATTGATCGGAAATGGTATAACTTTGGTGTTTTTAGAGCTAGAGAATTCGAATTTGGTACGAATGCTATTTTTGGCAAAATAATACAACCTACCAAATTGCATAACGATCAGCCGACTATATCTTATAGCTGCCATATAACTGAACAATCGGAAATGGTATTTGGTAAAAATACCAACTTTGGTATTTTTGAAGATTAAAGCTTGGTACTTTGTTTTAGATTTTTTATTGTAATAAATTGGTTATATTAAGATATTCTCATAAGGATTGGCCAATTCAATCCGATTTTTGCGATAATATCGGGTTTAAACTGCAAGGGTATATCAACTTCGGCTCCGCCCGAAGTTAGCTTTCCTTTCTTGTTATATATAAATTTGTTTTATTTATTAAAAAATATGGAATTTAAACTTGTCTGTGCTATTAAGTCTTGTAACAAGACAAGTTCCTATGGCTATGTGAGAACGTCGTACACGCTAAGTGTGCCGGGTTCACTGCCTCAGTTTCGGATGCCATTTCCCGTAGGTCTGGGATACATTATTGTTGTGAAAATTGTCGTGCTGTGCACGACATGAGGTCGTTCATGAGACAGACCAAAAATGGATTTAAAGAGCTGATCACTGGTTTTCGTAAAATCAATGACCAGCTCTGTGCGCTTGACACTCAGTTTAGTGGCCTTCAGCTGCTAAATGAGTCCCCTAAGCGTAAGAAATCCGCTGTTTCTGACCCGCCTCAGCCTGCTCAGGCGACATTAATGAAGCCGCTCATATCTCTGGCCACCCCAAGGGCTAGAACTGAGAAAAACTCGTCCGAATTTCTCAGGGAAAATGAGCAATTGTCTGATATGTCCGCCATGGCATCCCTTCAAGTGATGCCACAGGTCCTAGGGAACGAAACCCCCATTAGAGTCACCCAAAAGGGTATTCCACAGTCCGGACCACCGGCACCGACTGATGCTGCAGTTCTCGTACCTGCGACACCAAAACCCTTACAGGTGATCCCTCCATCGAAACTTATATTTGTTTCTCGGCTTGCCCCTGATACTTCTGAGATTTATATCTTGGCTTATATCAAAGCCAAAACAAAAGCCCATATAGAGGTGGAGGATAAAGCTAAATTTTAATATAATTATATAAGGCGCACGTCATCTTTCAAGATTCGGGAGCCCCGGGTGATGTTCAAGACGATTTGTTCACCCAGTTTTTGGCCAGAGAACATCTTCGTCCAAGAACATCAGCCTAGTACTGCAAAGTTAAAAGATTTAAAACCAGTGGGAGTGAAACTTCCCCATATCGGAACCACTGACCAACCTTCCACCTCTTCCTTGTCCACTAACCCAAAAAATTAGTATCATCACTAACACTTACCTATCAGAATACTAGGGGGCTACGTAGCAAACTCCCTAAACTATATTCTAATTGTTCTTCCTTTGCATCCCATATTATAGCCTTTACAGAAACTTGGTTAAAGCCGGAGATCTTTAGCTCCGAAGTTTTTCCAAGTAAGTTCACCACTTTTAGACGGGATCGACCTCAGCGAAGAGGGGACGGAGTCTTCATTTCAGTAGACTCTTGTTTCTGAATAGGTGAAATCAATAGAGTTTGGAGACATAGAATTTATTTGCATCACAAATCACTTTGTCTGCGAAATCTTTATACATTGCATGTTCATATATACCGCCTTCGTCCGAACCCACATATTGGCAGAATTTGTCCTCTATTCAATCCGTTTTTATACCCTTGCAGAGGGTATTATAATTTTGGTCAAAAGTGTGCAACGCAGTGAAGGAGACACCTCCGACCCTATAAAGTATATATATTCTTGATCAGGAAATGGTATAACTTTGGTGTTTTTAGAGTTACAGATTTCAGATTGTGTACGAATGCTACTTTTGGCAAAATAATACGACCTTCCAAATTTCATAAGGATCGGCCGACTATATCTTATAGCTGCCATATAACTGAACGATCGAAAATGATATTTGGTAAAAATACCAACTTTGGGGTTCTTCAAGATAGAAGTTTGGAATTTTTTTTAGATTTTGTCTTGTAATTTATTGGTTATATTATGATATTCCCATAAGAATCGGTCAACTATATCCGATTTTAGCGATATATATCCTGTTTTAGATGCAAGGGTATATCAACTTCGGCTCCGACCGAAGTTAGCTTTTCTTTCTTGTTAATCTTATGACTGATCGTGACTTTAATATCCAGAATTAAAGTGGTCCAACGTCGAAAACTCACCATCTTTATCACTTATTACGCACCACGACTTCACCGCGGGCATGTTTGATATGCCCCTAGGTTAGATTAACCATTTTAGAAATTCGTTAGGTCGGCTTTTAGACTTATGTTATGTATCTGATCCTGATGGTACCTCTTTCTCCAGAGCATTTTTCCTTTCAACCCCAGAGGATCCATATCACCCCACGCTGGAGGTCTCAATCGAGACCATTCCTGGTATCGATCAGATGTCTCCACGCGCGGTAAAACAGATTCGCTGTTTTCGTAAAGCTGATTTTCACCAACTTTTTTTTTTTTTTAATAGCAGGATAACGTTTATTTAAAACTGTCCTGTAGGGACAACCATTAAATGTTATCACATAAACTTCACTTATAAATAATTTTACATATTAATATGGTAGAAATAAATTACAATCGATTATAAATTACGGGATCGAGCTCAGCGAAGGGGGGACGGAGTCCTCATTTCGGTAGACTCTTGTTTCTGAAGAGGTGAAATCACAAGAGTTTGGTGACATAGAATTTATTTTTCTATAATTTCTTTAGAATTTAAAATCAATCTATCCGTGAAATCGTTATACATTACATGTTCGTATATACCGCCTTCGTCCGAACCGCCCACATATTGGAAGCATTTGTCTGTCCGTCTGTCTGTCCGTCTGTCTGTTTCTACGCAAACTAGTCTCTCAGTTTTAAAGCTATTGTCTTGAAACTTTGCACACACCCTTCTTTCCTTTGCACGCAGTATATAAGTCGGAACGGCCGGGATCGGCCGACTATATCTTATAGCTGCCATATAACTGATTGATCGGAAATGGTATAACTTTGGTGTTTTTAAAGTTACAGAGTTCAGATTTTGTACGAAAGCTATTTTTGGCAAAATAATACGACCTACCAAATTTTATAAGGATCGGCCGACTATATCTTATAGCTGCCATATAACTGATTGATCGGAAATGTTATAACTTTGGTATTTTTAAAGCTAGAGAATTCGGATTTGGTACGATTGCTATTTTTGGCAAAATAATTCAACATGCCAAATTTTATAAGGATCAGCCGACTATATCCTATATCTGCCATATAACTGATTGATCGGAAATGGCATAACTTCAGTGTTTTTCGAGCTAGAAAGTTGGGATTTTCTATGAATTCTATTTTTAGAAAAATAATACGACTTATCAAGTTTCATATGGATCGGCCGACTATATCTTATAGCTGCCATATAACTGAACGATCGGAAATGGTATTTTTACCAACTTTGGGGTTCTTCAAGATAGAAGTTTGGGCTTTTTTTTAGATTTTGTCTTGTAATTTATTGGTTATATTATGATATTCCCATAAGTATCGGTCAACTATATCCGATTTTAGCGATATATATCCTGTTTTAGCTGCAAGGGTATATCAACTTCGGCTCCGCCCGAAGTTAGCTTTCCTTTCTTGTTATACCCTTGCAGAGGGTATTATAATTTTGTCCAAAAGTGTGCAACGCAGTGAAGGAGACATCTCCGACCCTATAAAGTATATATATTCTTGATCAGGATCACCTCCTGAGTTGATATGAGCATGTCCGTCTGTCCGTCTGTCTGTTTCTACGCAAACTAGTCTCTCAGTTTTAAAGCTATCGTCTTGAACACCCTTCTTTCCTTTGCACGCAGTATATAAGTCTGAACGGCCGGGATCGGCCGACTATATCCTATAGCTGCCATATAACTGATTGATCGAAAATGGTATAACTTTGGTGTTTTTAGAGTTACAGAGTTCAGATTTTGTATGAAAGCTATTTTTGGCAAAATAATACGAGCTACCAAATTTTATAAGGATCGGCCGACTATATCCTATAGCTGCCATATAACTGATTGATCGGAAATGGTATAACTTTGGTGTTTTTAGAGCTAGAGAATTCGAATTTGGTACGAATGCTATTTTTGGCAAAATAATACAACCTACCAAATTGCATAACGATCAGCCGACTATATCTTATAGCTGCCATATAACTGAACAATCGGAAATGGTATTTGGTAAAAATACCAACTTTGGTATTTTTGAAGATTAAAGCTTGGTACTTTGTTTTAGATTTTTTATTGTAATAAATTGGTTATATTAAGATATTCTCATAAGGATTGGCCAATTCAATCCGATTTTTGCGATAATATCGGGTTTAAACTGCAAGGGTATATCAACTTCGGCTCCGCCCGAAGTTAGCTTTCCTTTCTTGTTATATATAAATTTGTTTTATTTATTAAAAAATATGGAATTTAAACTTGTCTGTGCTATTAAGTCTTGTAACAAGACAAGTTCCTATGGCTATGTGAGAACGTCGTACACGCTAAGTGTGCCGGGTTCACTGCCTCAGTTTCGGATGCCATTTCCCGTAGGTCTGGGATACATTATTGTTGTGAAAATTGTCGTGCTGTGCACGACATGAGGTCGTTCATGAGACAGACCAAAAATGGATTTAAAGAGCTGATCACTGGTTTTCGTAAAATCAATGACCAGCTCTGTGCGCTTGACACTCAGTTTAGTGGCCTTCAGCTGCTAAATGAGTCCCCTAAGCGTAAGAAATCCGCTGTTTCTGATCCGCCTCAGCCTGCTCAGCCGACATTAATGAAGCCGCTCATATCTCTGGCCACCCCAAGGGCTAGAACTGAGAAAAACTCGTCCGAATTTCTCAGGGAAAATGAGCAATTGTCTGATACGTCCGCCATGGCATCCCTTCAAGTGATGCCACAGGTCCTAGGGAACGAAACCCCCATTAGAGTCACCCAAAAGGGTATTCCACAGTCCGGACCACCGGCACCGACTGATGCTGCAGTTCTCGTACCTGCGACACCAAAACCCTTACAGGTGATCCCTCCATCGAAACTTATATTTGTTTCTCGGCTTGCCCCTGATACTTCTGAGATTTATATCTTGGCTTATATCAAAGCCAAAACAAAAGCCCATATAGAGGTGGAGGATAAAGCTAAATTTTAATATAATTATATAAGGCGCACGTCATCTTTCAAGATTCGGGAGCCCCGGTTGATGTTCAAGACGATTTGTTCACCCAGTTTTTGGCCAGAGAACATCTTCGTCCAAGAACATCAGCCTAGTACTGCAAAGTTAAAAGATTTAAAACCAGTGGGAGTGAAACTTCCCCATATCGGAACCACTGACCAACCTTCCACCTCTTCCTTGTCCACTAACCCAAAAAATTAGTATCATCACTAACACTTACCTATCAGAATACTAGGGGGCTACGTAGCAAACTCCCTAAACTATATTCTAATTGTTCTTCCTTTGCATCCCATATTATAGCCTTTACAGAAACTTGGTTAAAGCCGGAGATCTTTAGCTCCGAAGTTTTTCCAAGTAAGTTCACCACTTTTAGACGGGATCGACCTCAGCGAAGAGGGGACGGAGTCTTCATTTCAGTAGACTCTTGTTTCTGAAGAGGTGAAATCAATAGAGTTTGGAGACATAGAATTTATTTGCATCACAAATCACTTTGTCTGCGAAATCTTTATACATTGCATGTTCATATATACCGCCTTCGTCCGAACCCACATATTGGCAGAATTTGTCCTCTATTCAATCCGTTTTTATACCCTTGCAGAGGGTATTATAATTTTGGTCAAAAGTGTGCAACGCAGTGAAGGAGACACCTCCGACCCTATAAAGTATATATATTCTTGATCAGGAAATGGTATAACTTTGGTGTTTTTAGAGTTACAGATTTCAGATTGTGTACGAATGCTACTTTTGGCAAAATAATACGACCTTCCAAATTTCATAAGGATCGGCCGACTATATCTTATAGCTGCCATATAACTGAACGATCGAAAATGATATTTGGTAAAAATACCAACTTTGGGGTTCTTCAAGATAGAAGTTTGGAATTTTTTTTAGATTTTGTCTTGTAATTTATTGGTTATATTATGATATTCCCATAAGAATCGGTCAACTATATCCGACTTTAGCGATATATATCCTGTTTTAGATGCAAGGGTATATCAACTTCGGCTCCGACCGAAGTTAGCTTTTCTTTCTTGTTAATCTTATGACTGATCGTGACTTTAATATCCAGAATTAAAGTGGTCCAACGTCGAAAACTCACCATCTTTATCACTTATTACGCACCACGACTTCACCGCGGGCATGTTTGATATGCCCCTAGGTTAGATTAACCATTTTAGAAATTCGTTAGGTCGGCTTTTAGACTTATGTTATGTATCTGATCCTGATGGTACCTCTTTCTCCAGAGCATTTTTCCTTTCAACCCCAGAGGATCCATATCACCCCACGCTGGAGGTCTCAATCGAGACCATTCCTGGTATCGATCAGATGTCTCCACGCGCGGTAAAACAGATTCGCTGTTTTCGTAAAGCTGATTTTCACCAACTTTTTTTTTTTTTTTAATAGCAGGATAACGTTTATTTAAAACTGTCCTGTAGGGACAACCATTAAATGTTATCACATAAACTTCACTTATAAATAATTTTACATATTAATATGGTAGAAATAAATTACAATCGATTATAAATTACGGGATCGAGCTCAGCGAAGGGGGGACGGAGTCCTCATTTCGGTAGACTCTTGTTTCTGAAGAGGTGAAATCACAAGAGTTTGGTGACATAGAATTTATTTTTATATAGTTTCTTTAGAATTTAAAATCAATCTATCCGTGAAATCGTTATACATTACATGTTCGTATATACCGCCTTCGTCCGAACCGCCCACATATTGCCAGCATTTGTCCGCTATTCGGTACGTTTTTAATCTTATGACTGATCGTGACCAGCTCGTAGCTGTGGGCGACTTTAATATCCAGAATTAAAGTGGTCCAACGTCGAAAACTCACCATCTTTATCACTTATTACGCACCACGACTTCACCGCGGGCATGTTTGATATGCCCCTAGGTTAGATTAACCATTTTAGAAATTCGTTAGGTCGTCTTTTAGACTTATGTTTTGTATCTGATCCTGATGGTACCGCTCTCTCCAAAGCTTTTCCCCTTTCAACCCCAGAGGATCCATATCACCCCACGCTGGAGGTCTCAATCGAAACCATTCCAGGTATCAATCAGATGTCTCCACGAGCGGTAAATAAGATTCGCTGTTTCCTAAAAGCTGATTTTCACAAACTTAATAGCCTTATCGCACCGAATAGCCGGCATGCACCGATCTTAACTACATCTTAAATACATTTTTTGACTCATCTGTGCCATGGAAATATCCGTCCGCTTCAACAAATCCTCCTTGGTTCACAAGGTGCCTCACTAACCTAAAAAATACTAAAAATAAGCGTTTACTTAAATATAAAAAAAACCGGCAGTAGTATAGATTTTTCGAGAATTTTCAAATTCGGTCAAATTTTACCGCGCATAACGCTGAATGTTACAAGAATTATATTCGCCGCTGCCGGATACAATTTACTCAGGATCCAAAGCAGTTTATAATTTTGTAAACACTAAGCGTAAACACGTATCTTTTTCATCCCTGCTTACGTTTGAAAATTCCTCCGCGACCTCTGCGAAACAACTTATTCTCCGTCTAAATTGACAGATCAGCCTTACGCATATAACATTCAAGCAGCTAATCTTATTTTCTGTCCGTTTTTCTCTGAGAACTTATTATCTGATCTTTTACTCCGACGGAGTACCAGGCTGTACGCTAAAATACTGTGCCAGGGCTCTGTGCAAACCTCTTCTAAGACTTTTCAACTTATCTTTGAAAACCTCGATTTTTCCCCTTAAGTGGAAGGAATCATTCATAACTCCCCTACATAAAAAAGGGAAAAAGTCCGATGCTGCCAACTACAGAGGCATCTCTAAGTTGTCGGCAATTCCAAAGTTATTTGAAAAATTAATTACCCCTCATTTGCAACATCTTTGCTCTTCGATTATCTCTCCCTGTCAGCATTGCTTTATTAAGCGTCGCTCCACCACCACAAATTTACTGGAGTTGACATCCTTTGTCATAGATGGCTTTTGTAAGGGATATCAAAACGATGTAATTTACACAGACTTCAGCAAAGCATTTGATTCAGTTTATCACTCACTCTTGTTGAATAAACTGAATATGCTGGATTTTCCTATAGACCTCTTAACGTGGATCTCCAGCTACTTAGATGGAAGGACACAAAGAGCCTTATTTAAAAACATACAGTCCCGTCTGCTCAAGAAAGTCATCTTGGCCTGCTATTATTTACGCTTTTTATAAACGACTTGCCCCCTGCTTGAACGAACTCTCTAGTTCTTATGTATGCAGATGATGTAAAGCTTTGTCTTCAGTACAACTCCATTTCTGCACAATGCAGTCTTCAGTCTGACCTTGATAACTTTCAAAAATGGTGTTTAGCTAATGATTTAATACTTAACGGATCAAAATGCAAGCATATGTTTTTTTACCGTTCTTGCCCTCTGCAACCTACGTATTAATGGGATGGCCCTGGAGAAATTAACCCAGGTTAGTGATCCCGGCGTCCTATTAGACATTAAATTTAAATTTTCCGACCATATTTCCTTAATGGTTAATAAGGCTAAAGGAGTCTTTGGTTTTATTAAGAGGTGGTCAAAAGAATTTACTGAGCCATACATAACCAAAACATAATTTATTTCTTTGGTCGGTCCGATAATGGAGTACGGTTCATGTGTCTGGAGACCCCAATATGGAGTACATAATGACCGCATAGAATCCGTACAAAAGAATTTTTTAATATTCGCACTTAGAGGTCTAAACTGGGATGTGAATCTTCACCTTCCAACTTATAATAGTAGACTCTTACTTATAAACTTACCTAGCTTAACAAATCGTAGGACAATGCTCGGTGTAGTCTTTCTGCATAACCTTATTAACAGTAACCTTATTATCACAGTTCGATCGCTCTTGCCAGTTTGCAATTATTTTCGATCTTGAACTCAAGCTTTCTCTTTCTGCGACAAGTTGAAATATAACAATTAATCCCTAAAAATAAATTCGACCTAATAAGTTCATTGAACTATTTATTCCAAATTATACATTTAATCGGTTATAGTTATCTCTGTTGCGCTTTAACTATACTCTCCAACATAAGTCTCTCCGAGCTGTACTCTCCGGACGTAACCCGTTACATCATAGTTACTGTGGAGTTTGTTGTTCTTCACGACGCCGAACCTTCGTTGCACATCTCTTTTGTAACGTCATCTCTTACATCCGATCTGATCGTCCACTCTCGGCTACAGAGTGCTTCAGAGAGCCTAAATTCTTTACACGCTATTACAGTGGGCTGCATTCCGTCAAAAAAGAAGTCAAAAATGAGTCTTACTTGCACAGCAAAAAAATGTGAATTTGGTGGAACCATCACGGGTGACTCATACCTGTCTTGTTGGCTCTGCAATAACTGCTCACATTTTAAATGTGCTGGAGGAGGACACAATGGACGGATAAGTGACCTTATCAACAAGAAAATTGGCCTGACATGGTCTTGCATCGCTTGTAGAGAAATTGAGTCAGAGATGCGGACTTTTATGAAACAGACGAGAAATGGTTTCCTAGATGTCCGCAAGCATTTCTTGCTCTTGAAACTCAATTCCTTGGGTTAAAGTTGTTAAGCGAATCCCCCAGACGTAAAATTCCGAACAACAACCTGCTGACTGCTAAATTACTGAATACCCCTACATCCCATTCTGTACAAGTCGATGAATTTTCAACACCAAACATTTTACCGTCGCCTACTTGTCTACCTACTTATGCTGTTCCAATACCAAGGGACTTGATGAGCCTTCCTTCAGGGCACTCTAATATTTATCCCTTGAAAGAAGCGATCAGCGTACCAAGTACAAATCTCGAGCCACCTCTCATATTGGAGCCTCCATCGTTGGACATCGTTGGACAACCCCCATCGTTGGACAACCTACCCTCTGCTCTAGCTGTGTTGTCTCCAAGGCATTTACTAACACGTTTAAAATTTAATATTCCTAATAGAAGGACTCGAAACTTTAGTCCTCTGTTCCTTAGCCATTGTAGTTCGACATATGCACTGCATGACCCTTTTAGGGTATTATGTTCGAACTACAATGGTCTCTACTCTATAGAGCATCTCTTTCCTGTCTCTCTAATTTAAAATATAGAATTTTAAATTTCCTTACTAACTCCTCCTAGCTTAATAAATTACAAATAGCTTCATATATTCTAACAAATTGTTTCTTGAGCGCCCCTCGGTCGTCTGGGCCTCTAATCTTTATAATGAATACAGGAATGCTAGCTGATGCTCTTATTGATGCACTGAAAATTCTAAACGACCGGTAAAAAAAAAAAAAAAAAAAAAAAAAAAAAAAAAAAAAAAAGCAAAAAAAAGAAACGGGAACTCGCAACACATAGCCAGACTTACGGGAAGAAAGGCGCAGGACTCCGCAGCACGGGCTCAGAAGAGACGCAGCAAAAGGATTCGCACTCTAGAGCGCCTTCGTGATACTGAAGCACATGCTGATCGGCGACATGATCATCAATTAAGTATTTCAGAGAGGATTCGGGACATGGAAGCACGTGCGAACCGTCGGACTATTCCGGAGTACCGAAATTGGGAATGGGTGCGGGATGCCGTAGCGCGTGCTATTCGTCGAGAGAACTCCAAGGAGCCGCGACAAGAGCAGGTGCAAAATACTGCTGATCATGCGACACGGAGGACTATTTCGGAGTATTAAAATCGGGAACGGGTTCGGGACGCCACAGCGCGGGCTATTCGTCGAGAGAACTCCGAGGAACTGCGACAAGAGCAGGTGCAAAATACTGCTGACCATGCCTCTCTGAGGACCAATCCCGAATTTCGAATTCAAGAGCGGATTCGGGACCCCGCAGCGCGAGCTGCTCATCGAGAGAACCCAGAAGAACGTGCAAGGGAACAGGAAAGAAACACTGGAGAACACCGACAGCGACGAAGGGATACGGAAGACAGGCAGCGAGAACGGGAAAGGGACGCAGATTACAGGAGAGCAACCAGGAGAAATCCCATCGCAAGAGCACGGGAGCAGCGGATAAACACATCACATCGCCGGGAACCACGACAACAGCGAAGGGAAGAACAAATTCGGCAAATGGCAGAGGATCGATTAATAAACTTCCGGACGGACCCCTAAAATCGACGGCAGCTCTTTCCAGTTCCGAAAAGGCTCGGTTAATCCGATCCGATCCAGTGACGTGCTCCAGATACTTCGATTACAGGTTGCGACAATTAATGAAATTGTTCACAACCGATATTTTTGGGGAATTCAATCGTTCCCATTTTTAATGGAGAATCGAATTCCAGCACTGAGGATCTGCGCATTCTCATGGTATGTACTGGCTTGCTGGTGCTCCTAAGTTCGAAGACACTGAAAATACCGAGCATGTAGAACACTTTATCGATAGGTTTATTACTACAAATGGAGACGATCCTGAGCTACAAGAAGTAATTCAGTATCAACGCCACAAGCATAGTGCTTCCTGCCTAAGAGAGTTACGCGGACATGAGTTTTGCCGATTTAATATTCCATATCCTCCAATGCCCGAAACGCTTCTTTTGCATCCAAAAGAAAAAAACGAACTAAATTTTGAAGAACATAAAACTATGTTTAAAAAAATTAAGGAAGCTTTGAGGACTATTTCAAATAAAGACGCAGCTTTAAAAAATAGCTTTGATTATATTCTGTCCCACCTTGAAACTAATTTTGAAGCCTACAATTTAGCCTTACGTTCTAGCACTAACCATACAGAATATAGACAACCCATTTCATACAACGAAAATGGACTCAAAAATTTCATGCGACAGGTCCCAGCAGGACCCAGAGAGAATTCTTACTCTTTTTCTTACGCTGATCGTTCGTTCATCTTACGCTCATACTCTCATTGATCTTTCTGTTTCTCAGTCTCTGAAAGTAGCGCAATGAAGAAGGTTGGTCTGCGCTTAGATTAATCTTTGTATGGATGCATGTCACACATTCACGAACACGATTCACTTCCCTCTCTTTCTCTTAAGCGAACGGTCGTGTTGTTTTGTGCGCACTGCGTTTATTTGATAAATATTGGTAAACCGGTGTTTACATACTTGTGAATTGAATATATTGAGAATCTGTAGAATCTTAAAGCTTAAACCGTATCGCTTCGCGAGTGCTGCGGTATATTTGGAGTCGAATTAATAATTTGTCTACATTCTATTCCAAGCATAGCTCAGCTCTGCTTCTTCCCCGTCTTATCTGTATTTCTGCATTTCCTCTTTTCACTCTCCAAAGCTCCCGCTTCGGCTTCCTATTTGGCACAGTGGTTCAAGGTATAGTGTTTTTTAACTTTTTATACCCTTGCAGAGGGTATTATAATTTTGTCCAAAAGTGTGCAACGCAGTGAAGGAGACATCTCCGACCCTATAAAGTATATATATTCTTGATTAGGATCACCTCCTGAGTTGATATAAGCATGTCCGTCTGTCTGTCCGTCTGTCTGTTTCTACGCAAACTAGTTTCTCAGTTTTAAAGCTATCGTCTTGAAACTTTGCACACACCCTTCTTTCCTTTGCACGCAGTATATAAGTCGGAACGGCCGGGATCGGCCGACTATATCCTATAGCTGCCATATAACTGATTGATTGGAAATGGTTTAATGAAATGGTGTTTTTAGAGTTACAGAGTTCAGATTTAATACGAATGCTACTTTTGGCAAAATAATACGACCTACGAAATTTCATAAGGATCGGCCGACTATATCATATAGCTGCCATATATCTGATTGATCGGAAATGTTATATCTTCGGTGTTTTTAAAGCTAGAGAATTCGAATTTGGTACGAATGCTATTTTTGGCAAAATAATACAACCTACCAAATAACATAACGATTGGCCGACTATATCTTATAGCTGCCATAGAACTGAACGATCGGAAATGGAATTTGGTAAAAAAACCAACTTTGGTATTTTTGAAGATGGAAGCTTGGTACTTTGTGTTAGATTTTTTATTGTAATAAATTGGTAATATTATGGTATTCTCATAAGGATCGGCCAATTTAATCCGATGTTTGCGATATATATCCGGTTTTAACTGCAAGGGTATATCAACTTCGGCTCCGCCCGAAGTTAGCTTTCCTTTCTTGTTATATATAAATTTGTTTTATTTATTAAAAAATATGGAATTTAAACTTGTCTGTGCTATTAAGTCTTGTAACAAGACAAGTTCCTATGGCTATGTGAGAACGTCGTACACGCTAAGTGTGCCGGGTTCACTGCCTCAGTTTCGGATGCCATTTCCCGTAGGTCTGGGATACATTATTGTTGTGAAAATTGTCGTGCTGTGCACGACATGAGGTCGTTCATGAGACAGACCAAAAATGGATTTAAAGAGCTGATCACTGGTTTTCGTAAAATCAATGACCAGCTCTGTGCGCTTGACACTCAGTT
The DNA here is from genome assembly GCA_018153035.1 of Drosophila pseudoananassae pseudoananassae. NCBI lineage: Eukaryota > Metazoa > Arthropoda > Insecta > Diptera > Drosophilidae > Drosophila > Drosophila pseudoananassae. Next base: position 3,367,621 of record JAECXR010000034.1, read on the forward strand.
TAGTGGCCTTCAGCTGCTAATTGAGTCCCCTAAGCGTAAGAAATCCGCTGTTTCTGATCTGCCTCAGCCTGCTCAGCCGACATTAATGAAGCCGCTCATATCTCTGGCCACCCCAAGGGCTAGAACTGAGAAAAATTCGTCCGAATTTCTCAGGGAAAATGAGCAATTGTCTGATATGTCCGCCATGGCATCCCTTCAAGTGATGCCACAGGTCCTAGGGAACGAAACCCCCATTAGAGTCACCCAAAAGGGTATTCCACAGTCCGGACCACCGGCACCGACTGATGCCGGCTGCAGTTCTCGTACCTGCGACACCAAAATCCTTACAGGTGATCCCTCCATCGAAACTTATATTTGTTTCTCGGCTTGCCCCTGATACTTCTGAGATTTATATCTCGGCTTATATCAAAGCCAAAACAAAAGCCCATATAGAGGTGGAGGATAAAGCTAAATTTTAATATAATTATATAAGGCGCACGTCATCTTTCAAGATTCGGGAGCCCCGGTTGATGTTCAAGACGATTTGTTCACCCAGTTTTTGGCCAGAGAACATCTTCGTCCAAGAACATCAGCCTAGTACTGCAAAGTTAAAAGATTTAAAACCAGTGGGAGTGAAACTTCCCCATATCGGAACCACTGACCAACCTTCCACCTCTTTCTTGTCCACTAACCCAAAAAATTAGTATCATCACTAACACTTACCTATCAGAATACTAGGGGGCTACGTAGCAAACTCCCTAAACTATATTCTAATTGTTCTTCCTTTGCATCCCATATTATAGCCTTTACAGAAACTTGGTTAAAGCCGGAGATCTTTAGCTCCGAAGTTTTTCCAAGTAAGTTCACCACTTTTAGACGGGATCGACCTCAGCGAAGGGGGGACGGAGTCTTCATTTCGGTAGACTCTTGTTTCTGAAGAGGTGAAATCAATAGAGTTTGGAGACATAGAATTTATTTGCATCACAAATCACTTTGTCTGCGAAATCTTTATACATTGCATGTTCATATATACCGCCTTCGTCCGAACCCACATATTGGCAGAATTTGTCCTCTATTCAATCCGTTTTTATACCCTTGCAGAGGGTATTATAATTTTGGTCAAAAGTGTGCAACGCAGTGAAGGAGACACCTCCGACCCTATAAAGTATATATATTCTTGATCAGGAAATGGTATAACTTTGGTGTTTTTAGAGTTACAGATTTCAGATTGTGTACGAATGCTACTTTTGGCAAAATAATACGACCTTCCAAATTTCATAAGGATCGGCCGACTATATCTTATAGCTGCCATATAACTGAACGATCGAAAATGATATTTGGTAAAAATACCAACTTTGGGGTTCTTCAAGATAGAAGTTTGGAATTTTTTTTAGATTTTGTCTTGTAATTTATTGGTTATATTATGATATTCCCATAAGAATCGGTCAACTATATCCGATTTTAGCGATATATATCCTGTTTTAGATGCAAGGGTATATCAACTTCGGCTCCGACCGAAGTTAGATTTCCTTTCTTGTTAATCTTATGACTGATCGTGACTTTAATATCCAGAATTAAAGTGGTCCAACGTCGAAAACTCACCATCTTTATCACTTATTACGCACCACGACTTCACCGCGGGCATGTTTGATATGCCCCTAGGTTAGATTAACCATTTTAGAAATTCGTTAGGTCGGCTTTTAGACTTATGTTATGTATCTGATCCTGATGGTACCTCTTTCTCCAGAGCATTTTTCCTTTCAACCCCAGAGGATCCATATCACCCCACGCTGGAGGTCTCAATCGAGACCATTCCTGGTATCGATCAGATGTCTCCACGCGCGGTAAAACAGATTCGCTGTTTTCGTAAAGCTGATTTTCACCAACTTTTTTTTTTTTTTTAATAGCAGGATAACGTTTATTTAAAACTGTCCTGTAGGGACAACCATTAAATGTTATCACATAAACTTCACTTATAAATAATTTTACATATTAATATGGTAGAAATAAATTACAATCGATTATAAATTACGGGATCGAGCTCAGCGAAGGGGGGACGGAGTCCTCATTTCGGTAGACTCTTGTTTCTGAAGAGGTGAAATCACAAGAGTTTGGTGACATAGAATTTATTTGCATTAAAATCAATCTATCCGTGAAATCGTTATACATTACATGTTCGTATATACCGCCTTCGTCCGAACCGCCCACATATTGGCAGCATTTGTCCGCTATTCGGTACGTTTTTAATCTTATGACTGATCGTGACCAGCTCGTAGCTGTGGGCGACTTTAATATCCAGAATTAAAGTAGTCCAACGTCGAAAACTCACCATCTTTATCACTTATTACGCACCACGACTTCACCGCGGGCATGTTTGATATGCCCCTAGGTTAGATTAACCATTTTAGAAATTCGTTAGGTCGGCTTTTAGACTTATGTTATGTATCTGATCCTGATGGTACCTCTTTCTCCAGAGCATTTTTCCTTTCAACCCCAGAGGATCCATATCACCCCACGCTGGAGGTCTCAATCGAGACCATTCCTGGTATCGATCAGATGTCTCCACGCGCGGTAAAACAGATTCGCTGTTTTCGTAAAGCTGATTTTCACCAACTTTTTTTTTTTTTTAATAGCAGGATAACGTTTATTTAAAACTGTCCTGTAGGGACAACCATTAAATGTTATCACATAAACTTCACTTATAAATAATTTTACATATTAATATGGTAGAAATAAATTACAATCGATTATAAATTACGGGATCGAGCTCAGCGAAGGGGGGACGGAGTCCTCATTTCGGTAGACTCTTGTTTCTGAAGAGGTGAAATCACAAGAGTTTGGTGACATAGAATTTATTTGCATTAAAATCAATCTATCCGTGAAATCGTTATACATTACATGTTCGTATATACCGCCTTCGTCCGAACCGCCCACATATTGGCAGCATTTGTCCGCTATTCGGTACGTTTTTAATCTTATGACTGATCGTGACCAGCTCGTAGCTGTGGGCGACTTTAATATCCAGAATTAAAGTGGTCCAACGTCGAAAACTCACCATCTTTATCACTTATTACGCACCACGACTTCACCGCGGGCATGTTTGATATGCCCCTAGGTTAGATTAACCATTTTAGAAATTCGTTAGGTCGTCTTTTAGACTTATGTTTTGTATCTGATCCTGATGGTACCGCTCTCTCCAGAGCTTTTCTCCTTTCAACCCCAGAGGATCCATACCACCCGCCGCTGGAGGTCTCAATTTAAACCATTCCAGGTATCAATCAGATGTCTCCACGCGCGGTAAATAAGATTCGCTGTTTCCTTAAAGCTGATTTTCACAAACTTAATAGCCTTATCGCACCGAATAGCCGGCATGCACCGATCTTAACTACATCTTAAATACATTTTTTGACTCATCTGTGCCATGGAAATATCCGTCCGCTTCAACAAATCCTCCTTGGTTCACAAGGTGCCTCACTAACCTAAAAAATACTAAAAATAAGCGTTTACTTAAATATAAAAAAAACCGGCAGTAGTATAGATTTTTCGAGATATCTACTAGCTCGGTCAAATTTTATCGCGCATAACGCTGAATGTTACAAGAATTATATTCGCCGCTGCCGGATACAATTTACTCAGGATCCAAAGCAGTTTATAATTTTGTAAACACTAAGCGTAAACACGTATCTTTTTCACCCCTGCTTACGTTTGAAAATTCCTCTGCAACTTCTGATCAGGCTATTGCCGATCTATTCGCAGAATTTTTTCAAACAACTTATTCTCCGCCTAAATTGACAGATCAGCCTCACGCTTATAACATTCAAGCAGCAAATCTTATTTTCTATCCGTTTTTTTCTAAGAACAACTTATTATCTGGTCTTTTAAGGGTCAAACACAATTATTTGCCAGGCACCGATGGAGTACCAGGCTGTGTGCTAAAATACTGTGCCAAGGCTCTGTGCAAACCTTTTCTAAGACTTTTCAACTTATCTTTGGAAACATCGATTTGTCCCCTTAAGTGGAAGGAATCCTTCATAATTCCCCTACATAAAAAAGGGAAAAAGTCTGAGGCTGCCAACTACAGAGGCATCTCTAAGTTGTCCGCAGTTCCAAAGTTATTTGAAAAATTAATTACCCCTCATTTGCAACACCTATGCTCTTCGATTATCTATCCCTGCCAGCATGGCTTTATAAAGCGTCGCTCCACCACCACAAATTCACTGGAGTTGACATCCTTTGTCAGACTTCAGCAAAGCATTTGATTCAGTTTATCACTCACTCTTGTTGAATAAACTGAATATGCTGGATTTTCCTATAGACCTCTTAACGTGGGTCTCCAGCTACTTAGATGGAAGGACACAAAGAGCCTTATTTAAAAACATACAGACCCGTCTGGTCCCTCAAGGAAGTCATCTTGGCCCGCTATTATTTACGCTTTTTATAAACGACTTGCCCCCTGCTTGAACGAACTCTCTAGTTCTTATGTATGCAGATGATGTAAAGCTTTGTCTTCAGTACAAATCCATCTCTGCCCAATGCAGTCTTCAGTCTGACCTCGATAACTTTCAAAAATGGTGTTTAGCTAATGATTTAATACTTAATGGATCAAAATGCAAGCTTATGTCTTTTTATCGTTCTTGCCCTCTGCAAGCTACGTATTCTATTAATACGATTGCCTCAGAGAAATTTACCCGGGTAATGATCTCGGCGTCCTATTAGACATTAAACTTAAATTTTCCGACCATATTTCCTTAATGGTTAATAAGGCTAAAGGTTTGGTTTTATTAAAAGGTGGTCAAAATAATTTACTGACCTATATATAACAAAAACATTATTTATTTCTTTGGTCCGTCCGATACTGGAGCACGGTTCATGTGTCTGGAGTCCCCAATATGGAGTACATATGGACTGCATAAAATCCGTACAAAAGAATTTTTTAATATTCGCACTAAGAGGTCTTTACTGGGATGCAAATCTTCAGCTTCCATCCTACAATAGCAGACTTTTACTTATAAACTTACCTAGCTTAAATCGCAGGACAATGCTCGGTGTAGTCTTTTTGCATAACCTTGTTAATACTAACACGCTTAAAATTTAACATTCCTAATAGAAGGACTCGACACTTTAGTCCTCTGTTCCTTAGCCGTTATGGTTCGACATATGCACTGCATATAGAATTTTAAATTTCCTAACTAACTCTTCCTAGCTTAATAAATTACAAATAGCTTAATATTTTTTAAGACCAACTGATTTTAGAAGTTCGATTTGGATTTTGAATATATTTGGGTGCAAAAAAATTAATTTAACAATATGTTTGTTCAAATAGACGCAATTGGAGCTATGCAATTGGCATCAAAATAAGTGTTTCTTAAAAATCTGAAATGTCAAGAAGATTTCTACTAATTTAATTAAATTTTTAATTTTTACACATGGAATTCATCAATTTGACTTTGGCAAGCATTTTCATAGATTTTCTCCATTATTAAAATAACCTCTGACAATCTCTTGCAAGCCTATCTGTCAAACGGGATCGAAGATTATTGTTAATCTTAATTGTTTAAAAATTGTTAATAAAGATTGTTAATCTTTTCGCTAGACCTGTAAATCGTTCAATGGTGCTGGTTGGCATTCTTATGCAAATTTTTGGTATTTTTTTACCAGCATTTTTTTTGTTTTGAGTACTAATTCTAAATTTTCGTTTTTTTTAAATGAAACCTTTTAAGATAATCAGTCTGCCGAACAAAAACATTTTCCCTATTTTTCAAAAATTAAAAACGAAACTTATTTTTGGTTAAAATATGAGCTGGGATATTCTTAAAACTTTGGCGTTAATTTAAATCCCGGTAACCATTTTGCATCAAATTTTTTTGGAAAAAAAGTTTTGTGCGTATCTTGCATGAAAATACCTATTCATTAAAATTTGAAATGTAAATATTAAAAATATTAATATTAAAATTTTAAAAGTGACTTGCCATGTCAAAGCGTAACCTAAATTATACTTCGTTGACTCCAGTTTAAAAAAACTGTTAAAAATACTACTGCATTGCACTATTTCAAAGAAGTAACACTTAAAATGTAAATTGTCATGTAAAAAGTAAATTGCGAATGGTATAAATAGGATGTTCTCTCAACTTTATGACTATATACGCAACTGTCCAGTAAATCGCTTGCATTATGTAACACATTCTTCGTTATACTTTTTTAGTGTTGGATAAAGACCGAGCATATGTATACATATTTGTCAATCTCAATTTAAGCCTTTGTACATTTCACTAAAGATTCTTTTTAATAAAGGCTTTTGTTCAAAAGTGAAAATATAAATATTTTAAATTTTGGCAAAATGACGAACGAAGCAATCAGATGAGAGTGTGACTGCTGAAATGCATTAAGAAATTCTACTATACAAACCAGTACAAACGTTTTGTTAAACTTCAAAAGATGTTGCGAAAATACCTTTTTGATACAGGCGTAATATCATTTATTTTTGCGTTCTTCGTAAACTTAGTCATTTTGCTAAATACAAATTTTACTGTGCATTGTACCAAAGAAATCCCACTCCAGACGCCGTTTTCTTCAATTGATATTGTTGCTCAATTTAACTTGCCTAATAGCGCTGGACTTGAAGCAAAGATCACCAACGTGTCGAGAGTAACTAATTTTAGAAATCGGTCCAATGATGAAGTTGCAAGAGACGCACAATCAAAGAATTATTTTACGCACCTTAGTTATGATTTTATACATAATGTTTTATTTGCGGGGGCTACAAACAAAATATTAAAACTTAACGAAAACTTGCGTGTGCTGTCTGAAGCTATTACTGGACCAGCAAACGATTCGCCTCAATGTCATGCAGGTGGCTGTCCCGAAGACATCGAAACTTCTTTAGTTAATAACTACAATAAAATCCTTGTAGTTAGCTACTCTCACGATGGCATTCTTATATCATGTGGCACCATTCGACAAGGTAATTTTTAAATACATAAAGAAAATTATTTATTTTAGGAAGTACTGAAAAGGAAAATCAAATAAAATTACAAAATAGCCTTCACCAGTTATCTTATGTTTGGGGTACTGATTAAAACTTGAAACATCTGAGTAGAATTTTGAATAACTCGAAAATTTTTTTTTCGGTTAAAAAATTCTTTAGGCTCTTAAAAATAAACTACCATTAGATAGAGTCTGGCAAAAGTGTCGAAATTTTCCATTCTGCGGCGATGCCTCACACGTATGTACATATATCCCATAGTACTTAAGACTTTAAACGCGTTTTTCTCGAAACCACTTTTTTTTAAACTGCCGGACACATATGTATGTACATACATATGTATGTAAGTCAAACAAATCCTAATCGATCGATCTGAAATACCTTTATCTATCGACACACTTATCTATCCATTCGTTTTTTTTTTATATTGCTTACTGTTTTTTTTTTAACAACAATTTTGGGACGCTTTTTTCGTGAAAATTTAACTTTTTTCATTCACTTACCATTTTGCAAAAAATCAATATATCGCAAATTTGTGTCGATAGCTGTTGATGTATAGTAACTAACCAAACTTGATTTTTTGTTTTAAAAAAAATTAGGACTATATTTTAAAAAATTAAAAATTAAGGACTATAGCTGTCCTTTTTTTTAGTTTGCCAATGTCCCCGCTTAAGCTTCTATGCTTAATCCCATCGTGATCTCGCACAACAGCGTTTGGCCTTGGGGTTATGTCTTGCCACTTCCATTGACCGTCTACGTCCTTTAGCTGTAATATAATTTATTAAACGGAAATACCATAACCTCGGTATTTTTATAAAGTATATGAATATGTACTTATTTCCGTCTGTCTGTTTCTACGGAAACCTGTCTCTCAGTTCGAAAGCTTTCGACTTTAAAGCTTATAAGTCGGAACAGCCGGGGTCGGCCGAGTACATCCTACAACTTTTGTATCACTGATCGGAAATGCCATAACTGTAGTGCTTTTAGAACAGAGGTGGGTCAATCTACTAACCATACAGCATATACAACCCATTTCAGCCATCGAAAATTGACGCAAAAATTTCTTTTCATTGGCCCCAGCAGGCCCCAGAGCGAATTCTTACTCACTTTCTTACGCTCATCGTTCGTTCATCTTACACTCATACTCTCATCTCTGAAGAGAGGGCGATAAAAAAGGTTGGTCTGCGGTTGGATTGATCTTTGTATGTATGCGTGTCACACATTCACATACACGGGTGCATGTGTGCGTGCGATTTCGTTTCGAAGGCAGCGCACAAAAATTTTAATTTTTCTAACTTTTTAGGCTTGCTACCCTAACAAAATTCGAGTATTCGTTATTGGGTGAAATGACGAAAGAAATTATATTATTTGTCATTTTATATTTTTTACTATTTTCGCATACATTTTACATTTATTTAGGAATAGGATTACGTGTTAGAAGCAAAATGTTTTTTCATATATATATTTTTATACCCTTATAATACCCTTTTATTATAATTTTGGTCAAAAGTGTGCAACGCAGTAAAGGAGACATCTCCGACCCTATAAAGTATATATATTCGTGATCAGGATCACCTCCTGAGTTGATATGAGCATGTCCGTCTGTCTGTCTGTTTCTACGCAAACTAGTCTCTCAATTTTAAAGCTATCGACTTGAAACTTTTTTTTTTTTTTATTATCAATCAATCAATAGTTATATTTAAAATCTGTCCGGAGTTATGGACAATAATTAAATTTTATAATGGGACCTTAACTTAATGAAATATTGAGTAGTACAATGTTTGCTTATCCTAGGAAACTAATTTTAACAGTAAACCTTAGCGATAGAATTCAAGTTATTTATTGTCGGGCCCTTTAGTGGCCCTTGTTGGTTTTACAACTGCAGCTCAGTCCCGTTCGCCCGAGTGGCAGAGGTCCAGTGGATGGGTCCGTTTCAGCCTCCTTGTGGTGTAGCTGTTGTCCATGATCCAGAAGATTGATGGCCTCAGTGTTAGGATGTCGGTCCAACCTTTCCACGTACCTATTGGCGAATCGATCAACTTCTTCGCTCACATATGGGACTCTTAGTTGGGCGTGGATTGTCGCATTGTCGTGGAACGGATGAGCTCCAGTTAAAGTTCTTAGGGCCTTGTTTTGGGCGATCTGGATGATCCTTCGGTGACTTAGACACGCCGTCCCCCATAGCTGGATACCATAGGTCCAGATTGGCTTTACAATGGCCTTATATATAAGGAGCTTGACTCTTAGCTTCAGCCTGGACCTCCTTCCAATGAGCCAGTTGAGCTGACGCAGCTTGAGCCTGATTTGCGTCCGTTTGCGCTGTAGGTGGGTTCTCCAGGTGAGCCTTCTATCCAGTGTCATACCCAGATATTTGGGTGTAGGGCTTGCTGGAATTGGAGTGCCTTCGAGACTGACTTCAGGACAGTCGCCTATCCTCATTGTAAAAGTGGTTTGGCCTGATTTTTCGTGGTTGACGGCAATGTTCCACCTTCGAAGCCACGGATCAAGCATGTCCAGCTGGCGTTGGAGAGACGCAGAGGCCTCCTCTGGAAAGATTGCAGAGGACAAAAATGCCGTATCGTCTGCATACGTAGCCGTTAGAAGGCCCTCCTCTTCTCAGCTTCAGGCTTCGGAATGAGGATGAACTCCGCCTTTTTCCAGTCAGAGGGGAAGTGGCCGATCTCCAAGCACGCGTTAAATATGCTCGTAAGCCTTTGGATACCTAATGGGGGGAGAAGTTTAATGGCAAATGCTTCAAGGCCATCCGCACCCGGGGATTTTTTGGTGTTAAGGCCAGCGACCTCCTCTTGAACTTCCTCTTCCGAGACTGGCTCCAATTGACAGAAATCCGTGCAGGGTAGAGACAGAAACCTCTCAGTCTCAGCCTCCGAGCATCTATTGAATGGAGTGAAGGCGTCTTCCAAATAAGCAGCAAATGCGTCCGCCCTCTCCTGATCGGAGCGGCACCATTCACCGTCGGGTTTCCTAACCTGAGCCACCCTTTTCTTTGGACGCTTGATGTGACTTGTCAGTTGCCACAAGTTATGCTCGGGGTCGCCGGGCTCAACCTGACGTAGGTATTCTTCAAAAGCATAAGTCCGCAACCTCTGGAGCAGCTTCGTGAGTCTTTTGTTCGCACGATTGAGAGCTGTTTTGTCGCTGGGATACCTAGTTCGGAACCAAATCCTTCTAAGCCGTCGCTTTTCATTGAGCAGTAGAGCTACTTCTGGAGACCACAAATGTAGGTGCCTTTGAAGGATTTTGTTATTGCATGGAGCCCTTGGTGTTACGACTAAGGCAGCATTGTGCATCTCCTGAGTAAGGTTGACCACGGCATTGTCAATATCAAATCCTGTGTTGAAGTCCGGCTGAGTATTGCCTAGGGCGTTATTTAGCCACCCTGTGCAGGTTTCGATGTTGGTACGTGATTTTATCATCCGGGAACTGATGACCTTCAACTTGAGACTTGATGACCTGAGAGACTAGTTTGCGTAGAAACAAACAGACAGAAGGACACGCTCATATCAACTCAGGAGGTGATCCTGATCAAGAATATATATACTTTATAGGGTCGGAGATGTCTCCTTCACTGCGTTGCACACTTTTGGACAAAATTATAATACCCTCTGCAAGGGTAAAAATATAGATATATATGACGCAAGTCCACTTTCAAGATGTTCAAGACTCATTGTTCATCAACGAAGAGATATTTATCAACAAAGTGTTTCCCAGTAACTAAACAACTTTTAGACGTGATTGATCTCAGCGAAGGGGGTAGAAGTACCCATTACGGAAGACTCCAATCTTGCTTCTGAAGAGGTAAAACCACAAGAGTTTGGGGATATATAATTTATCCGGAAATCTTTATATATTACTAGCATCATACTAGCATCATTTGTCAGTAATTCAATCATTTTTTAATCTTATGTCTTATGAGCTCTGGGTGACTTTAATATCCCAGAACTAAAGTGGTGTAATGTTGATAACTCACCATCTTTATCACTTATTACGCACCATGACTTCCCCGCGGGCATGTTCGACATGTCCTTAGGACAAATTAACTTGTGTTTCGTTTTAGATCCATACGCCATTACGCTTTCCAGAACGTTTCCCCTTTCTAACCCTCGATATCATCCGCCTTTTGTGGTTTAAATCGAAACAAATACATCGGAACCATCGAAACATCGGAATACATCTTTCGTAAGGCTGCCTTTATGAATCTAAACAAGAAAGGAAAGCTAACTTCGTGCGGAGCCGAAGTTAATAGACCCTTGCAGTTAAAACCGAATATATATCGCAAACATCGGATATAGTTGGTAATATAACCAATAAATTACAATAAAAAATGTAAAAAAAAAGAGTCCCAATCTTCTATCTTAAAAAATACCAAAGTTGGTATTTTTATACCCTTGCAGAGGGTATTATAATTTTGGTCAAAAGTGTGCGACGCAGTGAAGGAGACATCTCCGACCCTATAAAGTATATATATTCTTGATCAGGATCACCTCCTGAGTTGATATAAGCATGTCCGTCTGTCTGTCCGTCTGTCTGTTTCTACGCAAACTAGTCTCTCAGTTTTAAAGCTATCGTCTTGAAACTTTGCACACACCCTTCTTTCCTTTGCACGCAGTATATAAGTCGGAACGGCCGGGAACGGCCGACTATATCTGCTGCCATATAACTGATTGATCGGAAATGGTATAACTTTGGTGTTTTTGGAGTTACAGATTTCAGATTTTGTACGAATGCTATTTTTGGCAAAATAATACGACCTACCAAATTTCATAAGGATCGGCCGACAATATCTTATAGCTGCCATATAACTGATTGATCGGAAATGCTATAACTTCGGTATTTTTAAAGCTAGAGAATTCGGATTTGGTACAATTGCTATTTTTGGCAAAATAATACAACATGCCAAATTTTATAAGGATCAGCCGACTATATCCTATATCTGCCATATAACTGATTGATCGGAAATGGCATAACTTCAGTGTTTTTCGAGCTAGAAAGTTGGGATTTCCTATGAATTCTATTTTTGGAAAAATAACACGACTTATCAAGTTTCATATGGATCGGCCGACTATATCTTATAGCTGCCATATAACTGAACGATCGGAAATGGTATTTGGTAAAAATACCAACTTTGGGGTTCTTCAAGATAGAAGTTTGGAATTTTTTTTAGATTTTGTCTTGTAATTTATTGGTTATATTTTGATATTCCGATAAGAATCGGTCAACTATATCCGATTTAGGCGATATATATCCGGTTTTAGCTGCAAGGGTATATCAACTTTGGCTCCGCCCTAAGTTAGCTTTCCTTTCTAGCTTTTTTAATGCATTTATTTTTAAAAAAATATTTTAATGTGGTTCGGTATAGTAAGTATCGAGTTGTACAACATAACCACTCAGCTCTGATATACGCTTGAATCACTGGTGCGTCCCCCTGATCGCCCCTGAATCGGAACTGATTGCTAGAACAATTAGCCATTAGCAATTATAAAATTAGCAATTAGAACAATTGAATTAGCCCGAAAGCAGCCCTGATAACGAATACGAGTTCAGAAGTGAAAATCGGTTCGAAATCTGCCCTGATCACTTCCTCTTAAGCGAACAGTCGTGTTTTTTTTTGTGCGCACTGCGTTAATGATTATTTTTGCCGTAAACCTGTGTTTACATACTTGAGAGTCGAATTTTGAGAAACTTTAGTTTTACCTTAAGGGGTTATATACCTTTTTTATTTTCAAAAAATCGAAATTTTTTTTATTGCTTTATCTTGAAGAACAACTCCTTGAGAACATTTTCCCAAATCTTATAGAGATTGGAGCAGTAGAAAAAAAGTTACAGCGCTCCTAACCGCGCGCCTTGTCGCGGCCTTGAACTGAACTTGAAACTTTAAATGCGAATATCTCGAAATGGTGTTTCTTCAAAAATGACTTTGCGGTGACATGGATTGGCGGAAAACTACTGAACCGATTTACATCAATTTTTTTTTAATTGTTCGTAATGAAATTCTTCTGTGCTTGAACGATCGACTTTTCACGCACAAACTTTTTTTTCGCCGAAATTAATTTTTTAGTGAAATTTCTAGAGACCAAAAAGTTTATTTTTAGCATAAAACGTTCACGTATGCATTAAAAAAAAATTTTTAAATCGATCGTTCAAGCACAAGGAATTACAATAAACTAATGAAAGTTTACCCCCCCCCACTATTTTAGTGCCCATTCAAACTTGTTATCAAATAACATTTGCGATCAGTCAGTTAGATGTCAGCTATAAGATATAGTCGGCTGATGGTAAAGAAATTTGGTAGGTTGGATCAACTGACGAAAAATAGAATTTGTTCGAAGTTCAAAAACACTAAAGTTGGGTAATTTCCTATTCTTCAGTTATATGGCAGTCGGCCGATCCTTATGAAATTTGGCATGTCGTATTTTGCCAAAAATAGCATTCATACTAAATCCGAATTCTCTATCTTAAAAACCCCAAAGTTATAGCATTTCCGATCAATTAGTTATATGGCAGTTATAGGATATAGTCGGCCGATCCTTATGAAATTTGGTAGGTCGTATTAAAAAAATTAATAGCTTTGTACAAAATCTGAGATCTGTAATTCTAAAAACACCAAAGTTATACCATTTCCGATCAATCAGTTATATGGCAGCTACAGCATATAGTCGGCCGATCCCTGCGGGATATATACGTCGTGCAAAGGAAAGAAGGGTGTGTGCAAGTTTCAAGTCGATAGCTTTAAAACTGAGAGACTAGTTTGCGTAGAAACAGACAGACGGACATGCTTATATCAACTCAGGAGGTGATTCTGATAAAGAATATATATATACTTTATAGGGTCGGAGATGTCTCCTTCACTGCGTTGCACATCAAAAATTTTAATACCGTCTGCAAGGGTATAAAAACTTATTTGTGGAATTCGATTGGTCTAATCTACTGGCATGTGAAGATATAAACATTGCTTTAAATATATTTTATTATACTTTAACTTCATTTTTTGACTTTTGTGTGTCATAGAAGACGTCCGGATTTGAAATACCCGATTTGTTAAAACCGCCTTGGTCTATTGAATTTAAAAAAACACTAAAAGTAGAGTTTTAAATAAAAATATAGTGGTTTAGTGGCAATATTCAATTATAAAAATTGTTCTCGATTATTTAAAAATCAAAATGGCCCTGCCAATAATAACATATGATAAATACACATCAAAGCCTTGTTGTCAGAAAAAAACTCTCAGCAATGTCTTGCAGAAACCTCTCAAATGGGTCTCAGTTTGTTCTGCTCCTGGCTTAACTATCAACTCATTTTTTACAACTGTCTGGTCATAGGTTGACTCAAGACCGTTTGCTCTGAAAAAAATCAAGCTCTTTGAAGAATGTATGTACGTATTACGTATACGTATTTCATGTATTACATTAAATATTATTTCAACATGAGCCTTGTTTGTATGTCTGTCTGTTTTATTGAAACGAAAATGGGGATTGATATTTTAATCCAGGGGTGCCCAGCCCCATTGCTCTCGAAGCTCCTTTGTTGTTGGAATTGCTCGTTATATGGGAAATGAAATTTCATATATGTATGTACGTGTGTGGCTCGTAGCATAGGCAAGGGATAAGTACAAAAACAATTTTTCGTTTGTTCGAATTAAGCAACAACAATTGTATAGTGTCTCAGTTTTTCGTACTATTACGAAGGCACTTTGTTTTTGTATTACCGAAAACTTTTCACTGCAAAAAATTACTTTTGGTTGAGATCTCAAAAAGAATGGTTAACATCTGAGCTATGAATTTCTTTTATTTATAACTTTATTACAGTTTTTAATTTTTATTTCATAAATATTTTTGTATTACTTTTTTCCATTGAAAATTGTACTATAATTTTTTTTAGTATACCGACATGACTTGCAAAAAAAATGTCTAGCTTTAATGTATTGGTGATTTTTTGCATTGGTATTCGAGTTTGCTCTGCCGTATGCTGAGCTTTGGCACCCCTGTTTTAATCTATCCTAGGCTGTGGTCGGGACAGGTCTTCGATTGTTGCACCTCTTGCTTGGTAGGGTCACCTACCAAAAGACATAGAGGACATGTAGCTCACATCCTACATTGGGATGAGATGCCTTTATTTTGGCCACAACCTAAAAATTTCGTGTAAAAATATCAATATTGTTACAATTATTTCAAACTAAGAAAAGTCCCAAGACATCGAACATATTAATTTAGTATTTTATTGTGCAGCCCTTGTCTTCCACCAGCCCTTGAAAGTCAAGCTTGCTGATTAGACAAGTTTCTTAATTTTTCCGTTCTAGTATTTTTAAGCAGTTTGACCAATTAAAATATCTTAAAATCGTTTTCCATTTTCGCATTTGTGTTGTCATGTTTTTAATGAAATACGAAAACAGTAGTTTTGTTAAATTTCACCTTAAAATATAGCAAGTTACAACAGGATTAAAAAAACAACAACAAATAACAACTTATATGTATGGTTGTATGTGTTATTATATGTATATTCAAATAGCATTTAAATAATTTGCGGGGGGG
Organism: Drosophila pseudoananassae pseudoananassae; assembly: GCA_018153035.1. Classification (NCBI taxonomy): domain Eukaryota; kingdom Metazoa; phylum Arthropoda; class Insecta; order Diptera; family Drosophilidae; genus Drosophila; species Drosophila pseudoananassae. Next base: position 3,383,131 of record JAECXR010000034.1, read on the forward strand.
TTAAATATTTTCATAGATGCGGCAAGGTTGCTATTTGTCGAGGTGTCTTAACATACTAGAAGTTTGGCTGGATAAAAATCGCTACTTTTGACTGGGTTTGTGTCGAAATAATTCCAAATGATTTTCCGGAAAACGATTAAGAGACTCAAATTAGGCGACTGCTGAACACACAGAAATATTCGTCGCCTCAAAGAAGAAAATGCCAGCTGGTTTGCATCGGAGCTAATATTTTATTCAAAAAATTATATTCATCGTATTCTTGGTGGATGACCTCGTCTCTTATGAGAAAGGAAGTTTTCCGTCGGGGGCACCCGAATCTTGAAAGAAGACGTGCGCCTTTTATATGTGTATCTAGATTTATGTATGTCCTCCACCTTTATGAATATCGGCTTTAGTTTTGGCTTTGATAAAAGCCAAGGTATCAATCTCTGAAGTATCAGGGGCAAGCCGAGAAACAAATAGAGCTGAGCTATGCTTGGATTTGAATTGTAACAAATTATTAATTCGCCTCAAAATATACCGCAGCACACGCGAAGCGATACGGTTAAAGTTAAAACTTAAGTTTCTCAAAAAAAATTTCAATTCACAAGCAAGTGAACACCAGTTTACGAATATACATACATCATAAACCCAGTGCGAACCAAAAAAAACACCACCGATCGCTTGAGAGGAAGAGAGAGAAGTGAGAATTATGGGTTAATTAAATGGGAGAATTATTTGGAGAAACAGATATCCACAATCTGTTAAATATTGCAGACTGCTTAAAATTGAGTTTGCTAAAGAAAGCCGGGATAACATTTTGAATTTCAAATTTCTTTTGGATTCGCAAATGACTTAAAGCCATTTGTGTATGAGGCGGAACAACTAATAGTGGAAGTTCGATTCGACGTACACATGACGCTCTCGATGGAAATGTGTTGAATACATTAACGGGCACTAATTCAACACAATCCTGTCCAATTTGTGGTGCCAGTCCAAAGGACTTTTTTAAAAGAAACAGAGGCTCAAAACAGAGTCAAAAGGAGTTAATCCTCTCTACGCATGGATTAAGTTTTTTTAATTCGTTCTTAAAATCTCATACCGTGTTAGTATTCAAAAGTGACAAATCGGTAAGGACGCTGACAAAGAAATAATAATGGTACGCAAGAAAGACATTGAGCGACAGTTTTGGTCTGAAATAGGGTTAGATATTAACAAACCAAGTGAGAATGGTTCTAGAAATTCCAACGAAGCAATACAGCACGATGAGCATTTTCGGACTTTAAATTATTTTCCCCAATATTAGAACTGGATTAAGAGCTTTTAAACAAACAACATATAATTTTAATAGTTTTTCATGAGAATATGACGTTTGTTTAAATAAGTTTAAGATATTGTGTGAAGAAACGCTTCGTTTGCATTATATTATATATCCGTGGTATCCAATGACCACTAAGGTCCACAAAATGTTAGTTCATGGTCCACAAATAATTGAATCTGTACTTCATGTGGGCTTCAAATATTACATGCGCTATACGATTTAGCATGGCAGGAAAAATAGCCAAGTAAACAATTTTACCGACGTATTTCACCGAGCTTTGGATTCTTCTGATTCTTACTTATTAGGCATCGCTAAAAAAAAAACAGTTCAAAATCACACTCATTGCCAAGTGAAGTTATTGCACTTTTAGTTTCTCCAAAAACGGAAGATGCAGGCCAAGTAAATATGTATGTAGTGTTGAAGACGAGTTTAAAAGTATAGCATATTTATAGCATAGCATAGTATAGCATATAGAAGAAGAACGTTTATTTTCAAAATCACATGCGATGTGAGCGAAAATCACATGCGCCGCCAACTTTAAATAAATGGATGCAAAGTTACAAGCTTAAAAAATAATATATTATTATTTGCCAGACTATTGAAAATGTCAACATTAAAAATCGAGAAACCCCTTATTACAATTCGTATTTCGTAGAATAATTCCATGTACGAAGGGGTATGCAATGAGATGAGGCGAGAGTGAAGCTCGCTAGTTGAAGGCCGGTTCATTGAACCAATGATAAGCAATACCCATTGAACGCCAATAATCAGTCCCGAGGAGAGGGAGGGTCAGCCTGGTAATTTTCCCGGGGCCCGCAATGGACAGGCGCCCGGCAGCGGGGTCTAATTTTTTTTCGAAAATTTAGATGGCCAAAATTGAGATAGAAAAATGTGAATGTTTAATTAGAATCAATAAATATTAAAAATGATATTGGTTGATCTCACTTTCAAGTCATGTAATAGTGAGCTATTATTATTAATGACCTGTAATGTGCAACGCTTCAGTGTTATTTAAATGAGAGACGAAAACGAAAAAGGGCCCGTGAGGAATCCATGCCCCGGGGCCCGATATGACTCTCGACGGCCCTGCCAATAATAACATATGATAAATACACATCAAAGCCTTGTTGTCAGAAAAAAACTCTCAGCAATGTCTTGCAGAAACCTCTCAAATGGGTCTCAGTTTGTTCTGCTCCTGGCTTAACTATCAACTCATTTTTTACAACTGTCTGGTCATAGGTTGACTCAAGACCGTTTGCTCTGAAAAAAATCAAGCTCTTTGAAGAATGTATGTACGTATTACGTATACGTATTTCATGTATTACATTAAATATTATTTCAACATGAGCCTTGTTTGTATGTCTGTCTGTTTTATTGAAACGAAAATGGGGATTGATATTTTAATCCAGGGGTGCCCAGCCCCATTGCTCTCGGAGCTCCTTTGTTGTTGGAATTGCTCGTTATATGGGAAATGAAATTTCATATATGTATGTACGTGTGTGGCTCGTAGCATAGTCAAGGGATAAGTACAAAAACAATTTTTCGTTTGTTCGAATTAAGCAACAACAATTGTATAGTGTCTCAGTTTTTCGTACTATTACGAAGGCACTTTGTTTTTGTATTACCGAAAACTTTTCACTGCAAAAAATTACTTTTGGTTGAGATCTCAAAAAGAATGGTTAACATCTGAGCTATGAATTTCTTTTATTTATAACTTTATTACAGTTTTTAATTTTTATTTCATAAATATTTTTGTATTACTTTTTTCCATTGAAAATTGTACTATAATTTTTTTTAGTATACCAACATGACATGACTTGAAAAATGTCTAGCTTTAATGTATTGGTGATTTTTTGCATTGGTATTCGAGTTTGCTCTGCCGTATGCTGAGCTTGGGCACCCCTGTTTTAATCTATCCTAGGCTGTGGTCGGGACAGGTCTTCGATTGTTGCACCTCTTGCTTGGTAGGGTCACCTACCAAAAGACATAGAGGACATGTAGCTCACATCCGACATTGGGATGAGATGCCTTTATTTTGGCCACAACCTAAAAATTTCGTGTAAAAATATCAATATTGTTACAATTATTTCAAACTAAGAAAAGTCCCAAGACATCGAACATATTAATTTAGTATTTTATTGTGCAGCCCTTGTCTTCCACCAGCCCTTGAAAGTCAAGCTTGCTGATTAGACAAGTTTCTTAATTTTTCCGTTCTAGTATTTTTAAGCAGTTTGACCAATTAAAATATCTTAAAATCGTTTTCCATTTTCGCATTTGTGTTGTCATGTTTTTAATGAAATACGAAAACAGTAGTTTTGTTAAATTTCACCTTAAAATATAGCAAGTTACAATAGGATTAAAAAAACAACAACAAATAACAACTTATATGTATGGTTGTATGTGTTATTATATGTATATTCAAATAGCATTTAAATAATTTGCGGGGGGGTTAAATATTTTCATAGATGCGGCAAGGTTGCTATTTGTCGAGGTGTCTTAACATACTAGAAGTTTGGCTGGATAAAAATCGCTACTTTTGACTGGGTTTGTGTCGAAATAATTCCAAATGATTTTCCGGAAAACGATTAAGAGACTCAAATTAGGCGACTGCTGAACACACAGAAATATTCGTCGCCTCAAAGAAGAAAATGCCAGCTGGTTTGCATCGGAGCTAATATTTTATTCAAAAAATTATATTCATCGTATTCTTGGTGGATGACCTCGTCTCTTATGAGAAAGGAAGTTTACCGTCGGGGGCACCCGAATCTTGAAAGAAGACGTGCGCCTTTTATATGTGTATCTAGATTTATGTATGTCCTCCACCTTTATGAATATCGGCTTTAGTTTTGGCTTTGATAAAAGCCAAGGTATCAATCTCTTAAGTATCAGGGGCAAGCCGAGAAACAAATAGAGCTGAGCTATGCTTGGAATTGAATTGTAACAAATTATTAATTCGCCTCAAAATATACCGCAGCACACGCGAAGCGATACGGTTAAAGTTAAAACTTAAGTTTCTCAAAAAAAATTTCAATTCACAAGCAAGTGAACACCAGTTTACGAATATACATACATCATAAACCCAGTGCGAACCAAAAAAAAACACCACCGATCGCTTGAGAGGAAGAGAGAGAAGTGAGAATTATGGGTTAATTAAATGGGAGAATTATTTGGAGAAACAGATATCCACAATCTGTTAAATATTGCAGACTGCTTAAAATTGAGTTTGCTAAAGAAAGCCGGGATAACATTTTGAATTCCAAATTTCTTTTGGATTCGCAAATGACTTAAAGCCATTTGTGTATGAGGCGGAACAACTAATAGTGGAAGTTCGATTCGACGTACACATGACGCTCTCGATGGAAATGTGTTGAATACATTAACGGGCACTAATTCAACACAATCCTGTCCAATTTGTGGTGCCAGTCCAAAGGACTTTTTTAAAAGAAACAGAGGCTCAAAACAGAGTCAAAAGTTCAAGACTAAACCCATTTCTTACCATTACGGAGTTAATCCTCTCTACGCATGGATTAAGTTTTTTTAATTCGTTCTTAAAATCTCATACCGTGTTAGTATTCAAAAGTGACAAATCGGTAAGGACGCTGACAAAGAAATAATAATGGTACGCAAGAAAGACATTGAGCGACAGTTTTGGTCTGAAATAGGGTTAGATATTAACAAACCAAGTCAGAATGGTTCTAGAAATTCCAACGAAGCAATACAGCACGATGAGCATTTTCGGACTTTAAATTATTTTCCCCAATATTAGAACTGGATTAAGAGCTTTTAAACAAACAACATATAATTTTAATAGTTTTTCATGAGAATATGACGTTTGTTTAAATAAGTTTAAGATATTGTGTGAAGAAACGCTTCGTTTGCATTATATTATATATCCGTGGTATCCAATGACCACTAAGGTCCACAAAATGTTAGTTCATGGTCCACAAATAATTGAATCTGTACTTCATGTGGGCTTCAAATATTACATGCGCTATACGATTTAGCATGGCAGGAAAAATAGCCAAGTAAACAATTTTACCGACGTATTTCACTGAGCTTTGGATTCTTCTGATCCTTACTTATTAGGCATCGCTAAAAAAAAAAGAGTTCAAAATCACACTCATTGCCAAGTGAAGTTATTGCACTTTTAGTTTCTCCAAAAACGGAAGATGCAGGCCAAGTAAATATGTATGTAGTGTTGAAGACGAGTTTAAAAGTATAGCATATTTATAGCATAGCATAGTATAGCATATAGAAGAAGAACGTTTATTTTAATACAAGTTTTTGTATTGTTGTTTAGTTTTCGTTCATTCAGCTATGTTATAATATCCAAAAATATTAAAATATACAAATTTTCAAAAAAATTGAGAATAAAAATTTAAGGAGAAAAAAATATCATTAATATGAATTTTATATATAATGCAGTTCTATTATGTGGGAATAGAATCTGCAGCAAGGAAGGAAGGCAGTGAAAAAAAAAATCGAAATTCAAAAATAATATAAGTAGCAAATGGTCCAATTTTTAACTTTCTAGCTTTAAAATTAAGGTTGTATCCAAACTAAAGGCATTTTATCCCAATGTGTATCCGTAGGAGTCGAACCCACGACTTCGGTTTGATACTGGTAGGAGAAAGCACTTACCGGCATTAATGAGTAGTTGCGGTTTTTTGTAATCATTTTTATACCCTTGCAGAGGGTATTATAATTTTGTCCAAAAGTGTGCAACGCAGTGAAGGAGACATCTCCGACCCTATAAAGTATATATATTCTTGATCAGGATCACCTCCTGAGTTGATATGAGCATGTCCGTCTGTCCGTCTGTCCGTCTGTCTGTTTCTACGCAAACTAGTCTCTCAGTTTTAAAGCTATCGTCTTGAAACTTTGCGCACACCCTTCTTTCCTTTGCACGCAGTATATAAGTCGGAACGGCCGGGATCGGCCGACTATATCCCATAGCTGCTATATAACTGATTGATCGGGAATGCTATAACTTCGGTATTTTCAAAGCTAGAGAATTCGGATTTGGTACGATTGCTATTTTTGGCAAAATAATACGACATGCCAAATTTTATAAGGATCAGCCGACTATATCCTATATCTGCCATATAACTGATTGATCGAATGGCATAACTTCAGTGTTTTTCGAGCTAGAAAGTTGGGATTTTCTATGAATTCTATTTTTGGAAAAATAATTCGACTTATCAAGTTTCAAATGGATCGGCCGCCTATATCTTATAGCTGCCATATAACTGAACGATCGGAAATGGTATTTGGTAAAAATACCAACTTTGGGGTTCTTCAAGATAGAAGTTTGGAATTTTTTTTAGATTTTGTCTTGTAATTTATTGGTTATATTATGATATTCCGATAAGAATCGGTCAACTATATCCGATTTTAGCGATATATATCCTGTTTAGGCTGCAAGGGTATATCAACTTCGGCTCCGCCCGAAGTTAGCTTTCCTTTCTTGTTTAGATTTTTATACCCTTGCAGAGGGTATTATAATTTTGGTCAAAAGTGTGCAACGCAGTGAAGGAGACATCTCCGACCCTATAAAGTATATATATTCTTGATCAGGATCACCTCCTGAGTTGATATAAGCATGTCCGTCTGTCCGTCTGTCTGTCCGTCTGTCTGTCCGTCTGTCTGTTTCTACGCAAACTAGTCTCTCAGTTTTAAAGCTATCGTCTTGAAACTTTGCACACACCCTTCTTTCCTTTGCACGCAGTATATAAGTCGGAACGGCCGGGATCGGCCGACTATATCTTATAGCTGCCATATAACTGATTGATCGGAAGTGCTACAACTTCGGTATTTTTAAAGCTAGAGAATTCGGATTTGGTACGATTGCTATTTTTGGCAAAATAATACAACATGCCAAGTTTTATAAGGATCAGCCGACTATATCCTATATCTGCCATATAACTGATTGATCGGAAATTGCATAACTTCAGTGTTTTTCGAGCTAGAAAGTTGGGATTTCCTATGAATTCTATTTTTGGAAAAATAATACGACTTATCAAGTTTCATATGGATCGGCCGACTATATCTTATAGCTGCCATATAACTGAACGATCGGAAATGGTATTTGGTAAAAATACCAACTTTGGGGTTCTTCAAGTTAGAAGTTTGGGCTTTTTTTTTAGATTTTGTCTTGTAATTTATTGGTTATATTTTGATATTCCCATAAGAATCGGTCAACTATATCCGATTTTAGCGATATATATCCTGTTTTAGCTGCAAGGGCATATCAACTTCGGCTCCGCCCGAAGTTAGCTCTTCTTTCTTGTTTTAAGATGACATTTAGATCGGTGCATGCCAGAATATCGGACCAATCATATGTATCGATAAGGCTATTAAGTTTGTGAAAATCAGCTTTAAGGAAACAGCGAATCTTATTTACCGCGCGTGGAGACATCTGATTGATAGCTGGAATGGTTTCGATTGAGACCTCCAGCGGCGGGTGGTAATAGGGTTGAAAGGGGAAAAGCTCTGGAGAGAGCGGTACCATCAGGATCAGATACAAAACATAAGTCTAAAAGACGACCTAACGAATTTTTAACATGGGTAATCTGACCTAGGGACATGTCAAACATGCCCGTGGTGAAGTTTTGGTGCGTAATAAGTGACAAAGATGGTGAGTTATCGACGTTGGACCACTTTAATTTTGGACATGTCAAACATGCCCGTGGTGAAGTTTTGGTGCGTAATAAGTGACAAAGATGGTGAGTTATCGACGTTGGACCACTTTAATTTTGGGATATTGAAGTCGCCCACCGCTACGAGCTGGTCCTGATCAGTCATAAGATTAAAAACGTACCGAATAGCGGACAAATGCTGCCAATATGTGGGCGGTTCGGACGAAGGCGGTATATACGAACATGTAATGTATAACGATTTCACGGATAGATTGATTTTAATGCAAATAAATTCTATGTCACCAAACTCTTGTGATTTCACCTCTTCAGAAGCAAGAGTAGAGTCTACCGAAATGAGGACTCCACCCCCTCTTCGCTGAGGTCGATCCCGCCTAAAAGTGGTGTACTTACTTGGAAAAACTTCAGAGCTAAAGATCTCCGGTTTTAACCAAGTTTCTGTAAAGGCTATAATATGGGATTTATCGGAATAAAGGGACTATCGGAATATAGTTTAGGAAGTTTGCTACGTATCCACCTAGTATTCTGATAGGTAAGTGTTAGTGATGATACTAGTTTTTTGGGTTAGTGGACAAGGAAGAGGTGGAAGGTTGGTCAGTGGTTCCGATATGGGGAAGTTTCACTCCCACTGGTTTTAAAACTTTTAACTTTTCAGTACTAGGCTGATGTTCTTGGACAAAAATGTTCTCTGGCCAAAAACTGGGTGAAAAAATCGTCTTAAACATCAGCGCAGGCACACGAATCTTCAAAGAAGACGTGCGACGCATATAATTATATTTAAATTTAGCTATATCCTCCACCTTTATATCGGCTGTTGTTTAGGCTTTGATATAAGCCGATATATCAATCAGGGGCAAGCCGAGAAACAAATATATGTTTCGATGAAGGAATCACCTGTAAGTCGGTGTCGGTGGTGCGGACTTTGGAATACCGTGCTGAGTGACTCGAACGGGGATTTCATTTACCATTGGACCTGTGGCATCACTTGAAGGGATGCAACTGAGGACATCTCGGACAATTTCTCATTTGCACTGAGAAATTCGGACGGCGAATTGTTCTGTGTTCTAGCCCTTGGGGTAGCCAGAGATATGAGCGGCTGCGTTAATGTCAGCTGAGGCGACTCGCAAACAGCGAATTTTCTGCTTAGGGGACTCATTTAGGAGCTAAAGGCCGCTAAACTGAGTATCAAGCGCACAGAGCTGGTCATTGATTGTACGAAAACCAATAATCAACTCGTCTGTTTCATGAACGACCCTATTTAGTCTTGGACAGCACGAAAATTATCACAACAATAATGTAAACCAGACCTACGGAAAATGGCATCCGAAACTGAGGCAGTGACTCGACACACTTGGCGTGTACGACGTTTTATCCATAGCCAGCAATGGATGGTACGCTGGGATGAGGAGATTGTCTTGTTATAAGACTTCATTGAACAGACGAGTTTAAATTCCTTTTTAAATAATAAGTACATAAAAAACAAGAAAGGAAAGCTAACTTCGGTCGGAGCCAAAGTTGATATACCCTTGCAGCTAAAACAGGATATATATCGCTAAAATCGGATATAGTTGACCGATTCTTATGGGAATATCATAATATAACCAATAAATTACAAGACAAAATCTACAAAAAATTCCCAACTTCTATCTTGAAGAACCCCAAAGTTGGTATTTTTACCAAATATCATTTTCGATCGTTCAGTTATATGGCAGCTATAAGATATAGTCGGCCGATCCTTATGAAATTTGGAAGGTCGTATTATTTTGCCAAAAGTAGCATTCGTACACAATCTGAAATCTGTAACTCTAAAAACACCAAAGTTATACCATTTCCTGATCAAGAATATATATACTTTATAGGGTCGGAGGTGTCTCCTTCACTGCGTTGCACACTTTTGACCAAAATTATAATACCCTCTGCAAGGGTATAAAAACGGATTGAATAGCGGACAAATTCTGCCAATATGTGGGTTCGGACGAAGGCGGTATATATGAACATGCAATGTATAAAGATTTCGCAGACAAAGTGATTTGTGATGCAAATAAATTCTATGTCTCCAAACTCTATTGATTTCACCTCTTCAGAAACAAGAGTCTACCGAAATGAAGACTCCGTCCCCCCTTCGCTGAGGTCGATCCCGTCTAAAAGTGGTGAACTTACTTGGAAAAACTTCGGAGCTAAAGATCTCCGGCTTTAACCAAGTTTCTGTAAAGGCTATAATATGGGATGCAAAGGAAGAACAATTAGAATATAGTTTAGGGAGTTTGCTACGTAGCCCCCTAGTATTCTGATAGGTAAGTGTTAGTGATGATACTAATTTTTTGGGTTAGTGGACAAGGAAGAGGTGGAAGGTTGGTCAGTGGTTCCGATATGGGGAAGTTTAATTCACACTGGTTTTAACTTTGCAGTACTAGGCTGATGTTCTTGGACGAAAATGTTCTCTGGCAAAAAACTGGGTGAACAAATCGTCTTAAACATCAACCGGGGCTCCCGAATCTTGAAAGATGACGTGCGCCTTATATAATTATATTAAAATTTAGCTTTATCCTCCACCTCTATATGGGCTTTTGTTTTGGCTTTGATATAAGCCGAGATATAAATCTCAGAAGTATCAGGGGCAAGCCGAGAAACAAATATAAGTTTCGATGGAGGGATCACCTGTAAGGGTTTTGGTGTCGCAGGTACGAGAACTGCAGCATCAGTCGGTGCCGGTGGTCCGGACTGTGGAATACCCTTTTGGGTGACTCTAATGGGGGTTTCGTTCCCTAGGACCTGTGGCATCACTTGAAGGGATGCCATGGCGGACATATCAGACAATTGCTCATTTTCCCTGAGAAATTCGGACGAGTTTTTCTCAGTTCTAGCCCTTGGGGTGGCCAGAGATATGAGCGGCTTCATTAATGTCGGCTGAGCAGGCTGAGGCGGATCAGAAACAGCGGATTTCTTACGCTTAGGGGACTCATTTAGCAGCTGAAGGCCACTAAACTGAGTGTCAAGCGCACAGAGCTGGTCATTGATTTTACGAAAACCAGTGATCAGCTCTTTAAATCCATTTTTGGTCTGTCTCATGAACGACCTCATGTCGTGCACAGCACGACAATTTTCACAACAATAATGTATCCCAGACCTACGGGAAATGGCATCCGAAACTGAGGCAGTGAACCCGGCACACTTAGCGTGTACGACGTTCTCACATAGCCATAGGAACTTGTCTTGTTACAAGACTTAATAGCACAGACAAGTTTAAATTCCATATTTTTTAATAAATAAAACAAATTTATATATAACAAGAAAGGAAAGCTAACTTCGGGCGGAGCCGAAGTTGATATACCCTTGCAGTTTAAACCCGATATTATCGCAAAAATCGGATTGAATTGGCCAATCCTTATGAGAATATCATAGTATAACCAATTTATTACAACACAAAATCTAAAAAAAAGGACCAAGCTTCTATCTTCAAAAATACAAAATGTGTTATTTCTACCAAAAACCATTTCCGATCGTTCAGTTATATGGCATTTATAGGATATAGTCGTCCGATCCTTATGAAATTTGCCAAGCCGTACTATTTAGCCAAAAAAAACATCTAAAACTTTAAAAAAATCAAAGTAATAGCATTTCTGATCAATCAGTTATATGGCAGCTATAGGATATAATCGGCCGATTTCGACCGTTCCGACTTATCCTGCGTTTAAAGGAAAGAAGGGTGTGTGCAAAGTTTCAAGACGATAGCTTTAAAACTGAGAAACTAGTTTGCGTAGAAACAGACAGACGGACAGACAGACGGACATGCTTATATCAACTCAGGAGGTGATCCTAATCAAGAATATATATACTTTATAGGGTCGGAGATGGAGACATTCACTGCGTTGCACACTTTTGGACAAAATTATAATACCCTCTGCAAGGGTATAAAAACGGATTGAATAGCGGACAAATTCGGACTAGTTCGCGTTGAAACAGACAGAGAGACAGATGTCCTTCTACACGCTTATATCAACACAGGAGGTGATCCTGATCAAGAATATATATACTTTATAGGGTCGGAGATGTCTCCTTCACTGCGTTGCACACTTTTGGACAAAATTATAATACCCTCTGCAAGGGTATAAATATATAAAAAGTTAAAAAAAACACTAAACTTTGAACCGAAGCCGAAGCGGGAGCGGGAGCTTTGGAGATAGCGATTGGAGTGGGCAAAGGAAGAAAAATGGTATAAATAGAGATAGGAACCTCTATTGCTCAAGAAAAACAAAAAAAAAAAAAAAGAAGCAACAAAAAGAAGAAAAAACCAAATAAGCATAGCCAAGCTATGCTTGGAATTAAAATTTTAAAAAAATTATAAATTCGCCTCCAAATATACCACAGCACATACGAAGCGATACGGTTTAAGGGGTTATATACCTTCTTTGTCGAAGAAAAAGAGGAAAGTTCGGATTTTTTTTTTAGGTATGTAGCAATTATTTAATTACACGGTCCGTGTCCGGTCCGTTTTTAGTAAAAACTTAATTATTTCTTTGGTCCGTCCGATACTGGAGTACATCAGAATACAAAAGAATTTTTTAAACATTTTCACTTTGAGGTCTTAACTTAGATGCAAATCTTTATCTTCCATCTTATAGTAGTAGACTCTTACTAATAAACTTACCAAGCTTAACTATTTGTAGGACAATGATGTAGATAGCCAGCATTTTCTAACAAGTATAAATTTCCATATCCCTAATAGAAGGACTAGAAGCTTTAGTCCTTTATTCCTTAACCATTGTAGCTTTTTAGGGTCTTATGTTCTAACTACAATGGTCTCTACTCTATAACATCTCTTTCCTGTCCTTAAAATTTAAAATATGGTATTTCAAATTTCCTTACTAACTCCTCTTAGCTAATAAATTACAAATAGCTTAATAAATATTAAAATATACAAATTCTCCAGCGCACCTCGGTCGTTTCGGAATACAGGAATGCTCTTATTGATGCACAAGCCATTTCCAAAATTCGGAAAGACCGCGAAAGAAATTCAGACAGGTATATGGGAGATAAAATAGGCCCCAAATATCAAACTGAATCAGGCTTGAAAAAGAAAGGCTAAATTAGGTCCTACTTACGGTCCAGAATTCCTTACAAAACCTTCCTTACGAACAAAACAAATTTTTTAAAACAAATTTTTCTAAATTGACATTTTAAAATATTCTTGAATATACCATTTTCTTTGGAACTGCGGTATAAAAATACTAAAAAAGTAAACCAAATGTAACAGTTTCCTCTGCTAGGAATCAAACTCACGGCCTTTGAATAAGAGGTAGACAGCTTAGCCATAACCCTTTGCTTCACCACCCCTTGATAGATATTGCTTCACCGCAAGGGGTTATGGTTGCCAGTTTTGCGCAAAAAAATGTTTGAGTACTTAGACCAATATGGAGATTTGTATCAAATATCGAATAAGTATTACTTTGAAATTAAGTAGCAGCAATGGGCCGGCAGATTTCGTTCGCCTACTTTGTTTAGGAATTATTTCAAGATGTGTTTGTTTTTTTTCAAACAAAATATGAATTAACTTTCATAAAAAACCGGTGCCATGAGTTTTAGTACTGCAGGGACTTGATAATTACCTGGCACACATTCTAATGTTCGGTAATGTCAATGCTAAGCAAGCATATTGGTTTCACAAAAACTAAAACGATACTTGCTTTGGTGGTACATATTTAATAACTAGATATTACATTTTTTAATTTATTTTGGTAACTTAATATAATTAAAATTAGCATATCTTTATAAAATATATTAATCAAATCCTAATTAAATAAATTACTTGCAGGTTCTTGCGAAATATATAGTCTGCCCCGATTTCCATCAAAGCCCCAGTTCATTGCTATACCATTGGCGGCAAATGATGAAAATGCTTCGACGTTTGCATTTGTGGGCCCTGCAAGATATTCTTGGAAAGAAGACGATATATTGTACGTTGGTACCACATTTACCAACGTTGGAGATTATCGCCATGATGTCCCTGCTATTTCATCTCGTCGCCTTGATGATTTAAATTACGCGGAGTTCTCCATTCAACAGTCAATTATAAATATCGATGTTAAGTATCGAGACCATTTTTTGGTAAACTACATTTATGGATTTAATTCTTCAGACTATGCATACTTCATAATAGTTCAAAAAAGATCCCATTTAGCAGACGAGGCTGGATATGTAACACGGTTGGCCCGTATATGCATCACAGATCCTAATTATGACAGTTACACTGAAATAACAATTCAGTGTACCGCAACTGAAAGAAATACAGATTACAATATTTTACGGGATGCTAAAATAACCCCAGCTAGTTATAAACTAGCTCATCAAATGGGCATAAAAAAGGATGATCATGTATTGGTTACAGTTTTTTCTCCGTCAAAAGAAATAAGCGATCAACCGGAGCGGAAATCTGCAATGTGTATATACAGCATTAAAGATATAGAGGATATGTTTATTGAAAATATACACATGTGCTTTAACGGAACCACAAAAGATCGTAACTTAGGATATATATCTGGCACTATTAATGATGGAAGGTGTCCCATTGTTGGCTCCCTTGGAAACATTTACAACTTTTGTTCGGTAGGACTTAAAATAAGCGGAGTGTCTCCCATCACAACTCAAGCACTTTTTCATTTTGACAATGTGTCTGTCACTTCAGTAACGGCGACGTCAACTACAGATCAACAACATTCGTTGGCTTTTCTTGGAACAGATAAAGGTGCTATTAAAAAAGTCTTATTGTCAGGACAAAGTCCAGGAGAGTATGAAGAAATAATTGTAGATTCTGGTAACCGGATATTACCAAATACTATGATGTCGCCAAAAAAAGATTTTTTATATGTTTTATCCTTACGAAAAATTACAAAGTTAAGAATTGAACATTGTTCTGTATATACAAGTTGTTCAGCTTGCTTAGAATCACGTGACCCCTTTTGTGGATGGTGTTCTTTAGAAAAACGGTGCACCATACGATCTACTTGCCAACGAGATACTTCTATCTCGCGGTGGCTTTCATTGGGCAGTGGACAACAATGTATAGACTTTGAGTCAATTGTACCGGACAAAGTTCCAATTACTGAACTAACACTGCTACATTTAATTATTCGGACATTACCAGAGCCTTTTAATGCAAAATATCGATGTGTTTTTGGAAACTCCACTCCTATTGACGCCGAAATCCTTGAAAATGGTCTTGGATGTGCCACACCACCACTGGATCAGAGACCAATTATTCCAAGTAACACTGATCATGTTTTAGTTCCTTTATCTGTGCGAAGCTCGGAAACTAATAAAGACTTTGTGTCAAGGTCATTCGCATTTTTTGACTGCTCACATCATGCCAAATGCCGGGAATGTGTAGTCAGTTCTTGGGGATGTAACTGGTGCATTTTTGACAATAAATGTATCCACAAATCTCAACAATGCAGAAACATGGAAATCGCTTTAAGTACTGCAGGGCAGTGCCCCCATTTAAAAATAAATAGTCAGCCAATTCTTATGCCTGTACGCGTTCCAAAAGAAATTCGCCTTGAGATAGAAAACTTACCAAAACCAAAAAATGCCCATGCGGGCTTTTTATGTACGATTCATATTGAAGCCGCTCAAATGCTTTTACCGGCACATGTTGAATATAACAAAATAGTAGTTTGTGAAAAAACTCCTTACTTCTATGAGACCAATGCCCATGAGTATCAGGCTAAAGTTGTTATTACATGGAATTTTCAGCATTACGTGGACACTGCCATGGTTACATTGTACAAATGCGATGTATTAGGTTCGCACAGGGATCACGCAGACTGTAGCTTGTGTGTCACTCGTGAACCAAAGTATCAATGTGCCTGGTGCGGCAATTCTTGTGTTTACAACGAAACCTGTAGTTCTGAAAATAGTTTTATCAATGCAAGGCCACCAACACTTGAAAAAATTGATTGTCCTTTACCTAGGATTGATATTATCAAACCTTTATCTGGACCTATTGAAGGTGGAACTCTTGTGACAATTGAAGGAAGTAATTTGGGAATACGCGAAGATGATGTACGCGGAAAAATATATATTGGTTCCATTCCATGTCATCTCGTAAGTTATCAAATATCTGTAAAAATTGAATGCCAGACGGAAGCAGCAATGTATGAAATGTCAGCCCCGATCAAGGTTGCGAACGATGCCGGATACACTGAATCTAGCGTACAATTTCATTTTAAGAATGTACAACTAACAGGCGTGTATCCGACTATTGGGCCAAGGTCGGGAGGAACGCAATTGTCTTTAATTGGAAGCTTTTTAAATATTGGTTCAAGTATACGAGCATATTTAGATGAGTATGAGTGTTACGTTAACGTTTCTCAGTCTTCATCGTCTCAAGTTACTTGCACTACTTCAGAGGCAACACAACCGGAACCTATTCAATCCCTACGTTTGTTTATTGATGGTGCAAACCGTACATTAACTTGTCAAAGTTCAATTCAAAACATTACTATTAAAAATCAACTTGTAAATCCACTACGGAGTAATTTAAATGCATATCAATTCCGGTTATTCCCCCGTCACATCTGTTCTGTTTTTAATTACACACAGGATCCTAGGATAATGCAAATCAAACCATTAAGGAGTTTTGTTAGTGGTGGCCGTGTACTTACTGTTCATGGAATGTATCTTGACTCCATTCAAAAGCCAGAATTGGAAGTATTTTTTGATAGTGAAAGAATTAATAAAACTTCTTGCGTTGTTATTAACTCTAATCAAATGGAATGCCCTTCTCCTCCAGTTAACTTCAAATTTTATAATTTTAAAAATTTAAATGGAGTTTTGGATTCAGAGATTCACATAAGGAATTCTTCGGTAATGGAAACTAATGGTCCAAAAAATAATAGAGGAAAGAGAAAAACTCGCCTCGTGGACGATTTTCATACATACAAGACAGGAGAAACGACATCAAAATACTTTAGTGGCAATAATATGGATGTTACAACATTTGTAAAGGTTCATGAAACGCAACTTAATTTGCAACTTAGTTTTGTAATGGACAACGTCCAGCTGGTGAGGGACTTAAACAAATATTTTCATGATATAAGAAGTACGATTGTTTATTTGACTGATCCAAAGTATTTTCAATTTCCGAACGACGGAATAAAACTTTACAAAGGTGATAGCTTAGTTATTGAAGGAGAACTTTTAAATTTAGCAGCAGATGAATATGATGTAAATGTAACAATTGGTACCACCCAATGTAACATAACAAGTCTGGCACTTACACAACTTTTGTGCATACCACCGGAACAACAGCCCCCCCCAACTGACGAAAATGGCATAGATCAGACAATCGATTTACCATTAGTAGTAGTTAAAGTGGGTCGTAATCTTCGATTTGTCATCGGACATCTCAAATATGATATAAATAAACCGCACGCCTTCTCACATGCTTTATTTGGTGTTATGTTTACAATCGCTGTTCTTGTTGTTGTTTTACTTATTGTTTTAGTAATATTCAGAAGAAAATCTACCCAGGCAGAGCGTGAGTATAAACGCATTCAGATACAAATGATTACATTAGAAAGCAATGTTCGCTCTGAGTGTAAACAAGCTTTTGCAGAGCTCCAAACCGATATGACTGACCTAACAGCAGATCTTGAGAGCAGTGGAATCCCAACGCTTGACCATGTAAACTACATTATGAAAGTTTTTTTTCCTGGTGTGTCAGATCATCCAATTTTAAATTCAGCTAAATTTCATGAAAGTTGCCCACAAAATAACTATGATGCTGCTATGGTTCAATTTGAACAACTTATTTGCAACAAATATTTTTTACTAATATTCATAGAAACTTTGGAAGCTCAGCGCTCGTCATTTTCAATTCGAGACCGTGTAAATGTTGCTTCCTTGCTAATGGTTGTATTAATGAATAAAATGGAGTATGCCACAGAGATTTTAAAGTCACTTTTACTTCGGCTAATTGAAAAGTCACTGGAAAGCAAACACCCTCAGCTTATGCTGCGGCGTACTGAGAGTGTTGTTGAAAAAATGTTAACCAATTATTTGGCCATATGTATGTACGACTATTTAAAAGAATACGCTGGATCAAGTCTATTTCTTTTGTTTAAGGCCATAAAACATCAAATTGAAAAAGGCTTAGTAGATGCCATAACCAATGACGCCCGTTACTCCCTTTCCGAAGAGCGACTTTTACATGAGCAAGTTACTCATTCTGTTGTTATTTTACATATCTTGCAAGATGATCTCGATGAAAAAGTCCAATGTCGCGTTAACGACTGGGATACGATTTCGCAAGTAAAGCTTAAAATACTCGATGCTATTTTTAAAAATACTCCGTTTTCAATGAGACCGTCTATATACGAGGTCGACTTAGAATGGAGGCACGGTCGGGGGGGTCACCTCACATTGCAAGATGAAGACTTAACCACAAAAACCATAAACGGTTGGAAACGTCTCAACACATTAGCACACTATGGAGTCAAAGAATCAGCTGTAATGTCTCTTATTGCTAGGCAAAATGATAGTTATCATATACCCTACAGTAAGGGACATCATGCGGCACCATATCATAATTGTAAGTATGATTTTATTATATCTTTGTAGAAGCTTTTTTATACATGTATAAATTTATTCAACAATTTTTATACCCTTGCAGCGGGTATCCTATAAAGTACATCTCCGATCCTATAAAGTATATCTTTTCTTGATCATGATCACCTCATGAGTTGATATGAGCATGTCCGTCTGTCTGTCTGTTTCTACGCGAACTAGTCTCTCAGTTTTAAAGCTGTCGACTTGATACTCCACTCACCCTTCAATCCTTTGCACGCAGTAAATAAGTCAGAACGGCCGAGATCGGTCGACTATATCCTATAGCTGCCTTATAACTGTAAAATCGGAAATGACCAAACTTTCGTGTTATTGAGGACAGAAAGTGAAAAGTTCGTAAAGATTATATTTTTGCTCAGTTGATCCCACCTACCAAAAAAAAATCCGTCCCTACAAAGTATATATATTCTTGATCGTGATCCTCCTGAGTTGATATAAGCATGTCCGTCTGCCGTCTGTCTGTCGTTTCTACGCGAACTAGTTTTAAAGCTATCGACTTGAAACTTTGCACACATTCTTTCCTTTGCACGCAGTATATAAGTCAGAACGGCCGAGATCAGCCGATTATATCCTATAGCTGCCATATAACTGATTGATCGGAAATGCTATAACTGGTGTTTTTTAAGAGTTAGAGCTCCTATTTTGCATGAGTGCTATTTGTGGCAAAATAAGACGACCCACCAAATTTCATAAGGATCTGTCGACTATATCCTATAGCTGCCATAAAACTGAACAACCGGAAATGACCCAGCTTTTGTGTTTTTGCAGACAGAAAGTTAAACTTTCGTACAGATTCTATTTTTGGTCAGTTGATCCGACCCATTAAATTTCATCACGATCAGCAGACTATATCTTATAGCTGACGTATAACTGAACCAACTTTGGTATTTTTGAAAATAGAAAATTGGGATTTTTTTGTTCGATTTTTTATTGTAATTAATTGGTTATATTATGATAATCTCATAAGCATCGGCCAACTATATCCGATGTTTGGATATATATCCGGTTTTAACTGCAAGGGTATATCAACTTCGGCTCCGCCCGAAGCTTTTCTTTCTTGTTTTTTAATTTATTTGTGTATAAGAAATACATCAACTCAAGACCGCCATGATTCGGGACGGTAACACGTCACCGTCTTGATCGTTTTGATCGAGCCTAAAATTTTATCGTTTTATCATAATGGTTTATATGTACATATATTTTGATCAGAATCCACAACAATGTCGATTTAGCTATCTATCCGTCTACCTGTATGAACGCGTAAATCTCACAGAAGAAATATACATACCATATATAGTCTCACAGACTATAAGAAATAGAGATACAAGATTTTGAATCCATTAAAACCTACAAACTCAAATTTTTTTGATTTTGAAAATTTTAAAATTATTTGTTAAAAATAAAAAAAATGATTTATTTTAATACCAGCGGGCAGCACACAATACATTGATATTAGTTTAATGCATAGCGTGTCATAACTTTCGTGTGTCAGTGCGGCAGAGCTCAGTAAAAGAAATTTCCTATGCCCATGAAATAGAGCTCTGCCGACCACAAACAAATTTGATTTATAATTTTCAAAGGTATATACATATGTGCAAGTTCTTATATATGGTATGGTATATATGTACATATGTGCAAGTTCTTTGAAAATTATAAATCAAATTTTTTTGTGGTATATGTGTACATAAATCTACATGTAAATGTATATATTTTGTCACAAATGGGAATTTTTTAAAAAAATTTTCGTTCATTACCTGCATTTAAAAAATTATTTATTAATTATAAATTTATTATATTAGCCAACACTTATTGTTAATACATTTAATATACAACTATATATTTAAAAAAAATATTTTGCTTTATTTTTCAGTTTATTTCATAAACAATTCCCAGAGCCATATCATTATAAATAACGACATTGAGTCTGGATTGCAGCAGCCTCGAATTTACCATTTGGTTAAACCCTTAATACCGGATCATTATATGAATATAAAAAATTTCACTTTATCGGGAACGTCAACTGCATTGCAAACTTCGCAATCTACAAGTTATTGTAATGAGAGAATAAACAAAACAATACCTGAAGTATACTTAACACGCCTATTAGCCACTAAGGGAACTATTCAAAAATTTGTCGATGATTTCTTTTCCATTATTCTGACTGTAAATGAAGAACTACCACCGGCGGTAAAATGGATCTTTGATTTGTTGGACGAGGAAGCTTCCAGACATGGCATTGGCAATTCCGATATTGTGCATGCGTGGAAATCCAATTGTTTGCCTTTGCGATTTTGGGTTAACTTTATAAAAAATCCCGATTTCATATTTGATGTAAATAAAACATTTTCTGTAGACTCCTGTCTAAGTGTAATTGCACAAACCTTTATGGATGCTTGCTCTACATCTGAACATAGACTTGGAAAGGATTCGCCTTCAAACAAATTGCTCTTTGCAAAGGTAATTATGACATCCAATGAATTTTATTTAGGACAAAATTAGTAATGACTCCAGCGTTGATAAGTGTCTTAGAGATCTATTGGATTGCAAAATATAGATAAGAAGAAAAAAAGTTCTTTCAAATTGTTCATATTGGCTGTGAGGAAAGCGTATTAAAAGGAAAGCAATTAAAAATTTAAAAAAGAAAAACAGCCCCTTCGGCCATTTTGATAGCAACTATGTACGATAAAACGCGTTTTGGAAAATTTTCGTTTATGAAGTTGAAATACCCTTACAGTTAAAATAGGACGTACATCGCTATATCGGATGTAGTGGCTTATTATTATTAGAATTGCTTCTTTTTTGAACTGTTCATCCAATTAGAATTGCCGTTCTTCTTAGAACAAATTTCTTAGAATACAAAACTTTAAAAAAAACGCAAGATTCTATATTTAACAAGAAAGGAAAGCTAACTTTGGGCGCAGCCGAAGTTGATATACCTTTGCAGTTAAATACCGGATATACATCGATCAAATCGGATACAGTAGACCAATCCATACTCCTTAGATTTTACATAAATGTGATGTTAGGAAAATTAAGAATTTATAATATTAAACTAAAGAAAAATTATGCATCACACACACATGCTCGCAGGCAAGGGTTATTTTTTTCTCACGGTGTAGCACTGATATTTGGCCTACTCAGGGTCACAAAAGAAAATAATCAAAATACGAAAATCTCGCTCTAATAAGTGGCTGGCTGCTCCCTGAAGCAAAATCCTAACTGCAGCGGCAACAGTTATTTGTTGTTGTGATTGTTCTTATTTCCCTTCTACATCCTAATTCTCCCTAGTGCATGATTATTTTGGCGGTCCATGCGAAGATCAAGTTGGTTCTCTTCTCTACGCCCGATCCGAGGAATTCGAAATGGAAAGCCTATCAGGCTGCACCTGGACAGAATCGTCGTACGGCTGTGCCATCTGACGAGGAATTGGACATGTTGGATATTGGAACTATTGAAACACTGTTTCACCTTATAAATTTATTCCCCAACACGTTCACAATAGATATGGTTTTTTTTTTTTTTTTGTATTAAGTTACTTCCATCCAGGGAAATGGGGAAGATTTATTTGGCCGTCCCGTATAATAAGAAACGGGTAAACGCCACCGCCTATGTGTGAAATGAAATTTCAAGACACTGGTTAATAATTCTTTACAACGAAAATAAGAGTGAAATTTCGTGCTGTTAGTTTATGAAGATTTGCGATGAAATCCGATGAGTGATGATGTTATCGATATTTATTGAGATTATATTCATATGTTCATTCAAAATGTGTGATGTATTAATAAAATTTGATGAAATGTTAATCATAAGTCTATTTTTGCTGAGCGCAAAAATTTAGTTATAAAGGAGTAATTTGTTATTGGTTCGTGCTCAAAGAACCGATATATATCGTCATATTTTAGTAGAGGCGGGAAATTTGAACGGATTGGTCCATATTTTGGGCATTTTAATAGTATGTGAGAAATATCTTCAATTGAATTGGAGTTGCAGTCGCAAATAGAATTGTCAAAGACTTTTAATTTGTGCAACGTGTATTTGTCAAAGGCATGTCCGCTTAAAATTCTGTTTAGTTGTTTAACTTCGAGGCGGTTTAAATTGCAGTTTTTGTCTTTGAACCAAGGTTTTGCATTAACGAACGGAAATAATAGGCAAGAACCTTTGTTTCTTTCTATACAAAAAGAGTTATATTCTCTTTCCCAATCCAACAAGATGCGATTATACAGATGAGTGATGGCATCGTTAAGAGTATATCTCAGAGTATATATGAGCCACCGTTTCTGGCATTTTTTGCTGCTGAATCTGCCAAGTCGTTTCCTTCGATATTAAGATGGCTGGGTATGTGATGTAATTCGAAATAAAGGATACTTTGACTGTTTACCATTTTTTTGAGAATATCTAAAGCTATGCAGTTGGAAACACAGGATTTCTTCACCGTTTGTAACGCACCCAGGCTGTCAGTCAGGATGGCTACTTTCATGAAGTTTTTTGAAATAGCAAAGTCAATGGCTTCCTCCAGGGCTGTAAGCTCAGCAGTAAGCGAGGAACGTTTAGTGTTAGCATAAAAACTTTTAATAGTATTAGAATTTGAATGTACAAAGGCACACCCTGTAAAATTTTCTTGAACTGAGCCGTCAGTAAAAAGGATTTCGAAACCTTTTTTATTTAAAAAGTCAAAAAAGTTCTTTTAAAAGCGAGTTAACTAATGACGTGCTAGACGATTTCTTATTTGGGAGATTTGCAAGAAGAAACGTTTAGATTAGCAATTGAACCAAAAATATCCTTGAATTCCGAGTAAACCTTTATGTAGCTAGTGTTTTTTGCTGCGAAATCATTAGTCAAAAGAGAGGCTGCTGGTAAACCATGAGCGAAAATTTTGGCAGTAGCAAATTTTAATCTATATTCCGGAGGAAGTTCACCCGCTAAATGGTATATTATGTTAATGGGAGTCGATTTAATAAGTCCAAGGGATTTCCTAAGGAAGAAATTCGCATGAACCTTAATACTTTTTGTCACCGTTTTCGAAATGCAAGCAAAAGAAGAGCAGGCGAATTCATATTTTGGCCTAACAAAAGCCTTAAAAAGGTTAAGGGCCTTGCTGGGATGAATGCCAAAACGACATCCACTTAACATATTTAAAAACATATTAGATTTATTTGATTTGGCTATGATATGTTTAACATGTCCTAAAGAGGAATTATTTGTACAAATTTTCCTACCTAAATAAATAACCTGATCTACATCGTTAATAGCTATGCTATTACACATAATATTTAATAATTTCCTATTATTATTAAAATGCATCACAGACGATTTTCGAGGATTAAAAGATAAATTTATAGAATTGCACATTTCCCTAAAAATATTAACTTTATGTTCAAGAAGATTTCTTGCAGTCATAAAATCTTTGTCAAAAGTAAGGAGAAAAAAATCATCCGCATATTGAAATAAAGTGCTTTGCTGATCACTTATGGCATGCAAATCAGAGGTGTACAGATTAAAAAGTATTGGACTAAGGCAGCTACCGTGGCTGACTCCTTTACTCACAGTAATCTCGGAGTTACCCATAGTTAATATTCTTTTGCTTAGAAAGCCGATTATAAAATTAATAATTAAAGAATTAAAACCCCTGTCTAAAAGAAAATTCGCTAAAATTGGAATGTTGACCGAATCAAAAGCTTTACTTATATCTAGTACTGCTGCTGTGACATGAAAACCTTTAGCTTTTAGATTAGCTATATTATTAATGACGTCGTTAATGCAGTGAGCTGTAGAGTGATTTTTTCTAAAAGCGTAAGACCGATTTGGAATTAGTTTAAAACTTTCTATGTGCATCTCCATATTGACTTTGATAAGACCTTCTAAGCATTTCAGCACAACACTTAAAAGACAAATTGGACGGTTATTTGTAATTATTGACGAATCGGTGTTCTTTTTAGGGACTGGAACAACTTTTATTCTACGCCAAGAATCAGGTACTATGCCATCGTTAAAAATTTCATTAACCATAAATACTAAATTTTGGATTTCGTCAGGGGGTAAGGAGAGAAGCATGCTATAGGAAATGTTGTCTAGACTTTTCGCAGAATTTGGGTTACGTGATTTTAACAATTTAGTGAGATCAGATGCCGAAAAGTACAATCTATTTAAGGTTTGAATTTCAAAAGAGGGAAATTCCTTTTGAATACATTCTGGGGTATCTGGGGCTGAGGAGATCTGATGTAGGAAAGCGGTGTGATCAGAATCCTTATATTGGCTGTTAGTGGGTTTAATTTGCTTATAAAATTTTAAAGATTTGATAGTTTGCCACATTTCTTTCATTGACTTTGGGTTTGTCAAATTATCTGCTAATTTTTCCATATTTTCCTTTCTTACCTTATAAAAATAGTTATTTAATTTTTTGTTATATTCAAAAAAAAATTATAGCATCCGATAATAATTTAGTCTTGTAATATTTATGTCTACTGGCATTTCTTAGCCTAAAAAGTCTCTCACAATTCTCGTCCCAGTATTTGTTTGGGATATATTTGTTATTTTCATTAATTTTAATTGTTTTACTTTTTAAAATGTTGTTTGTTGTATTTGTGAGATTGTTCAAAGAAGTAATTTTAATTTTGGAAAAATCATCCAACATTTTAGACTGTAGCAGCTTATTTCTATTTGTAGAAGCAGTAAAATTAGACAATTCTAATATTATTGGGAAATGATTACTGTTGGAAATTTTGGAATTTAAGGAAGACCATTTAAGGGAAAGGTTGTCTTTGTTTGCAAAAGTTAAATCAAGTGCAGAAAAATAAGACGGATTGGGAGAATAAGTGGGAGAACCATCATTTAAACAAGAAAAACCTGCAGAAATGAGGATCTGTTCTAAAATTTGGGCTTTATTATCATGCGTAGAGTTTCCCCAAATAGACGACTTAGCATTTAGATCACCACCTACTATAGATAGTCCCCCAAGAGCCGTTGCCGTCATAAGTGTATCTTTACAACCTTTCTCGAAGTCATTTATGTTGGTACTAGGGGGAGAATATACACTGAAAACATTAATATTGTGTTTTAGGTTGGTTGTAGAGATTCCAATGGGTTCAATTTCCGTATCACAGCTAATAATTTTATACTTAATATTATTTTTTATATAAATACCTACACCCCCATAACCGTCATTACGGGGCTTACATACAAAATTAAAATTAGCAAGGCTGCACATCGCATTATCTATTACCCAAATTTCAGAAAGAATTGCAATGTCAATATTATTATTAACAAGAAAAAGTTCCAACAACTGCTTGTTATTTTGAGAAGTTAAGCTTTGAATATTATATTGTAGTATTTTTATAGGTTTAATCATGATTAGAGGTTAAAGATTTAGTTTTTTTAATATCGATTTCGGAGTTGGCTTTGGCTATAATATCCCTTAAGTATTCGAGAAAAGATCTTGTATTACATGAGTCGTTCGGATTGTTTATTAAGAGGAAGGAGGCAATCTCCGAAGAAATGTTAATTAAACTGTTCTCAGCTGTTGCCAAGGCTGAGTTTTGACATGGACTGTCTGAAGGAGGAATAGAGCCGGAGTCAGCCGGTTGTTTGGACCCTTTCAAGGGGACAAATCTTTCCTCAAGGGATATTTCGTGATCTTTAATAATTTGTTTCCAGTTGGACATCGTCTCTTGCGATTTTCTTCCTTCGATTGTTTTGTTTTTATAATTTTTAGTTATTTTGTTGTAAGGTAGATATTTGTGAATAGATTCAGAAGCTAATTTAGTGTTATCCTGCAAAACCGAAATTGCAGAATTTTTAGGGGCTTGTAGTATAGGGAATTCGGTGGTATTAAAAATCTCAGGAGTGAATGGAGCTAGTTTATCAAAGAGAGCCGGATATCTAATTCTAACTTCCACTCTAGATAGGTTCTGCGATGTCACACATTTCTGTATGGCAAACGCTCTTTTCCTTGCCGGACATTCAAGGGAGGTAGCTGTGTGGGAGAAGTTGCAGTTTATACATTTAAGTGTCGTACAAGTCTCTTCTCTTGGATGAGAAAGGGAACAATTGCGACATTTCTCTTCAGTCTGCTTACAGTGCTGAGCAAAATGCCCAAATCTGAAACACCTAAAACATTGGCTGAAAGGAACATAAGGTTCCACTTTAATCTTTGTGTAAAGGAAGTCAATTTCCTCTGGGATCTGGGAGCCTTCAAAAATAATTTTAACCCTGGACGTGGGGACAAATTCTTTGTTCTCATTTTTTCTATTGATTCGGATAATTTTGTGTATGGGCACTGGGGATAAAATGAATTCTTTTAAGTCATCCGTACTAAATTTAGTTGGGATTTGAAAGATTATACCAGTCTTAAAAATGAAATGTTTAAGAATTTTGGGGTCGTAGCCCTCTTTTTTTAAATCAGAATTTAATAAGTCATTCGCTGCTTTAGCTGTCTTGCACTCTGCCTTACAGCGCCCGTAGCCTATTTTATTGACTTTTAAAATATCTTTGATTTTAAGCTTAAAAATGGATGCGTTTAATTCAAGCGCATTAATAGCTTCACGGTTTTCTCTATTACTTTCACCGTTAGTGAGTTTGTCAATATAAACAATATAAGGACCTTTGTGATTGCTTTTATAGCTAAGAGGTACTTGCTGCGGTTTGGAGGAACTGCCGTTATCATCGTCGTTGATGTTGATGACATTTGTATCCTGCTCGTTGATCGATGTCTGCTGTAGAACATTAGCGTTGCATTCATCTGACTCCAAGATATCCATTTCTTCCTGAACTTTCTGTATCGAATGTTTTCCTTTTTTTGAAGGATTGCGGGATGGGTAATTTTTTGAAATTTGCCGCTTCAGAGCGCAGGGTCCTTACCCTGGCCGAGTGGGGCATTTTTGAATTAAGGGGATGTACCCCCGTTGTAATAAATACACCCTCTTTCTTGAAAAATTGTGAATTTTCTCCTTGTGATGTATAAATGCGGATTCTTCTTCAATATTGCAAAAATTGCAACTTTTAAAAAGGAAAGTTCTCTTTTTTTTTTTTTTTTTTTTTTTTTTTGACAGTTTAAGGAAAAAAGTGCTTATATGTGACCAGCCGTCAGAACGTTCCGATTGGAACTCAGATATGGTTTTTGAATTTATTTTAGGCCGAATTGTCCGTATGGGTTTTTCCCTTTTTAATCACCACACGTGTCTTGGCCGAATTTTCTATCACTTTTAAAATTTGCTGATGGAAGCTTCTTACTCGGTCAAAGATCAGAAAATAATAGATTCTAAAAACTGCTAAGAGCTTCAGCATTCCCATGCTTTAGTAAAGCTTCCTAACGGGGGAATCGTATGATTTTCTACCTACTTTGGTCCGTTCATGCAGGTGTGGGTGGGAATTGCATTTATCTATGCAATTCTGTTCCCACCTATTGGGTGGATACAGTCAAGGAAAGAAATATTGGCCTACCTAGATATTTGTTTTTGTTTTGGAATAAGGTGCACACTACAAGCTATAGGATATAGTCGGCCGATCCTTATTAAATTTAGCATGTTGTATTATTTTGCCACAAATATCGCAAAAAAAAAAAAAAAATTTTTGCGTTCGTGCAAAATCCGAACTCTCTAACGCTAAAAAAAACCGGAGTTATGTCATTTCCGATCAATCAGTTATATGGCAGCTATAGGATATAGTCGGCTGATTCCGGCCGCTCAGTCTTATATACTGCGTGCACAAGATGGAGGGTGTGTGCAAAGGTTCAAGACGATAGCTTAAAAACTGAGAGACTAGTTCGCGTAGACAGACATGCTTATATCAACTCATCCTGATCAAGAATATATATACTTTATAGGGTCGGAGGTGTCTCCTTTACTGCGTTGCACACTTTTGACCAAAATTATAATAAACGGGTATATAAGGGTATAAGGGTATATATATTATAAGGGTATAAAAATGTATAAAAATATATATATGCAAAACATTTTGCTTCTAACACGTAATCTTATTCCTAAATCTAATAAATGTATATACTTTACTGCGTTGCACACTTTTGGACAAAATTATAATACCCTCTGCAAGGTATAAAAAAACGAAAGTTGAGTCATTTTCGATCAATCAGTTATATGGTAGCTATAAGAAAAATGCGACCTACCAAATTTCATAAGGATCGGCCGACTATATCCTATTGCTGCCAAATAACTGAAAAATCGGAAATGACCTGAATGAAACTTCATACAGAGTTTACTGAACTGGTCGATCGGAAATGGTATTTGGTAATAATACTAACTTTGGTGTTCTTCAAAATAGAAGTTTGGGACTTTTTTTATATTTTTTATTGTTTATATGTTTTATATATATTATGATAATCTCATAAGAATCCCAACTATATCCAGTTTTAGCTGCAAGGGTATATCAACTTCGGCTCCGCCCGAAGTTAGCTTTTCTTTCTTGTTCTACCCTTGCAGAGGGTATTATAATTTTGTCCAAAAGTGTGCAACGCAGTGAAGGAGACATCTCCGACCCTATAAAGTATATATATTCTTGATCAGGATCACCTCCTGAGTTGATATGAGCATGTCCGTCTGTCCGTCTGTCTGTCCGTCTGTCTGTTTCTACGCAAACTAGTCTCTCAGTTTTAAAGCTATCGTCTTGAAACTTTGCACACACCCTTCTTTCCCTTGCACGTAGTATATAAGTCGGAACGGCCGGGATCGGCCGACTATATCCTATAGTTGCCATATAACTGATTGATCGGAAATGGTATAACTTTGGTGTTTTTAGAGTTACAGAGTTCAGATTTTGTACGGAAGCTATTTTTGGCAAAATAATACGATCTACCAAATTTCATAAGGATCGGCCGACTATATCATATAGCTGCCATATAACTGATTGATCGGAAATGCTATAACTTCGGTGTTTTTGAAGCTAGAGAATTCGGGTTTGGTACGATTGCTATTTTTGGCAAAATAATACATCATGCCAAATTTTATAAGGATCAGCCGACTATATCCTATATCTGCCATAAAACTGATTGATCGGAAATGGCATAACTTCAGTGTTTTTCGAGCTAGAAAGTTGGGATTTTCTATGAATTCTATTTTTGGAAAAATAAAACGACATATCGAGTTTCATATGGATCGGCCGACTATATCTTATAGCTGCCATATAACTGAACGATCGGAAATGGTATTTGGTAAAAATACCAACTTTGGTGTTCTTCAAGATAGAAGTTTGGAATTTTTTTTAGATTTTGTCTTGTAATTTATTGGTTATATTATGTTATTCCCATCAGAATCGGTCAACTATATCCGATTTTAGCGATATATATCCTGTTTTAGCTGCAAGGGTATATCAACTTCGGCTCCGCCCGAAGTTAGCTTTCCTTTCTTGTTTTTTTTTTTAAGTTGGCCTGTCAAATGGGCAAAATGGCAGCAAATGAGTGAGTTCTCAAAAAAGTTCAGAGAGTGCGCACACTGTCAGTGTGCCGCTATACACGCGTGCTATGGAAAATAAGAGTTTGCGCCTTACAGTTTTAGACTAAGAGAGTGGGGATTTTGCAGTAGTGCTATTTTTGGCAATATAATACGACCCACCAAATTTCATAAGGACTGGCCGACTATATCTTTTAACTGCCATATAACTGAACGATCGAAAATGGTATTTGGTAATTGGTTTCTTGTTTATTGTAATAAATTGGTTATATTATGATATTCTTATAAGTATCGGCCAACTTAATCCGATTTTTGCGTTATATAGCCGGTTTTAACTGCAAGGGTATATCAACTTCGGCTCCGCCCGATGTTGGCTTTCTTTTCTGGTCTTAAACTTAGCTTGTTGTTCTGTGAAACCCGCACGATTTAGCGGGTTTTATCCCAGGAAGTTGGCACGTAAAAATTAGAATATAAAATAATTATTTCATACTTCAGTTATTACGAAATTTTTAGTAAAACGATTTATACTACCTATGTTGCTAACAAAGTTAAAACAAAATTTAATTTTCAGGATATTCCAAATTATCGAATAATGGTAAGGAGTTTTTACCGCGATGTTTCTCGTCTTCCGCAAATAAGCGATCAGGAAATGAGTACAGCCATGCAACAACTGTCTGTAAGGCAGATGGACGAATTTGATACCATTTCAGCTTTAAAGGAGTTATATATTTATGTAACGAAATATAAAAATCAGGTCAGACCTCAAAACTATAATTATTTGATCAAACATTCAAATATAGATATTTAGATTATGGAAGCTCTTGAGTCTGATATGAATAGCCGAAAAATGAACCTTTTTCAAAAACTAGAAAATGTTGCGAGTATACTGGATGGCGAGGAAATTTCAAATTGCTGACATGAATCTTTTGCTGAGGTAAATTAAAAATTTAATTAATTCATCAATTTTAGATAATTAAAAGCTTTTGAAGATATTGTTCTATTATATTTTATATTTTTATACCCTTGCAGAGGGTATTATAATTTTTTCCAAAAGTGTGCAACGAAGTGAAGTGAAAATAATACCACCTACCAAATTGCATAAGGATCGGCCGACTATAACCTATAGCTGCCATATAACTGATTGATCGGAAATGTTATAACTTTGGTGGTTTTAGAGTTACAGAGTTCAGATTTTGTACGAATGCTATTTTTGGCAAAATAATACGACCTACCAAATTTCATAAGGATCGGCCGACTATATCCTATAGCTGCCATATAACTGATTGATCGGAAATGGTATAACTTTGGTGTTTTTAGAGTTACAGAGTTCAGATTTTGTACGAATGCTATTTTTGGCAAAATAATACGATTCCAAATTTCATAAGGATCGGCCGACTATATCCTATAGCTGTCATATAACTGATTGATCGGAAATTCTATAACTTCGGTGTTTTTAAAGGTAGAGAATTCGAATTTGGTACGAATGCTATTTTTGACAAAACAATACGACCTACCAAATTTCATAAGGAGAGGCCGATTATATATTATAGCTGCCATATAACTGAACAATCGGAAAATACTCAACTTTTGTGTTTACCTAATGTTTAGGTGAGCGGCCAGCTGAACTTAAGAGCGCATCCGCGCTGAAAAGCGCACTCGCGCTTAAAAGCTCATCCGTGCTGAAGAGCGCACCCGCGCTCGCCCCTCTATGCATCCTTTCTCTCTCGTCGGCCGTCATCGATCGTCCGCTCTGGAAGATAAGTACATTTTTTCCGTCTCCGTCTCTCTGCCGGTCTTCAGCAGTGATCCGAACATTAAATTTCGTTCACACTGCTGCAAGATTGTTTTTCCCTCCGTGTCAACTCCAAGTCCGAGTTTTCCGACACAACGACAGTTTGAGATTTTCTACTCTTCGTCTGCAAATTCTGAAAATTTTTCCATTCGTCTCCGTTTGTGTGCTGCCTATCAGAGAACGGCACGGGTGCCACTTTTCGATACCCTATGCATACCCATAAAAATTTGTGTGCGAGTGCCACTCGCCACACAAAACAAAAAAGGCAATACCGACACACACAATTTTTGTATGAGTACAAAGTGTCTATTGCCTTTCTTGCACCCATGATTTTGTGCCTGTGTGTCTTAAGACGCAAAACACCCGAGTGTTTTTCGGTCGCTTGAACAGATCATACCAGCCACCCTAAAAAAAAGTGGAAAGAGAAAAATGGTAAAAAAAATGATCGTTGAAATAGAGAATGGGTAGGAAAAACACACATGAAAGTCTCGGGTGTTTTGGCAGATACCCGAGTGTTTTTAAAAAAAACTCTGGTGTCTACGCATTGATCGGCTGCTTTCCATTGCTTTTTGGGTAAAAATATCTGTAAGCGATTTCTTTGGTCCAACGAATAGATGTTTTTTAAAGTTTGCAATGCAGATAGTATGTACATAATTTAAATCAAGAATTATATTACCATCATTTTATTAGTTTCCTTACATTTTGATTTTAAGTCAAAATTTTATGAGAATTCGTTAATCATTTTGTTGGTTTAAAAAGGTTTTATTTAATTTTTTAAAATTTTGCTTAACATTTTTATAATAATTATTATTTTTTTATGTTCATGTACATACATACATATTATTTTTAATTTTAATTATTTAATTAAAATTGTAAGATTTTGTCCTTTTCTTTCCTTTCTGTCCTTTTCTAACTACCTAAGCGTCTAGACTTGGTGCACGGGTACCTAGAACATACAAAAGTAAAAACAACAAAACCCTTTCCTACGATAGTTTTATGATCTTCTTTGTGTGCCTTTCTTCCACCCATCCGTTTTTTTGTGTGCCTGCGATCCACCCACAAGAAACTTACTGGGTAAAAAAAAGGCAAGCACCCAAAATCACGGGTGTTTCCAGACACCCTAAATTTCTTGCATGGTAAATACTCATGCACAAAACTTCGTGCATGCAAGACACCCGGGTGCCTAAAATACTCGGTGTTTTTCGTGCCTACTCATTGTGCGAGTGGCAAGCTGCCGTTCTCTGCTGCCTATATTCCTCGCCGTTTTCGGCCTCTCCGTTGTCCATTCGCTTGCCAACGGTCGAGGCATATGAGCATCCATACACACACATATGTACATATTTTGTTTTTGTGCAAATAATCCGCGAAAAATTCGCAAGTGAACAGTGAAATAGTGTGGTGACAAAAAGAAGGCATAATTAATATTTTTTTTCCCTGTGTTCAATCCAAGCCAAGTTGAAGTGCACCTTTCCGGCTCCGCAAATTCGAAAATAGTCAGGAATTCAATATTTACGTAAGGGCCTACTGGTCGAAATATACATATATAGACAGTCATCAATTATTTTTCCGAACGAGCACGAATTTTCCGGTTCTTGTCCATTTTCCGTTCCGTCATTTTTTCCTAACGCTGCTTCTACTCCGCATCTGGCAACATCCGCCTAGAATCTCGACAAACCTTGGCCCATCTGGTTTTTTTGGCTTCCTGAAGTTTCTCCCACATCCGAATTGTGCCGCATCCGACGTTCCTCTCGACATCGGCGCTACTAATTCCCACTTGGCCTTGCAATCGCATTTCGTCCGAGATCTCACCGGTCTTATCACATTAGTGAACGAGCCACCTATTGCGCACGTCAGTCGACAAGCACTGACCAGCGAATTGGTGTCTGAGAATGCCCACGGGAGACGACCAAAAGCCACGTCCGATCCCAACCATCCGTTTGGAGAGATCTCAATCCGCTTCTCCGCGGACGCCTCTTTTAAAGCCTAAGGCGTACAGTGCCATTCCAAGGGCGAAGAGTGACGAATCCGTCAACACAATCCCCGGTCCTTCACAGAGGCAGACTCGTTCCGTCGCAAAAATGGCTCAAAGTGCGGTCGACGTTGCGCTGAAGAAGTTCATCGCCACAACAGATCGAGTTAGCCAATTTGAGGCCAACATAAATACTCCGGGCGCCAGAGAAACGGACGTGGGGTCCCAATACATGTGCAAAGTCCATCGGGACCAAATTCGGGCACTGTGGGAGAAGGTGGAGAAAAGCTATGAGAGCTGCTCCGATTTTCTAGCCGAGTCCGACGACAATGCGGCCATCTCGACAGTGCTGAAATCGAAGTACAGCTTCTGTTACTCCGCCTATTCAAGATGTATTGCCCAGCTTCGAGAGAAAATTGCTTCCCATACTACTCCGGCTTCCGTCAATGTACACACGCCCGCGTCTACAGGCTGCCGGTTACCTCCGGTGGATACCGAGGTCTTCGCGGGTGATTATCTTCGGTGGCCCATCTTCCGAGATTTTTTTACGGCCATTTACATCCAAAACTCGCGGCTCACCCCGGTAGAGAGGTTGTTCCACTTGTTGTCCAAAACAAGTGGTGACGCCCACGCCATTGTTTCCAAGGCTCCGCTTACCCATGAGGGGTTTGACGCCGCGTGGCAAAGCCTCACAGATCGCTTTGAGAACCGGCGGCTATTGGTCAACAGCCAGTTGAAAATCCTTTTCAACATCCAGGCTATTTCCCAAGAGTCCGGGGTCGCGCTGAAGGAGCTGCAAGCCACGATTCAGAGTTGTCTGACAGCCATAGCAATGTCCTCCATCAATGTTGAGGCTTGGGACTGCCTCCTGGTATTCATGATTTCGTCAAGGCTCCCCAAGGTCACACTCTCTATGTGGGAACAATCCGTCCATGATAAGGCCGAAATTCCAACATGGAAGGAATTAGACAACTTCCTGACAAAGCGCCATCGCATTCTAGAGGCAATCGACGACGTCAGCCCTAGTGGATCCGGGCAACTTCCGCCAAGGTCGGGAATTCCTATTGCCCCTGCTCGGAGGCTCAATTCACACGAGACTCGAGTGGTTCCGGGCCAAAAGGGCTGCGATCTCTGTTCGAGGGAGGACCACCCCATTCGCTTATGTCCGCGGTTCCTAAATATGGATGTAAATGGGCGCTTTGACTACATTACAAGGAAGCAGTTATGTCTAAACTGTTTTGGCCGAGGGCACCAGCAGCGAGACTGCACGAGCGCCCGTACCTGTTTCACATGCCACAGCCGACACCACACCCTCCTGCACCGCGGCAATCCGTTCGCCACCGCTCCAAGTCCGCCTATGCCGCCTACCGCTCCAAGTCCGCCTACGCCAGCAAACGGCTCAGAGGATCAGTCGAATGTGCAGGTGTGTTTCGCTTCTGGGTCAGGAGCAGTCATACTGGGCACGGCCTTTATCAACGTGTGCCATTTGGGGTGCACCGTCCAGGCACGAGCACTAATAGACTCAGGGTCCGAAGCGACCTTCATAACGGAACGACTGTTCAACCTCGTCAAGCCTCCTTTCAAGACGATTCAAGCCCAAGTTTCCGGCCTTAATCAGACCATTTCCGCGCAGTCTACGAAATTGTGCCATTTCTCCATTCGGTCGCCGTCTAGACCCGGGCTACAATTAGAGACTGCGGCCTACGTTCTTCCGCAGTTGGCAGGAAATCTGCCATCATATCCGATTTCGTGAGATCGTCTCAAGGGGCTGCCCAATATTACCCTGGCGGACCCCAACTTCTTTGAGAGCTCCCAAGTCGATGTGTTATTAGGAGCTGACATTCTTCCGTCCATTCTCCTCGGTAATTCCAAGGCTAACATCTGCGGGTCGCTTCTCGGTCAGGAGACCATTTTTGGATGGGTGCTGACAGGCCCATTATCTCCAGCCAACCCCCGCAGCGTCTCTGTTTTTTCCACACGAGTTGCCCGCAGCCTTAGTGACTCAGTGGATTCCAAGGTCATATTCAGCACTATGTCGCCACGCCCACGCAACGCCCAGTCACTGGAGAAAAGATGTACTCGAGGTACACAATCCTACCGATGCCGAGTCTGCAATGGGATCCATCCATTGAAGAAGAGGAGCG
Source organism: Drosophila pseudoananassae pseudoananassae (assembly GCA_018153035.1). Classification (NCBI taxonomy): domain Eukaryota; kingdom Metazoa; phylum Arthropoda; class Insecta; order Diptera; family Drosophilidae; genus Drosophila; species Drosophila pseudoananassae. The sequence continues at coordinate 3,419,011 of JAECXR010000034.1, forward strand.
GCTCCGAGCGGTTCTCGCGAACCGCTATTGCTCGAGCTGCCTGGCCCACGAGCATTCCGACGGATCCTGTCGGCGTGGAGACGGCTGTAAGACGTGTGGTCAGGATCACCACACGCTGCTGCACCCCGTGACCAAGGAGCACCGGTCACCGCCCGCGGGAGACAGTACACGGGGTGTCTCGCTCTCTCGCCGGCCGTCATCCGCCAACTTCCGGCGCGGTTCGGGGGCTTCTCGCCCTGCGTCCGCCATTTTCCGGCATTCCCAAACCGATCCGCGGCCGCCGACTTCCCGGCACTCTTCGATAACTCCTCGGCATTCTTCCGCCATTGGCCGGCAGCCGTCAAGTGCTCCACTGCATTCGTCCGCCACCCATCGGGTGCCGTCCACCGCTCGTCCGCCCGCGTCATCCGCGCCTAGGCAATTTTCCGCCTCTCCTCGAGGGCCCTCGCAGGACGCGGTCGCTGCGCCCACCCTATCGCCCACCCGGATCTTCGACACGGGGGCCTTCATCGACCCATGTTCGCCCTCTAGCTGCAGTGACGCATAGCTAGCGACGAGGGATCTGTTGCAACCCGAGCGATTGCAAGGGGGGGAGAATGTTTAGGTGAGAGGCCAGCTAAACTTAAGAGCGCATCCGCGCTGAAAAGCGCACCCGCGCTTAAAAGCTCATCCGTGCTGAAGAGCGCACCCGCGCTCGCCCCTCTATGCATTCTTCCTCTCTCGTCGGCCGTCATCGATCGTCCGCTCTGGTTTATATTTACGTTTAGCGTTTAGGCTTTCTAAGTTAAGTTCAGTAATCTCATGTAAGCAGCCCAATAAAGTTTTTTTTTTTTTTTTTTTTTTTAACGTTGCTTTTATTTCTTGAATCTTCTCTTTGCGAGACTAACAAGAGGTGTATCAAATCTTATATTTTTAACTTAACTAACAGTCATATTGACTGATACGGAGTTAGACGGCCCTAAAAATCGATTGCTGGGTTGGGAGGTCGTTGCGTCTAAGGGATACGCTAGAAACCCGAGTCAATCCCCGAGCGAGAAAATTTGGGTGCGAGGACAGTTTTTCTTTGTATGACTCTTTTTGCTTCTGGATTTCGTTTTTCACTGCGAGGATGCCCAGATCCCGGTGGATGTTTTCGTTGCGAACATACCAAGGTGCCCCTGTGATAGTTCTCAAGATTTTTGATTGTGCGCGCTGTATGATGTCTATGTTGCTGCTGCTCGCGTTCCCCCACAGCTGGGAGCCATACGTCCAGATTGGCTTTAGGACTGAATTGTACAGTAGTAACTTGTAGTCCAGGCACAGTGGCGATCGTGAGTTTATGATCCAGTGGAGGCTGCTGGCTTTCAGTTTTAGATGCATCTTTTTGCATTCGATGTGCTTACGCCAGGTAAGTCGTCTATCAAGGTGAACGCCAAGGTACGTTACGTCGTTAGCTTGAGGGATCTGCATACCGTTTAGTAAAAGCGGAGGGCATGTTTGTCTATTAAGAGTAAACGTTATATGTTTACACTTTTGTTCGTTTATTTTAATGCGCCAGTCGGACAGCCACCTTTCCACTATTGTGAGATGATTAGCCAGTTGGGTTGTTGCCTGCGTTGGGCATCTGGAGCGACTAAGAATAGCGGTATCATCGGCGAACGTTGACGTTGTTAGTTGTGCGCTCGTAGGAATATCCGCAGTATACAAAACATATAGACACGGCCCGAGTGCGCTTCCCTGTGGAACTCCAGCTTCGATGGTGTAGTCGCCCGAAGTAGCTGCGTTGCATCTCACTGAGAATACCCTATTGAAGAGGTATGATTCCAGTAGCTTGTGGGTGTATGTTGGCAAATACGTTTTAATTTTGTGCATGAGTCCGATGAGCCAAACTCGGTCGAAAGCTTGAGATACGTCGAGGAAAATAGCGCTGCAGTATTCTCGTTGTTCGAAGGCTGAGCGTATTTCGGATGTTAATCTGTTCACTTGTTCGATGGTTCCATGGTTTCTTCGAAAGCCAAATTGGTGTGCCGGGATGATATTGCAAGCTTCCAGATGTGGTATTATGCGAGTTAACAAGCATTTTTCAAACAGTTTAGACAAACAAGATAGAAGGCTTATTGGTCTGTATGATGACGGAATTGTGTGGTCTTTTCCAGGCTTCGGTATCATTATAATAATGGATTTCTTCCACTTTTTTGGGAAATAGCCAAGATTAATGATTCCATTAAATAGTTTGCAGACGACCTCTATAGCGCATTTTGGAAGTTCGCTTTGGAAAAGGGAGCCTTTTTTGGTTTTAGCCCTCTTATGACTTTTTCGATTTCGTTCGGCCGGAATGAAGGTGCGGCTGGCTGAGGGGAGGACTCTGGCTGAATTACGGGCAGGAGGAATGAATTTGAGGCTGGGTTTGGCTGGAAGACACTTTGGAGATGTGTGGCGAATGTTTCAGCTCGGTCTTCGTCGCTGCGAGCCCAGCATCCCGAAGAGTTTCTTATCGGGGTGGTCGTTTCAATTGGGGCACTAAGATTTGGGTGGGCCCTCCACAGGGGGTACTTTGTGCTTGTTGGCGAGAGATTCTGGATGTACCTCAGCTGTGCATTTTCTTCCTGTTGGTGAAGAGCCTGGTCGAGTGATCGGGTTGCTTCCTTAAGGCGTTGTTTTGAAGCTGGTGATCTGCTGTTTTGCCAATCACGACGCGTGCGCCTCTTTTCTCGCACGAGCTGTTCGATTTGCTGATTAGATTTGAAGTGTTTGTTTCGGTCTACTTCTTTCCTATGAGGAGTAGAGATTTTAGCTGCCGCAATGAGTACTTCTTCCAGGGCGCTCGTAGTGTAGTCGATGTCCGATTCCATGTTAAAATCCGGGGCGAGTTCTATGTGGGCACTCACGTACTTTTTGTATTTTAGCCAGTTTGTTTTTGTCGTCGTCAGACTGAAGGGGTGTTCGGTTATTTCTGGGCTTTGAAGAAGCGTTAGAAGCACAGGCGAGTGGTCTGATGATAAGTCCGAGACTGCTTTGGCACTTATTAGATTGCGAGGTATGTTTTTTGTCACTGCAAAATCAATAAGGTCTGGGAGCTTTCGTGAGTCTGTTGGCCAGTATGTGGGACTTCCAGGGGAAACGTAGTCCAGTTTATTTTTCACATTTATAATTGCATTGTACAATTGTCTTCCTTTGGGAGTCACTAGACGTGATCCCCAGTGCGTATGTTTGGCGTTGTAGTCTCCTGCGGCTATGAATCGATCCCCAAGTGAATTGTAGAAGTCCATGAATTGTCCTTCCGAGATTGAGAAGCGAGGAGGGCAGTAAACGGCAGCAATTGAAAGGATTCCGTTGCTTGACTGAATTTGTATCGATGTGGCCTGCAAGAAGTTTGTTGCAAACCTTTTGTGAAAATGGTGTTTAATTCGTTCTCTGATTAGAACTCCAGTTCCGCCGTGGGCTTTCCCATCTGGATGATCTGTGCGGTAGATTGTGTAGCCTCTTATATGAAAGTTGTATTTGCTTGTAAGATGCGTTTCCACCAGTAGCATAACGTCAATATGGTTTTCGGTCAAGAATTGTGACAATTCTAGTTTATGCCGTGAGACACCATTGGCGTTCCACATTGATATTCGTAGCGCCTGCATAGATTATTTGGACTGTTGTGCTACGAGCAGCTGTATCACCATGTTCTGGTTTTGAACAAGCGTTTGCATGGTCGTTTTCATGAATGACATAAGCTCCATCATACTTTGTTGTAGGGTAAGCATCATAGTTTCCGTTTTGCTGTGTGGCTGTTCTGGGGCCTGTTGAGCGCTTTGAGAGTTAGGCTGAATTGGAATTTCCCTTCCAGATCGTAGAGCATCGGCATAGGAGAAGCCGTTGGTGGTGTTTAGTGGACCGAATGAGGATCTCGCAGCTTTGGCGAAGAAAACGTCTGGCGTGGTTTTTGACGAAACGTACGCATTCTGTGGATTTTGGTTGCGCGTTGCGGTCGCTTGACGCATGCGACTCTTCAACTCCTTATACCCAATACATCCTCTATAGTTTGCCGTATGGCTGCCTCCGCAGTTTCCACATTTCTTCACGGTACTGTCCTTGTTTGTAGTGCAGCAAGCGGACTTGTGGGCGTCCCCGCAGACTACACAGACAGCCCGAAGTGTGCAGTAAGACCTTGTGTGTCCATACTCTTGACAATTAGTGCATTGCACTGGACCGTTTCGTTTATGTGGCTCTTCAACAGTGATTTTCCGATGCAAAAGATATTGCAGGTTGTAGATTGGGTGGACTTCGTTCTTCTTCAGCGACCTGCTTTCTGGCTCGAGCTCGACCTTGAAGAGGGGTTGTGGCTTTTTATCTTTATTTAGAATGTTAATAACATTCTTGGCGGCGAAGCCCTTTTCTTTAAGGGCGGTTTTTATTTCCGCGGCGGTAACATCAGGTTCTATTCCCTTTACTACCACTTGTAGGCCCTTACTGCTTTTCAGCTGGTACGTGTAATAGTTTTTCTGTACAGTGTCCAGATATTTTGAAACTATTCGGAAGTGCTCTTTAGTCTTGGTTTGCACCTTTGTTTCATGGATGTTCCCTTTGATAAGCGGAACAACATGAAAGTTGTCACCGTTCCCGATCAACGACGCAATTTTGTTGACCAGGGCACTCGAGCTTTTTTCCCTAATATAGATTGGAGGGGGCTTGGGTTTTTTTGCGGTGTCTTGGGCTGGTTGGTTTTCCTCAGCCTCCGCCAGTAGGGCAAATCTGTTAGTAGTGGATCTGTCTGGTTCATTATCGTTATTCAGGACACGGTTAATTTTTGTTTTGTTGCCTGCCGGATTACTCTGCGGGCTAAGCTTGCGCTTAATTTGGATGTAGCGATCCATTCCAGTCTGTGTGGCCGTTGCCGCTTTGGCACTTTCCGAGGTTGTTGTTTTTGTACTCGCTGTTGTCGTTGACGTCGTGGTACTTTGAGTTGCAGGGGTTTTCGCTGTTGTTGCAGAAGTTGTAGCGCTGCTTGTTGTTGGTGCGAAATTTGTTTCCGGTATTGGAGGGGGGGTTTTACACTGCGAACTCCATGCCGCGGGAGTCGGAGTGAGCAGAGCGGGTGAGCAAGACCGTGCCCTTTGGGTTTCAGCGGTCAGTTAAGCCGGGTTGCTTTGAAGCGCCGATTTTTCCACTTCGGTATCGCGGGTTGAAAAGTAAGAGTAGAAGCCGTTTCTTTGGTTCACTGAACTTCTACGCTCGTTCTTTTGGTCGTTGCTCAATGAGCTCATTGCGTGGTACGTATTTTTTTTTTTCAACAACGCACTAGTTTTGGTTTAGCACATTACAACTGTTATAAAAAGCTTGTCTGTCGCTTTTAATAAATTGTATTTCAGTGTCTTTTTGCTTATATTGGCGAAAATATAAGCAAAGTGAAGTTTTCCCGGAGCTCGGACAAAGCACGTCCGCTCAGTTCGGTAGTTCGATTACGATTCTGATAAAGCTTTATTCAGCTTTATTCCAATAAAGCTGACCGCGGTATACCTACTGAAAGACCCCCCCGATTTTCAATTCAACATTTTCAACTTTTCTGGAATCTTTGGCGGCAGCAGCGCCCCCCTACAAACACCCAACAACAGATAGAAAGTTGAAACTTTCGTACAGATTCTAATTTTGGTCAGTTGATCCCACATACCAAATTTCATCAGCCGACTATATTTTATAGCTGACATGTTAGGTTAGGTTAGGTTCAGGCGGCGGTGCGGGGCCAGTCAATGACACCCCCATCCACTTGAACCGCTAGGGGTCCTTGTGGTACCGCGCAGGCAGAGGCCCTACCAGGGGGCCTCCCCCCTACTATCTACTAAAGTGCCCAAGATTCTGCTACCTTTTCTGCGGCAGCTCGAGGTCCCATCCTGATTTACGAATCAAGGCTACGAGTCTGCGTGGAGCGATCTCCGCGACGTCTGTTAGTTCCGTGAGTGCAGCTACGCCCAAGAATTTGAGTAGGTTGCGCCCCAGCGCAGGGCATTGACACAGGAGGTGTGTGGTCTCTTCCTCTACATATCCAAAGCTCCTGTAGTAGTCACAATGTGGAACCGCTAATCTAGCCGCGTGTGCTCCTATTATCCAGTGTCCCGTGATGGCCTTGACTGCCAGACTGCAATCCTGCCTTTTGAGCGCAATAAGAATCTTTGATCTCTTCCTAGAGCAGAAGGGCCATATCATGCGTGAATTTCTGCAGTTTTGGAGATTTTTCCATTTCCTCAGTGCTGCGCGGTCAAAGTGATCTCTGCACTTTAGCCAACACGTAGCATAGGGGATACCTACTGGTTCCTTCTCCGGGAGGAGAGGATTGGTAGTACCTGCCCTTGCTAGTTTATCAGCGGCGCAATTTCCCTCGTGGTCCCTATGTCCGGGCACGATGTGGATGTCATACTGTTCTGCCATCTCGTTAAGAGATCTGCGACATTCATTCACTGTCATGGAGTTGGATGAGAATCCGTCAAGGGCTTTGAGTGCCGCTTAACTATCTGAGAAAATACAGATTGTGTCTTAATTGCCAGTAAGTGCTGGGGATCTAAGAGCTTCACCAATAGATTTTACCTCTGCTTGGAACACACTACAGTGTTCGGGGAGTCATAAGGACTCATTTAGACTCAGCCGTTCGCAATGGAAGCCGCGTTCCACCTGGCCATTCAATTCTGAACCGTCTGTGTAAATATGAAGGGAACCGGTCTGCCTGTGATACAGACCTCCGCCATCCTTTGCGTTTTCCTAAGTCTCTCTCTACATGTGGAGTTTGTGAGAGCAGGCGGTCTGGTGGACGCCCCGTAGAAAAGTCTTATGACCGCTGTGTAAAGCCATCTGACTATCTTTGGGGACATTCCCCATTTAAGGCCAATGGATTTTCGGAATGAATAGAGCGCGATTGTTGCTTTGTTAGGTCTATCCATAGTGTTTGACTTTCATTGCAGTTTTCTGTCTACCGTAATACATGTAATAGCGTAATGTGGAGCGTACAAGGCGCTACCGCTGAGGGAGAAAGTTTCTCCTTATAGTTTTGGGAGCCTTAAATATGGTATTTTGTACTTCCTGGTGAAGAGGACAAGCTCGGTTTTGGATGGGTTTACACCTAGTCCATTCCTAACTGCCCATGTTGAGACGACCCTAAGTTTGTCCGTCATGCGGTCACATAGAGTCTGGGGAAATTTCCCTGAGAAGGCAATTGCGAAATCATCCGCAAAAGCAAGAACTTTGCAACCACCACCTTCTAGGGATCGTAGTAGGCTATTAACCGCCACGTTCCATAGTGAGAGTACGCCTCCTTGCGGAGTGCCTCTTCTGACGTATCTCTGAATAGATTCTCCTCCTAATGACGCCTCAACAGTCCTGTTTACCAGGATCTGCTTAATAAGGCATACGGATTGATCGTCTATTCCGAGTCTCGTCCGCGCATTGATTATTGAGCAAGGTAGGATGTTGTTGAACGCATCTTCAATGTCTAGAAAAGCAATGAGTGCGTATTCCTTGTCACTAAGTGCCTTTTCGGCTTTTATAAGTGCCGGCTTTTATTAGTTGAGCCGGGACAATGCCATCTGGGCCTGGGGATTTGAAAGGCTCGAAGCTGTTTATTGCCCAGCTAAGATACCTCTCACTCAATAGGTATTCTAGTTGGTTAGGGAGGGAGGGGCTGTCCCTCTGTGTATGCGTTTCCAGGGTTGTTTATAAGTGAGCTTATAAGTTTATAAGTTTCCAGGGTTCACTATAAGTGAGCATCGCGGGAAAGGCGCCTCTGTGAGACCCTCCAGGTTTCTTTGCTGGACGTGGTCCAGTTACCTTCCGAGATTTTAATGTGTCCTACGTTTGGTGCAGTTGTTGCGAGGACCTTCCGAAGTCGGGAGGTCTCTGATGTTCTTTGTTGTACTGCCTAAGGTTCGCTTTATACGTCTCCCAGGCTGTCTCCGTGTTTGCCTTACTGGCGAAATTAAAGGCTTTGTGGGCCCAAGTCTTAAAGGGCGCAAGTGATTGCGACCACCATGTTGGCTTCTTTGCCTTGCTACTGCTTTTGGAACAAGCCTTATTGAATGCCCTGGCGCACGCTGCCGTAAACGTGTCACCATGACATCAAGGACTTCCCTATTGTCAACATCCCTTGCTGGAGGTTTCCCCAAGGACTTTTCTAGTCTTATATAACTCCCAGTTCGCTTTTCTCGGGTTGCGTACTGTTAGTCGATTAAAGTTCTCAAAATTGATCACAAATTCTATATATCGATGGTCCGAGAAAGAGTGTTTTCTCCAGGACTCCCCATCTAACAATCTTGTCACCTAGGGAGTCAGAGTAAAGAGTAATGTAAAGTACTTCCCTTCTGTTCTTGACTATGAAGGTGGGTTCTGTACCCCTGTTACCCACCAGAAGATTGGAGCCTAGGATAAAATCGAAGATTGACTCACCCATCTCGTTCGTGCTTCCCCAGTGATGATGATGGGCGTTAGCATCGCAACCTATGATCAGGTCGATCTTGTGCTTCCTGCTGTCTTCCACCAGCTGTTTGAGTAGCGGGTGCGGGGGGAGGGCCTCCTGGTCGTGGCCCATATACGCCGAACATACTCTTAGAGTGACATTTGGGCTCTCTATGGCTGCGGCATTTATTGCTGAAATTGGGTAGCAAAGCGAGGTTAAGGTTCTTTTTTGCGAGGATGCAGGCGCGCCTTTTACCTGTTGAATCGACTTTGCAGAGCCTGAACTCCGAGGCCCCCAACCCAAGAATCCTGTCTCCAAGAATTCAGGGTTCCTGGATGAGGGCCACATCAGCTACACTCTGGGCGAGGTGGAGTAGGAAAGCGGCTGACGCCGCTTTACTCTGATGGAAGTAAGATTGTCAGGGACATTCTTAAAATTCTCCACCACAGTAATTTCTGCCTCCGTCTCGGAGCTCAACAGAGAGTCTTCCATGCCTCTAAGTGCCCCTGCCAAGTCGCTCTCCTCAGTGGTGCACCCTTCCAGGATGTACGTCTCCTCATCTGACATTCCTTCTGGGTGCCCCTCTTTGGTCGGCTCCTCTGGCTCTTGCGCGTCTGCCTCCAGCTCGATACCTCCTGGTTTGCTCTTCACATCAACTATATAGAGACGGACCGTCACATGCTCGAATCCGTGCTTTATCGGATTTACCGACCTTTCCAGGTCTTTAACGGTCTCCTCGTTGAGTGTGGGGACGATCTGCCCCCGCAAACCTACCGCTTCATCGACCTTGGCGACTCTCCAGTCCGCCGTGGGAAGCGTCGGATTGCACATCCTAAGGATCGTCAGGATGGTTTAAGGGTCTGCTGGCTTTTCTGTGAGCCATACTCGCGCCCTCGGTTTGTTTGGGATCTCCTCCCAGTCAACCGCCACCAACTTTGCCCCGCGGTAGACCTCTCTAAGCGATGCTACTATTCGCTTGTAGGTCTCTACCGATCGCGCGTCTCGGCAGGCAATTACCTTGACGCTACCCTGGTACCATCCTGCGTCTTCGCATTCTGATGGGGGCCCTCCGCTCTGTAGCATCTCCTCCACGAAGCGCCCATGCAACTCGTGTTTTGGAACCCTTGTCCAGGACTCCAATTAGGGTTCTTCCCTTCCCACTTCGGCGAACGAGCGGTTGGATGGCTGCGGCTGGGCCTTCTTGTGGGCTTCTTCCTCCGCGGACCTCTGCCTTTTCGCGCTTTGCGCGATCTCTTTGGTAGGATCTAACCCACTATTTTTTTTTCGGATCCAGCCTAACACCCGCCTTTTCTCGTTTAAAGTCGGGCAGGACCTCCCTTGCCCACTTAATAATCTCGGCCTGGTCCGGGTTGGCTTTGGCCGATGGGTCCGCCCTCATTAAAATGAAGACTGCTCTTCTCCTATCGCGTCCCGCCTCCAGATGGTGCCCTCTATGGGGGACTTCTCCAACTCAGCAACTCCTTGGCTTTTAGGGCCTTGGAGTTTGACGGGTCACTGACCCCATATCCGGACTTTTTTAGGGAGTTCCGTTCTCCCTAAATTCATGTTTTGGTCCCACGAGTAGGCGGGTAGGGGTTCGTCCATCATGAGAGCCCGCTTGTCACGTTAAGCCTGGTTAAATAAAACTGGGAGGTCGGCCGGTTCCCCAGAGTTCGCATATTAGCATCCGGGCCCCCCCTCGGACACGCATCCTTCTACCTTGGATTGGGGTGATTAAGGGAAGGGAGTTTTCTTCTCCCCGCCCGACTACAATTTTCCAGCATCCACGGCAGAGACATGACCTTACCGTACCAGTTAGCAGCCGCCCTCCCGTGGAGATTTATTGGTTATATTATCCTCTTGATCAGGAACACCTCCTGAGTTGATATGAGCATGTCCGTCTGTCCGTCTGTCTGTTTCTACGCGAACTAGTCTCTCAGTTTTAAAGCTATCGTCTTGAAACTTTGCACACACCCTTCTTTCCTTTGCACGCAGTATATAAGTCGGAACGGCGGGGATCGGCTGACTATATCCTATAGCTGCCATATAACTGACTGATTGGAAATGGTACAACTTTAGTGTTTTTAGAGTTACAGAGTTCACATTTTGTACGAAAGCTATTTTTGCCAAAGTAATACGACCTACCAAATTTTATAAGGATCGGCCGACTATATCTTATAGCTGCCATATAACTAAACGATCGGAGATGGTATTTGGTAAAAATACGGACTTTGGTATTTTTGAAGATGGAAGCATGGTACTTTGTTTTAGATTTTGTATTGTTATAAATTGATTATATTATAATATTCTTATAAGGATCGGCCAACTATATCCGGTTTTAGCGATATATATCCGATATTAACTGCAAGGGTATATCAACTTCGGCTACGCCCGAAGTTAGCTTTCCTTTCTTGTTTTTGAATTTTTTTAACGAAGTCTTCTTGTGGTGTTCAAACAATCTTCTTTTACTTAACTGCTCTAAGAGTAAGGTTATGACGTTCAATCGCGGTGTGCCTCACATCGCTTCGTACTCACTTGGCAATAACGTCTTAGATCGTGTTTCCCTAAATAACGATTTTGGAGTCCTTTTCGACAATAAGTTGTCGTTCAACGAACACATATCATTAACAGTTAATAAAGCCAGAGGTGAGCTAGCTTTGGGATACTGTCACTTGCCTTCCGTCGTATCATTGCCTTTTAAAACTAATAAACCTACTTCCTTTAAAAGAGCGCCGTACTTGTGCTGGGGTTATGCTACTTCATGTGCTTATTCTTGGACAGTTGCACTCACAATTACTTCTTGTTAATATGACCTAGGGACATGTCGAATATGCCCGCGGTGAAGTCATGGTGCGTATAGTGTAGGGAGCCTAGCCCCATAGTATTCTGATACGTGTTAGTGGTAAGATTAATGTTTTAAAGTTGTGGAAAAAGATGTGAAACGTTGGTCAGTGAAAGTGAAAGTTTCACTCTCACTGGTTTGTCAATTTTTTCTTTACGGTACTGGGCGAAAATGTTCTCTGGTCAAAAACTGTATAAACAATTCGTGTTGAAGATCAGCACGCGCACACGAATCTTGAAAGTGAAGTTACATCTTTTTTATATGTATTTATATATGTACTTCGTTATGTCTTTCACCTTTATATCGATTTGTTTTGGCTCGGATTTGTAATCCGATATATTAATCTCCGTAGTATCAGGGGCAAGCGGATAAACAAATATATCTTTTAATGGAGACATCACTTGTAGGGGTTTTAGTGTCGCAGGTATGAAAACTACATCATCAGTCGTTATATGGGGTCCGGACGGTGGTCAACCCTGTGGCTGCTGAAAGCAGCTAAACTGAGAGTCAAACGCACAGAGTTGGTCATTGATTTTATGACGACCACAGATCAACTCTTTAAATGCCGTGTTGCCTTTTAGTCTGTCTCATGAACGGACTGGTTTCGTCCTGGACAGTACGACAATTATTGTATCAATAGTGGAGACCAGACCTACGGGAAATGGAATCCGAAACATGAATCAGACCCTATTAAATTCAATTTTAATATCGAAAAATATGAAAAACAATGTACATCAAACCACTGTACTAAATAAAGACAAAACGGGAGCTTTGAAGAGAGCAATTGGATTACGCTAAGGAGAATGCAGAAATAGAGAGGAACCACCTCCCATGCAAAATAAAAAAAGAGTCACAAAGAAGTACAAGGATAGATTGTATCCGTGTAAAATTATGTATCATTGAGAAGGAATCATCTCCGACCTCCAAGTACATTAGCATCAACAGCTAATTATTAGCATCAACAGCCAAGTCAATATAGCCATGTCCGAATAAAATTTGAAAAAGTATTAAAATAGGTATTGAGGTATTTTGAAAAGGTAATATTTAAAAACAAGAAAGGAAAGCTAACTTCGGGTGTAGCAGAAGTTGATATACCCTTGCAGTTAAAAGCGGATATATATTGCAAACATCGATATGGTTGGCCGATCCTTATGAGAATATCATAACAAAACCAATAAATTACAATAAAAAATTTAAAACAAAGTCACAAGCTTCTATCTTAAAATTCCGCGTCGAAAGAAATCCGTGTCTTTTGAGGCGATCCACGAATCGATCCATTTTTTGGTATCCTCGTGAGATGTTAAATGCTGTTCAGCCAAACCGTGCGTCATTGATCTGATGGTTTTAATGGTTCATAGTACACAATACCCAGCTGTTCTCACCAAATACGGAGCATGAGCTTGGAACCAAGGATATTCGGCTGTGCTGCCGTCGTCGAGGCATGTCCAGGGTGGTCCCCATGATTTTTTTTTTGTTTTTATTATTGTAGCGGATACACTTTTCATCGCCAGTTGTGTCTTAACAGCTTTTTTCTTCAAATGGAAGCACGAAAGTCGTGCTTTGTTGGAAGCACTTCTCTATTGTTGGAACGAAAGTCGACATCTTCACAGAGCAAAAAATATATATGCTAGTGCACCAAAAGATCCTGAGCTTAGACAATGAGCTTTAGAATGAATAAAGTCACGCATGTGACCAATGCGATCACACACACATGTGTCACACATGTGCCCGTGACAGTTGCACCACCTCTAAGAAAACTTTTGAAAAAAATTCAAACTTTCAATATTTGTGTTTTTACCAAATAGCAAAAATTCTTCTATTCTTGAAGATAGAAGCTTCTTTTTAAAGATTTTTAATTGTAATAAATTGGTTTAATTTAAGGTTTAAGTCCTAATTTCTTGTTTTAAATAAGACTGCGTCTGTGTTTTGCCTTGGAATCATGTGCGGGCGAGGCCCGACGTCGCTTACCCACAGTTTAAGCGACTTGTGCATATGGTAGAAATATTCGTATTCGTACACTAACGCAAGTCTGACATGTGATTGTACTGGTGTAGGCACCACTGATTCAAACTGAGAGCCAAAGGATAACGGTCTACTGTTTTTATTCAATTTCGTTAACACCCTCAAAATCTTGATTTATTTAGAAAATCTGTTTTTCGAGACTTTTTTGCGCTTAAAAATTCTTAAACGCGTAATTTAAAACCGGTTTTTCCGGAGAAACTGTTTTCCGGAGCAACGGTTTTGTGCTATATTCAGCCTAAAAAACTATCCCTTCTATGTCACTTTAAAAGTTCCTTCACTTTTTATACCCTTGCAGACGGATCATCATTTTGTCCAAAAGTGGGTAACGCAGTGTCCGACCCTCCGACCCTATAAGTTATATATATTCTTGATCAGGATCAACTCCTAAGTTGATATGAGCATGTCCGTCGGTCCGTCTGTCTGTTTCTACGCGAACTAGTCTCTCAGTTTTAAAGCTATCGGTTTGAAACTTTGCACACACCCTTTTTTTCTTTGTACGCAGTATATAAGTCGGAACGGCCGGGATCGGCCAACTATATCCTATAGCTGCCATATAACTGATTGATCGGAAATGCTATAACTTTGATGTTTTTAGAGTTAGAGAGATCGGATTTTGCATGAATGATATTTTTGGCAAAATAATAATACATGCTAAATTTCATAAGGCCGACTATATCCTATAGCTGCCATATAACTGAACGATCGGAAATGGTTTTTGGTAAAAATACCAACTTTGATATTTTGGATAAAAGCTGGGGAATTTTTTTTAGATATTTTATTTTAATAATTTGGTTTTATTATGATATTCTAATAAGGATCGGCCAACTATATCCGATGTTTGCGATATATATCTGGTTTTAACTGCAAGGGTATATCAACTTCGGCTGCGCCCGAAGTTAGCTTTTCTTTCTTGTTAGATTTTGTATTGTAATAAATTGGTTATATAATGATATTCTCATAAGGATTGGCCATTTTTATCCAATTTTAGCGATATAGTATATCCGGTTTTAACTGCAAGGGTATATCAACTTCGGCTCCGCCCGAAGTTAGCTTTCCTTTCTTGTTATATATAGAACATTCTGAAAATATGTATTTTTACATTGTAACTAATAAACATTTATATTTTCAGGCGTCACCTTATGGAAAGTATTAATTAATGTGGACGATGTGCGGGTTATAATCGTAATATAGAACATATAGACTTAAAGAAAAGAGATATGTGTCTTCAATTTTAAGATAATATAGGATCTTAGTATAAGTAAAAAAAAATAAAGATTTTCATGTAAATTTATAAACTTAAGAAAATTTAAATATATTTTTATGATTAGTTTGTATGTGTACAAATTTCGTATTTTAATTTCCGATAAAAAAAATTTAATTTCCCGAAAAAAAATACTCTCGTCGATAAAGTCGTTTAAATGGTTTATATATGGATGCTGGGAATGTTGTGGGGGGAGTTGATAGGAATGACCGAAAATAAAATTGTGGAATTTAACTAAGTGAAGCCACGGAGGACATAGCCAAAGATAAGAGCTCATTTACAGCTGTTGTCAAAACGGAGAGTCAAGCGAGCAGAGTTGGTTGTTGAATTTGCGAAGACCACTGATAGACTCGTTTAATCCGGTTTTAATCTGGACAACACGACAATTACCGTAACAATAGTGGAGACCAGACCTACGGGAAATGGAATCCGAAACATGAAGCAGATCCTTTTAAATTCAATTTTAATCAAAAACAATGTACCTCGAACCACTGTACCAAATAAAAACAAAGAGGGAGCTTTGAAGAGAGCAATTGGATTACGCAAAGGAGAATGCAGAAACAGAAAGAGGAACCTGCCATGCAAAAGAAAAAAAAAGTAATTCCACTGACATGTTTTGGGAAGAGTTATAACTTCAACAATTTTTATAATTTCGTAATGAAATTGGTCTCGTTTTAGTCAGGATTAATGAGGCAATATTGATATGTGTTAAGAATGATACCATTTCTTGGAAGTTGTACCGATAAAAATGTTATCCTTTTTGTTTAAAAAAATTTATGATGTATTTTTATTCAAAAGCTACAATATTTAACTTTTGAAAAACTTTTTAAGAGTAAAACACTCCCGAAAAACCGTTTTTTCTAAATAAATCAAGATTTTGAGGGTGTTAGAAATATTTCAAGCACGGTTTTGAACTATATTTGACAAAATAAACAATTCCTACTAGGCCTCTTCAAAAGTTCTTCCAATTTGTATTTTTTTGTCGCACTGTGTAATATATTTTTTTTTTTTTTTTTTTTTTATATTAAGGGACTTTTTTTTTTTTACCGGTCTTTCAGAATTTGGAAATGGCTTGTGCATCAATAAGAGCATCAGCTAGCATTCCTGTATTCATCATAAAGCTTAGACGCCCAGACGACCGAGGGGCGCTCAATAAACGATTTGTTAGAATATATTAAGCTATTTGTTTATTATTAAGCTAGGAGGAGTTAGTAAGGAAATTTAAAATTCTATATTTTAAGTTTGAGGGACAGGAAAGAGATGTTATGGCGTAGAGACCATTGTAGTTCGAACATAATACCCTAAAAGGGTCATGCAGTGCATATGTCGAACTACAACGGCTAAGGAACAGAGGACTAAAGTTTCGAGTCCTTCTATTAGGAATGTTAAATTTTAAGCGTGTTAGTAAATGCTGGCTATCTACATCCCCGTTAATAAGGTTATGCAGAAAGACTACACCGAGCATTGTCCTACGATTTGTTAAGCTAGGTAAGTTTATGAGTAAGAGTCTACTCTTATAAGATGGAAGGTGAAGACTTGCATCCCAGTTTAGACCTCTAAGTGAAAAAGTTAGGAAATTCTTTTGTACGGATTCTATGCGGTCCTGATGTACTCCATATTGGGGACTCCAGACACATGAACCGTACTCCAGTATAGGACGGACCAAAGAAATGAATAGTGTTTTAGTTATATAGGGGTCATTAAATTCTTTTGACCACCTTTTGATAAAACCAAGGACTCCTTTAGCCTTATTAACCATTAAGGAAATATGGTCGGCAAATTTAAGTTTGATGTCTAATAGGATGCCGAGATCATTAACCTGGGTCAATTTTTCTAAGGCAATCCCATTAATAGAATAAGTAGCTTGCAGAGGGCAAGAACGATAAAAAGACATATGTTTGCATTTAGATCCATTAAGTATTAGATCATTAGCTAAGCACCATTTTTGAAAGTTATCAAGGTCAGACTGAAGACTGCATTGGGCAGAGATGGATTTGTACTGAAGACAAAGCTTTACATCATCTGCATAAATGAGAACTAGAGAGTTCGTTAAAGCAGGGGGCAAGTCGTTTATAAAAAGCGTAAATAATAACGGGCCAAGATGACTTCCTTGAGGGACGCCGGATGTAGCACGGACCAGACGGGACTGTATGTTTTTAAATAAGACTCTTTGTGTCCTTCCATCTAGGTAGCTGGAGATCCACGTTAAGAGGTCTTTAGGAAAACCCAGCATATTCAGTTTACTCAACAAGAGTGAGTGATTAACTGAATCGAATGCTTTGCTGAAGTCTGTGTAAATTACATCGGTTTGATATCCCTTACAAAAGCCATCTATGACAAAGGATGTCAACTCCAATAAGTTTGTGGTGGTGGAGCGACGCTTAATAAAACCATGCTGACAAGGAGTGATAATCGAAGAGCAAAGGTGTTGCAAATGAGGGGTAATTAATTTTTCAAATAACTTTGGAATCGCCGACAACTTAGAGATGCCTCTGTAGTTGGCAGCCTCGGACTTTTTCCCTTTTTTATGTAGGGGAATTATAAATGATTCCTTCCACTTAAGGGGAAAAATCGAGGTTTCCAAAGATAAGTTGAAAAGTCTTAGTTTGCACAGAGCCCTGGCGCAGTATTTTAGCACACAGCTTGGTACTCCGTCTGGGCCTGGCGAATAAATGGGTTTTACCCTTAAAAGACCAGATAATAAGTTGTTCTCAGAAAAAAACGGACAGAAAATAAGATTTGCTGCTTGAATGTTATATGCGTAAGGCTGATCAGTCAATTTAGGAGGAGAATAAGTTGTTTGAAAAAATTCTGCGAATAGATCGGCAATGGCCTGATCCGAAGTCGCAGAAGAATTTTCAAACGTAAGCAGGGGTGAAAAAGATACGTGTTTACGCTTAGTGTTTACAAAATTATAAAACTGCTTTGGATCCTGAGTAAATTGAATCCGGCAGCGGTCAATATAATTCCTATAACATTCAGCGTTATGCACGGTAAAATTCGACCGAGCTAGTAGGTATCTTGAGAAATCCACACTACTGCAGGTTTTTTTTATATTTAAGTAAAAGCTTATTTTTTTTATTTTTTAAGTTAGTAAGGCACCTTGTAAACCAAGGAGGATTTGCTGAAGCGGACGGATATTTCCAAGGCACACATGAGTCAAAAAATTTATTTAAAGTAAAATAAAATTTTTCTAAAGTGACATTAAGATCAGTGCACGCCAGAATATCAGACCAGTCAAATGTTTCTATAAGGCTATTAAGTTTCTGAAAATCAGCTTTACGGAAACAGCGAATCTTATTTACCACGCTCGGAGACATCTGATCGATACCAGGAGTGGTTTCGATTGAGACCTCCAGCGTGGGGTGATATGGATCCTCTGGGGTTGAAAGGGGAAAAGCTCTGGAGAGAGCAGTACCATCCGGATCAGATACGAAACATAAGTCTAAAAGCCGACCTAGCGAATTTCTAACATGATTGATCTGACCTAGGGACATGTCAAACATGCCCGCGGTGAAGTCATGGTAAGTTGAAAGTGACAAAAATGGTGAGTTGTCGACGTTGGACCACTTTAATTCTGGGATATTAAAGTCGCCCACCGCTACGAGTTGGTCACGATCCGTCATAAGATTAGAGACGTATCGAATGGCGGACAAATGCTGCCAATATGTAGGCGGTTCAGACATAGGAGGTATATATGAACAAGTAATGTATAAATCTTTAACGGACATAGTGATTTTAACGCAAATACTTCCTGTCCTGACTTCCTGTAGAAAATTATTAGGCCACCCCGTTTAAAAGGGTTAACGCTACAGCCAATGTATGTAATTTTATTTCAGGCGATCTAAATATGGCGCTTGTTTTAAAGAAAATAATTTTTATATATTAATTTTGGCTTGCTTTAAGAAAAACGTTATCGATGTGTAGTGGTCGATTGGTTCATTTTCAAAGAAGCGATAAATATAATTATATTTTAAAAGTGATGGAAAATGGCGGAGAATGTTTCAGTATTTTGAACAATTTAAAATAATATGTAAAATATTTTCCACGGCATTGCATGTGTCGGAAGTAGCATTGTCAAAAACATTCATTTTTGTTAAAGTGTACTTATCGAACACATGTCCGATAAAGATTCTATTTAAACGTCTCGTGTCTATGCGGTCAAAAATATCCGTTTAATAAAACCAGGATTTTTTGGAGTCGAAAGGCCCAAAGCTTGAGTAGCCTTTCCATAGAGAATAAGTGTTCAAGCATTGAACACTATTTTTTTATACAAATTCTTAAGTTAGAGTTTCAAGGGATCGGACCCATGAAACAAGAGACGAACAGCATGGTCTAAAACCGATCCCCTACGCCTAACACAAACCCATACATAAGTGGTGCGCTTATCGCACTTGAGAAAGGGTCGCATAGCATGTCAGCGTGCAGTGCGTTGGCAGGTAGTTTTAAATAGATTTAAAATTCTCATGTATCCTACTTATAAGATAACTTTACGAAATAAAAACAGGTTTCCAAAAGGAGCTCATTTAAGTAAGACCCGTATTTGGGGCTCCTCTTAACATTTGGTCCTTCGAGGCAGCCTGACGTTTACCCCCCTGTGGTAAGAGACTCAGGTTTTAAACTGGCACCTATAAGTGGCTGTAGAAAAATAAAAATTCTCAGCCCAAGGTAGCTAAAAAATAAGGCTGCGATCTGGGTAAAAAAGAGCCCAGTTTAAAAAACGTAGTCCTCTGTTGTTTCCCCCCAAGAGGTAAGGAACACAGAGAAAAAATTATATAAATGCCAATGAGCATGAAATAAAAAAATAATAAAAATGAGTCAAAAAAAAAAAAGGCTCAAGGAGTATTCTCAACCGTATTTTGGGGGCTCCTATTAAAATTGGCACCTAAATAGTGGCTAGATGTGCATTGACACACTCAGTCCAAGGTAGCTAAGACGGCTGCGAACTGGGCATAAAATAGTTGTTTTGTTGTTTCTGTTGTTTCCCCCCAAGTGGTAAGGGACACAGAGGTTGAGAATTGCCATCGAGCAATAAGTGCGTTTTTTGTTTAGCGCAGGACTGTCCGAGGCCTTACATCGGAATATTTATGAAAAATCTTTGGGCTGGAATTCAGCCATCAGATCTCCAAAGCGATACGGCGCAAGGAGTTAAAAACACAACTTGTGGGAAATCAAAAATAATATTTCAATTAAAAAAAAAATAAGTTTTTCCGGAACAACACCGGAAATTCATAAATATTGAAAATAATATACGGCGTGTTCGAGGCCAAATATCGAGCAAAAATAAAAAGTCGGGTTCATGGGAACAACGACAGCCAAAGTCTTTGGCATTTTATACGGCGGGACCAACGTCTGCGGCAGGACCACCGGCTAGAAGAACAACAACAGCGGCAGAAAAACTCCACCTACACCATCACCAGCATCAAGGGCGGATCCTTTTACATCATCTGCAGGAGGAACACGCATCAATAAAAAAAATTTAAAAAAACTGAATGGTATGGTAAAAATAAAAAAAATATATTTAAAATTAAAAAAAAAAATAATCAAAAAATCAAATAGATAAAGGGTTAAAAAATTTCAATTAAATTTTATTAAAAAAATTAAAATTTTAAAAAACATTAGCCCTCAGTAAAACTAAAATTTAAAAACTACAGTCCACTAAAAAATCGAAGAAAACGTTAATATTTCAATCTTCATTAAAAATTCCCACAAAAATATATACTAAGGCACTTTTGTGGCCTTTTGTAGGATGTTCAAACATTAAGTTGAACATCAGATTAAAAACATACAAAATTTTAAAATATTTAAAATATTAAAATTCAAATTAAATAATACTTTTGCTAATTAGTAAAAAAAATGTATTAACAAAATACAAGAACAAAAATAGACATTATACAGTCCAATAGAAGTTATAATCGAAGAAAAGGTTAAAGTAACATCAAAATTATTCAAAAAAAATATTAATCAAAAACACATCAAATTTACTCCTCTTTTTGTGGCCCTTTCCAAAATGTTCAAGCATTGAACACTATTTTTTTATACAAATTCTTAAGTTAGAGTTTCAAGGGATCGGACCCATGAAACAAGAGACGAACAGCATGGTCTAAAACCGATCCCCTACGCCTAACACAAACACATACAAGTAAATATAAGTGTGTTTGTATGATAATGTTGTTGTTGGTTATCCTTCGCCGCAGTCGGTGATGCCGTAGATGCTGGAGATATGTTGTTAGGTAATTACCCCTAGCGGTTGCCGGGGGGTGTTGCTACTTCTTGTAGATAGTGGTTGAGATCCCTGGCGGTTGCCGAGGGGAGATCCGTTCTGTGACGGGAGTTATGATGGAAGCACTTGCCCCGTTGTCACGGCCCTTAAGGCGTGGTGACCGATTCAACAAATGAATTTACAAGTTAACGGCAGAGCCGGAGATTGGTTTTAGGTGCTCTTTATTGTACGAGACTCTGACACAAACTGAAACTTAAAGCTTACAAAAAGTATTTCATAGCGGCCACGCAAATGTGCAGTGCTTGCCGCTATGTATGGGCATCCGGCCAGACGCTGTGTCAGCAGTTTGGCCAGAGCGAACTCTTAAATAATCGGACACTGCCGCTGCTTGGTTAACTTCAGTTAACTACTCCCCCCTCAAGAATGAGGCCGTCCTCGGCCGACCCTATTTAGGCAATCATCTCCTTCAGCTGGGCCGCGGCTTTTCGGGCCTGTGTGACTCGCCGATAGGTCAAGCCGATGCAAATTAGAGCGCAGCATATTGCTCCCGCTATGAACACCATCTGGTGTAACTGATGGTGGTTAATCTTCTTCCCGAATTCTTTAATGTGCTCCAGATTACGTTCACTCAGTCGGTGAAGGTAAGGGAGGCTAAGAACGTTGCGTTCCATGGTGATGTTCAGGGAAGGTGAGCTCGCCACTCCTGGAGCCCTCTTCTGGGCTGTGTCATGATTGACCAATCGGGTTTCGTTTACAATGGCACTCCTTTCAAAGGTGACGAGGTACGTGCCCCTTATATGGACACAGGTGCCATTATCCACACACACGCGGGCCGAGCGATCATTTACAATTATTATTCCTTCATCAACGTAAGTGATGGGGTGTAAATCGCTTCGTTGGATCTCGCAATGCGCCGTGCCTCCAGCGTGAAGCTCTTGAGCGCATGATCTTCTGCGAGCCAGCCGGCAAAATGTAGCTCCTGATGTCGGGGAGCACTTTTCCACGGCAATGACGTTGTCTTCTAACCATGGTGTCGTGATGTGACACTGGGAAAACGGTGATCTTGCTGCAGGCCGACTTTATCTTCGGGAACTTAATAATAAAATGTAATATGTTATCGGACTGTAAAATCTTAACGGACGATACGGACAAAACATGTCTAATCGCGGTCTCGGTGGGCTCTTCCATCCACACATCTTCCAAGTCTGCATGATCTAGGATGCTGGGGCTAACAATATTAACTTTGGCAAGTGCCACTGCTAGCATCAAACCCTGCAGCTCCATTGCTATCATCCTATTTCGAGTTAAAAGCACTTCGAATAGGTGCCCAGTATCAATTTGGGACTTTTTTGCTGACCTCAGAAGTTGGTTGACGGTAGCGGAAATTTTATTGATTTGGACTTGTACTTTTTATTATTGAAGTTAACCTGCCTATTGTTTGCATTTGTCAATTGGAATTCATTAAATTTAATTCTTTCAAAATCTTCTGCGTCCGGTGTTCCTGCCACCACCTTTAGCGCAGTCCCTAAGAAGTCTTTTTTTTTTTTTTTTTTTAAGCTTAGTTTGTTTTTATTGGATCACTCTTTATGAGTCGAACAATATGGTTGCAAATCTTAAAATAATACAATATCTAACAGTTTGTTTTGAACTGCATAGAGACTACGTGGTCCTAATAATTAGCGCTGGATTGGGAGGTCGTTGCGGTGAAGACGAGAAGTGCTGGAAACTCGCGTGAGGGCTCTCGCGAGATGATTTGGATGTACTGATAGCCTGTTGTAGTACTTTGTTTTGATTTGTGCTATGTCTTCTCTGACGAGTGGTATGTGAAGGGCCCTGTGAATGTTTTCATTCCAAACGTACCATGGGGCCCCGGTGATGGTTCTGAGAATTTTTGATTGAATTCGTTGCATTATATCCACACTGCTGTTACTGGCGTTCCCCCACAACTGGGAGCCGTACATCCAGATTGGTTTCAAGACGGTGTTATATAGGAGTACCTTGTAGTCCAAGCTAAGGGGCGAACGGCTGTTGATAAACCAGTGGAGGCTGTTGGCTTTGAGCTTTAAATGCGTTCTTTTGGCTTCAATGTGGCTGCGCCAGGTAAGCCGTCTATCGAGGTGTACGCCAAGATATACGCCAAGACCCCACGCTGGAGGTCTCAATCGAAACCACTCCTGGTATCGATCAGATGTCTCCGAACGTGGTAAATAAGATTCGCTGTTTCCGTAAAGCTGATTTTCAGAAACTTAATAGCCTTATCGAGACTTTTGACTGGTCTGATATTCTGGCGTGCACTGATCTTAATGTCACTTTAGAAAAATTTTATTTGACTTTAAATAAATTTTTTGACTCATGTGTGCCTTGGAAATATCCGTCCGCTTCAACAAATCCTCCTTGGTTTACAAGGTGCCTTACTAACTTAAAAAATAAAAAAAATAATCTTTTACTTAAATATAAAAAAACCTGCAGTAGTGTGGATTTCTCAAGATACCTACTAGCTCGGTCGAATTTTACCGTGCATAACGCTGAATGTTATAGGAATTATATTGACCGCTGCCAGATAAAATTTACTCAGGATCCAAAGCAGTTTTATAATTTTGTAAACACTAAGCGTAAACACGTATCTTTTTCACCCCTGCTTACGTTCTTCTGATCAATGTAACTTCTGACCGCTGCGACTTCTGATCAATGTAAAGCATTGCCGATCTATTCGCAGAATTTTTTCAAACAACTTATTCTCCTCCTAAATTGACTTCAAGCAGCAAATCTTATTTTCTGTCCGTTTTTTTTCTGAGAACAACTTATTATCTGGTCTTTTAAGGGTCAAACCCAATTATTCGCCAGGCCCCGATGGAGTACCAGGCTGTGTGCTAAAATACTGTGCCAGGGCTCTGTGCAAACCTCTTCTAAGACTTTTCAACTTATCTTTGGAAACCTCGATTTTTCCCCTTAAGTGGAAGGAATCATTTATAATTCCCCTACATAAAAAAGGGAAAAAGTCCGAGGCTGCCAACTACAGAGGCATCTCTAAGTTGTCGGCGATTCCAAAGTTATTTGAAAAATTAATTACCCCTCATTTGCAACACCTTTGCTCTTCGATTATCACTCCTTGTCAGCATGGTTTTATTAAGCGTCGCTCCACCACCACAAACTTATTGGAGTTGACATCCTTTGTCATAGATGGCTTTTGTAAGGGATATCAAACCGATGTAATTTACACAGACTTCAGCAAAGCATTCGATTCAGTTAATCACTCACTCTTGTTGAGTAAACTGAATATGCTGGGTTTTCCTAAAGACCTCTTAACGTGGATCTCCAGCTACCTAGATGGAAGGACACAAAGAGTCTTATTTAAAAACATACAGTCCCGTCTGGTCCGTGCTACATCCGGCGTCCCTCAAGGAAGTCATCTTGGCCCGTTATTATTTACGCTTTTTATAAACGACTTGCCCCCTGCTTTAACGAACTCTCTAGTTCTCATTTATGCAAATGATGTAAAGCTTTGTCTTCAGTACAAATCCATCTCTGCCCAATGCAGTCTTCAGTCTGACCTTGATAACTTTCAAAAATGGTGCTTAGCTAATGATCTAATACTTAATGGATCTAAATGCAAACATATGTCTTTTTATCGTTCTTGCCCTCTGCAAGCTACTTATTCTATTAATGGGATTGCCTTAGAAAAATTGACCCAGGTTAATGATCTCGGCATCCTATTAGACATCAAACTTAAATTTGCCGACCATATTTCCTTAATGGTTAATAAGGCTAAAGGAGTCCTTGGTTTTATCAAAAGGTGGTCAAAAGAATTTAATGACCCCTATATAACCAAAACACTATTCATTTCTTTGGTCCGTCCTATACTGGAGTACGGTTCATGTGTCTGGAGTCCCCAATATGGAGTACATCAGGACCGCATAGAATCCGTACAAAAGAATTTCCTAACTTTTTCACTTAGAGGTCTAAACTGGGATGCAAATCTTCACCTTCCATCTTATAATAGTAGACTCTTACTCATAATTTTACCTAGCTTAACAAATCGTAGGACAATGCTCGGTGAAGTCTTTCTGCATAACATTATTAAAGGGGATGTAGATAGCCAGCATTTACTAACACGTTTAAAATTTAATATTCCTAATAGAAGGACTCGAAACTTTAGTCCTCTGTTCCTTAGCCATTGTAGTTCGACATATGCACTGCATGACCCTTTTAGGGTATTATGTTCGAAGTACAATGGTCTCTACTCTATAGAGCATCTCGTTCCTGTCTCTCTAATTTAAAATATAGAATTTTAAATTTCCTTACTAACTCCTTCTAGCTTAATAAATTACAAATAGCTTCATATATTCTAACAAATCGTTTCTTGAGCGCCCCTCGGTCGTCTGGGCCTCTAATCTTTATGATGAATACAGGAATGCTAGCTGATGCTCTTATTGATGCACTGAAAATTCTAAACGACCGGTAAAAAACAAAACAAAAAAAAAAAAAAAATATGTTACTACATTTGCTATCGGAACCACTGTGTTGTTAAGAGTAAGTGGAGGTCAGTCTTGCCTGTTAAGAGTGAACGTTACGTGTTTGCATTTTTGTTCGTTAACTTTGATTCGCCAGTCGGATAGCCATTTCTCCACTGCCACCAGGTGTATAGCAAGTTGCGCCGTTGCTTGCTTGGGGCATCTCGCGCGGCTTAAGATCGCTGTGTCATCTGCAAAAGTGGATGTGGTTAGATTCCTGCTCGTTGGGATGTCCGCAGTGTAGATAAGGTAGAGTGTTGGTCCAAGCACGCTGCCTTGAGGAACTCCGGCTCTAATGATGTAGTCATCGGACATGCCTGAATTACATCTTACTGAGAATTTCCTGTTGTATAGGTATGACTTCAGAAGTTTGTGTGTGTTGGTTGTGAGCATTTCTATAATTTTGTGCATTAGACCTTCTAAATATACTCTGTCGAAAGCTTGTGATACGTCCAGAAATATCGCAGTGCAGTACACCCTTTGTTCGAATGTATTTCGGATTTCTGAGGTTATGCGGTTGACTTGCTCAATGGTTCCGTGTTTTTCTCGAAAACCGAATTGATGAATAGGGATTTTGCTGTGTGTTCTGAGATATAGGGTAATGTGTGCCAAGAAGCATTTTTCAAAGAGTTTTGATAGACACGTTAGTAAACTAATTGGTCTATATGATGAAGCGATTGTGCGGTCTTTGCCAGGTTTTGGTATCATTATAATTATCGACTTTTTCCATCTCTCTGGAAAGTGTCCGTGTCTCGTTATTGCATTGAAGAGCTGGCAAATAGCTCGGACAGCACAGAAAGGAAGTTCAATAATAATTTTTTTGGGTTGAGTTCGTTTATGATTTTGAGTAACTCATGTGGTCTAAATAAAATAGGTTCATACGTTGATGTGTCGATATCTGGTGTTGCTGGCAGTGAGATCCCGTTTGATGATGTGTTGGGCTGAAATACATTTTGAAGATGCTCTGCGAATCTGACTGCACTTTCTTCGTCGCTTCGAGCCCAGTTGCCTGTGGATGTCCTTATTGGCATTTCAGATTCTATTGGTGCGCAGAGAGATGAGTGTGCTCTCCAAAGTGGGAACTTGGAGCTCATTGGGGATAACTGTTCTATATAATGTTTTTGCGACCTTTCTTCTTCATGACGAAGTGCAGCTGAGAGCCTCTCTGTAGCGTCTTTTAACCTTTGTTTTGCGGTTGGTGATCTGTTGGATTGCCATTCTCGCCGTAAGCGTCGCTTTGCTAGAACGAGCTGCTCTATTTCAACGTTCTTGTATCTATTATTGTACGATGTTTTTTGCGTTTGTGGAGTTGATACGCGAGCTTCTGCGACCAAGACGGATTCAAGAGTGTTTGTGGATAAGTTGATATCAGCTTCGTCATTCAAACGTGGATTCAACTCAATGTGCGAACTTACATATTTTTTGTACTTAAGCCAATTGCTTTTATTCGTTGTTAGTCTGAATGGTTTATCTACCGCAACTGGATGTAGATTTAGTTGAAGAAGTACAGGCGAGTGATCGGACGATAGATCTGGTAAGGAGTTGGCACTTATCAGGTTGCGAGGAATGTTTTTTGTGACTGCAAAATCTATCAAGTCTGGCAGTTTTCTAGGATCTGTTGGCCAATATGTAGGTGTCCCAGGTGACACACAGTCTAGCTTGTTGCTTGCTTTTATTATTGCATTGAACAACTGCCTTCCCTTAGGAGTCACAAGTCGAGATCCCCAGTGCGTGTGCTTGGCATTGAAGTCTCCTGCTGCTATAAATTGTTCGCTCAGAGAGTTGAAATATTCCATGAATTGGGATTCTGAACCGAGGAGGACAGTATACGGCGGCAAGCTTTAAAGATCGGGAATCCATTTGCACATCTATTGATGTAGCTTGCATGAAGTTAGTGGCGTAGCTATTGTGGAAGCAGTGCTTGATGCGATTTCTAATCAGGATCCCATTGCCTCCATGAGCTTTCCCTTCTGGGTGATTCGTGTTGTAGAATAGATAGCCTCGAATTTGAAAATTATATTTATTTGTAAGATGAGTTTCTGCGAGTAGCATTACATCGATATGATAATTAATAAGGAACTGAGTTAACTCGAGTTTGCGCTGTGAGACGCCGTTTGCCATTGATTACTTAGTCTGTTTTTGACCTAAGAAGAATTCTAAACTTCTTGCTACCCTATGGTGGATGCTCAAGGAGTCGAGCATGTCGCGTAGGTGGGCGACATCAACAACTAGGAGTTTCTGCATGTGGGATTGCGGGAACATGACGGTCATTCCATTAGTTTCTTCAATGACGCGCCTATATTCCGAGAGATTTGCTGAGTGCTTTACGAAAGCGAATTCCTCCCATATCAGGATTCGACCATCAATGATGGGAATGTATTTGGCTTTGGAATAGTCCGTGACGCGTGCCGATGTTGTGGTCAAAAGGAAAATCAGTGATATGGTTGAAAACCTGTAATTTGGATGTGTTATGAACTTTGTTAAAGTTGGGTAGCCCACCACCAAAGCAAGATTAAAATATTAAAGGACGCAAAACTTATGCCAAGTGGCTAGGAAAAAGATAATAAAAAAAAAAATAAAATGAGAAATTATCAGGCGAGCGATAACACGGTTGCGCTCGGCCTACCTAAGGTTGTCTTTGTGGACCACCCTCCCCTTAATGAGGACTGTGGTCCCCATGTCCGCCTCAACGGTTCTCTCTTCACATAACGGGGAGAGTTTGTTGCCTAGGCGTCTGTTGGACTTCACTAGGACTTTTTCGTCAACCTCGAATACTCTATTTTGGCGGGAAGCGTTTTCCTTGTCCCGGAGCTTGTCTTGGGCGAGTTTAATTTTATCTTGTATGTCGTATTGTGGCCCATCTGATTGAGCCTGAACCACGTCAGTCGGTCTCTTGTTGATGACCGAGTGGATAGATTTGTTATATCTGGTCGTGGCCAGAAGGATCAGCTCTACGGTATCGCTGATGCCTTTGTCGATTTTAAGACATCTAGCAAGTTCTACCAAAGTGCTGTGGAAGCGCTCCACTTGTCCGTTGGAGACACTGTGTAGGGGCGGAGCATTTGAGATGCTAACGCCGAAATGGTTTTCCAGCATGGTCACGATGGTGTGCGAGTTCAACGATGGTTCGTTGTCGCAATATATGACCTTGGCCTTGGGGGAAATGTTCATCAGCTGCAGTAGCGCTGGTTTGAGATCCTTTATAGTTCTAGAGGGAACTGGTTGGACCACGGCATATTTCGAGAATTTGTTGATGCACGTAAGGAAATATTTTTTATCCGTGGAGAAGACGTCTATGTGAAGCATTTCCCCTACTTGAGATGGGATTGGAGTTTCGCCAAGCTCTTGTTTTTTCGGATGTCTGTCGTATTTGGCCTTGGCGCAAGTCTTGCATGAAATGACTATTTCGTTCGCTAGCTTGGCAATTTTCGGGAAGTAGTACTCGGAGAGTACCTGCTTCACGTTCTCGTGGACAGATCTGTGAGCTCTGTTGTTCTCGACAGTAAGAATTTCCCGCCTTTCGTCAACTGGAAAAATGTCCGTTACTCGGTTTTTGCAGTGCCGCTCGCAATGAGACAGATCGCAATGAATGGCGTTTACGCCTTTAGGAACTATTATGGTTGCGAGCTCCTCTAGTAATGAAGTCAAGTGAAGTCAAAGATATGGCAAGTGAAGTCAAAGATATGGCGTCTCTTGTTTCCGAAGAGAACGAAGCTCCGCTTTGACGGACAGCGTGCTTCCTCCAGAATTATCTGGTTTTGAAAGCAATTTAGGGGCTTGTCTTTTCCTCTTCTACAACGTTGAGTTGTTGTCTCGAGAGGGCATCCGCCAGTTTTCTTAGGTTGGCCTTGCCAGGCATGTAATGGACTTTGGCACTCGTCGATGCGTTCTTTCCATCTTTCCATCTTTTAATTTTTGTATTCGGATTGGAATCCGATACCGCGTAGGTCAGTGGTTGGTGGTCAGTGTAGATGCTTAAATCTTTGACCCCATAAAGGTAGTGGCGCAGGTTCTCTAGCGCCCAAACTATGGCTAACAGCTCCCTTTCGTTGGTAGCGTAATTAACTTCCCTGTCCTTTAAGGTCCTAGAGATCATAGTGATGGGGCGTCCCTCTTGTGAAAGCACCGCGCCAATGCCATACGCAGAGGCATCTGTCGTTAGATCAAACGCCTTTTTATAATCGGGGTACCTGAGGATGACATCCTCAGAGGCCAGGATGTTACGCAGCTTTTCAAAAGCTTGCGTTGCGGCTCGGTAAACTGTATCTGGATGCTTCTGGATCTGTGTCTGCTGACATTTCCAAGCTCCCCTTTTATAATGTTTGAAATGGGCTTAGCTATTGATGTAAAATCTTTAATAAAGCACCTATCATAGCCAGCCAAGCCCATGAATGATCTTACTTCGAAAACGTTTTTGGGCTCAGTGAATTCTTTAATGGCCCTGACCTTTTCCGGGTCTGTCGTGGTCCCCTCTCTGGTGACTACAAACCCCAAAAATTTAACGCTGTTTTTAAAGAAGACCGATTTTTGCGCTGACACTCTCATATTAGCGTCGTGTAGGCTCTTTTGAACCCAGTCCACGTGTCGTATGTGGGTGTTTTCGTCTTCTGAGAAGACGATAACATCATCGACATAGACGTAGCAAAATCTGCCAATCTGCTCTCGCAGTACGTCGTCGATGGTTCTTTGGAAGATGCTGGCAGCATTCCTTAACCCGAATGGTAGTCGGCGGAACTCGTATTTTCCCCCGTTTACGGAAAAGGAAGTTTTCTCACGATCACGCTCTGCCAGAATAATTTGGTGATAGCCAGATTTCAAATCGAGAGTTGTGAAGTACTTGGCTTTGCCTAAATTCCCTAGTATCATAGGGATAATTGGCATAGAGTAGCGATCCGGTATTGTCCTCTCGTTTAATTTTTGAAAGTCTAATACTAGCCGCATTTTATGGTTTCCAGATTCGCCTTTTTGTCTACTACCCATATTGGGTTATTGTAGGGGGATCTCGACTTCTGGATTATGCCGTTTTTTAGTAAGTCTTGGATTTCGTCATTGACGATCTGCCGCTCCCATCGGATAAGGATAGGGTCTGGCATAAATGGGCTCCTCATCAACTGTCCTGATGGTGGCTACCACAGACGTGTTGTAAGGTAACGCCTCATTTGGGTTTGCGAAGGCGTTTTTCCTGTCGCTCAGCATTTTTGAAAATGCCTTTCTGACCAAAGGTGGTGCGCTGGAGCAGTCCACCTTAGTGAAATTTACATTGGGACATGATTGGAACTCTAGCTTTTCGGTCTCGGAGCCCCATATGAGGTGACCGGAAGCTAGGTTAAGTGATGCTCCTGCTTGTTTCAGCAGGTCAAGGCCTATGATGGCATCGAAGGAGGACAAATCTGGTAGAATGAAGAACGTGGCCTTGAAGTTGAACAGGGATACGAAGCATTTTTTTGTTATTGTGGTAACGCCATGGATGGAATGTACCGAGAATGGCGAATCCACTGGGCGGACGCCTTTCAACCCCTCGTATGGACGGATGAAATTTTTTGACGCGCCCGTGTCTATTAATAGCTTCATTTCTACACCCGCTACTCTTCGTCTGATGACGGGTAGCAGGGATTTTCCCCTAAAAAATTAATGACGTCCGAGTCGTAACCTTTAATTGCGTCGTCGTTAATTTCCTGAGCCGCGCTTGAAGCTGCGGCGGAATATTTGCTACCGGTTTCGCCCGCGCCCTGCGTGACGTGATTAACCCTCTGCCTTTTGTGTGGGGCAGACCGATCGGACTCAGCCGGCATCCTGTTTTGGTATGCCGGGGCTTGGGATGGCTTAAGCATCTTGGACAGCGACGGGTCGATGTCCATGGGCTCAGGAGCGCCTCCACTGTGAGGGGCAGAGTGTACTTGCGCCTTGTGCTGTTTGACGTAGTACGGGTTTTTCCCAGCGTTTGCTTGTGCATTTGATTGCGTAGGAGCCTGTCGGTATTCTTGCGCTTTGGGAACTGTTTTTTATCTTTGTCTTCTTGGCTTTTGGCAAATGAGGCCGCGAAGGTGTATCTTTCGTGGTTAGCTTCCACTTCTTGTGCCATAGCGAGAGCTGAAGGCATATCTTTCGGTTTTGACGAATAAAGGACATCCGTGAGGCTGCGCTTAAGCCCCGAGATAAAGACTCGGAGTGCGTCATTCCGGAATTTGTCACATAGGACCTTTGCCGCCGAGCCTTCGAACAACATAGTGGCCTTATTGGTCAGCAAGGTGAGCTTTTTCTCGACCTCGTCATAGTATTGGAGAAGGGTCATATTTCCCTGTCTAAGAGTGCCCATTTCCTGCTCGATAACGTGCATCTGCCGTTTATCATTGTACGTAAAGTCGAGCCGATTTATAATCGCGTCGAAATTTACTACAGTGCCAAACGAAGACAGTACGGCATCGATATTGGCTTCTTGAAAAGCATGTTGAACGGCCGCCTGTATGGTGGCTGTCATCTGTTCCATGTTGAAAGCCATGTTCGCGAGAGTTGTCTTGCGTTTCTATATTGTTGAAACGGATTGCTCATGTGGAGCTGCGGCTATAAAGTCGCCCGAAAGAGAAAAAAAAAAATTGTGTATGAATTATGCGCCGACAGAGGCGATTGGGCTGGTAAAGGGGCCGCGGGGGCTGAGCTGCCGCTTTAGTTATGTGTGCGGGCTCGTCAAGTTGCGCTATTGCTGTGTCAAGTAGCCTCCGCTTATGATAAACAGAGAAAAAAGAAATAAAAACGACAAAGTGACACACATTGCATGTGCGGCCGTATCGGGTTCTCGAAAATGGAGTGGGGAAACAAAACGGAAAAGAAAAATAAATAACCAAAACTGCGCGGCTAATACCAAGAATTCTTGTGTAACAAGAAAGACATATAAAAGCTGAATTCAATACACGCGATTATATAAATTATTTCCGGTTGAAATTTAGAATTTTCTGCCCGCGATTTATTGGTCTTGGTTAGGAATTTTTATTCCGCACTTTTTATGTTGTGTAGAAATATTCATTTATTTATTCACAAAAAACAGAAATGCAAACAATATTGGGACAATTATTGGTTTACAGAGAAAAAATGGTTTAAATATTTTATAATGCATAAAAAATGCTAATGCTAAACCGTCAGCCAATTAATGAAGATTAAATAAGTTTAAGAAGTTGATGGGGCTGCAGTTTTTGTTAGCGTAAGGCACAATATTTCACTGTTCTTGTCTTTCTTTATTTTTTTATATTTTTTTATGCAAAAATATTCATGCAGACTTAGAGAGTATTGTGTAAATAAAAGTGCTCACTTACATGGTTTTTTACGTTGTGCGCCAGTAAATATAAGTGTGTTTGTATGATAATGTTGTTGTTGGTTATCCCTCGCCGCAGTCGGTGATGCCGTAGATGCTGGAGATATGTTGTTAGGTAATTACCCCTAGCGGTTGCCGGGGGGTGTTACTACTTCTTGTAGATAGTGGTTGAGATCCCTGGCGGTTGCCGAGGGGAGATCCGTTCTGTGACGGGAGTTATGATGGAAGCACTTGCCCCGTTGTCACGACCCTTAAGGCGTGGTGACCGATTCAACAAATGAATTTACAAGTTAACGGCAGAGCCGGAGATTGGTTTTAGGTGCTCTTTATTGTACGAGACTCTGACACAAACTGAAACTTAAAGCTAACAAAAAGTATTTCATAGCGGCCACGCAAATGTGCAGTGCTTGCCGCTATGTATGGGCATCCGGCCAGACGCTGTGTCAGCAGTTTGGCCAGAGCGAACTCTTAAATAATCGGACACTGCCGCTGCTTGGTTAACTTCAGTTAACTTACATAAGTGGTGCGCTTATCGCACTTGAGAAAGGGTCGCATAGCATGTCAGCGTGCAGTGCGTTGGCAGGTAGTTTTAAATAGATTTAAAATTCTCATGTATCCTACTTATAAGATCACTTTACGAAATAAAAACAGGTTTCCAAAAGGAGCTCATTGGAGTAAGACCCGTATTTGGGGCTTTTCTTAACAATAAGTTATAATCTCTTTCCAAATAATCTTGAATATTATGATATATGTAAATTAATGTAAAGGAGGTGCAGGGGGTGAACTATGTTGATTCCCTCGCCGCTGTCTCCAATAAATATTAGCCGGATGGCTGATGACGAATATCCAGTGCGCTGCCGGTTAGCTGGTTACGGTTACTCCGTGTGCGGCCGGTGGGCCTGGTACTGCCAATGCTGAGATAGGAAGATTACGTTGGAAGGTTGACTTCCCTTCAATACTGCTGGCCTAGAGACTCAGTCTGTGTAATAATTAATAAGTGATTTAACGACTAAGTGTCGGAGATTCATTTGTATGAGCTTGTGCTCTTGATTTATTGAATGTCAATTATGAACTGAAACTTAAAGCTAACAATAAGTGGACTCATAGCGGCCTCTGCAATCGGCAGAGCTTGCCGGCTATGCACGAGCTTCCGGCCAGACGCTGTGTTTGGCCGGAGCGAGCTTTAGGGCGATCGGTCATTGCCGTCGCCCAGTTGGCTTAGTTAACTTGTATATAGTTGATCGCATCATTCAATGTCCATCTGCACATTTTCAATTTCCCAAATGTTTGCATGACAGGGTATGTCGTGAACTTTCCTGGGCAATATAATTGCTGGAGCAGTTATTTTGTAGAGTTTGAATGGCGTCAAGGCTATCAGTCAGTATTTCTATCTTCGCAAAGCAGTTGGAGATTGCAAAATCAATCTTTCCAAGGCTAGAAGTTCAGCGGTCATAGACGACAGCTTTTTGTTAGTAAAGAAATTATCAACTGTATTTGAATTGGAATAAACAAATGTGTTTGGTCATTGAGCGTTTTCAATGCCGTAATAAAAAGACGAATTAATTAGTTTTCAACGTTATAAAAAAAATGTTTATTCCTGCATGCAGATGAAGCCGGATGATCCGCAGATAGACCAGCTTATGGTGCATGCAGGGACTCAAGTAAAGTACAGAGAGGGCGGCCCGACTGGTCACTGCGAAGCTAAAGCTCTCGAATAATGGAGAGGGCGGCCCGACCTAGACACTGCGAGCTAAAACTCTCTATAGAAAGCTTGTTGAGTCGAGCGGCCGAGAAAGAGTCGGCTTGCGATCAACAAAGCCTTTGTACAAACTTAAGCCTAATAAATAAACATTACACTAATAAATACACTAAACATTACACTAAACATTATTTAAACATTATTTAAACATAAACATTAAACGCCGTGCTGCTGCTTGACCCGACATTCCCCCCCCCGTTGGGGCCTGTCCTCCAACTCCATCCGTAAGGGGAAAGGCACGGCTTAAACTGTCCCGCTCGAAGTCGTCCATCGAAGCCTGGGATGAGCTCCATAGTTCTGGCCAGAGGTCACATCCAAAACCTCCAACGTCCTGCATCGCTGCTCCAGAAACTCCGCCATAATTTATCGCTCAAACATATTTTCTCGCGGCGAATACGATCTGTCCCACTGTGCGATCAGAACCGCAAGTAGCGTTGTGGAACATATATATGTATGAAGCCGTTATGCGCGGGCCAATGCACTTGCAGTGGAACGTATGTATATATGTTTTTAAATGCTTTTTCCCGGGTTAATAGATTTTTAACTTGTTAATTATATTAACTAGATCACGTCGGGGTCACCAATGTTTGGTCATTGAGCGTTTTCAATGCCGTAATAAAAAGACGAATTAATTAGTTTTCAACGTTATAAAAAAAATGTTTATTCCTGCATGCAGATGAAGCCGGATGATCCGCAGATAGACCAGCTTATGGTGCATGCAGGGACTCAAGTAAAGTACAGAGAGGGCGGCCCGACTGGTCACTGCGAAGCTAAAGCTCTCGAATAATGGAGAGGGCGGCCCGACCTAGACACTGCGAGCTAAAACTCTCTATAGAAAGCTTGTTGAGTCGAGCGGCCGAGAAAGAGTCGGCTTGCG
Source organism: Drosophila pseudoananassae pseudoananassae (assembly GCA_018153035.1). Classification (NCBI taxonomy): domain Eukaryota; kingdom Metazoa; phylum Arthropoda; class Insecta; order Diptera; family Drosophilidae; genus Drosophila; species Drosophila pseudoananassae. The sequence continues at coordinate 3,454,216 of JAECXR010000034.1, forward strand.
ATCAACAAAGCCTTTGTACAAACTTAAGCCTAATAAATAAACATTACACTAATAAATACACTAAACATTACACTAAACATTATTTAAACATTATTTAAACATAAACATTAAACGCCCTGCTGCTGCTTGACCCGACAAAATGCATAACAAGAAAACTTCGTCCGAGTAAAAAATTTCCATGTGCATGTTATTAAAAGAATTCAATTTTTAATTTAGTTTTCATTTGTGTCTAAGGATAATTTGCGGGGGAAAGTAAAAAAAGGGTTGATGGGAGCTATATAAATAAAAATGTTTTTATATTTGGAACAGATTCTACTATAAGAAAGAGGTAAGAGTGAAGCAGTTGGAAGTCTGAACGCTAAGGATTTGGCTAACTCTTTAACTGTGGGAGTTCAGCAGCGAGATGATAAATAATTTTAACAGTTGATTTAATAAGACCTAATGCTTTTCTTAGGTGAAAGTTTGCGTGGGAATTGATAATATTTAAGGCCGGTTTAGATATGTTAGCGAATGAGAAACAGGCGTACTCAAACCTAGATCTTATAAAGGCTTTATAAAAAATAAGAGAGTTACTGGGATGAACTCCGAAGTGACAACCACTAAGCATTTGGAGAAACATGATTTGAATACGAAATTATTTTTTTAATGTGTGTTACAGAGGAGTTGTTAGAACTTATAATTCTACCCAAATAGTTGACACTATTTACATTATTTGAGGTGATGTTATTACACTGTACGGTAAGAGGTCTTCTTCTAAGGTTAAAGTGTATAGTGGCTGATTTATTAGCATTAAATGTAAGATTGATTAAATTACACATTTCCATAAAGAGATTAGCTTTCTGCTCTAATTTAGATTAAGCCAACAAAAAATTCTTATCGTAACAGACTAAAACAAAATCGTCTGCGTACTGGAAAAGAGTACTGTTATGATTGTTGCTTAGACTATGAAGCTCAAGAGTGTAAAGGTTAAATAGAATTGGGCTAAGACAGCTTCCCTGACTAACCTTTCCCAGCTTCCCTTTGTCGACTGTAACCTCTGCCTTACATTTTCGTTTATAAAGAAAATTGATAATAAATTTAATAGGGGAATGATTAAAACCCAAATCTACTAATTTTCTTCCTAGAATAGGAATTTTGACCGCGACAAACACTTTGTTTAAATCAAGAACTCCTGCAGTAACGTGAAAGCCACGACTTTTTAAATTAGCTAAAGTGTTGATCACATCATTGATACAATGTGATGTGGAATGGTTTTTCCTAAAAGCATAGCTCCTTGGAGGGAGAATATCGTGTCTATTAATGTGAATCTCCATACTCGATTTAATTAACCCCCCTAAACATTTGAAAATTACACTTAAAAGGCAAATAGGTCTATTGTTTGTAATTACAGAAGAGTCAAGGTTTTATTTTTGGTACAGGAATAACTTTTTTTCTACGCCAATTATCTGGAATATTACCTTCTACTTGATCTAAAGTAGAATTAAACAATGACACAAAGTTTTCTAATTGCACAGAAAGGATTTTGAATTGTACATATCGTAAACTTCTTCTCTTTCTTAATTCCCGTAACCCTGGAGAAAGAGCATTCTATATGAAATCTTATCGATTTCCTTAGAATCAGGGTTACGGGCATTGAGAAAGAGAAGAAGTTTACGATATGTGAAGTTTGAGATAGAATTTTTGGAAAGTAGGTCGTCAGGGAAAATATTATCTGAACAAATATCAATGTTAGGAGCTGTGGCTATTCGACTAAGAAAAGCGTGGTGGTCCGGGTCAGAAAATTTGCTTTTGGAAGGTTATATTTGTTTATAAGGGAAAGATAAGTTTAAGGGAATTAATTTTTCGCCACATATCTTTCATTGAGGTAGGGTTAGATAAATCATCTAAAAGCCTGTTTAGGATATCTTTTCGCATTTTATAAAAGTAATTATTAAGTTTTTTATTACTGTTAATATACGCATCAACCGTGTTGTTACCCCAATTACTAGATTTGGCATTAAAATCGCCACCTATAATAGCAGTACCGTTCAGTTAAGACGCAAAATAGATCGTTGCAACCTTGTTTAAAAGAATTAGTTTCGTGATTGGGTGCGGCATAGATACTAAAAATTTTTATGTTGTTTTTTAAGATTGATTGTACAGACACCAACTGTTTCAATATTAATGTCACATTTAACTTTCCTAAAACGTATATGTTTTTTTAAAATAAATTTCAAGGCTTCATAACTGTCGGCACGATAAAAAAAAGGCACAAAATTATAATTTTCTAGGCTATTTTGAATTTGTAATAGAAATACGATCTTTTAAATTAACTAAAAAGTTTATTGATTCAGGAACTAAATTTGAATTTGAAATTTTCATTGACTAAAAAAAAGGAAATGTCTAGCTGGGTTGTTGCAATTATAAATTTTAGCTTGTTGAGCACAAATAGGTTCTTTATATTGGGTATTAATGAATTTGTTCTTTGAGAGAGTACTCATGTTTTTTAAGTGCAGCTTTCCAGCTGTTCATTGTGTCGGGGGCATTGTTTTCCTGATTTTTATACCCTTGCAGAGGGTATAATAATTTTGGTCAAAAGTGTGCAACGCAGTGAAGGAGACATCTCCGACTCTATAAAGTATATATATTCTTGATCCGGATCAACTCCTAAGTTGATATGAGCATGTCCGTCTGTCTGTTTGTCTTTTTTAACTCGCACGCTGCGAGCGGTTCGATAGGAAGTCAACCACTGTACGATTTTGGAGGAAAACCCCAAAATTGCAGTTGCGAAGTAACTAGTTTTTCTAGCAGTTTAAGAATCGCAGATAGCTTAGCGATAGTTCTCAATATGTGCATTTGAGATTTTTTATGAAGAGGAATAAAGCAAAGGATATCAAAGCAGTTTCAAACGGCCTAGATAGGGACATTGTTAGGGCCAGCAGAAAATGAGATATCCATTGTTGAGAGCCCCTTCAACACATCATAATATTTAAATTTTGCTGAGTACTTATTAACGGCAAACCTATTATTAACAAACAGGGCAGTTCCAGCAAAAGATGGATAATAAAATCGAAACACAGTGAACTTGGGAACAAAAACTTCATAATCAGAGACAGAAGAAGAAGCCAAGTTTCAGTAAGCTCTATAGCATCAAAATTAGACAAAGTGCTCTTTTTAAAAAATTGGCTCAATTTACCAAGAATCTCTTGGTAATCATTGTGCACCACATCCTTGTGCACCACACATTTCTTATAGTTTGCCTTATGGTTGCTTCTGCAGTTTCCACTAATTTCCACTGTGGAGGAAATTATACCTTATAGAACCCATCACACACCATTTCTACAAAAGGTATGCAACAAACTTTTGCAGGCCACATCGATACAAATTCAGTCAAGCGACGGAATCCTTTCAATCGCTGCCCTTCTCGCTTCTCAATTTTCTCGAAAGACCATCTACAATTCACTTGCGGATCGTTTAATAGCCGCAGGAGACTACAATGCCAAACATACGCACTGGGGATCACGTCTAGTGACTAACAAACGAAAATCAAGTGTACAATTCAACTATAAATTTGAGAAAAAAACTGGACTATGTCAGACCACTGCTCAAGGGAAGGAAGTAGACTTATATTCTACAAATCCAATCAGCAACTCGTGCGAGAACAGAAATTCACGCGTCGTGATTGGCAAAACAGCAGATCACCAGCTTCAAAGCAACGCCTTAAGAAAGCAACCCGATCACTCAACCAGGCTCTTCACCATCAGGAAGAAAATTCACAGTTGAGGTACATCCAGAATCTTTTTTCAACAAGTACAACGTAATTGAAACGATCACCCCGATAAGAAACTCTTCGAGATGGTGGGCTCGACGAAGATTGAGCTAAAAACATTCGCTACACTTCTCCAAGGTGTCTTCCAGCAAAACTCTGCCTCGAATTCATTCCTCCTCCCAGTAATTCAGCCAGAGGCTACCTCTCAGCCAACTGCATCTACATTCCCGCCGAACGAACGTGGTGACCTACAGAAGCCAAAGATGCTGATCGTACTTCCATAAATGGCTAATAGGTCGCTTGCAAACTATTTAATGGGATCATTAATCTGGCTATTTATCAAAGCCTGAAAAAGACCACAAAATTGCGACATCGTACAGATCAAAGAGCCTTCTATCTTGTTTTTCTAAATTGCTTGAAAAATTCTTGTTAACTCGCATAATACCATGTCTGGAAGCTTGCAATATTATTCCGACACACCAATTTGGCTTCCCAAGAAAATCACGGAACCATCGAGCAAGTGAACAGATTAACATCTGAAATACGCTCAGCCTTCGAACAGCGAGAATACTGTAGCGCTATTTTTCTCGACGTATCTGAAGCTTTTGACCGAGTTTGGATTAAAAGTTTCATGCACAAAATTAAAACGTATTTGCCAACATGCCCACCCACATACATCCTACTGGAGCTACTGGAATCAGTGAGATGCAACGCAGCTATTTCGGGCGACTTCATGTCTATATTTTGTCTATATTTTTTGAATACCGCGGATATTCCAACAACGTCAACGTTCGCCGACGATACCGCTATCCTTAGTCGCTCCAGATGCCCAACCCAAGTAACAAATAAACTCGCTAATCATCTTATGGTAGAGGAAAGGTGACTGTCCCACGATCGCCACTGAGCCTGGACTAAAAGTCACATTTCTACAATTCAGTCCTAATGCCAATTAGGGGCACCTTGGTAGGCTCGCAACAAGAACATCCACCGAGATCTGGGCATCCTCGCAATGGAGGACAAAATCCAGAAGCAAAAAGTGTCCTACAAAAAAAAAACTGTCTTAACAACCAAATTTCCACGCTCGGGGATTGACTCGGATTTCCAGCGGATCCCGCCTGCCACGCAACGACTTCCCAACGCAGCAATTGAATTTTAGGGCCGTCTAACTAACTGTATCAGTACCAGTATCTGGTAATCAAATCCAAAAATTTGATAGTGCTCACACTGTCAGTGTGCCGGCAGCGCTGCGGCAGAATTTCCGACCCTATGCACGCGTGCAATGGAAAACGAGTGTTTGCCCACCACTGATATACATACATATAAATAAGGCTGCATCACTTTGTTGTTATGCCAACAGAATGCACACATAAGCAGCGACTTTGTGGCAGTGTGCCTAACGCTAAGTGTGCTTTGCACATACTACGCCCAAATAGCTAAGTCAGCGTTCAAACGCTTGACCGTCGCCGTGTACACTACGTTGCTGCGGTAACATCGGGATCGATTCCCTTTACTACCACTTGTAGGCCCTTACTGCTTTTCAGCTGTTACGTCTAATAATTTTTCTGAGCGTTGTCCAGACATTTGGACGCGATTCGGAAGTGCTCTTTAGTCTTGGTTTGTACCTTTGTTTGATGGATGTTCCCTTTGATAAGCGGGACAACATGAAATTTGTCACCAGTAATAATATGACATAGCAATATCCTATATATCATATCCTATATCTGCCATATAACTGAACAATCTGAAATGACCCAACTGTTCGTTTTTTGGATGACAGAAAGTTGGTGTTTTGGAAGACAGAAAGTTAGAACTTCGTACAGATCTTTGAGTTGATTCGACCTACCAAATTTGATAACGATCGGCCGATTATATAACTGCCATATAACCATCGGAAATGATAGTGGGAGTTTAAATTAATTATAAAGGTTTTTTTTTGTTTTTTATCATTTATCAGGAAAAAACGGTGCAATGTATTATTATATGTATGTATTAATCAAAATATTGTCCATCATAAGCCACAAATATCTCCCATCTTTGTGGCAGCATACGGATTCCGCGTCGAAAGAAATCCGTGTCTTTTAAGGCGATCCACGAATTGATCCATTTTTTGGTATCCTCGGGAGATGTTAAATGCTGCTCAGCCAAACCGTGCGTCATCGATCTGAATAGGTGATAATCAAAATAGGCTATGCATGGGGCTAGGACTTCCCATTTTAGCGTTTCCAAGTAAGTTTTCACCGGCTTCGCAATATGTGGACGTAGATCGTTTCGTTTGGTCGTTTGGATTGTGCATATGGCAGAAATATTCGTATTCGTACACTAACGCAAGTCTGACATGTGATTGTACTGGTGTAGGCACCACTGATTCAAACTGAGAGCCAAAGGATATAGTCGACCGTTTTTATTCAATTTCGTTAACACCCTCAAAATCTTGATTTATTTAAAAAATCTGTTTTTCGAGACTTTTTTGCGCTTAAAAATTCTTAAACGCGTAATTTAAAACCGATTTTTCCGGAGAAACGGTTTTCCGGAGCAACGGTTTTGTGCTATATTCAGCCTAAAAAACTATCCCTTCTATGTCACTTTAAAAGTTCCTTCACTTTTTGTACCCTTGCAGAGGGTATTATCATTTTGTCCAAAAGTGTGCAACGCAGTGAAGGAGACATCTCCGACTCTATAAAGTATATATATTCTTGATCCGGATCAACTCCTAAGTTTGTCTGTTTGTCTTTTTTAACTCGCACGCTGCGAGCGGTTCGATAGGAAGTCAACCACTGTACGATTTTGGAGGAAAACCCCACTTCCCTCTCTTTCTCTTAAGCGAACGGTCGTGTTTTTTTGTGCGCACTGCGTTTTATTATAAATATTGGTAAACCGGTGTGTTAAGAGGAGCCCCAAAATACGGGTCTTACTCCAATGAGCTCCTTTTGGAAACTGTTTTTATTTGTTAAAGTTCTCTAATAAGTACGATACATGAGAATCTTGAAACTATTTAAAACTACTTGTCAACGCACTGCACGCTGACCTGCTATGCGACCCTTTCTCCAGTGCGATAAGCGCACCACTTATGTATTTGTTTGTGTTAGGCTGCAGGGGATCGGTTTTGAACCATGTGTTTGACTCATATTTCATGGGTCCGATCCCTTGAAACTCTAACTTAAGAATTTCTATACAAAATAGTGTTCAATGCTTGAACATTCTGGAAAGGGCCACAAAAAGAGGCGTAAATTTGATGTGTTTTTGATTAATATTTTTTGAATAAATTTGATGTTAATTTAACCATTTCTTCGATTATAATTTTTAGTGGACTGTATAAATGTCTAGTATTGTTCTTACATTTTTTAATAATTTGTTAAAGAATTATTTAATTGGAATTTTAATATTTTAATTATTTTAAAATTATTTAACTTTTTATTTTGTATGTTCAACCTAATGTTTGAACATCCTGCAAGGGGCCATAAAAGTGCCTTAGTATATATATATTTTACTTTTCATTTTAGATGTACTTTTGAAAAATTAAATTTTTTCTTCGATTTAGTGGACTGTAATATTAAAATTTTTGTTTTACTGAGGGCTAATTTCTTTTAAAATTTTAATTTTTTTTTTGTTATTTGAATTTAATTGATAATTAATATCTTTTTTTTTTTATCGATTTTTTTTTTTTTATCATTATTTTGTAAATTGTAAATATTTATTTTTTTTGACCATACCATACAGTTGTTAAATTTTCTTTTTTGATGCGTGTTCCTCCTGCAAATGATGTAATAGGATCCGCCCTTGATGCTGCTGATGGTGTAGCTCGTTGATTTTTCTGCCGCTGATGTTGTTCTTCTGCTCGCCGGTGGTCCTGCCGCAGACGTTGGTCCCGCCGTATAAAATGCCAAAAACTTTGGCTGTCGTTGTTCCCAGGAACCCGACTTTTTGTTTTTGCTCGATATTTGGCCTCGAACACGCCGTATATTATTTTCAATATTTATGAATTTCCGGTGTTGTTCCGGAAAAACTTAATTTTTTAAATTGAAATCTTATTTTTGATTTCCCACAAACTGTGATCAGGATCTTTCCCTCCACAAGTTGTGTTTTTAACTCCTTGCGCCGTATCGCTTTGGAGATCCGATGGCTGAATTCCAGCCCAAAGATTTTTCATAAATATTCCGATGTAAGGCCTCGGACAGTCCTGCGCTAAACAAAAAACGCACTTATTGCTCGATGGCAATTCTCAATCTCTGTGTCCCTTACCACTTGGGGGGAAACGACAGAGGACTACGATTTTACACTGAGCTCTTTTATGCCCAGTTCGCAGCCATCTTAGCTACCTTTGACTGACTGTGTCAATGCACATCTAGCCACTATTTAGGTGCCAATTTTAATAGGAGCCCCAAAATACGGATGAGAATACTCCTTGAGCCCTTTTTTTTTTTTTTTTACTCATTTTTATTTTTTTTTTTATTTTATGCTCATTGGCATTTATATAATTTTATTCTCTGTGTCCCTTACCTCTTGGGGGGAAACAACAGAGGACTACGGTTTTTAAACTGGGCTCTTTTTTACCCAGATCGCAGCCTTATTTTGTAGCTACCTTTGGCTGAGAATTTTTATTTTTCTACAGCCACCTATAGGTGCCAGTTAAAAACCTGAGTCTCTTACCACAGGGGGGAAAACGTCAGGCTGCCCCGAAGGACCAAATGGTAAGAGGAGCCCCAAATATTAAGGTCGTACTCCAATGAGCTCCTTTTGGAAACTCTTTTTCTGTGTCCCTTACCACTTGGGGGGAAACAACAGAACATCCGGCTCGAAGGACCAAATGTTAAGAGGAGCCCCAAAATACGGGTCTTACTCCAATGAGCTCCTTTTGGAAACTATTTTTATTTGTTAAAGTTCTCTTATAAGTACCATACATGAGAATCTTAAAACTATTTAAAACTACTTGTCAACGCACTGCACGCTGACCTGCTATGCGACCCTTTCTCCAGTGCGATAAGCGCACCACTTATGTATTTGTTTGTGTTAGGCTGCAGGGGATCGGTTTTGAACCATGTGTTTGACTCATATTTCATGGGTCCGATCCCTTGAAACTCTAACTTAAGAATTTCTATACAAAATAGTGTTCAATGCTTGAACACGGTGTTTACATACTTGTGAATTAAACCTTGTGAATCTTAACAATCTTAAAGCCTAAACCGTATCGCTTCGCGAGTGCTGTGGTATATTTGGAGTTGAATTAATAAATTGAATAATTTCAATTCCAAGCATAGCTCAGCTCTGCTTCTTCCCCGGCTTATCTTTATTTCTGCATTTCTCTTTTGCACTATTCAAAGCTTCCGCTTTGGCTTCCTATTTGGCACAGTGGTTCAAGGTATTGTGTTTTTAAACTTTTTAAATATTAATTTTTGTTTTATAATAAATAAAAATAAAATGGAATTTAAACTTGTCTGTGCCATTAAGTCTTGTAACAAGACAATTTCCTCATCCCAGCCTGCCATCCATTGCTGGCTATGTGAGAACGTCGTACATGCCAAGTGTGCCGGTTTCACTGCATCAGTTTCGGATGCCATTTCCCGTAGGTCTGGGATACATTACTGTTGTGAAAATTGTCGTACTGTGCAAGGCGAAATGAGGTCGTTCATGAGACAGACCAAAAATGGATTTAAAGAGCTGATCACTGGTTTTCGTAAAATCAATGACCAGCTCTGTGCGCTGGACACTCAGTTTAGTGGCCTTCAGCTGCTAAACGAGTCCCCTAAGCGCAAGAAATCCGCTGTTTCTGATCCGCCTCAGCCTGCTCAGCCGACATTAATGCAGCCGCTTATATCTCTGGCCACCCCAAGGGCTAGAACTGAGAAAAATTCGTCAGAATTTCTCAGGGATAATGAGCAATTGTCTGATATGTCCGCCATGGCATCCCTTCAAGTGATGCCACAAGTCCTAGGGAACGAAACCCACATTAGGGTCACCCAAAAGGGTATTCCACAGTCCGGACCACCGGCACCGACTGAGGCTGCAGTTCTAGTACCTGCGAAACCAAAACCCTTACAGGTGATTCCTCCATCGAAACATATATTTGTTTCTCGGCTCGCCCCTGATACTTCAGAGATTGATATCTCGGCTTATATCAAAACCAAAACAAAAGCCGATATAAAGGTGGAGGACATACAAAAATTTAAATATAATTATACAAGGCGCACGTCTTCTTTCAAGATTCGTGTGCCCGCGCTGATGTTCAAGACGATTTGCTCTCCCAGTTTTTGGCCAGAGAATCTTTTCGTCCAAGAACATCAGCCTAGTTCCGTGAAGAAAAAGTTCAAAAACCAGTGGGAGTGAGACTTCCCAATATCGAAACCACTGACCAACCCTCTACCTCTTCTTTGGCCACTAACCCAAAAAACTAGTTTCCTCACTAACTCTTACCTATCAGAATACTAGGGGGCTACGTAGCAAACTCCCCAAGCTATATTCTGATAGTTCTTTCTTTGCATCCCATATAATAGCATTTACTGAAACCTGGTTAAATCCGGAGATCTTTAGCTCCGAAGTTTTTCCAAGTAAGTACACCACTTTTAGACGGGATCGATCTCAGCGAAGAGGAGGTGGAGTCCTCATTTCTGTAGACTCTACTCTTGCTTCTGAAGAGGTGAAATCCCATGAGTTTGGTGACATAGAATTTATTTGCGTTAAAATCTCTATGTCCGTTAAAGTTTTATACATTACTTGTTCATATATACCTCCTATGTCTGAACCGCCTACATATTGGCAGCATTTGTCCGCCATTCGATACGTCTCTAATCTTATGACGGATCGTGACCAACTCGTAGCGGTGGGCGACTTTAATATCCCAGAATTAAAGTGGTCCAACGTCGACAACTCACCATCTTTGTCACTTTCAACTTACCATGACTTCACCGCGGGCATGTTTGACATGTCCCTAGGTCAGATCAATCATGTTAGAAATTCGCTAGGTCGGCTTTTAGACTTATGTTTTGTATCTGATGCTGATGGTACCGCTCTCTCCAGAGCTTTTCCCCTTTCAACCCCAGAGGATCCATATCACCCCACGCTGGAGGTCTCAATCGAAACCACTCCTGGTATCGATCAGATGTCTCCGAGCGTGGTAAATAAGATTCGCTGTTTCCGTAAAGCTGATTTTCAGAAACTTAATAGCCTTATAGAAACATTTGACTGGTCTGATATTCTGGCGTGCACTGATCTTAATGTCACTTTAGAAAAATTTTATTTTACTTTAAATAAATTTTTTCACTCATGTGTGCCTTGGAAATATCCGTCCGCTTCAGCAAATCCTCCTTGGTTTACAAGGTGCCTTACTAACATAAAAAACAAAAAAAATAAGCTTTTACTTAAATATAAAAAAACCTGCAGTAGTGTGGATTTCGCAAGATACCTACTAGCTCGGTCGAATTTTACCGTGCATAACGGTGAATGTTATAGGAATTATATTGACCGCTGCCGGATTCAATTTACTCAGGATCCAAAGCAGTTTTATAATTTTGTAAAAACTAAGCGTAAACACGTATCTTTTTCACCCCTGCTTACGTTTGAAAATTCTTCTGCGACTTCGGATCAGGCCATTGCCGATCTATTCGCAGAATTTTTTCAAACAACTTATTCTCCTCCTAAACTGACTGATCAGCCTTACGCATATAACATTCAAGCAGCAAATCTTATTTTCTGTCCGTTTTTTTCTGAGAATAACTTATTATCTGGTCTTTTAAGGGTAAAACCCATTTATTCGCCAGGCCCCGACGGAGTACCAGGCTGTGTGCTAAAATACTGCGCCAGGGCTCTGTGCAAACCTCTTCTAAGACTTTTCAACTTATCTTTGGAAACCTCGATTTTTCCCCTTATGTGGAAGGAATCATTTATAATTCCCCTACATAAAAAAGGGAAAAAGTCCGAGGCTGCCAACTACAGAGGCATCTCTAAGTTGTCGGCAATTCCAAAGTTATTTGAAAAATTAATTACCCCTCATTTGCAACACCTTTGCTCTTCGATTATCACTCCTTGTCAGCATGGCTTTATTAAGCGTCGCTCCACCACCACAAACTTATTGGAGTTGACATCCTTTGTCATAGATGGCTTTTGTAAGGGATATCAAACCGATGTAATTTACACAGACTTCAACAAAGCATTCGATTCAGTTAATCACTCACTCTTGTTGAGTAAACTGAATATGCTGGGTTTTCCTAAAGACCTCTTAACGTGGATCTCCAGCTACCTAGATGGAAGGACACAAAGAGTCTTATTTAAAAACATACAGTCCCGTCTGGTCCGTGCTACATCCGGCGTCCCTCAAGGAAGTCATCTTGGCCCGTTATTATTTACGCTTTTTATAAACGACTTGCCCCCTGCTTTAACGAACTCTCTAGTTCTCATGTATGCAGATGATGTAAAGCTTTGTCTTCAGTACAAATCCATCTCTGCCCAATGCAGTCTTCAGTCTGACCTTGATAACTTTCAAAAATGGTGCTTAGCTAATGATCTAATACTTAATGGATCTAAATGCAAACATATGTCTTTTTATCGTTCTTGCCCTCTGCAAGCTACTTATTCTATTAATGGGATTGCCTTAGAAAAATTGACCCAGGTTAATGATCTCGGCATCCTATTAGACATCAAACTTAAATTTGCCGACCATATTTCCTTAATGGTTAATAAGGCTAAAGGAGTCCTTGGTTTTATCAAAAGGTGGTCAAAAGAATTTAATGACCCCTATATAACTAAAACACTATTCATTTCTTTGGTCCGTCCTATACTGGAGTACGGTTCATGTGTCTGGAGTCCCCAATATGGAGTACATCAGGACCGCATAGAATCCGTACAAAAGAATTTCCTAACTTTTTCACTTAGAGGTCTAAACTGGGATGCAAATCTTCACCTTCCCTAGCAGTTTAAGAATCGCAGATAGCTTGCGACAGTTCTCAATATGTGCATTTGAGATTTTTTATGAAGAGGAATAAAGCAAAGGATATCAAAGCAGTTTCAAACGGTCTAGATAGGGACATTGTCAGGGCCAGCAGAAAATGAGATATCCATTGTTGAGAGCCCCGTCAACACATCATAATATTTAAATTTTGCTGAGTACTTATTAACGGCAAACCTTTTATTAACAAACAGGGCAGTTCCAGCAAAAGATGGATAATAAAATCGAAACACAGTGAACTTGGGAACAAAAACTTCATAATCAGAGACAGAAGAAGAAGCCAAGTTTCAGTAAGCTCTATAGCATCAAAATTAGACAAAGTGCTCTTTTTAAAAAATTGGCTCAATTTAGCAAGAATCTCTTGGTAATCCTTGTTCACCACACATTTCTTATAGTTTGCCTTATGGTTGCTTCTGCAGTTTCCACTAATTTCCACTGCGAAGGAAACCATACCTTATAGAACCGATCAAACACCATTTCTACAAAAGGTATGCAACAAACTTTTGCAGGCCACATCGATACAAATTCAGTCAAGCGACGGAAGCCTTTCAATCGCTGCCCTTCTCGCTTCTCAATTTTCTCGAAAGACCATCTACAATTCA